>BSBM01000505.1:5864166-6570000 GCA_027924585.1 Larix kaempferi
TTGCATAAGTTAGTTTCTTTTTCTACAACTTTTGTTGCAAAGGTTTCTTTCTTTTTCTACAAATTTTGTTGCAAAGGTTTCTCTTTCTTTTTGTGTTAAGTTAGTTTCATGTTTTGCAACTTTGACTGTACAAATAGGAAGAGCCCATAACAAATTGATTTGCACTCACTTAGTTCATCATACAAAGACACAGATTTGACTTTTATATTGCTTTCCTAGTATTTTAGGCAAGTTTACCATGTTGTGCAGACACAAAGAAAAACTATAGTGAAGTTTGGAACTTTTTAGTATGCATCATCATAGATAATTAAATTTCATTATTTTATGTCTTTTATTTGAGTTGTTGCGGTTCTTATTGCAGAAACAAAAGGTTATTATCATCAATTTATGGATTTTTTAATTATTTTGTCAGTTGCTGTCATAAATTAGGCTTTAAGACTCATTGTCCTAACATTGTGCTGCAGATAGGGAGCCGAGTGAGCATTCTTGGAGCCGAGCAAAGGGTCGAGTGATTTGGATCAGCGAGCAACATCTTGGAGCTGCATTTTTGGAGTAGGAGTGGAGTAGTTTAGGATTTTCAGACCTGTTGTTGGACCTCAAAATCTGGCTTCGGTCCTCTTCTGTTTCTTCCCGGTTCTTCTTGTGTTGTGGAGGATTATGGAGGCGTGGACAATATTTCTTCATTGATTTTCTTTTGATCTCCAGCATGGACACAGGTGAGGGCTTCGACCCTTCTCTGCCACTGCCAAAGATTCTTGCTTTTAGGAAACTGGTTGTTGTCAGTAGCAAGCGTAAAGAGGGTGATTCTTCCCAAAAATTTGTCAGAAAACTGGATAATATTCCCACTGTAGCCTTACCGGAAGCAAATTCTTGCAGATCTGCGTTGAATCTTGCTAAAAGGGGATTAATAGGACAATTTATGGATTTATGGGCCTCCCCTAGAGTAGTAGAGGCTTGGGTTCAGCAAAACTGGAGATCCCTTACCTCGGAAGGAATAAGAAGCTACATGGTGGAGAAACGATTTTTTTGTCTTTGTCTTTGACAATGCAGAAGACTGGCATCTTATCTTTAGGAATGGTCCGTATTTTATGGGCCCTCAGGGACTGTATTTGAACAATTGGACTCCAGATTTTGATCCTTCTCAGGATGTACCGTCTACGGTTCCAGTTTGGGTGTGACTACCCCATCTCCCACTCCATTGTTGGAACCTGAAGGCATTAGAGACAATAGGCAATGCACTGGGTAAATTCATAGACAAAGCAAAATGGAAGGATCAGTATTCTTGTGCAAGAATTTGTGTCGAGGTTGATTTGGAAATCGGTCTTCCGGAAGCAATTAAACTAACAATAGCCGACTGGACACACAGTCAAGAACTGGATTATGAACAGCTACCATTTAAATGTCGATTCTGTCATGGTTACAGTCATTTTGCCAGGAATTGCAAAAAGAGGAATGAAGAAGAGGTGGAAAAAACTAAAGCTGAGCAGTGGACTCAAGTTCAGAAAATAAATAAGAATAAGCAAAACATTAGTTCAAAAGGGAAAGAAAACTCGAAGGGACTTAGTGCATCCTCGGCAGGGCAACAACATGGTGAAGGAAGCACATCACCATTAATCCCTGGTGAAGGCAGTACAACTCGAGTAATTTCAGCAGTTACCAAAAACTCTTTTGAAACACTCAGCAACTTGGAAGACATGCCAACCTCAACAACCTTGGAGTCCGAACAGCAGATTATCCCTCTTGAAGGGGAAAAAGAAAAGATTGATACTCCTACAACTCATCCTCATTCCCCAATTGGAGCCTCTTCCCCTCTCTCCTATGCAGAAATGATAAGGAAGAAGCCAACGGAAAATTCTGGCTCCTCAGAAGATGAGACATTTGAAAAGCCTTCGAAAAGAGCAGGAAGAAAATCTCTCAAAGATGCAAGAGATGAAGAAGCTGAAAGACAAAAAATGCAAGGAAATCAATCCACCATAGAAATGTCCATTGGCAGAAAAACCAGAACAAGGCCCGGCAAGGGAGGTCCTATCTCTTCACTTTCTGGTAAATAATGCGTCTCATCTCTTGGAACTACAGAGGCTTGGGAAATCCACTGAAATCTGAAGCAGTTAAAGACCTTCTGAAAACAGAAATTCCTGAGATTCTCATGCTCCAAGAGACAAAAATTGATGGGGATGCCCTCCTTGCCCTCAGCAAACAAAAGTGGAATAAAAATGACAGAAAGGCTGTCAGTGCTAGGGGTACCTCAGGGGGGCTAGCAACGCTTTGTTCGGATGATCAGTTCCACATGGACAATTTATTTGAAACCCAACACTGGATGTTCACTGAACTCATCCATATTACAAGTAAGCTTACCTTTGCTCTTTTTAATCTTTATGTGTCGGGCCTATATATCGAGAAGAAAGAATGCTGGCTAAATTTAGCTTCTTTTATAGAAACCCACCCTCTTACGCATATCATACTAGCTGGTGATTTAAATTTAATCCTCGATCCAAAGGAAAAAGAGGAGGAAATAACAATCAAGACCCAATGCAACCCATTGTCGAGGAGCTAATCCACCAATGGGATCTTCTCGACTTCAAGCCCAAGAAAGGACTCTACACTTGGACGAATAATAGAATTGGGACAACGCACATCTCTGCTCGCTTGGACAGATTTCTTGTGCAGAGCACGCTTTTACTTGAAAATAAACTCATTTCTTCCAAAATTCTTCACAAGCTCACTTCGGATAATAAGCCTATCCTCCCCATGTTGGAAGAGGAAGAAAACTTGGGCCTCATCCCGTTCAGATTTAGTCCTCTTTGGAAAGATAAGGATGGCTTTATGGAAACAATTTCGAAGGCTTGGTCCCACCTCGTCATTGGTTCACCCAGTTTTGTTTGGGAACAAAAGCTTAAAGTTACAAAATATGCCTTGAAGGAATGGATCAAAAAGCCTATGCATACCCTGGCTAGCCACAGAAAAGATAATGTGCAGAATTTATTAGATTTGCAAATGGATATGGAAAGCAAATTTATCAACAACATAGACCTTGAGAAAGAACAGGCTGCTCAACAAAGTTCTTTTTGCTCCTTTCGACAAGAAGAGGAATACTAGAGAATTAAGTCACGCAGTTTGTGGTTGAAGTCGGGGGACCGCAATACCTCCTTCTTCCACAGACAATTCAGAGCTTGCCTCTCTTGAAACCACATCTCTGAAATAAACTTGGTTGATGGAACTGTTTTTAAAGGAAAGGAGATTCAAGGGGCGGTTGAACTTCATTTCCAAAATCTCTTTCAAGAAGAAGGCTCTTTCAAGAAGAAGGGACAACAAGTGAGGAGGCCACCAAAGATTTCCTCACCTACATTCCCTCTCTCGTCACTAAAGAAGATAATCTCAGCCTCATGACCCCATACTCTAAGGAAGAGATCAGCAATGTCATATGGGACATGGAACCTGACAAAGCCCTTGGGCCTGATGGTTTCTCATTCCACTTTTACAAAATCTGTTGAACTGTCATCAAGAAAGATCTGTTGCGAATGATCAGAGCATTCCAGAAAAAGGCCAAGGTTGGAAGCAGCACTAATTCCACTTTCCTCGCTTTAATTCCCAAAGAGGTGAACCCGGAGTCCTTTGACCGCTTCAGACCTATCTCCCTCTGCAACTCCTCGTACAAAATCCTCTCCAAACTTTTGGCAAATAGGATAAAACCTCTGTTAGAAAAACTTATCTCTCCTTTCCATAGTGGTTTTGTCAAAGGAAGACATATTTTGGACAATGTTATCTTGGTTCAGGAAGCTCTTCATTCCAGCCATCAACGGAAGGAGCAAGGGATGCTCATAAAGCTAGACATGGCAAATGATTTTGACCGGGTAAAACTTTCTTTCCTATTCAAAGTTCTGCTTGCATTTGGCTTTGGTATAGATTTTGTTAATCTGATCAAAGCTTGTATTGACAAGCCATGGATAGCTCCTTTAGTCAATGGAATGCCGACAAATTACTTTCAAGCCTCTAGAGGTTTAAGGCAAGGCTGCCCCCTATCTCCTTTTTTGTATATTCTAATGGCGGACTCTCTGAGTAGGAAGTTGACGCCTGAAAAGTTTGTTGGGAATGCCCCGAGCATCAGACCGGTGAATGGTCTTGACTCCATCAACCATGCTTTCTTTGCGAAGGATTTATTGCTGCTGGGCAGAGCTTCTCTAAAAATAGCAAAAGTCTATAAAGACATTGTGAACAATTTCTGTAACATTTCAAGAGCAAAGGTAAACAATGGGAAAAGTGCGGTATTTGGATGGAATATGGATCCTCATCTTGTCCTTCGAATTGCACAATTCTTGGGGTTCACGGGTTATGCCAAATGGGAAAAAATCTCATATCTTGGCCTTCCTCTCACTTTGGGAGCTAACAAGGCAACCCTCTGGTTCAGAATCCTTAGTAAGATAAGGACTAAATTAGCAGTTTGGTGAGGCCAGTGGCTCAACTATGCTGGGAATCTTATTTTGATTAAGACAGTATTATCCTCCATTCTTATTTATCAGGCTTCTTTTCTTTTGGCCCCAAAGGTGATCACTGCTCAGATTTCCAAATTGATTAAGACAGTATTAAGACAGTATTATCCTCCATTCTTATTTATCAGGCTTCTTTTCTTTTGGCCCCAAAGGTGATCACTGCTCAGATTTCCAAATTGATCAGGGATTTTCTGTGGCGTGGTGGCAAAGGAAATGAAAGAAAGTATCACCTTGTCAATTGGGATATGATTAAGCGTCCTCTCAGGGAAGGAGGTCTACAGATCAAAGATCTAGCAATGGCCAATCTCGCTCTTAGAGGAAAAATCCTTTGGAAATTGTTCAATAATCGCAAGCATCCTGTCAGTCTTGTATTGAGGAAAAAATATCTGCAGGGAGTTCCTCTCAGGCATATGCAGGTTGATAACACTCTTAAAGGCACGATGATCTGGAATTTGTGTAGGCAAGGGATGAGTTTCTTCAATCAGATGTTGTACCGAATCCTTGGAAATGGGAGCAAAACGCGAATTTGGGAGGACAGCATTTTGGGCAACCCTCCTCTTGCCCTCTCTGCTGGTTTCAGTGAGCTTCGGGAGTGGCTTTCCCAACGTGGAGTTGAAAAGATAGCAGATATCTTGGATTGGGACCCCACAGGGAAGTGGAAGTCGTGGACCCTCCCATGAATACCTGCGAATTTGCATGATCAAGTTCCTCTATTATTTAATGCGCTGGCCGGTTTGGCCCCTGTCCATCAACAAACGTGTGATCAATGGGGCTGGGGCAAGAAAGGAATCTACACAGTGGTGCAGGGTTATGCAGCTACTCAGACAAACAATCCGCCGACCCATCCTCCTGCTCTCTGGAAACTTGTGTGGGATTCATACGGTCTGCCAAAGGTCAATTTTTCACATGGATTCTTGTCCACCGGAAAGTTTTAACTGGAGAAAATTTGATGAAGAAAAGAATAGCAGGCCCTCATCGCTGCCCATTGTGCTGCTTGGAGACAAAAACCCTGGATCATCTCTTTGTAGAATGTTCATTCTCTCAAGAAGTTTGGATAAACTCCTTGCTCGGACTCAATGTAAACGCTCCCTCCCAGATCTCTGTTAATACTCTCCCTTCTACGTGGAAAACTAGGTACTCTCATCCTCTTAAAAATAACTCTACCTGGTCCAGAATTTGGCAATCTCTCCCCAAGTACGTTTTCTGGAAGATTTGGTTGGCTACAAATAATCAGATATTTCGAAAATTCAAGTCCTCACCATTTATTGTTGCAACAAAGGCAAAGGGTCTTCTGCAGTAGGCAACAACTCATCACCCCTCCTTCATTATAATTCCCTGCTCCCCGAAGAAAAAGGGATAGACAAAAGTTTCCAACTCACCCCTTCAATAATCCAGGATGGCGATTACGAGATTCGGCTGCAGTTTTTCAAGGATGGTGGAGAATTCAAGGTAGAGCCACGGTGTTCTTCGATGGGGCTTCAAAAGGAAATCCTGGGATTGCAGGAGCAGGCGGTATCATATATTCTCAGGATGGTTCTAGAAAAGATAGTTTTTACTAGGGCTTAGGGGTGAGAACCAACAATCATGCATAAATATTTGGGATGCTACAAGCTTGTCAGATTGCTCATGAAATTGGCTATAAAGACATACAAATTTTTGGAGATTCTAAAATTTTGATCAAGATTCTTAATACGGATGATAAATTCAGCAACTCAATTCTCAATAAGAGTTTGCTAAGGCTGTGTTATGTTCTTCATGATTTCACTTCCTCCAGGTTCTATCACATCTTGAAAAGATCCAATAAAGAAACAGGATGCTAAAGCAAGTAAGGGTTGTCTTGTATCTCAAGGTATGTACAGTAAGAATGACGAAGCGCCATTCTAGGTTCCTATTCCATAGTATGTTGCCATAACCAACAGTTCTATATTTTTCTGACAATATGTAATAGTTACAAGTGGAGTTTTGATAAGCTGTAATTTTGGTTGATTAGCTTTGGCCAACCGTTACCCATCTCAATAACAATAACCGTTTTAGTTATAAAAAAAACATTGTGCTGCAGATTTCTAATTTTTTAATGTAGAACATCAGCATTTATTCGTTGATTTGAAGTCATATTTACCCCTACAGTCCATTTTTGACACCTTAGGTCACTTGGGGATTTCCCCTCGAGGTTGGCAAAGCACCAACTCAAGATATACATTGGACATGGTGACATCAACTCTTCTCCTCGAGTTATCCAGACACCCTTTTGGTCTTTTCAGGAAAGGTATTTCCTGGCAATAAATGGCCCAACAATGCTCTGGCCTCAATGAATGACATTCCTGAAAGTAATTGCATACATTGTGATTGTATTCAACAATGATATTCCAGGGTAATCCAAGCTAAAGAAGGAACATGAGGAACACTCAAGAATTGCCCCGCAATTATACCTGCCAAGATGACCGAGTATAACTTTTGTAAAAAGGAAATATAATTTTTGGAACATAAGATTTCAATTTAAGGACTCCAAGTAGAACTTGTTAAGACTAATGCAATCATGGAGTGGTGACTTCCCCATAATGTGATAGAAGTTCAGAGGTTTTATGGGGATTGCCAGGTAATACGAGATATTCATTAAGAATTTTTCTAGCTTAGCCAACCCTTCACTATTTTTAAAGAAAAGGGTGCTAAGTTTGAATGAGGCAACAAATATGAAGATATATTCAAAACGCACAAATAAAACTCACTTTTGCTCCAATCCTAACCTTTCCAGATCCTGATAAAAGCAGTTTATGGTGTGCACTAATGCTAAGAAGGACAGGTTACACCACAAGGCTAATCCAGGGTTGAAAGTTGTTTCTAATGAACGCCATAAGCTAAAACGTTATGAAGAAAATTATACCACATATGACCTTGAGTTGGTAGTTGCACTCTATGCCTTGACTATATAGGTACAGACTTTATTCATTGGGATGAAAGTAGAGTTGAATCTGAAGTCTAGAGTTTGAAGTTAAAATATATTCTGAAGTCTAAATTTTCAAGTTAAAATATGAAGTCTAGAGTTTGAAGTCAAGACTGAATTGGATATAGAAACTACTTTGAGATGCCACCTCTAGTATTTGATCATTTGTTTAGTGACAATAGCTCCCTTTGTCCAATTTGATTATATCTTCACCATTTCAAAAATTCCTCTTCTACCACTTGATCATTTGTTTGATGACAATGACTCCCTTTGTCCACTTTGATTATCCAAATTAGACTATATCTTCACTGATTACAAGTGTTATGTTTCAAATAATTATCTTCTAATAGTGTCTGTTTGGAGTCATTTTCTTGATTGTATCCATATTGCAGAGCTTATTTTAGCGGTACATATGAATATAGGTACACAGTGCACATGTATGTGTGGGTCATTGTTGAGGTCATGCAATTGCTTGACAAATCTAGGTTTTGTTGTTACTTAGTGTAAACTTACCAGAAAATGATTGTGGCAGTTCAGATCTTAGATGAACTCCATGCAAACATTTACAAAGATAAAAATGTCATTCCATCAGTTAAAAACACATCCTTAAATGAAAAATCATTATGATAGAGTCTTGTGAATTTGTGTATATCTGCACATTCTCGATGGTATTAAACTTGTGCTTTCTTTGCAAACATAATTTTATCAGTGGTCTACCATCAATCTTTGTAATTTAAAATAAGCAATTCTGAGTGCAGTCGTGTCTCCTTGATAAATACCAGGTTTAGCTTAAAAAATTATGAGTTTTCCTATTAATGTGATGCTAATGTGAATAATCATATTGCAACCATGTGACGTTGAAACAATGGAGTACAGTAGGAATTTCAATATTTATGATTGGGATTATCCTACATCTTATGGGCAATGAATAAATCTCAAATAAACATGCCAACAATGAATAGTGCCAAGGTCCTCTTTGCAAACATAATTTTATCAGTGGTCTACCATCAATCTTTGTAATTTAAAATAAGCAATTCTGAGTGCAGTCGTGTCTCCTTGATAAATACCAGGTTTAGCTTAAAAAATTGTGAGTTTTCCTATTAATGTGATGCTAATGTGAATAATCATATTGCAACCATGTGACGTTGAAACAATGGAGTACAGTAGGAATTTCAATATTTATGATTGGGATTATCCTACATCTTATGCGCAATGAATAAATCTCAAATAAACATGCCAACAATGAATAGTGCCAAGGTCATCTTTGCAAACATAATTTTATCAGTGGTCTACCATCAATCTTTGTAATTTAAAATAAGCAATTCTGAGTGCAGTCGTCTCTCCTTGATAAATACCAGGTTTAGCTTAAAAAATTGTGAGTTTTCCTATTAATGTGATGCTAATGTGAATAATCATATTGCAACCATGTGACGTTGAAACAATGGAGTACAGTAGGAATTTCAATATTTATGATTGGGATTATCCTACATCTTATGGGCAATGAATAAATCTCAAATAAACATGCCAACAATGAATAGTGCCAAGGTCCTCTTTGCAAACATAATTTTATCAGTGGTCTACCATCAATCTTTGTAATTTAAAATAAGCAATTCTGAGTGCAGTCGTGTCTCCTTGATAAATACCAGGTTTAGCTTAAAAAATTGTGAGTTTTCCTATTAATGTGATGCTAATGTGAATAATCATATTGCAACCATGTGACGTTGAAACAATGTAGTACAGTAGGAATTTTCAATATTTATGATTGGGATTATCCTACATCTTATGGGCAATGAATAAATCTCAAATAAACATGCCAACAATGAATAGTGCCAAGGTCCTCTTTGCAAACATAATTTTATCAGTGGTCTACCATCAATCTTTGTAATTTAAAATAAGCAATTCTGAGTGCAGTCGTGTCTCCTTGATAAATACCAGGTTTAGCTTAAAAAATTGTGAGTTTTCCTATTAATGTGATGCTAATGTGAATAATCATATTGCAACCATGTGACGTTGAAACAATGGAGTACAGTAGGAATTTCAATATTTATGATTGGGATCATCCTACATCTTATGGGCAATGAATAAATCTCAAATAAACATGCCAACAATGAATAGTGCCAAGGTCCTCTTTGCAAACATAATTTTATCAGTGGTCTACCATCAATCTTTGTAATTTAAAATAAGCAATTCTGAGTGCAGTCGTGTCTCCTTGATAAATACCAGGTTTAGCTTAAAAAATTGTGAGTTTTCCTATTAATGTGATGCTAATGTGAATAATCATATTGCAACCATGTGACGTTGAAACAATGGAGTACAGTAGGAATTTCAATATTTATGATTGGGATTATCCTACATCTTATGGGCAATGAATAAATCTCAAATAAACATGCCAACAATGAATAGTGCCAAGGTCCTACCTCCTTCATTACATCCGTGAGAATTCATTGTTCATAATAAAATTATGACTAAGAATAAGGATTGTTGGCATTTATCAGAATTTAAATTGATTTCCATATCTGCAGCCACAATTACAAAACTATATGATAAATACACTCTATATGCATTAATTCTACTTAACAACAATTGCATAGCTTGCATTAAATCCTGCTAATGGTTATCCACTGATGTCCAAAACTGACTAGAAGACCTAGGAGTTTTGAGATTTTTATTGTATAATGGATGTCTTGCTTGAATTGTGATTTTATGATTATGAGCATAAATTACTTGCTATTAGAATCTCTCTCTGGGATAGGTTACTATTACTAACAATAGCTTCAGAAGAATGAATTCATTGATCAAAGTATTATATCATTCAGTTATCATTCAACATCCTCTTGAAAATTGCAAAGCATGTATCTGGAAATTTAGTCCCTAGACTGAATATAGTACTATACTTTTTGGTCTCCAGAGATTTGATATTTAGAGAACCTCCATGCCTAATAGGATGGAGTTTCATTTGAGCCCGGCTTTGCTAGCTCAAAATCAAATTGACTGTTGATTTGATCACCCTTCGGCCCCATAAAAGTTCAGAACCATAGCTCCTACTACTGCCTTCAACGTCTCAACATCCACTTCATCCTTGCCACTAGAGGAGGGTGATGAAGAAGTTTGCTCTGTTTTTTCACCTCCCCCAACATGTTTTTTCAATTCAGAACTACAAAGTAAATCATCCAATTTCAGTGGTACCATCCCACTAATTTCACTGCCACCAAACACTTCTGAAATAATTAGCATTTTGAGGTGGGCATCACCTATCAGCTTCAGAAGATGGTTGTTTAACTGCTTTGTATCTGCTGTTGCCAATGGGAATAACAACCTTATCAGCTTCTTTTTCATACTGCTGGATGCAGATTCTTCCACATTGACTATTGCTTGTTTAAACGAAAACAAATTCTTCTCACATTCATTTTGACAATCTACTGAAAAATATCCAGTCGACTTCATTGGCTTAGCTGGCCTGGAGATGCTTTTTCTGCCCCCAGAGCTGCATCCATGAAATCCTCTGGATTGTTTTGATGGAAGGAAACTTTCATTCACCTCAGGAAAAAGTGATGACAGGAAACTCTTATCCTCGAAAAACAGTTGGAAGTTTTTGCACTGGAGCATGTAATTTACTGCATCATTATCAAATCCTAAAATACATCCAAACTTAACCATTTCACATAATCCTGCGACAAGATCAGGATGCTCTGACAACAGGCCAGCTGAAATCACCTCTGCAAGATCAGTTGCCAAGGACATCTTTTCCTTTTGGTTGTGTGGATCAGATATTTGTATCAAAATGCGTTTTTTATGCTTTTCCCATCTCACCAGATTAGTTGTTCTTGCTTTAACCATCTCTGCCATACCATTTTCTGATGGTAAAGAAAGTGAGTACTCCACTGTAAAGGGTTCAGTAGCTTCATATACGGTAGACTCAACAAGAGTACTCACAATTTGATGCCTTTTATCAGATGACAATCTGAAAGAGGGGTGTGCCAGATATGCAAGGATAATTCTGTATAATCCTATGCTGACCATCCCCTTTCCCGCTGGAATCTTCCGCAAAGAGATGTTATTTGGAACAGAGATTTCAGTTTTTACTGTTGCTTGGGATATGTTCTGAGCTCCAAGATGGATATAAATTGAGAACAATGTATCCAATGGTATCTCAGGATCAGAAGGGTTAGGATGCCATGCAAATTTTGCCCTTGCAGAAGTTCTCATGAACAATTCTTTCAACTTCAAATCATCGGGAATGAAGGTTTCATTTGGAGCACTTAATTGGATATCTACAATGCTTGTGTAAGCTGGCAACCTAAAAGGTTGTCTTCCAAGACATCGCTTTATTTGCCCAGATGAACTGATCCAGTGTTTTAAAATGTTTCTCCAAACTGAGCAGCACTCTGCTGCAGAAACTTGATGATCAGTGGATATCCAATCTAGCCACAGACTGCAATAATGATCAATTCTGGGATACAGAGACACTCCAAGATAACTAGAAAAGAAAGGAAGTAATGCCTTTTCATAGAATTTATCCAGGATTTCTAACCTATAATGAAAGAGCCCATTGTCATCATGAACTACACATAGGTTTGAATCCTTCCATTCACCCCCATGTCCACCATCTAGTGGAATCCAAAGTTTTACAGGGTTACTGTCAACAGGTTTCCAGCGGAATCGATGAAGATATTTATAAAGCCTGGTTATGGCTTGCAATTCCGTGTGCATTTGGAGCTGTTCGGCGATCAAATCACATCCTTTCCCAAATTCAACAACCACCCCCATCTGTTCGAGGGTCTTCTTGAAGTCATTTATGTGATTACCATAGAATGAATTATCAATGAATGGAAGGTCTTTTAACTGAAAACCAGCAGATTGCCATTCAGAATTGAAGCAAAAAGACATTCTGGGAGATTGGTACCCGCTGTGAGTTCTTAGCCATTTTCCTTCAGCTATGCTTCTTTTGAACGCTAACGGGAGTGTCTCGATACAGTTTACTGTCAAATGCTGTATCCACTCTAAGAGCAAAAATACTTTCTCCTTCTCAAGAGGAGAGAAAATTCCTGGCAAGGCAACATCCAGTGGTCTTAGAAATGGAATATCGACCGCTCCAATATCATTTCTGATAAACGACTCGAGATCATCTTCCCCTTTCAACCCATAAGCACAATGAGGTGGTTTTAGGTAAGCCCTTGAAAGGACAACTAACCCATGTTCAGCCCATGGGTTGATTTCCAATAGCTTTGCCCACTTGCCTATGGATGTCGGCACAAGTTTTTCTTTGGGACTCTTCACTATATATCCAGAGTCATTAAGCACTGGCAACTCTGAGCATAATCTCTGAAAATATCTGTTGTCAATATAATCGCTGGTGTAGGAAAAATACAAAAACTGAGCAACAGTAACAACAAACTTACTGCTCTTAGAAACCTTAGCTTGCTCTACAAGTTGCTTACTAAAACTCGATACAGAAAGCTCAGTGATATGAGGATAGCGATCTAACCATCCACGCAATGTTGAAAGTCCTCGTGAATCCAAATTTCTCATGGCCATTTGAGTGGCATCTGGCATGAATTTGAAATTTGCAACACGTCCAAACTCTCCACTCCATCTCGCCAACCATGAAATGTGTTCCACCTCGGAGGAAAAATATTGTTTATGGCCATTAGATATATCTGATAAACTAGCCCAATCCACTCTGTTGTGATCATTAACAAACTTAAAGAGAGGAAAATTCCGGAGAGAAGTTGAAATGCCTCTTTCCCAGTGTTCAGAAAGAAAGCACAGAAGTTGCACATATAAATCCTCTGATAAATCTGCAACCCAACCAGAGCTGCTAAGAATGCACTGGGAATACCACTGGTAAGGCACAAACCCCACCCCTAAAAATTTCAGGACACGTAAAAACTGCTTTTCCTCCATGCAAGAATGCACTATGAATACCCCAGTCGACCACAGAGCACTAGGGCTCTCTAAACCATTTTTAGATGCATTGTCTATTATGTCTCTAAAGGCAGGCAGTATTCTGCGAGCTACTTTAGGCATACAATAAGCATTCTGACTCTCACATAAGATTACTTCTTCTTCCTTCAGCTGCACCTGAATGGCATCCCTTACTCGTCTTAGCTCCAGACAAGAGGGAATATCAATTGGCAGGTACTTGAAGAAATGGGCTCTAGACATGGGAGGAGCTGATTGCACACTACACAAAAGGGAAATGAAGGCAGAAGTAAAAGCTGATGGAATGCAGTCGAGTATTCCTCGGTTCCACTTGCTATCAAAGATGATGCTCTCCCTTGAAGAGACAAGTAAAAAATCTGCTTGAATTATAAAGGGAAATCCAGTGATCATTTCTGTGGGGAGGAAAGCATAAACACCAGAAGATATTTTATTTCCAGCTCTATTTAGGCGTTCCTCAAATGGGAAAGCCAATGTTATTACCCACTTGTCCACGTCTTTCCTCTCCTCTATCCTACTCTGCTCCTGCACAGGAAAACACTGCCTCCACATATAATAACTGCATTCACTCTCCATGTCAACGTTTTCTTTTGCTGAGAGATGCAGAATGAATGATTGACTGTGTTCATCCTTGGTAGTTCTAAATTCTGTTTCTCGTGAAACGCAGATTGCATTAACTCTGTTTAGTGCAGAGACTTCATTATATTCACGAACAGATAGCTTTCGGATTTTAGACATAAACAGAATTACTTCAGGATGAATATTAGCCAGCTGCTCTTTCACAGCATCGACCTTCTCAGGCCGCAAAGGCAGTATTATTGCAGTGTTTGGAAGATCACAACCATACACTTCTTGGAGGTCTTCAATGCTTGGCTTTTCATCAATCCACTCTGGAACAATATATCCAATTTTGGTTCCAGTTGGAGGTATCTCATTAAATCTTATCTTATATCCATTACTGAATATGTAAGGCTGCCTTGTTATCAAGAAAACACTCTTAAACCCTATCCCTGCACATTTAGAAATTCATAACACATGTCATCTAAACAGCCATGATGCTGAGCTCTTAAATCCAGTCTCTGCATATTTGGAAATATAAAACAAATTTTATCTAAACAGTCAAGGCTAGAAAAAGCACGCAATCACCCCAATTTTACTCTGTTTCACAATACACTTAATCTTTACACTCTACAGCCATGACCCAAAGCTTTCATGCTTAATCTCTGCAAATTTAGAAATATATAACAAGGTTTATTTAAACAGTCAGGGCTAGAAAGTACTTTTTCTCACCCGAAATCTCTTGCCTATGTAAGATATTTCATCTTAATAGCCATGCCCCAAAGCTCTTAAATGCAAATTCCGCAAATTGTGAAAAACATAACAAATTTTATCCACATAGTCAGGACTAGAAAAAGCTCCCAATCAACCGAGTTCTACTCTGTTTTCATCAAATATTTCATCTAAACGGCTATAACCCAAACTCCACAAATTGAGAAATGCACAACAAATTTTTTTCTAAACAGTCAGTGCTAGAAAAAGCTCCTAACCACCCCAATTCTATTCTGTTTTCATAAAATAAATCATCTAAAAGGTATAACCCATAGCTCCTACACCCAAACTCCACAAATTTAGAAGCGCGCAATGAATTCTATTAAACAGTCAGGACTAGAAAAATCTTTCAATCACCCCAATTCTATTATGTTTTCATAACATATTTCATCTAAACAGCCATTACCCAAAGCTTTTAAGGCCAAACTTAAGATACCCAAAACAAATTTTATCTAAATAGTCAAGGCTAGAAAAAACTCCCAATCACCCTAATTTATTTTGTTTTCATAACATGTTTCATATGAGCAGTCATCACCTAAAGCTTTTAAACCCAATCGCTGCAAATTTAGAAATATATAACACATTTTATCAAAAGAGTCAAGGCTCGAAAAGCCTCCCAATCATCCCAATTTCATTTTGTTTTCTGAGTGCAAATTATGGCAGATGAGTACCTTTTTCGCCAATGTAGCCTGCCTGTCTTTTGCCCTTCTTGGTAGATCGTCCAACGCTGCAAAGAGATTCTATGTTGCGCTTGGTGAAGCCTAATTCATTGTTGAAGACCAACAAAGTAGCAGAGGCACCCACACCCGTGATATCTCTGGTTGTAATTACGAATTCTAAGGAAGGTTCTACATTTGGGGGATACTCATTGTCCTCTGCATTCTGAGGGATCACAGAAAACACTAGTTAGACTACTGACCAAACTATTATTAGCCCAAGCCATGCAGAGAAAAAGGTAACTGAATTGAAGCTAAAAGAGATGAGGGTTTAACCTGAATGAGTTCCATGAGAAAGTGTACATCCTTTGTGTATAATTCAGTGGATAAATGTTTCACAGCATGATGCAAGTCTTCTGTTAATGGATTGTCCTCCCTACCAATTGAAAACTTGTGGATTCTAATCTCTTCAACGTGTTCCCTGGGCGTTGCCATATTGATAGACAATGCAGCTGAAAAATTCCTTGAAAGTTGATACGCTCTTTAACAGAACTACTCCAACCTTAATAACATCACATGAGCTAGAACAATTACTCGACCAGCTTTAACAATTTATAGAGGCGGTACAGGGAATGCCGTGATTTGATAAAAACTTGAAATGGATTTATGCTGCTGGCTTTTTTAATATAGTTGCAACCGAATACAACCGTGATTTGATTGATCAGTACCCGATTGATGTGAGTTTTTAAATTTATTTTCCTTGTATTCCAAGTAACCTACTGCCCAGGATTTGCTTTTTGCTTTTGTCAGATTCAAAGTTATGTGAAATAAATTTTCCAATTTTGGTGTCCTTGGAATCACATGGGCTATCAGAATTCCATGCCTTTCTATTGATTGCCTTTAATGCTCCCGAGTCCCGAAAACTATCATAGAATCAATCAGATTGCCAGAGATTCAACTGGTAGGTTACAAACCTCGTTAAGGGCATTGCTCTAGGAATATTTTTATTCTCTCTTTTAACGGCTACTGCGTGTTTTTTCACCTATGAATGGGACGTTTGCCTACCTGCTGCCGTCGAAATGGTCGATCAAAAGCTGTCCATGCATTAATTGGATGCGAGTTTTAATATTTTTTTTGTTACTATTGTTGGCTAACTATTTTGCATGCAACGTGGTGAAGTTATGAAGTTATGGGATGCCCATTTTTCCATGTTAATTAGGGGTCCATGTTCACACAACTAAATTATAATTAGTGCGGTTGAGTTATTTAAATTTTATCTATTAGAGTTACAGCACACATTTAATTTGAAGCGGGGAAGTCTAACTATGTGGCGGCTTTTTTCATGAAAAGTAAAAAGTTTAACAAGTGGAAAAAAAAATTTATAAATAATTTTATTTATAGGAATGGATATGAAATTTTTTTTTTTTGTTTTTTTTTTCATTATTTGCATATATAAGTAATATTTCAAAATAGGGGGCCGTCGTTATGGTCGGGTGGCTGGGGCGGTCGGCTGTGGCCGTTCTCACCCATGATCGACCCCGTGACCCAGGCAGATTCGGCGCTCTCGTATATTGAGCTTGCCGGTTTAACTACTATGTGAAAAAAAGTAATATTTAAAAATATTTAAAGTCTAATTAAAGTTTTAGTTTGTTTTTTAAAATTTAATTTTTTATAGAAATTGTAATATGGGTGGAGCTTAATTGGTTATTCGTTTGATATGAAGAATATGTTGTAAATGGAGGTCACTAATTCAAATTACCTAGGCTTACACACCCCATACTTGCAGGTTGTGTGGGTGCACCTAGGGGTATAGGGGTAGCTGACGAATTGGACATCGTATAGGAGGGAGTTTCCATTTATGAGTGTTAGTGCATGTAACTTTGTTTTTTAAATTGGAATCATCTATTTCTTTTAGATCTTGAGCTTTTTGTTTGTTTGATTTAAAAGGATTATGTATCTTTCTAAAATGATTAGTGAATGCTTTGGAAACAAAAAAAAATATGGTTGAGAGTCCAATGGATAGACAAATTCACTCCGGTTCAAAAAAAGAAAAATCTCATTAATTACTAAAATTGTTAATATGTTATTGGGAAACTATAAAAAACAAAAAAACACATGTTATTTTCTTCTAGAAGTCATAAATGCATTCACACTAGGAATTTGGAAAAAATCCAACCCTTAAAAATTGATTCATCATCTCTATAGTAAGAAGTTAACAATGTTTTATTTTTATTGCATCTAAGCCGTCAAAATCACTCGGGATCGGACCGCACCAACCCTTAACATGGTTGGATTTTTTAGTATCCACGATATTAGAACCGACGACCTTTCCGCTTAGGGGGTGTCTTAACCATACCCCGCCACCAACTGTTCTACATCTCACGGATTAGTTAACAATGTTTTATTTATCCTAGCTTTGAAAATCCAATAATGAGATATGGTAATTAAAAAAAGAAATGATTCATCATCTCTATAGTAAGAAGTTAACAATGTTTTATTTTTCCTAACTTTGAAGATCCAATAATGCTATATGGTAATAAAAAAAAGAAGAGAAGAATGGAATACAATTTTTTGTCTTATGGTTTTTTATGCGTTTTCTTCATCATAATAATATGCTAGTCCCTTTTAATTTTACTTTATTTATTACTTAAGTGTGGGGCATATTTTCTTCAAAGAAATATGCTTGTCTTTAAATTTGTAATGCAAAGCATAATTCCTTGGTATTAAAGGCTCGGCTCTTTCAAGATTTATTAGCGCGTGTTTTTATTTGTTTTGGTTTAAAATGCATAATTATTATTAATTAAAATAAATAAATTATATTTGTTATAAATATTATTTTTATTAATTTATAAATAAAATACATTTTATAGATAGAAGTGAAATTCATTCTAATTTATATTTTAAATGTAAGAAAAATATATAATAAAATAATTAAATTAATTTACAAATTTTTTTAATCTTGTAATAGTACAAGACCAAAACTTTGTTGCTTGGAGCCCTTGTTCATGAAGAAGTACATTTCATAATTTGATATTTAATCTGAATTTATTATGTTACCTTTTTTTCCTCATTAAATAATACACCGTTTCATTGTATTAAAATAAAACCACATTTACCTAGGCATAAGCCTTGCATAAAACTGAGAGCATATCATACTGCATGGAGCATACAAATCCAAAAAGACAAAATCTCTAAAACTATATGTAGCCAACACTATAGACAAAAATTGTAGAGCCCTAAGTTACCCTCTACAATCCATATCCTAACAATTTAACACACTGCCTTGACCCTTTCCCTTAATGTAAGAAACCTCAGAAATGACAAGACATTATATTTGGAGACATAAAAAAACATATGAAATAGAACCACGACCATCTATTAAAAGGCTAATTCATTGAGGGCAACCCCAAGCCCCTACAAAACAAACACAGAAACAGACATCAAGTGGGCGGAACATGGGATTGGCTTGCTCTGAGGGACCCCTTAATAATTCTATGATAACCTGCATGTACATCCAAGACTGCATGTTCTCTCGCATGAGCCAGAGACCCCTTAACTTGTATGAGCATTCAGGAGAGTGGCTCTGCAAAAGACCTCATTGGGCCCCATCCACCAATATGGAGCAGAAAGGCTTCTTGGGCCTTAGGAAATATCATTGTGGTTCAATGACAGATCCATACTTTTGTCCATAATCAGAATTCAAGAAAGACTTTAAAGACTTCAAGGGATTCTGATACACATTAGAATTATCAGCTTCCTCCCCAATATGTGTATCCTCCAAAGGAGGAATATCTTGATCATATCCTGAATCCGATGGACAAGAGGAAATTGTACAAACCAAAGAGAAACCAATGGTCCCATACTGCTCTCCATGGGTATCCAAGACAACTTCAATGGGTGCATCGACTCCCTTAAGAGAATTGTTGCCTAGTAATGCTAAAGGACTGGCCACATGAGCATATAAGGAATAAAAGAAAGTATGGACAGAGCTATTAACCCCATATAAAAATCCCACATGGTCGTATTTGGATGCCAATCCAAATTCGGATGCAACCACCGCATCTACTTCATGCACAAGAGAGAAGGTGTTAATAAAAGACTTACCAGTGTCCGTGGGATTTTGTAGGCATGACTAGAAAGCATATCGAGAAGCATCATCTGAAACCCCATCTTCAGCGACAGCCAAATCTAAGCAATGGCTCAAGTTTATAGGAGCAATAGTAGGCTTCGAACCAAGTAGGATCTCCTTAGTCCCTAGAACCAAAATCGTATCCATATCATATTTATGGGCAATCGATAGAGCTCCACCAGAAGCGCAACCACCTAAAATGACTACATCTAACCCCAAAACACTCGAAGTCTCAAGACCCTCACTTAGCTGAGGGACCTTCAAATCATTAATGGCCCCATTACTAGGAAAGCTAGGGTCCAATACTTCATTGACCCTCAGAGAAAGACTAGAGGGCTTTGCAGCAACATGGGGGAGAGGTCCATTACATACCATTGGAAGAGAAATATCAATCACGGCCCACTCAATCCCCATCTAATCTAAGGTTTCATCATGATCAAAAGAAATTCTAGATGGATCCATTGTCGGAGGAATAATATCCATACCCCCAACCACACCCAACTATAGAGAAATGTCTTTCACTAGCAGAGACCTTCCAACAAAATGACGAAAGGGAAGAGGGCAAGATTTCACAAGATGTCCATATTGATGACATCCAATGCAATGGAAGGGCACCTCAGTGTAATTTAGCTTTTGGGTAAAGGATGAGTCACCTTTCCTGATAGATAACTCTGCTTCTAAACCATCTCGAGCATCAATATTAACCAAAATATGCGCCATGGTCATTACCCCAGAGCTTTGAAAACTCCTTTTTCTTTGATGAAAGACCCCAGATCCTTTCCTATCAGAATAAAAAATTACGCAGTCCATAGATTTGGTGGAAAGCCTAGAAGAAGAACCCAAATAGGTCTCGAGTAGGTTTTCTCATGATTGGCATAAAAAAAGGGGGACCAGCACTTAAGCTTCATAACCAACGAGCCCCAAGACCAAACCCCATCCAAAATAACATAACCATTCGCAGTGGTCTTGAAAATGGCACCCACCTAGCCCTTTGCGAGCACAAAAAAATTTGAGAATAGCCTAGAATATTGGCCAGTGAGTTCCAACCCACTCCTTTAGGGTATGGTGATCCATATTCCTTCCTAAAAAACAACCCACGTCACTGCTAAATCAGAAAGGGTGGTGACATCACTCATAGCAACATCTTCCCCAAGCACTAGATTAATTGGTCACTACTTCAGTTCAACGGAGGATTTTGAGAGGCTTGTAGCACCCATGAGAAGTACATTTATGAAGAAGTACATTTCGGGTTTTGATATTAATTTGGATTTATTATGTTGCATATTTTGATTCATTTTAATTTGGTTTTATTAAAGAAGTTTTTTTAATTTTGTAGTAATATATTTTATTATTGAAACTTGGTGAGAGAAGGTAGAGTTCCCATCTATAGTTGAATTACTCATAATATTTACCATGCACAAATCTTTGATCAAGATAATTTACTGTACTAATACTTAACATTTATGTCAAATTCTTATCACATTTGTGACTAGAAAAATGTATGTTTGTTACAAAATTAAATTACTCCTCTATTAAATATTGGGAGGGATCAAATTCTTTGGTCTACAAACCTTTTTGACAATGCAAAAACTTTATGGAAGGTTCGTGTCTCTTTGATCCCTTTAGATGACTCTTGATAGATTAGAGGTTAGGATGGATTTAGGTTGGAATATATAGGTTCAATTTATTGTTGTTGTTGTTGTTATAACATATTATTTTTCATTATTTTTAGTCAACATCAAAATCAACATAAGACACGTAAATCTACAAAACTCAACAAAGTGGATATGTGTGTGTGTGTGTGTGAGAGAGAGAGAGAGAGAGAGATTTTTAAAAAAATATAGAGATAAAATATTTATAGAAGGATGTAATTTTTTTAACATTGAGAGTATAGAACTACAATAGCCACACATGAGACACTTTTATTGACATGCCATGACACACTTTGTGAAATTTTAAAGCGTTTTAAGTGTTTTGGGTGTTTGGCATGTTAGGGTATGGGACATATGGGACACATGCCATGTACTATGGCATGTGTAACACTTGTGTTCAAAACTCAAGCATCGCATTCTACATGTTTGCCATGCAAACACATGATACACAGGGTTAGGAGGACATGCCGCGTTTTAGACATTGACATATGCTTATGTTGCACTGTGATATCTTGGCTTGCCTCAAATAATGAGGCACTTGGATAAATTGAATTGTAGCTATAATTTAGAGATATATATGGTGACTTTCTATTACTATATCTAATAGACGTTGCATTTTATGTAGAAAATCACAACTTCTAAAAACATGTTACTCGTTATTCTTTAGTCAGTGTGGCACCAAGACTTATCAATTCTCTAGTCAAATAATGTAGCATCAACGATTATTCAATCTATAAAAATCACACAATCCCATATTGCTTGTCTAAAGGTTGAGCACCATAATTATCTTTTAGGTCATCACTTTTTTTTTTTTTTTCATTGCAGAATTTAACTTACTATTAATATGCGAAATAGTAATATCTTTTAGGTCATCACTTTCTTCTATGTACTTATATCTTTTTAGTTCTTCAATGAAGTGAAAGATGCAAAAGTAAACATAAATATAGATACCAAATATTTTGGAATTCTTCATACGAAAAAGATCATTGTAAAATTACTAATCCAAAATCTACATTTATCTTTTGTAAACTATATATTTTTTGTAATTATAAATATATATATGTTAAATACTTATTAATGGTTAAAGAGGACTTGATTTATTTGTGAGGTTTTAATGTAATTGTATTAATTTTATTAATTATAAGTTGTTTTTTGTAATTATAAGTATATATGTGTTAAATACTTATTAATTGATAAAGAGGATTTGATTTATTTGTGAGGTTTTAATGTAATTGTATTAATTTTATTAATTATAAGTTGTATTTGTTAATAATGTAGTTCATAATGACTAAGTCATGTTTAGAAGCAATGGTTTTCAACCATTGTAAAATCAAAGCCTCGGGGCGACAACATTGATATTCTTCTTCAAACTCTTATTTCAAAATTAAACAAAATTAAAATAGCATTCTTAAGTATGTAAATTTACATAATCAAATTATCTAAATCAATTAATATTTTTTTTTTCATAAAAAAAATTCATAATTTTATTAATATAAACAAAATTATGTTAAACAAATACTTGTTAAATATTCCATTAAGCAACTAAAAATGAATGTTCAACTTACATACTATAAACAAAAATATTCTTCACATATAAAAACCAATATATACCAAATAATGGAAATTCCCCCAAAAAAAATATAAAACTAAGTATTTCCAAAAGATCATGCAAGATCTTTAATATCTGGTATCCCTCCTTTCTAAAGAAACAAATAAAACCATCCTATACAAACACAAACACAAACACAAACACAAATAATCCGAAAACCAAGATGTGTCCTAACTTATCATGATCCATTTATGATATTTCACATGAAAATTGTAAAAGTTGAGAAATATGATATAATATGTCGCTCTTCCTAAATCTGCCTATATTTTGACACCATTCTCAAGCCCTCCCTTGGTAGCCCATTCGCTTGCATATTCCTTTCCTTATATATATTGAAAAGAGATGGATTGAAAACCATTTTCGGATTAATAATTTTATGATACACAGGCCCCAAGTTAATATTTTGTAAGTATATTCTCCCCTCATTCATTAAATGACAATTTGGGAGTCACCAAATGCTGAAACCTCTGAGGACCATGATTCCGTTTTAGAGCTAATTTTAGTGTTAACAACTTGGCCAAGTTGTTGAATCCATAAACAATCAATCACATTTATTAATGATAAGTGAATACTTAAAATATATAGAAATGATCTAAGTTGATATAATATTAAGAAACTCATTTCTAACACTTATAAGATTATGACATTATGTGTTAAAAATATTACTAGATTTTTTTCAATTTCTAATTTATTTATTCATATAAATATATGTATATATATAAACTAAGATAATTTTATTAAAAAAAATTATGAAAAAAAACCTCAAATACATGATTTACAAATGTCAAGGTAAATATGTGTTCACTTAAAATTAATCAAACTTAGTTATTTATCTTTGATTGTCACTAATTTTGTTATATTAAATTTTATTCACATAAAATTCATATTCTAATTTTAGGTATAATTTTCTTAGCCACCTTTTACCTAATACAAGTTTTTTAATCCATTCAATAACATTTCCCCTTTTATATGTAACCATATCTCTACTATATGGTTTTGTTGGCAGTTGGATCTGCTCCAATGATCACCAAAACACCTGCAGCAACATTAAATGATGCACTGTCAAGTGCTTGAGATTCAATGTTGCATTGCTAGATGTTATGGTCATTGAGTTATTGCAGATTAGTTACAACTAGTCTTATTGATAGATCTTCATGTCGACTTCTTCTGATCGGGTGATGATGTACTCAACGTTCGTGCCACGGGGGCTTCACTCAATAAAAAACTTTCATAGCACGTTCGATCGTGGCATATGAAACAATACCCCTAATTTCACTAAATATTGGGAAATACCTTCCAAAATCATTTTTTTTACCCCCTCCCAATATGCCTTCCCAATTTAAAAAACCCCTATTTTCACTAGATATTGTATGTATCAATTTTTTCATTAACATTTTTTATACCCCTTTATATTTCTACCTAGTATATTGATATGACACCCCTCTTATGACCCCACAAGCATTCTACAATGCACCTTGCTTCTTTCGATGTATATCGTGGATGCACATTACTTCACCCACAATGCAATTACTCAACCACATATAATTATGATTTGCAACATCTAATGGTCTAATGAAGAGATAGGATATCACTTCCTGTATGTCACTAGAGCCAATGCACATAGTACAACATTTAGATTGCATGTTGCAGTTCCCCAATCGCTGACTAAGCCTGTTGTGGGCTAGGTTTCCAAGCCCCCAAGGCCTGTAACAAGCTCTAGGAGGCTGACTAAACCTCCCAAGGCTTGTAATATGCACGAGTGGTTGGGTATTCAAGCCCTCAAGTCCTATCGAGGGCCTATAACAGGCCCTGGAGGCTTAGAGCCTCCCAAGGCTATTGGTAACAACTGGCTGAGTGCTATTGGTAAAAATTGGTTGTCAATTACTATTGTCTCTTGACTATGATTGAATGGAAACCCACTTTACCATGAAACCCCTGGCCTCAAGCCCGAGCCTTGCCTCAACCCAATTTCCCTACGTACTAGTAAGCTCGAGCCTTGCCTCAACTCGATTTCTCATCCGGTCGTGATCCCGCCATCTCCATTTGGCGGATATTTGTCAGCCCGCCCATATAAAAAAGACCCAAAATAATTTTTGTATTGTTACATTAAATAAAAAAAACCTTTGCCCCTTAATATATAAGCAATATGATTTTTAGGTTTTCATGAATATTTAATACCGCAAATGAATGAACGTAATATTATATTGCCTTCTAGTGAAGCCCCTGTGGTCCGTGCCATGATCCATGACCGCACCACATGTCTTTGAATCTTGTACTTCACTTTAGACCATCCTTATCTCGATTGCTTATTCCCTCCATCGAACGGGCATGGAGCAAAGTCAGATAACATCCCCATATTCCAGACCATTGGACCGTGCTCCTCGGAACCCGAGATGATCATGGTGTTGACCCTAGAAGGTGAGAATCGAACACAACTCACCCAGTTGTTGTGGACATGATCGGTGTTCCAGATTGTTTATTTACATTCTCTGAGAGTATCTCAGAGCTTGATCAATCGGTCGCCAGAGGCCGAGACAATCTGTTGATTCTTGGCAGAAAAAAGTGATGCTGAGGATGTCCTTGGTGTACCCAATGAAGCGTAAGGTGGTGATTCCAACATTAAGATCCCAGAGACACAGTGTCAAGTCCCAAGAGCCTGACATAGAGAACTGGTTTTCATAAGAGATGACGACATTGTGGATGAAGTGGGGAGTCAAAACCATTACAATTCCTTCTAACATATTGTCAGCCTTGAATTGTCATCATCTTGAAAGCACCATATAGCCACCCTCGCTATCGTCCTAACCTCTTCTACATCAATGTACTTCCCAAGGCGGTCACCTACAAGTTCGAAAATGTTTCCCTGGCTAACTTGCTTGGCTTCCGAAGTTGCGAAAAACCATTTTTCAGATTCCACGTTGCTTGACTCAATGTTTCTGTAACCTCCCATGATTTCTAGGAGTGTTATTCCAAAGTTGTATACATTAACCTTGGCCGTAATTGGAGCTAAATAGCCACTAATACCACGCATTGTTGTCAGAACGTGGCTAAAATCCCTGCCAATAAACTTTTCATCCCAAAATCAGAGAATTCGGCATTGAAATCTTCATCCAAGAGAATATTTTTCGGCTTGATATCACAATAGATGATACAATCCCTGCAATCCTCGGTGTTGCAACTTGCACCGAGTGTTGGAATTTGGTTTTCACTCTATCCATTGAATTTTTTTTTTTAACGTTTTGGGTGTATTTATATCAGCCGTCTTGAAATGAAATGTTTTGTTTAAATTTTTACCTTTCAGTCTTGCCAAAACATTTACTCTTCAATAATTAAATTTTGTTAATATTTATTTTTTTGACATTTTTACATTAAAATTAAAATGATCATTATTAATATCTATCATAATCCATTAACTTGATTTCTATTCATTTTATATATCATTTGTGTACTAAATTAATATTATATAAAAATATAGCTTAAACAAAAAAAATATGAACACACATCATAATAAACCATAAATAAACATAACAATGGTTCTTTAATTTCACACAATTGTGCATATAAAAAGAAAATAAATATCACATAATTAATTTTTTTGCAAAATTGATGTCATAAAACTGAACAAATACATAGTTTGATATTTTTAGCAAATATCATGAATTCTCCAATAATGTTTGTCATCGGAGGCACTTAATAATTTTTTTTTACCATATTTGGCAACCAGGACCTTTGGAAAAAAGGAAAGTACTACTTGCAATCTTCTAATCTCATCAAGAGTTATGGATCTTTGCATTTTGTGTATATTGTCTTTTAAAATTTCTCGAAGAATCAAAACAATTGCTACATCTTCCCCGCGACAAATGAATTCTTTGATGTTTTTAGTTTTATGTTTTAGAGGAAAGAAGAAATGAAAAAAATGTTCTTTGATTCTTTGAATAAATGAAAAAACTAAAAACCGTTGTTGTATTCCCATTCCTTTTTGTCTAGATTCTTGTACAGTATTTTTTCATCTGTTGAAAAAGGGACTGATCATCACTATCTATTGTAATTCAAGGATAGCTTTGCCATATGCTGAGAATATAATTCAATGTGATGCTGCAGAGGTTCATTTTTCTTCAAAATAACCTCCAGAATTCTGAATCCTTTCACGCTCTTGGTTATAAATTGCGTTGTGCTCCCTCTATCTAACCGAATCTATACTCCGATTTAGAACTAGGAAATCACCGCTCAGAATTGAAGTTGAAACCATCAAATTCCTTTCAAATCAAACACAAATCCAGGAGATGAATGTTGGTTTAAGGTTACTCAAACATGTCCCTTTACTGGCATAGAGAAAGGTATGACCAATGTTAGAATATGATTCTATGGATTGAAACTGTTAGAAAAAATAATCATCTCCTAAAAGTTTGTTTCTCTCAAAATGCCTGGAAATGGTCATGTTGCTTGTGACTGAGCAAGTGTGGAGAAAAGTCTTCATAATTATTTCTTTAGTGGCTTAACACCATTCTCGACACTCTCATTTTCCCTCATAAACAACAAACACATACGAAGATGCTATCACAAAATCCATTCCTCGAATATATATGTCATGATTTTACACTCTGATTTTTCCTCAGAAACAACAAACACATACGAAGATGCTATCACAAAATCCATTCCTCCACCATTGGTCACTCGACCATCAAGCGATACAGCTTATGGGACGTTTGAGAGGTGAAGGAAAGGAGGAAGCATCTTCCAATAAGTTCATTTTCATTCAATAAGGGTCGGTCGGATGAGCTTCGTTCTGAGAGGAGTGACGCAAGATGGTTTATTTTAGTGCCATTTCGTACCTCGCCTAACCATTTCTTTTTGCCATCCCATAGTTCACCCAGCTCTACTCTATTCAAGTTAAATTCAGAAGAAAGAGTTGGGTTGAATACGTGAATATTAAAAATATTGAAAACCTTCTCAATGGCCTTTCTAGCACGATTTCTTGCTACCTAGCAAAGCTCTTCAAGTCACAAACTTGCAACTTTGCAAGACTCTCTAAATTAGATTATTATCACATATTTATATATATAATGATGAATATAGGTCTCTGCAAAATATAGCTTTGAAATATATGAGATTTTCATTTCAATTTCAACATCTAAATCTATATACATTACTCAAATCATGAGATAAACCACTAAATATCATGTCAAGAGAAATAATTCAAGCTACATGTATGATATAGCTATTTAAAATTATCAAAAAATTTATAACATTTCTTCAAAATTGTAGATTTCAAACAAATCTTTGAATCTAAACCTATCACTAAATAAAATGCCAAAAGATCGTGTAGGAATTACCTGTAGGCTGTGATAATGCTTTCCAAAATTCTGTTTCCAACACTTTAGGCTGCCGCTGCACCAACTTCAAACTCCCAACTTCCAGAATCCAAATCATTTAGTTGATGTAGGCTTGTAGGCTATAGCAGTAGAATGTTAATGTAATCAATGATCATTAAGCACAGAAATTTGTAGTATGTAGATGCTCATTGTAATAATATAAAAATAAAAAAAATAATGGAAATTGGAAACATCATTGAGTTAAATGAGTTTTTCTTTTTCTATGAAAAAATCAATACAACTTGTAATGGAAAGGAATAGAAATAATACTAATTTAATATATTTTTCTATTTATTAAGTAAAGGTCTGGTTGGAAATTCTAATTTGGAAAATATAGTTTTATATAAGATCAAAGATATTAATAATACTAGTAAAATAATGACGTTTTATAAATTTTATTATTCTTCAAAAATAGTAAATATAATGACGTTTTAGAAATTGTATTACCCTTCGAAAATACGTTTAATGATAAATTTACCCTTCACAAAAGACGGTTAACGACAATTTTTAACCATATTTGATGGCCAAAATGCCTCATGACGGTCATTTTGCCCGTCAAATTCCATCATTGGACTTGCACCTATTGTAATTCGAAAACATGTCTTCCAGTCTAGAAAATTCTTATATTATATGAACAAAAATGCATTAAAAGACCCATTGAGCCTCTAATCATAGACCAACAATCTACAATCTCTCTCAATAGAAACCCTAAAGTCAAACAAGATTTGCATGCTATATTATCCCAATAGTACTTACCTCCATACAAAATTGCTTCTCACCTACTTTAGGTATCTCCAATTTCTTGATAACTATTGAGATTGACCCTACAAGGGTACCCTTGTAAACAGATTCAAGCCCTCCACTCCCCAGCTTCTCATACAAATTCCTGGTCAAGATATGGAGCTCTTTATATGAAACATGGTCAGCATCATTGCACTAAAATCCTCCTTAGAGATACGTAGAATGATACGTTGAATTTATTTGCTTCTAACAATAAACATTTAGAGAGACAAACATTGCAAAAACCCGTACACCAGAAAAGACTCCAATCAACACTTGGGGATTAGCCTTCCTTTCAGACAAACCCCGATAGGAAGCTACCAGACCACTAATAATACTAGCACAACCATAAGTAAAGTGGTAAGTGAACACTGATAAGCTCAACCAGCCACTTAGTATTGTGGAGATGGTTGGTTGTTAAACAAAGTTAAATAATTAAACTAATTAACATATTGTTATAGTTATCTATTTATGGTATAACATAAATATTAAACTATTATATATAAACATAAAACACAAAATTCAAGCTTGAACCTCTATTATTATTGTTACCTCTTTCTTTAACCACTGCTTAACTGAAGCTTATTTGAATCTTAATCAAGATGCATTTAAGTATAACAAGATACGATGACCATGAAATGAATCCCAAGTGTACACTTGTTACACTCACGTTAATCTTGTTGATCTGCTTAAGGAAGCCCAAAATCTAAGATATTATCTAAAAGCCTATTGAATAGCACCATATTTAACTCATTTATTATGTCAATATGTCCACTAACCTCTACAAAGGAATGTTATTAGAATGATACAATCTATCAACACATACATTATTACACATTGAAATTCTTTTTGTCATTTGTTAGATTTTTTGGTATGGCAATTTCATCAATCATTTGTAATTTAGTGCAAGATTTTGGCTATTTTGGATATCAAATTTTGAATTTATTTCTACTACTTCAATATTTCAAATTTAAATATGACTTTATAATTTCCATCTCATCATGCTCGTGCTTATTTTCCTTAAGAACATTCTCCCTTGCAAATTGTTTCTCAAGAGGAATTACTAAGAAATACTTTATTTCATGCCTTCTTTCCATGCATGGCTTATGTTGTGTGATGTTTACTTATTAGAATATGGCCATTGACTAGCTCAATGCATGTTTTATAGTGGGATTATTATCATTGTTTACTTTTTAGTATGCTTTTTATGTCCCCGAAGGGGATCATATATGTATCCGGAAGAACCTATTATTTTGCAGCTAGAGCTTATAAATTTTTCCTCAACTATACTCTGAACTATAATTTGAAATGTATTATATCAAATGGAAATTTTAAAAATGAGTTTTTTTAAATTCTTATTGGTTGCAAGAGGATGACGTAGTCCTCGTTTTTCACTTCCCAGGAGGGGGCGGCGGTCCTACGTCATCCTGGTTTAAATGTGTTCTGCATTTTCCAAGTTTTTAATGTACACCAGTCTGCAAATTTTTAATGGTCTTGGCTCAATCGAGGTAAGCCTGCATTGCATTAAAGAGCTTTGTGTGGATTAAATGGGCTGCCTGTCACATGCGACATGCCTTCATATTTTTACTACCATTGATAATATCGCGTGTGACGGCATTTAATTCATGTATCAACTTTGAATAGCGTTTTCGTGCGCTGAGCCGCCTGCAAGACACAATTAATTAATTTACCATAATGACAGCGGGTGCCTCCCAGCCTTGCAAGCGGCTGCCATTTACTCTCTATTTTGTATGTTTCTGAAGGATGGAAAAAACAATTGAATTTTCATACGATGAGTATTTTTTTTCTCCTCTAAAATTTGAATTTAACATCAGAAGAAATTTTTGTGAGGTAGAGCTGTTGCAGAGGTTGTGTTCTTGGTGTTATTATTCTATTATGTTTCTGTGCTGCAAATTCAACAATGATAAGGATTTGGAAATATGTGATAGGCTGCTTCACATACCTTCTTCTCATCTGCTTCACATATGTATATACCGTCGAGGAAATTTAGCAAGCCAACAAGCTATGAATTTTCAATTTCCTATTTGAGTTGCCAGGTTCATGATGTCTGCATGGTGAATGGAGACTATGTAGCGGGGTTACATTTCAAAATCTGTGTTGTGGCAGGGGATTTGCTTCCAAGATGCACTCATATACAGCCCATAAATCCAACGTCTAAGGTACTTTACTAACACTGTCTTTTTTGCAATAAGCTATATGTGTCAAAGGAAAGCAGATGAGTTTTACATAAGAGAACATAAATGGTCATGGAATTTGAAGGTAATTTACAACTTTAAAAATCTTAAACAACATAGAACTTAGAAGTATCATTTAGCTGATAGTACCTAGACAGAACAATAAAAATGCTTCAAAATGTAATAGTTGATTGATGCAGTTTCTAATTAGAGGCTCTGAAATGTAAAACACTTGCATTTTGTGTAAATTGCATCATAAGCAAGCATTCTTAAGAACATAACAACGTTTTATGGATTTTGAAATTGGAGGATTTTTTAATTGAAAACATCGAAGCTAGGCTTCGGGGGATTATTAGAAATTGAGGAAATGTGAATTTAGAGATTTTTTACTGGTTTTTCTTTTGTTTCATATGGGGAGTCTACCTTTCAACAAGTACTCATTGCTAACTACTCACAACTCATTTTCTATTCTCGGAGAACGATCTTACATGGGTACTCAACGGTTGTTACCCTCAAATCAACAAGATAGTATTACAAGTCAACTCAATGTATGATCTTTGTTTTTCAATCTTTAGCTGTCTTGAGCATCGAAATCTACAATTGTAGATAGATATAATCAAAGGAGGCTTTGGAACTATAGTAGAAGACACTATTTTTGTCTATTCTGTTTTTAGTAGGTTAATTTGGTCACAAGGCCTGATTCTACTTGGCTTTTGTGCAGAATGGTGTAAGAGGCCTCATGCTAGACATGTATGATTTTGAGAATGATGTTTGGATCTGTCATTCATTTGGAGGAAATTGTTATAACATCATAGCTTATGTGAGTAAATAGATACTGTTTTTCATTTTCTAGATGGCGCACATTATCACTAGAAGCAAGCTTGTGACCTTGTGTCAATCTTTCAGGAACTAGCTATTAATGCACTGAAAGAGATTGAGGCATTCCTGGCTGCAAATCCCTTTGAAATTGTTACCATATTCATTGAAGACTATGTTAGAGCACCCAATGGCCTAACCAAAGTATTTACTGCAGCTGGCCTAAAGAACTACTGGTTTCCAGTGTCGAGAATGCCCAAAAATAGTGAGAACTGGCCTATTGTAGCAGACATGGTAGCCAAAAATCAACGACTCATAGTATTTACTTCGAAGTCTTACAAAGAAGCATTAGAAGGCATTGCTTCCCAGTGGAAATATGTTGTTGAAAATCAATGTAAGTACTGTAGTCTTTTTGGGTTAGTTTCTACATCCATTATCAGTTCTATGATATATATTATGGAGAATAGTCTAGGATGTATACTTAGGTAGAGCTCATTGGAAACTCAAACAAGATGTATCGTTGCTAATCTTTGTAGATGGCAATGTTGGTATGAAAGTTGGAACGTGTACAAATTGTACAGAGTCACCAGCTTTGAATACAAACAACAGATCACTAGTTCTGCAAAACTGCTTTCCTGATAACCCAAATTTACCCAAAGCGTGTAAGGACAATTCTGCTGCATTATCCAGCATGTTAAGTGTGTGTTATGAGGCTTCTGGTAAAAGATGGCCTAATTTTCTTGCTGTAGACTTCTATAAGGTTTGTCCCATTTTCATTAAGGTCTAGCCATCATGAAAAGAATTGAATTTCTGCTTATCCTTCAAGCTTCAATATTCTTGGCTTAGGTTTCAGAGATCACCAGTAACTAACATTTCCAGAACATTGTTATTTCCTACATAGAAGTGATGGTGGGGGTGCATCAGAAGCTATAGAAAAACTCAATGGCCAACTTATTTGTGGATGTGGCAATATAAGCTACTTCCAGGTCTCCTAAAGGTTAAAACACAACTTTTCCTTTTTCCATACGATAGAAGTCAAATTGTGAACAAATGATTAATATCTGATCACCAATAACTAACATTTTCAGAACATTGTTATTTCCTACAGAGAAGTGATGGCGAGGGTGCATCAGAAGCTGTAGACAAACTCAATGGCCAACTTATTTGTGGATGTGGCAATATAAGCTACTGCCAGGTCTCCTAAAGGATAAACACAACTTTTCCTTTTTCCATACGATAGAATTCAAATTGTTAGCAAATGATTAATCTCTAATCGTTATGATGATTCTCACTATTTCTGTTTTTGCATCCAAACAACACATTTGGAGTCTGCAATCTGTCACATGTTGCAACATCTACCAACCTACCATCTGCTACAATATCACCGCAAGAGACAATCCAAACTTTTGCTACTGCTCCTGCTATAATGACTTTATCCATCAGATCTTTGATCCTCGAACTTCTACTTACCAACCTCATTTACACCTTACCTTGGCCGAGAGAGAACATTTACACCTTACCTTGGCTGAGAGGATAACACTTCTCTTTACACCTTGTCTAAACTCTAGTATAATAGTTAACACATTTGATTTGCAATATACAAATACATATTTTTAATATAACTTAGACTTAAATCTTAATAATTTTAAATGCCCACCAAATTCCTTTTGATTACAATCATAAGACACTATACAACAACCCAATATAGTGAAAACCATTGGAAAATAGGTGATACTTTCAACAAACTCAATTTTAAAAGAAATAATCAGGACAAATAGAAAACCCTAAATATATTGTTAAAGAGCAAAACAATGTACCATTACAAATGTTACATAATAAACCCTTATGGCAACACATAGGGCTAATGCAAAAACTGATTGTTTATGGATTCACCAAAATGATTTCAATTTTGGGTTGTGAAGCTAAGGATTAGAGAGAATTGATGTTGGTAGACAATAATTGTATGCATTGTGACAACAATAGAAAAATAATATTGTAGTAGTCCTACACATTTGGTCTTTAATGAATACAATTAAGAATGTTATATCACTTGATTGCCTTGTAGCCATTGTCGTCCACCACCAAAATATTATGCCATGCATCTACATAACCTCACATAGGACAACTCTTTCATTGTCCTCCAACTTTGCTTTAAAGTTGTGAATACACAACCACAAGTGGGAAAAATCGAAAAAAAATTGATGGACATGATGCAGAGTGAAAGTCAGGACTTACAAATACGTTCTGTTGAGATATTGTAACTTCAAAGAATATTATATTTGTACTTTATTATTCTGGAGATGTTTCATTCCTCCGTGAAGATCTTATTGTATATCCGGAGATGTTTATTCCTCCGTCGGAATGTGGTAACTCGGGTTATTAGACTTCCCTAGTGGGGGTCGGCCCTATATGTGTCATGTGGGTCAAAGGGTTATTAGACCACCCTAGAGGGGTCGGCCCAGTTAGTTGTAGTGGGGTATTTAACCCATTGGTTAAATACGAGCCTACGTGTACCTGTGTAAAATACATGTCAGTGTAGTGTATAAATAGAGGAGGTGTGTTCCTCATTTGACACACACACTCACTTGAGGATAGCGCACTTGTGGAGGAGAGGTCTGCTATTGTGGAGGAGGAGATCATGTCTCAGGGTTTCATCTTTGTATATTGCTGGTCATCTATATTGAGGAAGCTTTGCTGGGTTTTCTACCCCATGAGGGTTTCCCAGGATAAATCTTTGTCTCTTGTGTTTATGCTGTGCTTGTTGTTTCTTCAGTGATCCTGTATATGCTATTATTGTGAAATGGAATGTAATGCTGCTATTTTATGTCTTAGCATATTAAATCTTAACATGGTATCAGAGCTAACCTGAAGGAAGACAAGGTATGGCACTTACGACACTTGCTTTACTTACGATAATTTGAAGGTTAGGGCTTTACATAGCAAAAAACCAGTCTTCGTGGAACTTTCGCTATAAATCCATTTCTGCGAAGGTTCAGGGTCTGAAAAGTTTACAGGTCAAAGATAACATTCCCAGGTACCTTGTGTCCAAAGGGAACCCTCAGATTCGTTGTACTTTATGAGTTATGATCAGTACAAGTTAGGGTTTCTGCCTCTTCCAGATCTCAGTCAAAATCAGGTGACCTTGGAAAAAAGGTCATAACTTGGGCTAGGAAGCTCCAAATGAACTTTCGTAAAAAGTGACAGGTAGTACACAGACTGTACTATCTCAGGAAACTTTTTCAGATGCCGAAGGTGAACCAGTGACACGTGGAACGCTGTACAAGTTCGCTCTCCTATTTTATCCCATAAACAGGTCACGTTGCGACACTTGGCATAACTCTCTCTCAGAGAGTCCAATTGAGGTCATACCTATCAAGATGGAAAGATAACAGGGTGAGGTATCTCAGGAAAATTTTTCAGAGGCCGAAGTTCAAACAGTGACACGTGGCACGCCGTACAAGTTCGCTCTACTGTTTTATCCCATAAACAGGTCACGTTGCGACACTTGGCATAACTCTCTCTCAGAAAATCCAATTGAGGTCAGACCTGTCAAGATGGAAAGATGATAGGTCATACTACTGCAGAAAAAGTTTTTAGACCCTGTGGAGCAAAAATTTCAGAGTTATAGCATAAACAATCAGGTACATATTTCTGTCAAAACAGAATTATTTTTGGACCACCTTTATTCATGGCTTCTGGAATTTAGGGTTTCGGAGAAAGTTAGAATTCTTGGAATCGGAATCCATGGCTGAATGCTACTCAGGAAAATTGAAATTTCGAGACCAATATCGAATTTTTTGGTTGGGTAGAAGATCGGGCTTGATTAAACCCTAGCTCGGGATCTTGATCGGAAAGATGGAAAATTAGGGCTTCAGCAAAAGTTGGAATTTTTGAAGTCTGTAACCACGGCTGGAAGCTCCTCAGAAAAATAAGAGTTTAGAGCCTTGGATCAAACCTTTTCATTGAGAAGAAGGGTGGGATTCATCAAACCCTAGTTTGGGATCCTGTCCAGAAGATCAAGAAGTTTCAAAAGCAATTTTGAGGGGTCAAATTTTGGAGTTTCCAAAATTGAAGTATGCCAGATTGATCAGCTCAACAAGACATATTCTTTCATCCATTCAGAAGTGTGAAAGTCAAAGATTGAATTTTTAGGGTTTCTCTAGCAAACCCTAATCAATCTCCAGATCAAGTTTCAGGGGGAGTTGAGGCTAAGGCCTTACATAAGAAGACTACAAGAAGTCTCGACAGGTATGACTTAAGGAGGTTCAGGTATGTCTTGAAATCTGATTCTTGATTAAGTTCATAATGTGTTTTGTCTTCATGTTATTTATTAGTACAATCTTGATTAATGTTAGAATTGTCTTATCACCCTAGTAACAGTATGAATGCATGTGAATGATCGAAGACATTCATTGATTAGGACTATATGATTGTACTAATGCATTATGGTGTTGTGTGAGGTTGATGTTGTCTGCTAACAAGATACAGGTACATCACAAAAGACAAATCAAGTTCCATGACCATGACCACATGAAGACAAAGACTCATCCATAATATTTGTTCTACTTACGAGGTATGTATGACCTTGTTGTATTATGCTTAACCTATGAGACATGCAGGTTCTAGCTCAGGATCTCTAAATCAATGAAGAGATTGTTTAGGTATGTTGCACATAACTAAGTAGGTATACTAATCTAGGTATGTTTTCCTATGTCATGTTAGAATCTTACCTTGTGATTAGGGTCCCTTATATAAGTATACTTGGTATGATTGGTTATGCTTATTCATAAAGTTAGTGATCAAGGGTTTATGCATATCATGTCTCTTATCTTGGTTGATTATTTAACTAACTAGATCAAACAAGAATATGCATAAGTAAAGGAAGACTTCCCTGAAACCTTGAATATTATCTATAATCATGATTATACATTTTCAAGATTATTTAGAACTATAATGTTTTGATAACATTGAATGTATGTTTGTGTATGAGATCATGATGATGACACTAGTGCACATTTGAGCATGCACAGTGGTATAGAATGAATAGAAGCTCAAAAGACATATAGAAGATCAAGCGGGAAGCAACCACACAAACATAAAAGATAAGTATTTGAGTTGTTATTTGAAATAGTAAATGATATTGTTTGTATGCATATTTGTATTCTTAGAATATATGATGCTGAGTGTAAACATTCACAGAGCATTGAACAATATACTACTAATATGCATACGATTGGTAAGTTGGACAAACATTCCATTGTTGCTTGTCTAGAATGAAACCTCTTTGCTGACATGCTGAGAGATGTGCACACTCTCGATAGTATGTTCTAGTAGAGATGGAAGGCATCTAGATAGCCACTGTATGCATACAGAATATGGAGAAGTGTTGTGCCAAAGTATTGGTCAAAATAGTTGCATAACTATGTAAATAATATTCGTATGCATAATAGGTTATCATGACAATATGATTTGATGATTATGAAGTATTACTAATCATATACTTAATTTTGATTTGTAGGAAAGATCATGATGAATGATGAAAACTGAACAAGCGATGGATGATCAACAAAAGATTTACAAATCAAACACACTATAGAAGGCTTGTGGCTAGAAGATTCTCCTAGAAAGAGGAAGAGAATCATGATGAAATGTTTGCTCCAAGTGGCTAGATAAGACCATTCTCTTAATGGTGTAATTAAAGAAGAAAGGTGAATTAGGTTTTGTATGGGTTCCCAGGATTGATAATAAATTGATAAGCTTAATGATCACCATGGGTGATGTGGATCTCAACCTTTGCTACAAGGTTGAATATGATTTCTATACACAGATGACATGGATGCAAGAAGGAACTCACCACAGAGTTCGAATGATATTGAGGCTCATATCAGTAGACCCATCTAACGAGAGATGGCACAGATAGATATGCAGAAGATCATTCAATGCAGAAATGAAAATGAAATATCTCAAATTGATGCTTTACTTCCTAGGTCTGGAAGTATGGCAAGGCTCAGAAGGAATATTTCTCAACCAAGGAAAGTATGCTGAGAAATATTAAAAGAACTTGAGGTGTTGGAATGGCCACTCTTATGGATTCCAACTTGAAGCTGTTAGGGGATGACTCATCAGAGTTAGTGGATATAAATCTGTACAGTCAAATTATTGGGTCATTGATGTATCTAACATATACTAGATTAGATATATGCTTTGTTGTGAACACCTTGAGTCAGTATCTAGTGGAAACTAGATGTGTTCACCTGATAGTTGCAAAGCATGTGATGAGGCACATAAAGGACACGATAGAATTTGATCTATGCTATCTTGAAGATCATGACCTCAGATGGTTATTCAGATTCTGATTGGGCAGGAAGTGTATCAGACAGGAAGAACACATCGAGAGGATGTTATTGTCTGGGATTAGCCATGATCTCGTGGTTTAGCTAGAAGCAGTCTAGTGTGGCTCTCAGCACAAGCGGAATATATGGCTGCTTGCTCTGCTAGTTGTGAAGAAGTTTGGCTTTAGGATTGTTTGACTTAGAGATAGAACCAACTGAGATCCTATGTGATAATTAGAGTTGTATCAAGATGACATAGAATCTAGTGTTCCATGATAAGTCAAAGAACATAGGGAACAAACAAGATATGACGCGGAAAGGAACTATAAAGTTTGAATTTGTGACAGGTTACCATTGTACTAACCAAACCTTTACCTCAAGTGAAGAAGTTACCAACATACTAACCAAACCTCTGTCTCGAGTGAAATTTGAATACTTCCGAGACAAGCTTGGTGTAGTTCAAAAGGACCCTCCTTGAAAGGGGGAGTAGTATAGTCACTGATGATGAGTTTGTCTCATCGAACAACAAGGTCGATGATGAGGTAACCTGTTCTCCACACCTAGATACTTAGAAATATTTAGATTTAGGACTCTTATACTTAGAATACTTAGTTTTACTTATACATGCTTTTGATGATAGATGTATTGGTGAGAATACATGCTTTTGATGATAAGATGTATTGGTAAGAATACATACTTTTGATGACACATGTATTGATTAATGTACTTGTATGGTTGAGGATACTTGTACTTGTATTGATGAGAATACATGTGGGGATTGTATCATCCTTGAACACATGTTCTAAAGTGAGCCGTAGACGTATGGTCTCCGAGAATGAAGTCCTTAGTGGACAGTTGAGGGGATTGGATCATCCCTGGACTTTCAGTCCTAAAGAGATCCGTAGACGTGAGGTCTCCGAGAATGAAGTCCTTAGTGGACAGTTGAGGGGATTGGATCATCCCTGGACTTTCAGTCCTAAAGAGAGCCGTAGACGTGAGGTCTCCGAGAATGAAGTCCTTAGTGGACAGTTGAGGGGATTGGATCATCCCTGGACTTTCAGTCCTAAAGAGAGCCGTAGACGTGAGGTCTCCGAGAATGAAGTCCTTAGTGGACAGTTGAGGGGATTGGATCATCCCTGGACTTTCAGTCCTAAAGAGAGCCGTAGACGTGAGGTCTCCGAGAATGAAGTCCTTAGTGGACAGTTGAGGGGATTGGATCATCCCTGGACTTTCAGTCCTAAAGAGAGCCGTAGACGTGAAGTCTCCGAGAATGAAGTCCTTAGTGGACAGTTGAGGGGATTGGATCATCCCTGGACTTTCAGTCCTAAAGAGAGCCGTAGACGTGAGGTCTCCGAGAATGAAGTCCTTAGTGGACAGTTGAGGGGATTGGATCATCCCTGGACTTTCAGTCCTAAAGAGAGCCGTAGACGTATGGTCTCCGAGAAGTGGGGATTGTATCATCCCCGGACTTCGGTCCCTGAATTGATCCGTAGACGTGTGGTCTCCGAGAAGTGGGGATTGTATCATCCCCGGACTTCGGTCCCTGAATTGATCCGTAGACGTGTGGTCTCCGAGAAGTGGGGATTGTATCATCCCCGGACTTTGGTCCCTGAATTGATCCGTAGACGTGTGGTCTCCGAGAAGTGGGGATTGTATCATCCCCGGACTTCGGTCCCTGAATTGATCCGTAGACGTGTGGTCTCCGAGAAGTGGGGATTGTATCATCCCCGGACTTTGGTCCCTGAATTGATCCGTAGACGTGTGGTCTCCGAGAAGTGGGGATTGTATCATCCCCGGACTTTGGTCCCTGAATTGATCCGTAGACGTGTGGTCTCCGAGAAGTGGGGATTGTATCATCCCCGGACTTCGGTCCCTGAATTGATCCGTAGACGTGTGGTCTCCGAGAAGTGGGGATTGTATCTTCCCCGGACTTCGGTCCCTGAATTGATCCGTAGACGTGTGGTCTCCGAAAAGTGGGGATTGTATCATCCCCGGACTTTGGTCCCTGAATTGATCCGTAGACGAATGGTCTCCGAGAAAGTGATTTTTTTTTATGATGATGTGGTTACTTGTATCAGTATGGATACTTGTATTGATGATGTGGTTACTTGTATTGATGATATAGTTACTTGTATCGGTATGGATACTTGTATTGATAATGTGGTTACTTGTATCGGTAGGATACTTGTATTGATGATGTAGTTACTTGTATCGGTATGGATACTTGTATTGATGATGAGGTTACTTGTATCGGTAGGATACTTGTATTGATGATGTAGTTACTTGTATCGGTATGGATACTTGTATTGATATTGTGGTTACTTGTATCGGTAGGATACTTGTATTGATGATGTAGTTACTTGTATCGGTATGGATACTTGTATTGATGATGAGGTTACTTGTATCGGTAGGATACTTGTATTGATGATGTAGTTACTTGTATCGGTAGGATACTTGTATTGATGATGTGGTTACTTGTATCGGTAGGATACTTGTATTGATGATGTGGTTACCTGTATCGATAGGATACATGTATTGATGACATGGTTACTTGTATCAGTATGGATACTTGTATTGATGATATGTATACTTGTATTGGCATGAATACTTGTACTAATGATGTGGATACTTGTATTGTTATGGATACCTGTATTGATGACGATGCTGATGATCGTGAGATGACGATGCTGATGATCGTGAGATGACGATGCTGATGATCGTGTGATAACGATGCTAATGATCGTGAGATGACGATGCTGATGATCATGTGATGACGATGCTGATGATCGTGTGATGACGATGCTGATGATCGTGTGATGACGACACTGATGATCGTGTGATGACGATGCTGATGATCGTGTGATGACGATGCTGATGATCGTGAGATGACGATGCTGATGATCGTGTGATGATGATGCTAATGATCGTGAGATGACGATGCTGATGATCGTGTGATGACGATAATCGTGAGGATCCAGATGATGATATTGTTGTAGCTGTTCAAGTGCTACAGAAGATAAAGACTCAATACTGAAGATGTCGATGTTCCAGTATTGAAGATGTTCCAGTAACTGCTTGAGTTACTGATGATGTTGAGAAAGCTTCCAATGATTTATAGATGTATCATGTATGATGTTGATGACTCCTTGCTCGTGCAGATGCTGTTATAATATCCTTCTCGTTAAGGGGGAGTGTTGAGATATTGTAACTTCAAAGAATATTATATTTGTACTTTATTATTCTGGAGATGTTTCATTCCTCCGTGAAGATCTTATTGTATATCCGGAGATGTTTATTCCTCCGTCGGAATGTGGTAACTCGGGTTATTAGACTTCCCTAGTGGGGGTCGGCCCTATATGTGTCATGTGGGTCAAAGGGTTATTAGGCCACCCTAGAGGGGTCGGCCCAGTTAGTTGTAGTGGGGTATTTAACCCATTGGTTAAATACGAGCCTACGTGTACCTGTGTAAAATACATGTCAGTGTAGTGTATAAATAGAGGAGGTGTGTTCCTCATTTGACACACACACTCACTTGAGGATAGCGCACTTGTGGAGGAGAGGTCTGCTATTGTGGAGGAGGAGATCATGTCTCAGGGTTTCATCTTTGTATATTGCTGGTCATCTATATTGAGGAAGCTTTGCTGGGTTTTCTACCCCATGAGGGTTTCCCAGGATAAATCTCTGTCTCTTGTGTTTATGCTGTGCTTGTTGTTTCTTCAGTGATCCTGTATATGCTATTATTGTGAAATGGAATGTAATGCTGCTATTTTATGTCTTAGCATATTAAATCTTAACACGTTCTTCCATAATCATTTGGCTTGTTCTAGGCATTTGGCCCCAATTCTCTTTAGAACCAACTCCACCGATGACAGGACATACGCTAACTTTGTAATGACATCATGAGATTGAGTCCCTAATTTAATGGGAGAAAAGAAGTTAACATAAAAGATGAATGAGAATGAGATTGAGTGTTTTGCTAACTAGGCTCTGACATATGTAAAATGCTAGTTGTAGAAGGGTGAGGATGGACCATAAAGAGTATGAATGGTTGGTTTGTTGGAATGCGGTGAGAAGATAAATTGATAATCCATGTCCATTGTAAAGTGTTAAATCATAATCAAAACCCTCAAGAGACCTCTCAATCATGAATTCCACCGTGATATATACCTCACATAAGCCACCCTCCTTTAGTTCCCTAGGTTCAACTCCAATGGATGAGATGCCATGTTTCCATTAACAACCAATGCATCATCTTTAACACCATTTCTATCAATCTAGCCATTAATTTTAGAGAGACACAATCTATGTGAAGGTATGTGTGTACATGAATATGTTATGGTCAAGAAGTCAAATCTCATGTTAATTAGAGACCATAGGCTTCATGAAATAGAGGATATCAAAACACATTAGGCCTCACAACAATGCACTGCTTGGAAATTTGACATCAGTTCCAATTTAGAGAAGAGAAATAGATTAAAAACATTCCTTGGATCTATAATATTGTAACACAAGCTATGTGAGTATATGGAGTAGTAAAGAGTTTGTGCTCCATTTTTTTTGGGGGGGGGGGGGAATTAATGAGTGGCATTTGAAGCACGCTTTTTTTTTTGGCAACATACCTTATAATCAATGCTTTGTCAACATATGTGCAAGCGCATGTAAGGCATTCTATTATTGTATGCATAACTTCTCAACATTTGAGTACTATATTGTTCATGGTATAGATTGAGTGAGCCTAATGGTTAAGAACATGTGTTTCCTCCTAGGAGGTCATATGTACAAATCTGGAGGGGGATAGGGTATGTACACCTCCAATCAAATCGATACAGTCAAATCAATACATTGAGGGGGTCCCTTGTCCCATAAACAAGAGGTCTCATATTTAAATATAAAATAAAATAAAGTAAAATAAACTCTTTCATAAAAAATTTAATGAATATTTTTTTTATTGTTTTCAAAACCCAAGTTTTTCCTTATAAAACCAAAAGATGAATCATATTTTTTCATAATTCTACTTATGATGTTTTCTTAATTTATAAATGTTGTAGTGAGCATGGGCAAACAAATCTCTTAATCTGATGATCGAAAAGTAATAAATTTCCTCTTATACATAAGGCTTTCTCTTTTAGTTTAAATCACTTGTTTGGATTATTTATTTTGATTAAATTTTATTTCATACTTGAGGCTTCCTTTTTTCATAGTTTAGGTCACTTGTTTCAATTATTTATTTTTGTGATAAAGTAATTTTAATTTTATTATAATTCAATTATGTTTAAGTAAACAATGGCTCCATATTAGTTATATTATGTATAATTTAATATTTTTCTAGAAGTAGCATGACATCTTTATGACTTAGAATTATTGTTTTAAATTTATAAGTCACTGCTTCCCAAACATCTCTTTGATCTTATGCTTCTAGTAATTGCTTTCCAAACATATTCTTATATAAAATGCTTGCTTCATCCATCAAACATTAATATCATGTTTCTTCTTATTATGTAGGGCTTGAATATTTGTTCCATGTTATAATTGTTGTTCTCTTTATCATAGAACCCTAGATTGTCCCGTCAAAGGCTCCCTTAAAAATGAATTTTTCCCATTTCCTCAATTTTATAATTTATTTATTGTTTTATTTTATGTGGTGTATGTTGTGAATGTAATATTTATCATAAATAACAAATTAAAAAAATCCAAATAATTATGTTTATTAAAGCATGAAGAAAAGCCAAATAATTATGTTCAAATCATGTTTAATTCCGTTATTAATGATACTTTATTTATTTTTTTGTCAATGGCTCTTATCTGCACTCATTGTAAAGAACTGCAATTTATATATAACTCACGTGTTTGCTTATCACCTTAATAAAATTAGCTTTAAATAGATCTCTAAGTATCTCATGAAGCTTTCATTGTTGGATTTTAACCTTTAAACTATTATTATGCAAAAAAACAATTCCTTCAACCATTTTTTCTGTTGCAAAAAACTCCCCATAACTAACCGTAAAGCTAGTGACAATGTCGGGGACATTACCACCACGTGGCTCTTGTTCTAATATGCAACTAGAGGGTTCAATACTTTGAATGCGCATGGACTTTGGATTTTCAACAAGCATCTTTTCTTTTGGCTTTTACCTTAATCTCTTTAACCATTCCGTGAAGTTGCGAAGATTTTTTCTAAATCCATTGGTTTTTTCACCAAATCTATTAACATAATTTGTTATTTGTAGCTAGTTTGAGTGTAATTGCCTTAATTACATAAAAACCCTTCTTAATGCATTGATATTTTCTATGTGTATATAACCTTTTTGACTATGAGCATCTGAAATTGTGTACCTTGAAAAGCTTCCTTGTTGAACATATTGTATCACCATGAACTTTAATGGTTCTGAGACAAATTTAAATTGTGCATGGAATTCTACTTTACTATACTCTTTATACTCTTTAAGGTTGAAAAATCCTCTAGTTTAAGGTTATTAAGTCATAAGATTCTTTATGAAAATTTCCAAAAGTTATTATTTTTTAAAGCATATCTAAAGTTTAATGAGTTTTGATTTGAGAACCCTTCAGGCAAAGCTAATTTCTCAAGTTGATCATTTCCATGTCAACGCTCTGCAATATTGTGCTATTTGGTTAAATTTTAACCTTGGCACTTCTACAGTTTCCTAGCACGATTCATAAATTGTGTATATGATTGCAATATTTCAATGATTATTTATATATTTAATTGTAGTGATCGCTTTTTGATTTGGATTCTGGGATTTAAAAGTAAGGGAGCTTGAGACCAACCCAGTTTTCAATTCAAGTAGTGGCTCGGCATTGTCTACATAAGGCACAATATAAATGGAAGCAATAATTATGGATGGTTTTAAAAATAAATGTGGAGTAGTTTATAGCCTTTCTCACACCTTTCTACTATTAAAAATCCTATTTCTCTTGCTCATCTTGTCATGGAAAAGTCTCCACGTGTCTATTTTGCTTTTAATGGGGTTGAAGTGTTTGCAAGAGAACATTTTTTAGATTTTTTCAAATTTACTTCTGAAATGGAATGTGTTTCCTTAAAATTACTTGTGACAGTGTCATGAACATGCAGTAGTCCTAGTTTTAGGTTACTAAGTAGCATGGATAATTGAGAGTGTGTCCTTGCTTTCCTTGTAATATTAATGGGATCATGTTAATCATGAACCATAACCTTATCATTTAGATATTATTTGCATCTTTCAACATTAATCTTCAACTTGAATTTCTTACATGTGATAACTATAGGAAGTTGAAATTGTGGATACAAACTATTTCATTATTGCAGAAAATAAAGAGCTATTGGAGAAAGAAAGAGTGCAAACAACATATAGGTCTCTCGATCCTCTCTCTCACTGCATTCATGTGTAATTGCATGCACATATAGCTCTTAGAAGTTCACACCAGACTTATCATATTCAAAATAAAATCTCTACATGTAGATAGAGTTATTTAGCATGCTTCCTTACTCAATAATGCCATGGAAATTGAGGCATATTCTTTGGGCATCACATTTATCCAATGCCATTTACTAAATTGTCTATTCCTCTTATAGATCTTATGAACTCATTAATTTTTTCAACTGCGCTATAAACATACATATGAATTTACCTTCAAATAACAAACCTAAGGATCAATGATATGTGATTTAATTGATATTAAAAGTATATTTATCTTCAATCTATTCAATATGCCATTGGCAACCTGGGTGGACATCTAGTTACATTTTGAAATGGTAGGTCCTTAGTGGATATACTTCACCAATTGAAAACTAGACCACTTCTTAGAAGAATAGGTCTTCCATTAAAATGAAGAAAAAATCATTATAACCCTACTCAATCAAATAAATGTATTGAGTATTTCTAGACTTGGAATTCTCATGTTTGTTTCAAGAAGTTGGGAAACATGCATTGTTAAGCATGTTTTTGGTTTTATGTAAACATGCATTAGCAGCTAAGCATTTTTTCAGGTTGTATGTATTTGGTCAATAGAACATAGTCAAGGTATTAAAGTGCAATACGATAACTAATCAATATCTTCAGTTTATTCATAAATATGCCATTTTGAAGGAAATTTGGGTAGGTATCTAGTCACATTTTGAATTCCATTTCCTTAGTGGATGCTCTTTGTCAAAGGGAAACAAGATGAGGGACTAGAAGAACATGTCTTCCATTAAAATGAAGAAAAACTCAATATAACCCTATTATATCAAAGAAATGTATTGAGTATTTATAGGTTTGGAATTCTAGTGTTTGTTTTGGGAATTTAGGAAACATGCACTACTAAGCATATGCCTGATTATAGGTATTGGGTCACGAGGACATAAACAATGTGTTAAAGTGCAATGCACTAGTTAATCAATTTTGATCCAAAAGTGTTTTCAAAAACCTCTTTCTCTTGTAATTCAAACTTTTGTACGGTGCATCTACAACACACTTGCTTACCAATGTTCATTGTTGTTATTGCCTTTTTCCACCACAAGTAGCAAAATAAAAATGCATATACTACTGTAAATAGAAAATATTTTCAATGTAAAATATGAATACATTTACATGCTGTCGTACACCACTTTCTTTCATATTTAATACATTTTCCACTTTTTGTTGTTTTCTGCACTTCCTTATACTTTATGTCATCACTTCCACCTCATTCCCTTATTATGACGTACTTTTTGCACCATCAGGTGCAATTTCTAGTTATAACAAACCTCATAATAAGGGCATTGTTATAGGAATATTTCTCTTTGATGTGGAAGCATACAAGTAATTAGGGGAGGGACAATGTTTATATAAAATCAATTAAAAGTTAATTGATTTTATATAAACATTTGTCCATCCCATTATTCTATAAAATCAATTACAATGACGTCAATATAGTGTAGATTGGGTGGTTGGGAGGTTAGGTTGTGATCCTCCCCACCCAGGTTCAAATATACCTCTACACATGTTTTGTTGGGTTTACCGTGATTCTTGGATTCTCTTTGAGAATATATCGTGTCTGTTGTTAGCAACGCCAAATTTAGTATTAACGAAATAAATAAATAAGAATGGGTTGAGAAACTATTCAAAAAAATGTAAACATTTGTATATACCTATGGAGTATGACTGTGGAGTCAAATATTATAGTAATTACAAAATTTAGTAGTAAAGTAATTAACTAATAATAGGAACAATGATATGAAAATGTAAATATTAGCAATTTCCCTAGAAGGAGCAAAGGAATGTTGAAAGGAAGAGAATAAAAGGATGGGAAAAGCATATGCGATGAAGTGGACAAAGAAAGTAGTAAAGAAGATATAGGTGTACATATACATGTATGGAAGGACTAAGATGCATATTTTTCCATTAAATTATTGCATTGCTACATAAAGATGAGAACTTATTGTCTTTGATTCATGTGGATTTGCAATGTGGTTGGATCTAATAGACGTGATACAATATGTAGACTCTATGGGATGGAAGACCTTAAGATTCATTTTACGACAACTATATATCAATTTCATGTAGACATAGGTAAACTTGAACTCAATATGAACAATTAGCAACGAACCAAGCTTTCACAGAGCTTAGAGGACATTAAGGAGGGTGAAGTTTATTCATCTCCAAATATGTATTAAAAACTCAAATCAACAAAAACCATATTAAAATGAAGTCATAAAGAGGGTCACTCTTCAAAATTGGGTGATGAACAATTAAAAGAACATATATCAAAGCATACTCATATTTTATGATTATGCATGTAAAAGCCCAACCATATATGTATGATTCTTTTCTAATACTATTTCTTAAAGATACAATACTAGTATGCAAAACTCTGATGAAGAAACAACATATTGTGTTATTGATTCAAAGACGGGGTGTTGGTCCATTCACTATCAACATATCTCATGTGAAGCAAAGAGCTCCAAGCCTAGATTCTAAAACAAATGTAGAAATAAGTAAACCATAGTAGGGGAATATAGGTGACCCTCATGACAAGAGTAGTGATATGGCCCACATTTTTGTACTTGCATATGAATTTCCATGATAATTCAAATCCTATTAGAAAAATGAAAACAAAGTCATAACAAGATACATAAATAACTAAAATAGTAGTCTAGATAGAGTAAAACAAATTAGAATGGGATATGCACTACCAATAAAAATAAGAATGAAATTAGGAATCTCCTCATTGTGCCAAGAAGAAACATATTAAATCCTAACTCTTGAAAGTTAAGATAGACCTATCACTCTTATATTACTATGATGGTTATTCCATAAAGACCCCCTTTCTTCCCTAGTGTGTAATTCACTTCATGTACCCTCTTTTGAATTAGGTAGCTAAGCTATGCAACTTAACTTAGGTATCTCACATATAATAAGGTCATTAATAGGGTCACACCTATTACAGGAAAATACTCACCTAATAGCTAGGGTTCAAAATATCAATAGATCGGAGGGAGATCCTACTCTAACTTCTTACTTAGTTAACCCAAATTGAACTGAAAAAGGTAATATCATGTACTTACTTGGATCCAGATGGTCGAATAGTATGCAAGAAGATGACCCCAAAGCTTGTCCTTTGATCAATATTGAATCCCCTATGTACTTGCACACATGGCAACCAAATACCTTTCTCAAGAACTTTTTAAATTCTAGGCAATAAAAACAAAATTCATTATAGGTTATTATATTTTCTACCAACTATGCGTAAAGATGACATATGCTGAAATTGATTGTCATCCGTAATTACTATTGTTCGTCTCAGGATGATATAATGTCAGAGTCTTTGGACAATGTGAATAGCTTCCAATGCCAAATTTTCGACATGTGAGTACCTCAACTTAGGTCCAACCAATTTCTTGCTCAGATAATACACCACATGTTCTTGATGCAATTCATCCTCTTGAACAAAAACCATTCCTATGGTTGATTCAGATTGTACTAAAGATAGAAGAAATTATTTGCTATAGTTGGGTGGACTCAACAATGGGGAAGACATCAAAACCTTTTTTAATGTGTCAAAATATTTTTGAGCGTGATCATCCCAAATAAATGGGACCCCTTTCTTTAGGAGGCACATGAAAACTTTCATGATTTTGGCGTAATTGGAAATGAACCGACGCACATGCATAAGGAGGCAATTGAACTATCACCTCAAACTTGAATGAATCCACCTGAATCCCATGCTTAGCAATCTATAATCAAGGGGCTGAGAGCCCACTCATTTCTCTAACATGAATACTTGCAGAAATGTTTTCTTTTATCGATGTCTCAATTAATCATCTACCCTTATGAGAAGCTTTGTTCTTCCATGCATATGCACATTAGAACTAAAAAATAATCAAATGGAAAGAATGAATCAATATATAGTAATTGAAAGGATTTGTTATTGGACTTGGTCTGATGCAGAGGTGTACGTGCCAAAGCCAAGAAAACCATGACTGTTAATTCTTTGAGTCTGATTTCAAACTTATCTACTGTCAAACAGGCTTGTAAGGGCGACCTTCAATGTGGTGTCAAGTATGTGTATGCTATTGTTTTTCCATAAAGTGTATATGAGATGAAATGGATCCACACAAGACAATTGGATTTGGCGCAGACTCAATGAGGATCGACATCAAGCATCAAGCAATGGGAGGCTTATGGAGACTATTTGTTGACGTGAAGGGCCCCATGCCAACAAGAAGGGGTTTCCACCATGTATCTAAGTTAAAAAAAGAGGCAAGCATAAGAAAAGCCAGCAAGGCATAAATTGTATTAAAAAAAATAAAGCATTTATTAAAAAATAAAATAAAAGATGAGACTATGATCTCATTTCTCATATGTAAAATAAAGACAAGTAAGTTCAATGAGCTTGGGAGAAGTTGAGGTGTTGAGGACACTTGGATTTCCAACTATGTCAAGCTCAACCATTCTATAAAAAAATTCCCCACAATGAGAGAGGGGTTCCTTGGCCAAGAGTGAACGAAATGTTTCCCAAATGCTGATGAAAATCTCTACAGAAGCACCAGGGAGCATGTAACCTGCACATTTCCAAAATAAAAGAGCCTAGTCGAAGCCAACTGAATGTTGGTTTTCCCATTTGGATTTCTAGGGTAAATAATGTTTTATTGTGTATGATTTGGCTCTTTTTTTTGCTGTAGGTTTCTGAAATTTGGTTTGTGAATGTCTACAATGATTTGTTTGAGTTTTAATGGCTTCTATCAATGACTAAATAGCTCTAGTAAATGGAAACTACTACCCATGAGAAACTACCACCAACAACTATGTAAATCTCACCATTGATAGTCTGGGGTGAATGACAGATCAATGGATCTCCTAAACTAGCCATTTCTATCCTATAGGAGTTGTGAAATTGACTTCATTCTTCTTTCATTGAGTTGTTTCTAGAAGGGACTGGCATTCCATAACCCTCTTGACTAGAATTGGGGGGTCGTACGGTACATTTACAGACTTAGGGAGTTCGTATGGCCTTCCCTCCTTCCTCCTCCTTTATGTAAAAGTTTAAATCATGGTTTAATTTACCAACATGCTTTAGAGGTGGCTCAAACATCGAGGAGTTTTTTTCATTTTATGCATATGTTTGCTTTAATTGGTCATTTCATGGATAATTTTACCTCATTTGATGAGATTTTGAAACTAATTAACCATTGAGTTTTCTTGGAGAGAGAATGAGCTCTTGTGTTAATGGATAACGAATAATGATAGAGGATTGGCATCATATACAACTCATGAATGGATAAAGGATGAATTCATGGTAAATATTTGTTATAATTGCAAGGAATTGTGGATTTCGCTTTTATTGTTTTATGATATATCACTGCATATATTACATAGGTAGTATTTATAATTCAATTTAAAAGACATCTATGTTGGTAAGTTTAGTGGGCTATGAGCCCTTGAATTATGGATTAGTACAATAGATGATGGGCTTTTTAATTACCTTCTAATTTCTTATCAAGGAAAGTAAGAATTCTGTACATTATTGTCAACCCGGGGTTCGTTGGGAACTTGAGATTTACCGTGCAATGTATGTGCGAGCCACAATTTCCTCTTAAACTGGTTTATTGATTGTGAAGTTGTAGTTCAATAACCTTACTTACAAACAATTGTATGAGAAATTACACAGTCTTGGCAAGGAACTAGCCAACTAAAGAACTACTGACACTAAGGTGCAAGGAAAGTAAATCACATGATAGGGAAGTAAATTCACACCAGGTTGGAAAGTAAACGCTAAAACTAATTTACACTTTGTTGGAATGTAAATGCTAAAACTAATTCACACTTTGCTGGAATGTAAATGCTAAAACTAATTACGCTCTGTTGGAAAGTAAATACTAAAACTAAGTTCACACTGTGCGGGAAAGTAAATTCTAAAACTATGTTCACACCGTGCAAGAAAGTAAATTTTAAAACTAAGTTCACACCACACTTCACAGAAAGGTAAATTGCATAAATGAAATCTAAAAGCTATCCTCGCCAAATACAAGTTATCATTTATGATCCAAGGTAGTAAATAAAATTATTTCATTAAGCACATTCATTGCATTCATGGATTGTAAAATAAATTCTCAATCACTAAATAAACTACATAACGAGAGATCCAAAATTATTTATTTAAAACAAAGCAATAAATTAAAACTACATGAAAATAAAATAAATAAAATCACATTAAAAATATTATAAAACCAAGATATATATTGAATCAAGATGAAATTGTAGTTTATCCCTTATTATTTGGACTATTGCTCTAAGAGTCTTCTCAAAGAATGGAGAAGGAACTCTTATTTATACATGATTTTTCCTTAACAAATAATAAATGAAGATCCAAAATATCCTCAACAATTGGTAATAATTTGGATCTCAAAACTAATTCAAAGCTAATCCCAAGATAATTGCTAACTACCATGCTATCTAGGATGTCTTTGAAGTCAAATTCGAATATGGGAATGTGAGTCATAACAACATGCCCAAAACTCAGCTCGAATGGCTCTTAATAGTATTTAACTTGTTATGTCCATCATATATTACATGGAGGCCTTCAAATATTTAAGAATAAACCAAATATGCACCACCATTTTGTCCCTTTTATCTTCAAATAATTTAACATCATAATTTGAGACATATAAGAAGGGAAATTCTTGACATTTATGTAGTTTTTGCAGCTTTTGTAGAGGATTCGTAACTTTAAAAATCCTCTACTTCAAAAGTTATGTGTATACATATATATATATATATATATATATATATATATATATATATATATATATATCTACATATGTATACATATATGTATACATATATGTAGATATATATATCTATCATATATATATGATAGATATATATATCTACATATGTATATATCTATCATATATATATGATAGATATATACATATGTAGATATATATATCTATCATATATATATGATAGATACATATGTATACATATATGTATACATATATGTATACATATATATATATATATATATATATATATATATATATATATATATATATCTACATATATGTATATATATGTATATATATATATTAATACTAGACAAAATATTATATATATTAATACATAGTATAAATTTTAATCTCCTTAGAGGAACAATCTGCACCAATAAAGACATTTTCAACAACACCGAGAGTCCTACAAATATCAATTGGGATGGTTTTAGAGATATTCACCATGTTCCCTTCTGCATATAGGTAAAAGTGGTGGCTAGACCTTTAGGTAATGACTTATAGGGATTTTTCAGCTGGTTGGGGTTAAGGACAGGAGCACCATTGGGCATGGAGTCAAACTACAGAGGCGAGGTAGATGAGGTTTTTTCAATTCAAAGATATCAGCAGATGAAAGCAGAAAAGGGGAACAAATTCCATCACAGAGTTATATCATTTGTAAATGAATTCTAACCTGCAAATTCAAGAAGAAAGGGTGGAATACCTAGTCATATGCATCTGAATAATAAAATATGAATTTCATACAATGTAGTCTTGATCTAGATACAGCAGAAGAAAACAATCAATGGAAAATACAAAAGAAGAACACATGCACAAGAAATAACAGACATCAAAACACTCATCACAAGAATCTCTACTCCAGAATTTGGTCTTCCTATTAATTGAAAGGTCGAGTTCAATACACACACAGAGATTTTAATTTCTCAGAATCCAAAACATCCAACCCTTGGGTCTTATTCAAAACATGCCTTTATAGGCTTACAAAATATCTAAAATATCTAGAACACCTCGACCAGGTGTGCCTGTTAGCTAAATGGGTAGATTGCAATAGATTCTTGATCTATTAGACGCGCTGATGCATAAACTTCAATGCGCTTTCATGGAGAATTCATGATGTTAGAGCCACTTGTTTCCCTTCAGATTGAGGCATTTGAGGTTGATTAGTATGGAAAACAAGGTCATGCTTCCCTTCTGCCTCCAGATCGACTCCCAGTTGTGGATCTGTTGGGTTTTTCCCTGTGAAAATATTCATCTGTTGCGGCCGCAGTCTTCTCCGCTACACAATTTTCGATCCACAATGCCCAGTCCGCAATCCACAATCTACAATGAGGGTTTCGAAACTCGGAATGACATTGCGTAATTTTGCAGAAATCACCTCTGCAATCCGCAGTCCACAATGTGGAAGTCGAAAGTCAAAAACTCGTCTCTGATCCTCCTAGAAAATTACCTTTCCACAATTCGCAATGTGGGTTTCGGGAATTGGAAAACTGCTTTATAATTTCGTAGAAATTTGACTTCCACAATGCGGGTTTCGGAAATCGGAAAATTGCTGTATAATTTCGCAGAAATTTGACTTCCACAATCCGCAATCCGCAATGCAGGATTCAGAAAGTGGAAATTCAAATCTGCTCCTTTGGAGAAATCATGCCTCCGCAATCCGCAATCCACAAATGTGGGTTTCGAAAATCAGAACGCCATTGCACCACCTCGCAGAAATCACCTCTGCAATCTGCATTTCGCAATGCAGGTTGCGGAAATCGGAAACCTGAATCTGCACCCCCCGAAAAAATAACACTTCTGCAATCCGCATTCTGCAATGTGGGTTGCGAAAATCGGAAACACAACTTTGTGCTCTTGAACAAATACTGTTCCGACTTTCGCAATCCACAATGTGGGTGCGGAAAGTCGGAAAAGCGGGAAAGCAGAAAACCTATTGATCAGATGTGTTGCAGATCGCTTCCTAGCCATTGGTTTGGCCCTGCCCTTCAATACCAACCGTTCAACCACTTTAGATTGTGGAATAACTCCATTTCCTTGTTATTGCCATTTTTCTCAGTGCGGCTCGATCATTTGGCTTGGAATTCGTTGATACTTAGACGTTTTTGGGGTTTTCTGATTCTTTCTTTGGTGTAAGAGGTCAATCGGTATGCTTTGGGTTTTGGTAGGGGGGTACCCTTTCCTTCTTTGGCGGGAACATTGACAGAGGTGTTAACAACCCCCTTGCGGTGGTGTAAGTCTGGTTGGGGTTCCAACAACCATTTGTTGATTTTGTGGAGAGAATGGGTTGGTATAGACAATAGGTTGCTTGGGAGCTTCTTACAATGCCAATAGTCATTAAGCGACCTCCATTTTGGGATATCGATTAGTCAAGTGGTCATCACCACAAAGTTTGCATGAGAATTTTAGTTTCATTTTCTCTTTACTATCCCCTCCAACATGATTGTTATTTGCATTATTTCCCTTGTTCCCGTTCTTTTTATTTTTGTTTTGTTTCTTCCTTCTAGGCTTTTCGTTTCCTTTGGCATTAGATATATGTACTGACATAACATCAGAGGGTTGGTTGGGAGTATGTTTATTGGTGTTGATTTAAGCAGTTGCAAGTGATTTTAAAGAAATTTGTCCCATTTGAGTGGTAACTTGACTTGTTGCTGCATTTTCCACTAAATCGATCACACCATCGACATGAGGTCCAAGCTTCAGTTGTGTTGGATTAGAATCTTCTCTAGGAGTAGAGGGAAGTATCTCATATATCATTCAATATTGTAAGTACACCAAGTTCAATTTTTGGGCCTTGATGATCGCTTGTTCCTTATTAGTTGCCCCAGATAGAGCTATGTCTTTCACAATGTATGGTTTCAAGGATTTTATAAACCAATCTACCAAAAATTCATTGCGAATTTGGGATTTTATAGGGAAACACCTTCTCTACCACTCATGAATATGATCTGAGATATCTATGGATTTATCATGTCTGAAGGACATCAAAATTTCAGTTCCAGTCTCATAGTGAATTGGTAGTTGGAAGTGGTTAAGAAAATTCATTGTTATTACATCAAAGTTCTGGAAAAAAACTCATGGTAGCTCAATGTACCATTTTGCGACTACCCCAGTTAATAATCTCTGGAAGAGACAGAGTCTAATGTTGTCATACATCAATGAATTTGATTAACACTAGAGATGGAAATTCATGACGTGCGTGGTAGGGTATTCTCTAGATTTCCCTTCAAATTTTCTTGGGGATTAGGGGCCAACTAGGATTGTGCAATACTGTCTCATTGGTTAATTTTGTTAAGTTTGACATATTTAATGTTTCCAAGAAAGGAAACTTTGTCTTCTCAATGGGGTTCCAACTCCCCGGGCATTAACTTCCTATTGATTTGGACTAAAAAAATATTGCCCTAGTATGTAAGGGAGACCAAGCACTACATAAGGGATGTTCTAATTTTCATGGATCTGAGTATAATTCGATTACACTTAAACATATGGTGTGGAACCTCTACTAGATGTGCTTCCAAATCCAAGGAAATCCATGCTTCCTTGGGGAACATTGAAGCTTGAAGAAGATCCATTACTTGGGATCATCATGCCAAAGAAAGGAAAGCTACCTTGGGGCATGCTAAATCTAATAGAAGCTCCTACTTCCATGGAAGGAATTGACATAGGTATGTGTCCACTTCCATATGGAAAGACTTTGATTGGGATAGAAGGACCACCAACAAATGTAGTGAAACTTGATGCCACAACGGGTATGCTGGCAAGTGGCGGGCATAGATGGAAATCCAGTAGATGGAATTCCAAATCAAAATGGGTTGGTACCATACAATATGGATGTTGAGCTTCCTATTCCACTGATAGGAGCAACAATCGACGGAATTGATCCTCCGATAGCTACCTCGGATGACAATGGAGGCCATGCAAATTCAAATGATTAGGACACAGTTTGGTTAATACCTCCTATGGGGTTTGAAGTGACTAGAGGGGGGATTCCCCCAATAGAAGGAATATCTCATGTGGCATCCATGTCATTCCACTGGGATAATGGATTGAAATGTGTTACAAAATTTGGTGTGTGAAACTCACGACTCAAGACAAAAACAAGACCATGTGATCTAGATGTAGGTGGATTAAATCCTCCTTTCATATTTGTAAGGTATTTGATGTCAATCACACCTAAGTCTTCTTGAATGGGAGGAGATGTTCTCCTTGGCGATAAATTAATATGACCATCTAACCCACTAAGTTAACCTTCTTCAGATAACTTGTCAGATTCACTAAGTTTAGATTGTCTTCCTTATTTTGTGGGATTGTTTTCGATTCTTAGGTTTTCTTCTTCTTCCCCCAATGGGGTTGGATCAATGTGATCCAGTATGGGCCTCTTAGAAGGTAAATTTACCTTTTTAGGTGAGAGTTTTTGGATCCTTCTTTATTGACGAAATGGTTGATCAACCACTTTGGCTTAAACGACACAAGGGGAAAAACTTTGACGACTTGTTTTGCAATAGAACCACACTCACTAAAAAATTCCTGAAAGATTCAAACATGTAATCCTACTCTTTCAAAGATAATCACAGGGTGATTAATACCTGGTACCAATTAGAGAAGAGCCACATGAGGGATTTCTGGAGGTCAGCTTGGGATTATTAGGGCCCAAGTCCAACCAACGAAGATTTCAGGAAGCATTTACGGTAACTATCCTACAACAATCACCCAAGGACCAATCACTCTCGTGGAGAAAAGTACCCTCCAAGTGACCTGAGTGGATCTTATACATATGCCTTAGGTACTGCAAGATTTTCCCCTTATAGTCGCGTATGAGGAACCTGGGAAAATCAATTAAGGCTACCAATTCGCATACAACAGTTGGGTGGAACAATCACATGATAGGTATCCGTGAATGGGAAAGGAACATAAGACACAAGCCCTATACCTGAAAATTCATACAAATTGGTTTCACCCCGAGGATTTTCCACTTCCTTAGAGCCCCAAAATCGCACAACCCACTAAATAAGCAATTGAGGGGAATATGCCAATTGCTTTCCTAGATTTACCTCATGCTTGATGCATGTGTGAGATGTGATTTACCAACAAGTGTTTATGATATTTCTGAATTTATCCACTCAATTAATGGATTTCCTAGTTTCACTTTAATGGCTTTGGAGAAATTTACTCTCCAACTTATTACCAAGGCCCCAAAATCTAGGCTACTATTGGTTTCTAAGATATAAAACACCTAGTTTTTTTTAATGTGCATTTGTTTTTAAAAATCACAAACTTGTTCAAGAATAAAAAAATGATAAGGATACATAAACTTTCAGATGCCATTAAGGATATTCAAATGCTTTCATACATCATCATCCTCCAAAAGAAAAGAAGGTATACAATATTGCTTCAAACACAATCAATCCTATTTTCTATTTCAAAGACTCTTTCATTAAAGTTTCAAATCAACTTAATCCAAACATGTACCTTAATATGAAAATGCAAATGAATCCTACACATACAAATGAAAAAGAAACTCAATTGTTGATTCACTACATTGTGCAAAGGAAACAATAAAAAACTTGTCCTTTCACCAATGTTGTACTAGAAAATTCAAGAAGAAATTATCAAAAGGTTTTCTTAAACTCAAAATGGTACAATTAGGTACAGTGGGAATGCAAGTTTTGGTATCTACTTCACCCAATAAAGGAGACAAGACAAAGACACAAGTAGGTACTTATGCTCTCACTTGTTTATGCATAACAAGCAAACAAGGAAATTAAGACAAAAATGTATCCAAGAGAAGCTAATTTAATTTGAAAATGGTTGCGTTAACACCTAAATCTCACACACATGCGACATTTCAACGATTCCTGCAGTAAGGATGTTAGGATAATTAATACTCCAACCTTGTGCACCTTAGTATTATTAGCCTTTTCCTAGTATTGGATGATTTTATTTTCCCCCTAGTGGTGTGCAAATGTCATATAGGCCTAATTATCCACTTGATGCGCCCTACATGCATGATTTTAGGACATCTAGAGTCAGTTCCCTACATTTTAGGAGCCAACTCAGTGATCTGGTTCAGTCCACCTGAGTTCCTGACTCTAGTGGGGGTTTTGTGCTCCGATTGCCACTAATTGTGATCTAATGCACCGTCTCTAGCCTGATTGCATGAGATTTTGCATGACAAAATCACTAATGCACCTTGCATGGTCAGTTAACTAATAGTAGCTTCAATTAACTGAGTCTTAGTTGAGTTTAGTGGCCTCAAAGCACTGTAGTGGTGATATTTCCTAGGCTAGACTGAAATGGATTTGAATTCTCTTCGGGTATTCGAATTTCCTCTATTGTAACATATATGTTGACTATACTGATTAATTGAATATGGCACACTTTTATTTGCATATCTGAGTTTCAATGCATGTTTAATTTTACTACTCATTTCAGTGCAATTTTCACTGCAATTCTTCCTCCTTGCTAATTCTATCACTGCGAGGTATTCTCAAGCTCAAAGATCTGTTGTGTTCTATAATTTTAGATGGTATCAGAGCCCAACAGGGCTGGTTTATCTTCAATTTGATATTTTTTGCAGGAGTTTGAGAATTTTTCAGTGTAGCAGTAGCAACAGTTTCAGTTTGTATTCGCTCCAACAATTACACATGGAGAATTCGAATGTTACTTTGACTCCAAGAATCTTGACACCCTTCAATTATCTTGATTGGAGGGATGATATGCAGATTGTGTTGCACAAAAAGCGTCTGTACAAGGTCACAATGGGTAAGGAGGTCGAACCTCAAACAACTGTTTAGAAAGCAAAGTACCTGAATAGATTAGATGAGGCTTTTGGTTTTATGTGTATTCACATCTCTAGAGATTCGCTCTTCCATCTTGATGGATTGAAGACACCAAGAGAGGTTTGGTTGAAGCTTGAAAATCTCTTTGGAATGCAAGATGAGTTGAGAGGCCACGTTTTGGAGAATGAATTAATTGCTCTTCAACCAAGCAATTTCGAAACCATACAACAACTCTTTTCAAAGTTCAAGTCCTTGGTTATGCAGTGCAAACAATGTGGCATTGACAAGAAGGATGAGCATCTAGTGCTATCCATCCTAAGCAATCTTGGTCCTAAATTTTCAATATTTGTTTCTACCTTCCATTCTGGGAGATTGTTAATCCCCAATTGGAAAATTCATTCTTTACATGCCTTCACTGAATCTCTCATTTAAGAATAAGACAAACTGATTCAAATGGGTGCCTTGAAGGCCTCCGAAAATCAAGCTCTTATGGTTGGGGAGTCAAAAAGTGAGAGTGCTAAAGGGAGGCAGAAAGGAAAGGACAAGAAGCAATTTGAATCCAAACCATATGAGAAGCCTAATCCATTAGAAGGAGTCTCCAGATCCAAGAAGGATAAGCAAAACGGGTTTGATAAGACCAAGTGTACCTATTGCAAGAAAGGAAACCATCCAGAGAGATATTGCATGAAGAAGAAGATAGATAAAATGACAAAACTTCTTGAACAACACAACATTGTCCTCCAAGAAGGCACAAGGAGACTGATTCTAGAAGTGAGACATATTATCATGAGATATGCCATGCACTGAAGGATGGATTCTCACAATCACAAGCCTTCCTCATAGATTCTGGAGCATGTTGGCAGGCAGTTTGGATGAGTCAGCTACGTAGCATCACGGATGTTGCTAAAGGTTAAGATGCCACACAAGAATGAAAACAACAAGCAAGTCATTAGTATTTTACGTATTGTCGGGTTATTTGGACCGCATTATGCGGGTTTTGGGTCATTTGGACCGCAATATGGGGGTTTTGGGTCATCTTTTTTGTAGAGTTTGTTAAGAAGTACTTAGGCAGTCAACTAAGTGGACCATAAATGTAAAGGCGCAAGCCTATAAATAGGTGTTGTATTACAAGTAATAGATCATCTTTATCCAGAGAATTGTTATTGTGAGATGTTTTGGATATTGATCTGAGTTTGTTTGAATTTGGGTATGCGACAGAAGAAATATATTGCTGTATCTGTGGTTTAATGCGAAGGTTAATATGACATGATGGAGTTTTTGACCAGAATCACTGTGTCTCTTTCTATTTTCCTGCTATGAATGTGATATGCGATATGAATCTATAAATGATACGATGTTTTCCTGTTTCAAATGATGTTATGCTGTTAGCTCTATTTGTGTAGTGATGGGTTTATTGACAATAAATGATGCTTTGACTCTGTTGAATGCACAAGTTGAATAATTAGATCTAATATGTAATACTGCACTAAGTTTATAAGTAGCCACACATGGTCCTTCTCCATTCGGGGGAAACGTGTTTCCGTCAACTCTCCCTCGAATATATCGGGTGAGACTTCATCTGCTCCGCAGGTGTTGCTGGACAGGGTAACACTTGTCTAGGCCGGTGCTCAGGGAGATCGCGGTGGATTTGGGTGTCAACAGAGTGAGGAACCCCTGTCGATTGGGTTTGTGTCAACAAATGGTTCTGTTGTCGGGACTGCTAGCGTGAAGTGAAGGGAAGACATGTTTTGGCATCCGACAAGACTGGAAATTCAAGATTGGTTTGATCAAAAGTTGCGAGAGGTCGTTGAGAAAGAGAATCAGAACCCTGGACTGACGATGGATTGGTGGTTGGAAAAGTACATACACGATGGTCCACACGAATATTTTTTTTCTGAGAATTCCCGATCACCTTGTATGAGTGGCTAGCGCAATTGACCTTCCGCAAGGTAAATTTTCAAGGCGGTGAGCCAACGTCCTGGACCCCAGAATTAATCCAGGAGTTACAAGAAGTCTGGTTTGACAGTATCTTGGAGAGCTATATCACCGAGTTTGTGGTTGATATGACGAAATATTACAGTGAAGCTGAAAGGGAATTTTTCAACGGGTCGAGAGGCAGGTTCCTGCTGTCGCTACAGTTGTCCATTAAGATGCTTATCTGTGAAAAGGGCATACTAAAGATGAACCTTGAGTAGAAGAACCCTAGTGGGTGGAGGCTGTGGATACCGCGATGGCAGGGGGGAGGTGAATGGAATGATACAAGGTAGATGGGTGCAAGTTATGATGAGACTGTGAAGGAAGTCGAGGAAGAGAGTGGTATTACGAGAGGAGGAGCAAGGTTTCGACAAGAGAAGAGACAGAGGATAGGAGGAGGTCCTGCTGCGATTGAAATGAAAAACTGCGAAGGAAGACCACACGAGACTAAGCGACCTCATAGTGCCGACAAGGAAAACCAAGATATGCCTAGGATAGACGCGGGACCAACTCCCAGCAGTAGCGTACCCACACCTCCACTCACTATATCACAATCGATAAGAAATATGACCTTAACATCATCGTGTTCATCGTGTCAACAACATTCAATTACTAGCAGATCAACGACTGTAGGAAGAAAGCCCAGGATGGCGGGTGAAGATGCGAAGCTACCGTTGTTCCATGGAAATAGAACTGATAACCCAGAGCAACACTGGTTCTTGTGTGAAGCTGTGTGGACTGTTAAACAGATTACGGATGATGAGGCCAAGAAAGGTCAATTGGCGACGACTCTTCGGGGTCGTGCATTGGATTGGTTGAAATTCATGTAGGTTCTTGTGGGAAGCCTAGAGAAGACATTGGATGAAGTCAGAAAAGGATTAATTGCAGAGTTCAGAAAACCAAAGTATGAAGCGCAATACATTATGGAACTAAAGGAGATCAAGTAGTATTCGAATGAAACTATTTGGGATTTTGACCAACGGTTTAAAACACTAATGGCAAGAGTCAGCTTTGAGATGAGCAACGTTCAGCATAAGGCATGGTTCATCGCGACGTTACTACCTCATATTCAACTCTCGTTGATGCAGCAAAACATTGTAACACAGAGCGAGGCTCTGGAGATTGCGATGCGGTTAGAAGCTTCACCGGTTGTTGAGAATGCAACCGACATGTCTCAGATTCAGACGCAGTTGGGCAACTTGACAATTTAGTTGCAAGATCTTAAGAAGGGTAAAGAACACCGCGAAGAGGCTTGGTGTACATGATATTGTGCAGAAGGGCATACCAAGGATAGCTGCCCCAATTTATGCAACTATTTGGTATCCGAAGCGCCGAACCCATTGAGTGACGGAGGTATGCCATGGTGCCGCATTTGTAAGGGCTATGGGAATCGACATGAGGAGTGTCAATACATGCAGAAGATGGTCACGAAGCCGATGAATTTGTACTGTACATTCTGCAAGTCTATCAGGCATGAAGATAAGGATGGCCGCGCATATGGCTTACTTCAGGAAAGAACGTACGACTCATATTATGTGAAGGATGACCATCGTGCAGTACAACAACCGTAGCTGTAGCCACATGTGGCCGAACTGCCACCTCAACCGCAGATGCAATTTGTACCGTAGACGCAACCACAACAACAGTTTGTACCACAACCACATTATAATCAGATGCAGATGGCTCCGCAGCAGCCATAGTACGTTCAACCAACGTCGTATGTTCAGCTAGGGCAGTGTGTTAAGCTACAACCAAATCCCTTGCAGCAACAATTTAATCAACCTCAATATCAACAGTAAGGATGATTCCGCGGAGGACAAGGTGAAGGATTTGGTCGAGGAGGCGGACGAGGTCATGGACCTATCCAATTTTATAATTGTGGAGTATTGGGACACTATCAGAGAGATTTCCCATAGTTGCAAACACAGTGTACATATTGTTTTGGTACTGATCAGACTATTGAGAATTGTCCACAACTGATTGCAAGATGGCAGGAAGGGAATGTTTTGCAGTTGCAGAACTAGAACCAAAACCAGTTTTAGAATCAAAATCAAGTTCAGAATCAGCAACTGCTGCAGAATTTGAATCAGATGCAGAACCAGAATTAGCGGCAGAATCAGAATGCAAATCAGAATGTGAATCAACCTGCGAACCCACCTCCGAACTAGAATTAGGGACCAACTGTCGCGACGTTTTAGCAGAGCAGAGGACGCAGGATATTGCTGTTGCTGTTATCACTCACGGAGGTGCGACAACAGGAGAAGATGGTCCGCATCTGCTGATCCGGCTGGCTGGGAAGAAGAAGGTGCATTTTTGGATTGATGTTGAGCGAGAAATGTTCTTTAAAGCACATGATGGGTTAGGAAGAAATTCTAGTAAGTCAATTGCCTATGACATGCCTCCCACTTTTGATTCAACTTCGGGAGAAGGACCATTGCGACAGTATGGTACTTTGCAAAAATTCTTTGAAAGCTGCTTGTCGCTGGCGAGAGATCCTGGTGCTCTTGCCAAGATCGAGAGTATGTTGCATCGACCAGCCAGGGGATGGAAAGAGTCTGCAGTGAACTCTTTACAATGGAAGAAGACAGGAAAAGAGATGTGCATGAATGTACAGATTGGGGACTACGATGTAGATTCAGTTATTCTAGATCTAGGCTCAGATGTCAACATTCTAGCAAAGCAGGCATGGCAGAAAATGGGGAGACCAACACTGAGCTGGTCTCCCGTGCAGTTGCGATTGGCTAATCAGGCCAAGGTAACACCAATTGGGAGAGTTTCGCGCCTTGTTGTGGATATTGAGGAGATGAAAAAATATGTTGATTTTGATGTTATTGAATTTTTTGATGGGGGAAGCTCCTATCCCGCGTTGCTAGGGATCGGATGGGCCAATTACAGTATGGAAGTCATTAATTTCAAGAAGCGGGTGATGACCTTTGAAAACCATGACCTCAGAGTCATAGCTCCGTTGGATCCAACTGAAGGGTGCATGTATGTTTAACCTGTAAAGGATGAAGTTGGAAGGGGATGGGATCACACATATAACATTTCAGAAGATTACATCCATCTGACTAATGATAGTGAACTCGGATGGCGCAGCTTTAGCTTGACGTCTTCTGATTCTGATGATGCCTTAGAGATTTGGAAAAATCAGATGCATGAGGTGTCGTCCAGGAAGTGTGGTTTTCTCATGCAGTTGTTGTGCCGTGTCGCAACTAAAATTGTTGAATTTACAATATATGAAGGACTGCCCGAGTTGTCTGAATTTCTAGTAGCATTTGAAGACAAGGTGTCAGAACCACGGCGACTGCTGGCCTTGGAGGAGGTGCTGAAGGTTACTCCAACACGTTGGTGGGAGACTCATAAGAAGTCAATTACTGGGTGATCGTAGTGTCAAATATTGATGATGGTTCGCTTCGGCAACACATAAATATAACACAACGGAAGGTACGATGGGCGGAATGACCCTCGCAGTCATCTGATGGAATGTTAGACTCTGTGGGCCTTGTGACCCAGGGATGAATGGGTCCATTCCTTTGTCCACACTTTGGATGAAATGCCGCAATCGTGGTATGCCGCAGTGGAGTTGCACGGGGATATTACCACCTGGTTAGAGCTGATGGTTTGCTTCACTCATACCTTCAGTTTCACGGATGCCAATTCAGATGTTCACAATGCCCTACAGCTCATCCTCGATGTCATTCTGAAGGTGGTTCTAGTTGCCTACCCTGTGGATCCGCATACACATTGGCAGATGGAGTCGATGATGGAATGCTATAATATCACTGGAGGGCTAGAGGATGGTGATGACCCGCGGAATATCAATATTTTGGAATCAGAAGGGAGTCGGGATGTCGTAGCACCCGACGCACCATCTGATTCGATAAGTCAGCCGCTGAAGCTCAGGAAGGTCAACACTGGGATGGAGGATAACCCAAAGTTTGCAAATGCCGGGGACTACTGGGATGAAGAGATGATGGCGAAGGTCACATACCTGTTGCATGAGTTCCAAGACTTGTTCCCTACAAAGTTTTCCGAAATGAAGGGAATCCTATGGGATTTAGGGGAGATGAAGATTCCGTTGAAGCCCGATGCAAAACCAATTAGGCAGCGACCGTTTGGACTGAATCCGTGACACAAGGAAAGGGTCAAAGTTGAACTTGACCGCATGATGGACATTGGAATAATTGAGCCAGTTGAAGAATCATAATGGATTAGTCCAATGGTGGTGCAAGACAAGAAGACTGGTGAGGTACGCATTTGTGTCGACCTGAGGAAGTTGAATGATGCATGTATGCATGATCCATTTCCGACGCCATTCATTGATGAGGTGCTAGAAGGAGTGGGTGGTCAAGAGATGTATTCTTTCACGGATGGGTTCTCTAGCTATCACCAGATCAAGATTGTGAAAGAGGACCGCCACAAGACAACGTTTGTGACTGAATGGGGCTGTTTCCAGTACACTGTGATGCCATTTGGGCTTCAGAATGCCCCTGCGGTATTCTCCCGAGTTGTTGTCGCTGCATTCTGAGATTTTATTCATAAGCTTTTGCATGTGTATATGGATGACTGGACAGTTTATGGATTGATCAGCGATCATGTGGCAAACCTGCGACTAATGTTGGAGCGCTATCGACAGCATCAAATATCGATGAACTTGAAGAAGTGCATTTTCTACGCACCATTCAAGATGTTGTCGGGTCACATTGTTTGCAAGAAAGGGTTGTTGGTTGACCCAGCCAAGATTGTGTTGATTCTGAGCTTGACACCGTCGAAAAATGTAAAGCAATTGAGAGCGACGCTGGGGCACACAAGGTACTATCGCAAGTTTATCCTTGGATACGCTGCGTCGATCATGGATCCTATGGAAAAGTTGTTAAAGAAGGATGCGATATTCTTATGGATCCCAAAATGTTAAGCAAGTTTCGAGATGCTGAAGGCTAAGATGGCTTCTGCACCGATATTGGTATTTCCTAACTGGAGCAAGGAATTCCATGTCCATGTGGATGCATCATCGATTACGTTGGGAGTAGTGCTCGTACGACCAGGGGAAGGCGATTTGGATCACCCGATTGCTTTTGCAAGTAGCAAGCTATCCTCTGTGGAGAGGAATTATACGATTACCGAGAGAGAAGGTCTAGCGATGGTATATGCGCTACAAAAGTTTAGACATTACCTGTTGGGGGGTCATTTCAAGATGTTCACAGACCATTGTGCTTTGAAATATCTTGTCAATAAGCCTGTGTTGGGGGGGAAGATATGTTGCTGGCTACTTCTCTTTCAGGAGTTTGATTTTGAGGTAATTGTGAAGCCAGGTTGCTTGAATGTGGGGCAGGGCCAGATCATTTATCATGAATTGAGACAGATGAGGAACCGACCAATATTGAAGATGGGTTGCCAAATGCGCTGTTGTTCAAAGTCGAGGTGGCTGACAACTACTATGAAGAGATAATTCATTTTTTGGCGACGAGAACCGCACCAGAGGAGTTTACCACAAGTCAGAAGAAGTAGTTGGTGGTTAAGGCTGCAGATTTTCGGTTGATCGCCTGACAACTATATAAACTAGGACAAAACAAGATCTTGAGGTGCTGTGTCCTGCCTCATGAACAAGGGCAGATATTAGCAGAGGCACATGCATGAGTGGCCAGTGGACATTATGGCGGTCGTGCTACCGCTAGGAAGGTGCTTCACGCAGGGGTTTGGTGGCCCACTCTTCACAATGATGCGACGGATTATGCACGGACTTGCGATGTCTATCAAAGAATTAGAAAACCCTCCAGGAGGGATTAGATGCCGCTGGTGCCTCAAGTGACATTGCAACCATTTGATAAATGGGCTGTGGATTTTGTGGGACCAATCAACCCACCTGGGAAGAGAACTAGCGCATGGTACATCATTACCACGACTTATTATTTGACAAGGTGGGCAGAGGTTGCACCAGTTGTAGATTGCACCACTACGATAGCAACGCAATTCTTGTTCGGCAATATTGTTACTTGGTTTGGATGGCCGAAGGTATTGATGAGTGATCAGGCGACTCACTTCATTAATTGCACAGTCTGCGCATTGACATAAGAGCTTCAGATAGAGCATAAGAAGAGTACGTCGTATCATCCGCAAGCCAATAGAATAGTGGAGGATTTCAACAAAGTGTTGGAGCATGCACTTACAAAATTTTGCAACGTGAATCGCGATGACTAGGATTTGAAGATTCCAACAATCTTGTGGGCATATCGTGCCACTTGTAAAAGATTGACGGGACAAACACCCTTCAAACTGGTGTATGGGCAAGAGGCCGTTATGCCTATGGAGTACATTGTTCCGAGTCTACGCATAGAGGCAGCGACAGGTATGAATGATGAAGCAGTGTTGGCAAAAAGACTGGAGCAGTTGGTGCAGCTTGAGGAAGACCGCTTTATCGCCGGTTTTCACCAGTGTGTGGAGAAGGATCGAAAAAACTCTTGGCATGATCGCCATATAAAAACAAACAATTTCAGCAAGGCGACTTAGTGTTGTTGTATGACAACAAGTTCATGAAGCATCGAGGGAAGTTACAGATGCATTGGCTCGGTCCCTATCGCATTAGTTGCATAACTTCGGGAGGCGCAGTACAGCTGCAGTAGTTAGACGGAGTGACGCTACCAAAGATGGTGAATGGTAGCAGGTTGAATCCCTACAAGACGAGCCCAGAGTCACGTGATGCATAACCGCATTGTGGAAAAAAAAATGCAGGATGCTAGATGGCAGGATGGCGCACTAGCAGGAACATAATGCGCAAGTAGGAGCAATGGTATCGCAGTTTGGGAGCCATATCGCGACAACTACAGGGTCACGATGCAGTCAAATCAGTAATAAATGCATATGATTAAATACAGTTAGATGCTGACGCTCGCTGAAGTGATCTGTAGCTATGGAGGATCCAACCATTCGATTGACAGGATCAACGACGGATTTGGTTAGTTAATGCATGATTTGGTCATAATGATTGGCATGATTTGGCCATAATGATGGAGGAATCGATTTGGCCGAGGCTAGTCGAAAGCCATCCGTTTGCACAGAGTGAATTGAGTTGAATAGTGTTGTGTTGAATCGTGCAAGTTTGAGTAGAGTTACAGAGTGTAATTGCCTTGTGTCAAGCAAGTTGCCAAGTTGGGTGAGGTTGAGCAACAATTCAGCGTTGCAGGGGTCGAGCGCAGAATGCCGGGTGAACTAGATACGGTTGAGATTTTGAGCGAAGTAGAGTCACCTGTCAACCCTATCACTATTGAAGAGGAAGTTACTAGTATGTCGGTCGGGTTGTCGTCAGTGATGCGGAAGAAGAGGGGGGGGATGCGGCCTAGTTCCCCACCACCAGGGAAGTGGCAGACAAGAGTATCTGCACAATTGGAAGAGGAGGTACCTTCACAGACGAGTCCGTCGAGCTCAGGTGTTGTGGAGTCTGTGGCTTGAGCAGGGGTATCTGTTGTGGATATTTTGGGGTGTATACCTCCTTGTCGACCCGGTGCTTAGCCTCAGAAGCCCACCAAGAACCAGCGGTACCAAATTAGGATGTCGACGATCCCACTAGGTATGGTCTACACTACAGACATTGTGCCTGCGTTGATGCAGTTGAAGTATGACGATCATGATTTCCTGGCACTGCAGGACGTAATGATGGACCCCTTTGTGCCGAGAACAACAAGGGAAGGTGGACCGACGCTGCGCATTCCACACGATTGGGCGCGCGGCTTGGACAAAGCAGGACTATTAGGTTTGATTAACATGCCGCAGTTTGGGCAGTTGATAGAGGCAAAATCCTGCATTAAGTAGCTTTTGGCTTGCTTTCATGGCAGAATTTTGTGGTTGGACAGACCGATCACCATCACAGTCGACCTAATTTTTGAGATCACGGGATTGTTGAAGGATGGATCGGACCCTATGCAATATTTTAGAGGGAAGGAGAATGATAAAAAGTGGGCAGAGAGGTTGGTACAACGCTACGGCTTGGAACGTGACAGTCGAGCCTACTGCACTGACAGTATTAATGATAGGGCGGTCCCCACCGGGGCGAGGATTCTGTGTTGCAAAGTCATATGGAAAAACCAACCCAACCAGTGCAATTCGGGGGTCGTGGCGTGTGCAGAGCAATGCGCAGAAGGCATACAGATGAACTGGTCACTTTTCTTGTTGAACTAGTTAATCGAGGATGCAACAGTTGTCCAAGGGGGAAAGGGGGTATTCGCGTACAACTGGATTTTGATTTTGATTGCGCTTGTAGCGTTGATGGAGCCCGATGATTACCAAGGGATGAAATTTGATTTCGTGAAGGACCATAAGGGTGCGCGCTATCAAAATCTGTGGTGGGTGCAGGAAACTGAGCGACTAAAGGATTGCGCAGCGCAGTTTTGGTTCTACTGGGAAGCACTGTAGGAAACAACTGAGCGTGTTTCGCAGTTGTCCCAGTAAGCCGTCGTGAAATATAAAGGGATTTCTAGGTTTGTGATTGGTCTGCACAACATTCATGTGCAAGCGCAGCGTGATACAGGGAAGCAGTGGTTGCAGACCCCCTACAAATTGTCAGATGAGGAGCTGGATGTGATCATCGATGAATTCCTCGTAGACTGGGGAGAATCGGTTAGTCAGGAAGAAGAATCGACGAGGCTACCACTGGATGCACCAGAAATGGAACCGCAGAATAACCTTGATTTGGATCAAGAGTCGTCGTAGACGCCCACATACGATGAGATAGACCGCGTGGTTGAGGATGGCAGAATGAAGATGTATCATGAGCGGGGTATGACCAGTGGCGCAAACCCATTGATGGAAGTACAGTTGTAGTGGCTTATTGCGTCCTTAACAAATGCAACGAATGCAACAACCCAATCAATGAAGACACAGGATACATAAGGTTTCAACGAGTTAAAATATCAACTTGATTTCTTATTTGAGATTTTTTTGAAGAAGGAACCGGAGGTAGCAACTGTGCAGGAAGTTGGCGCAATCAACACTGAGCCGCGGGTTCGGAATGTGCAAATTCCCCCAATGTAAATTGCAGCCGACAACGAGGCTCTCCAGGCTTCGCTGCAACAGTTACAAGGTTTTTCCATCAACATCAACGTGTTGTCCTCGCAAACGTTGGTGTAGATGCAGGTGGTTTCCGGCCAGGAGCTGGAAAAAAGGGTGACGGATATCAGCGGTCAGTTCTTGCGATCGCGAGAGGAAGTGGCAGCGGCCCAGAAAGAGGTCAAAGAATTAAATGGGAAAGCAGTAGTAGCACGGGAAGTGGTAGACGAGTTGGAGAACAAGCTAGAGCAGCTGGTTGCGAAGAAGGCACGCGCGATAGAGGAGATGAAAAAGGAGCAGGACTATTTAATGATGGAGAAAGCCACCATTTGGGACAGTAGTGTGCGGTTGGAAGCAAAAGTCGCTGAATCCTGTTAGTATGTGTTGGAGCCCACTGTAGCGTTGGATGCAGTTCAAAGAGCGCATTGACTTGGGGCCATTATTGGCTAGTTGCAGCGAGACAATGCCACCTTGTGGGCTACGGTACAATCAAGCACATTAGCGGAGCAAGTCGCCGACAGGAAACACACCATGGAGGAGTTGGTGACCCAGCTGGGAGAGCTGGAGCAAGCAGCGATAGAAATCACTGTCAAGACTGTGCAATTTTGGCTCAGGGTCGTCCAGGATGAGCAATTAGAGCATCTAACCAAGCTGCGGAAAGAGGCAGAAGGGCAACTGGAAACAATGAAGACGTCGATGAGGACGCTGCCACCAGTTGTTCAGGTCACAAAATCTATGTTGCTAAAGGAGTTACAGCAGCATGTTGCAGAGGCACAGGACCATCAAAAAAAGTGCACTACGCAGTTGGAGGAGTTCCAAGAGATTGGAGCGCAGTTTTCTCTCAAAGCAGTTTCTGCGCTACAGGAAGGTCAGAGGAATATTGTCGATAAGCTGACCAAGCACCCATCAGCGCAGGACTTGGCAGAAAGTTTGGAGATTATTGTGGCGGATAAGGAGCAAGTTAGGGAAATCGACCAGCAGTACGAAGACTTCAGGCTGAAGATCACAAAGTACACCATGTCCAGCTGACGTGGCTCGAGGGCGACTCACAAGATTGTGTTGGGGGCCTGGTGGCAGGTGGTTTGGATGAGTCAGCTGCGCAGCATCACGGATGTTGCGAAAGGTCAAGATGTTGCACAAGAAGGAAAACAACACGCAAGTCAATAGTATTTTACATATTGTTGGGTTATTTGGATCACATTATGTAGGTTTTAGGTCATTTGGACTGCAATATGGGGGTTTTGGGTCATCATTTTTGTAGAGTTTGTTAAGAATTAGTTAGGCGGTCAGCTAAGTGGACCATAAATGTAAAGGCGCAAGCCTATAAATAGGTGTTGTATTACAAGTACTAGATCATATTTATCTGGAGCATTGTTATTGCGGGATGTTTTGGATATTGATCCGAGTCTGTTTGAATCTAGGTATGCGACAAAAGAACTATATTGCTGTATCTGTGGTTTAATGTGAAGGTTAATATGACATGATGGAGTTTTTTACCAGAATCACTGTGTCCCTTTCTTTTTTCCTGCTATGAATGTGATATGCGATATGAATCTATAAATAATGGGATGTTTTCCTGTTTCAAATGATGTTATGTTGTTAGATCTATTTTCCTAGTGATGGGTTTATTGACAATAAATGATGCTTTGACTCTTTTAATGCATAAGTCGAATAATTAGATCTGATATGTAATACTACAATAAGTTGATAAGTAGCCACACATGGTCCTTCTCCATTTGGTGTAAACGTGGTTGTGTCAACTCTCCCTCGAACATCTCGGGTGAGACTTCATCTGCTCCGCAGGTGTTGCTGGATAGGGTAAAACCTGTCTGGGCCGGTGCTCAGGGAGATCCCAGTGGGTTTGGGTGTCGACAGAGTGAGGAACCCCTGTCGACTGGGTTTGTGTCAATAGAGCATCCAACCACATGGTTTCCTCCAAAGAGTCATTTTCTTCTCTCTATCTCAATGATGGTCCTAGTATTCACATGGGAGATAATTCATAGATCGCTACTAAAGGGAAGGGAACAATACAAATGGAGCATGGGAAGTTCAAAAATGTTTTGTATGTGCCTTCTTTGACAACAAACTTGTTATCTGTTTATCAAGTGACACACACAGGTTCACCAAAGAAAGTTGTTTTGGACCCGACACAGTTGGGATTGCGAAGATCTCTTTTGGGAAGCTAATAGTGAAAGGTGTTGCAAACCATGCCTCAAAGGAATATAAATTCTCTCACTTTTTTCCATACTCTCTAACTACTCCATTTGCATCTAATGAAGATCAGAATGATGTCTCTTTTGATGATCCAATTTCAGATTTCGAAGATGAGGACCAAGTTGAATAAGATCTTGATGTTGAGTATGAAGTTCAAGCATATCTAGATCCGGATCCAACACCTGCTCCCAATCCAAGGCCAAAATGGGATCTCAAAGTCCTTGGAGCTACCGGGAACTTAGCTGGGGATCCATTTAACCATAGAACGACCAAATCTCAGTATCGAGATGCAAACCTTGCACTATGTCATACAAATCCACTTCTCTCAAAGAGATGCTACATGATGGTGGGTTCTGATCCACAATCCGTCAAAGAGACTTGCCATGATCCAAGATGGCAGGCTTCCATGGATGAAGAATATGAGTCACTACATAACAATGAGACATGGGATCTTTGGTGGCCTCTCAGAATGGATGCCTAATGAGGGAAGCTAGAATAAGAGCCTACTTTAATTATCAACCCCGGGGACGTACAAACTTTAGAGGTGCAGGCACTATATGTGCTCTCTAGGATAGTCTTTGTCGAAGTTGGGTGTTTGTGTCAATGTTTTTAAAGAGTTGCCTAAAGAGGATTAGATAAACTATAAAAAAGGATTGTTTAATCTATGGAGGAGAAATCCCTATGTTAAGAAATTCAAATACTGAAAGCAGGAAATCTATGTCTAAGAAATTAAATGCAGGAAACAGTAAGCATATCTTTAAGAATTAACTTGCTGAAAGCAGTAAAAATTATACTATGGAATTGAATGCTGAAAGCATAACAAATCTATTCTATAGTAATGAAAGCTTGATCTTTAACCTAAGGAGTAATTACTGTAAATCGAATGCATAAAACTCAAAGTCTGATCTAACATAATCTAATGCTAAGGCTAAGTTCGGAATACCATTATCTAATGCTGAAATTTTTAATCAAAACGTTAAGAAGTGAATATCATCGTGTAACCAAAAATACTGAAAGTAATCAATCTCCATAAGCAGTTATACTAATGAAATGAACACATGGCTTTAAGATCTGGATCGCTTCTTTTAGAAGTAAATGCAAGTACATAGGAAAATAGGTGTTAAATTATGCCTTGATAGAATGCTGCTACAGGCCTACAGACACTGTGTTACCAAACTATAGAATGCATTATAATGAACTACGGAATCATAAAGGTTCAACTACTACAGAAATCAAATCGTACGATTTAAATGCTATTTAAAATACTCTCATCTTCAATATAAATTTAACCAATGCAAAACACATAATGAGAAATACCTGAACAGTAAGGTCTCCTGACTTACGTGTTGGAGGGGCCCTCTCCAACCCATACTTAGGAGTGAAGGGAACTTATAAATGCTAAATTGTAAGTAACATCAAGTCTTTATTTAAAATAGCAACTTCATAGTCTAAAACCAGGTCTGTAGCACAACTGTCTCGGTAGTATAAAATGTAAAACAATAATTCTCCAAAATAGTAGCAGGGGCCTCCCGCTACCCGAGAGGTCCATATTTATATAATTCTAATGCTTAACCTAACAAAATGTCTAAATGCCGATTCTCTTTGAATAGGAGTTCGTTCTCTACAGATCAGGAAAAAGGCGCTGATTTTGGTGATGTTCTTTCAGTTCTTCACTTGATTCGCGCGTTGTCCTTTAGTGCACCTACACTTGCTCATTCAAACTCGTTTTTCATGCAATTAGATCATAACAACGCTTTCAAAACATAACAGAAATAATATTTTAAACACTTTATTAAATAATTATGGTAAATCATTTTCCCACTAACGAGTGTATTTCTTCAACCTTTCTTGTGCTTTACTTGTGGGAAAAGAAACTATCAGATACCTGAAATGGGGGCTGATAATCTCCCCCATGCTTGAAGGATTCACCCATCCTTGGGTGACATATTCTGTTCTCTGATGACGTCTTTGATGTCCTATGCTACCACCCTGGGGGTCCCTACCTACCTGTGGTAGCCCATACTTTGATCCTCCTTGACCCATGCTCTCCTCTCTTCTTCCTCATTGACCTATTCCTTAATGAGCAGAGGAAGGAAGAATGGGGGATTTAGCCTCATCCCTATCCACCTAAGCTGATTCTTTATCAATGACTCCCTGTAGAGCTTAGCTTTTACTAGAGCATTTTTAAGTCTGGCAGGGGAGTGAAGCTCTTTTATTTTCAGGTCATTTGCCACTCTGCGCCATCTTTCACCTATAGACTCCTGAACCTCCTTATGTGTGCTCTGAAGAGTAAGATCAAAGTGAACCACAGCCTCCTGCTGCTTCTCAAGGAGAATTGGGATCAGCTCCTCATCCATGGTTAGATTTCTATGGTCATAGATTATTCTTTAAGGGTGAGTCGCCTCTGCCCTGATCCATAATGGGGTTTTCCATTTTGCTGCAACATAAATGTGGTAGTCCCAAGCTTGTTCAATTTCGTGATTCATCCAGGAACATAATGACCTTAACTGGAAATGGCCCATGTAATGGTTTGGCGACCAGTTGGACGAGCTAGGAACTACAAAACTGTGTAAGAAAAACTCACTGAGCTGGTCCATCTCCAACTCTGTGGCTTTGAGAGGTGCATCCACAAATTCCCTGGTTGTTTCGATTTCTATTGGGAGTCCCTGTGCCAACCTTTGGAGCTGGAATTTGCCCCACTTTTCTTGTAGGTAAACTGCATATATTGCTGAAGGTGGCCTGTGCTCCAATAGTTTACTATATATTTTAGTGGTAGTAGCCAAAACGTTCTTTAGTTGAACAATTTCCTGGTCCTTTTTGGCTGGTTCCCCTTGTGCCTCAGCCAACTTCTCTTTAAGTGTTGAATTTCTCTGTTCCACCATTCTTAGCTCCCCTGCATGATGCATTTTCAGGATTTGTGTTTTTTAAGATGAAAACGGGGGTGATGTGGGATGGATTCCTGATTCAATTCTAAATGTTGGCAGTTCCTTTCTGAGCTTTTCTAATTCCACCCGTGCTTTAGCGAGTTGGTTGACGACCCCAGGGTTTTCATTGTGCTCAGGAGGGTCCCCCTGGAGGTTGTCATTCTCTTCCTGTTCATTCTGCTCTTCTTCTGCCTCCCGTTCTTCTTGTTCATCCTACATTCCCTCCTGTTCTTCTTGTTCATCCTGCATTTCTTGCACATATTGCTCCTCTTCTGTAGTGGGATCCTCCTGATCTACCCAAAGATCATCGTCCTCATCTGACACATTTTGAACTATGGGACTGGGTTCCCTACTCTCTTCCTTGGTAATTCGGATTCTGGATGTTTGTGTGAATCTTTTACTTATTCTCTTCGGCCCTTGATTACTGGTAGGAATCCCTGGGTTTGTTTTGGGGGAGTCATCTCGTGAATGCTTTATTTTCACCAGGGTATCAGCCACACTGTCCAGGTCAATTTTCCTCTTCGCCCCTTATGTAGAAGTGGTTTTTCTCATTGATCCTGGTGGTAGGGGTACACCAGCTGTGGGAGTACCCTTCATTCTTTGAACATCTTCAGCAGATACCAACACGAATTATTCCCAAGAAAGCTCTGGTATCTACACTTTTAATTCCTCACAAACGATTAATTTGATCAGCCCATTATGGGCTAAGGCATCCTCCTTTCCTTTAATCACTTTCTTGCTCATTTCTGCTAGATATTGGAGCAGGTAGTATGGAATACTAATGTTGTTGTTTGGTGGATGATGGGCCCTGTGCCTCAATAGTTCTAGAATTCGAAAATGAAAAATGGGGACGTAGCTCAACCTACCAGTGCATGTAATATATTTTTGGACAATGGCAGCCATTTCATCCCACAGTGCAGACATGGAGATCCTTTTGAATCCATTTTTATCTTCGTCGTAGGCCTCTCCTCTTTTGAAGAATGCTTTCTTGGCTTCATGGTTTGACTCCCTGTCGTCCCTGCCCCAATGCAGACCCATTGGCAGACCAGTGTATTTGGCAATTGCTTCGTCATCCAACCTTATATGTAACCCCTTCACTCGGGTGACGAACTTTTCATCCTTGATATGTTTCAAATTTCTTGCAAATTCCATAGCCACCCCTGCATTGTATCCTCTCGATCCCAAGATGAAAGGCATCCAGTTCGCACTATGAATGACTATTAAGATTCGTGGGTTTTGAAAAATAGCACTGTGTTCCTCTGGTTCGCTTTTCTTGAACCCCTTTGTCATCTTAAAACCTCTTCTATAATTAACAAAACCCAAAAATTTTGAATTGTGGCTTTTACCTCAACTTGTTGGGGTCGATTATAGGCTCGAGGACTGGATTGCTGGCTGAGTGACCACACTACTTCCTGTTCCTTGCGTCTGGAGAGTTTTGAGAGGTTCGCATATGCAAAACTGGTCCTTTGGGAGATTATACAACCTTACTTAACTGCTTTTTTGCACTTAACCTCATCATTGTTCATTGTACTTGCCGCTTTCTCCATTTCTTTCCATAACCAAGCCCTTCATTTCGTTTCATGATTGTACTTTGCGCTTCTGCTCCGATTATTGGGAAGTATGGTCGTTTTATGCAGGTTCATCATTTGTTGATATGACGAGGGTGTGCAATCATGATTTTGTAATCTGAACCTTTCCCCCGACTTTAGTGAAAAGCTGTCCCCAGCTTAAAAAAATAACCATTTTGGGGATAATGATTTGTCCTTAAGAATATAACAAATATTTTTAGAGATTACCTGGTCATGCCTTAGCGTACCTGAGTTGATGAGTTGGCTTGATTTATGTGTGTGTAGGATTCTGTAGTAGATTTGGTATGTTCTGTAGTAAATTTTGGCATGTCAGTAGTTACGTGTGCTGTCTGCATTTCTCTTTGGCTTGTTTGAATTTGTTGTATCACCTTCATTTGAACTTCGTGTTGTTTCGGATTTGACATTGCGATAATGTTGTGCATTTATTTTTGATCCCGTTCTGTGCTGGCTCGCTTGAATATGTGGCAGGCTCGCGTGATCATATGGCAGATTTGATTGAACAGTTTGTTTTGATGTATTCCTGTAGTGGTAGATATCTTTGCTAGCTCTCTTGAACACATGTTTGGCTCGCTTGATTGCTGTAATCATTGATAATTTTGGGCTCGCTTGATTTGTTAGCCGGCTCGCTTGCATATTGATGTTTCTTTTGCTTGATATTTCTCTTTGTAATTACTCATGCTACATCTTCATAGGTATGTATATGGCCCTGTACTTTGGCATGTTATTCGTTCAACAATATTTATTTTCTTTCTTTCTTTTCCTTTTTATATTTCCTTTTCATTTTTTTCTTTTGTTTTTTGTTTTTTTTGTTTTTTCTCTTTTTTCTCTTTTCATTTTTTTTTCCATCATTTTTTCAATAATATTCTATATTCTCTATCAGCATCAGTTGTTGTTGGTAGAGTACTTGTGTAAACTCTTCCTTTGACTGTGGTTTCTTGTAAAGTTTTAGCCGATGTCCATTCACTATCATGGGAAACTATTGTTCGTCTATTGTAACAATTTTGACTGCTCCATTGTCATAGATAAGCTCAATGATGTAAGGTCCTAGCCATCTAGTTGTTAGTTTTCCTTTGAATGTGTGAAACCTGGAGTCATAAAGTAGTGCCCAGTCACTTTCCTTGAAATTTGTATCCCTTAGGTGTTTTTCATGCCACTTCTTTCTTTGTTGCTGGATGATTTTAGTGTGGGCAAGTGCTTGCTGGCGTTGCTCATCCAGTTGATTCAATTGTAGCATGCCTTCTTGTTGAATTTCTGATAGTTCCATATTCAACTCTGCTGTAATTCTTAATGTTTTTATTTCAAATTCAATTGGCAGCATGACTTTCTTTCCATATACTAGTTCATATGGTGTGAATCCCGTTGTTGTCTTCCATCTGGTATTATAGGTCCAAACCGCCTCACTTAGTCTGTCAGCAAATCTCTTTTGTGGAGTTGGACTGTTTTTGTCAGAATTCTCTCTAATTCTATGTTTGTTACCTCAGCTTGACCATTTGCTTGAGGGTGATAGGAGGAGGACTATCTGTGCTTGAATTTGTTTATCTTAAGCAAGTCTTCTATTAAATTTGATGTAAATTGTGGGCATTGATCATAAACTAGTTCTCTTGGTACTCCAAACCTATGAAATATCTGCTTAGTGAAGAATTTTGCTACATTGGTTTCATTGGCTGCAACAAGTACTGCTACTTTAGTCCACTTTGTGAGGTAGTCAATGCATACTAGGATGTAGCTCTTCTGATTTGACTGTGGGTTGATTGGACCAACGAAATCAAATCCCTATTTTTCAAATGCCTCCAAGGAGATCTGTGGATGGAGTGGCATTTCTTCCTTTTGTGTTGGTTTTCCCATCCTTTGGCAGTCATCACAATGTGAAACATATTCATTAGTATCCTTGTGGAGTGTTGGCCAATAGTATCATGTTTGTAAAAGATTATAGGTTGTCCTCTTTGCAGCATAGTGTCCTCCACATGGTTCATTATGATTGGCATGCATTATGTCATGCACTTCGTCTTCTTTGATGCACCTTCTGAGTATTTGATCAGGTCCTTGCTTCAAGAGCATGCCTTCTATCCATGTGTATGTTGCACTTTGCCTTATTACTTTTGTCTTTTCTTTATAATTGTAATGTTCTGGAAACTTTCCAGACACTAAATACTTTGCTATGTCAGCAAACCACAAGATTCTTGTGGATATGGAAAAAAGGTGCTCATCTGGAAAACTGTCATTAATTACTTCACTATCTTGTCCATGTGTCAGTCTGGATAGAAAATCAGCCATGACATTGTGTTTACCTATCTTGTCTAAAATTGTGATGTCAAATTCTTGGAGTAGTAGCAGCCATCTAATTACTCGAGCACTTGTGTTGGGTTTGTTTATTAGATATCTTATGGTTGAATGGTCTGTATGAACAAATACTTGGTAGCCAGTGATATAGTGCCTAACCTTATTGATGGCATGGATGACAGCCAAAAATTCCTTCTTTGTTACAGTATAACTTAATTCTGCCCCTGCTAAATTCTTACTGATATAATATATTGCATAGGGATTCTTCTCTTTTTCTTGTCCAAGGACAGACCCGATTTCCTTATCTGATGCATCAGAGTGGATGTGGAATGGAAGTGCCTAGTCTGATCCTTGGAGTACTGGAGCTGTAATTGTTTTCTCCTTAAGATTTTCAAATGCCGTCATGCAATTGTTTGTCCATATGTGATCCGGTGGATTATTCATCTTCAAAAATTACACTGATCCAATATGGTACAATGGTTATTAAACAAGTCGAAGCTTAGCTATACTCCATGGGGTTGGCACCTAAAAGGATAAGTCACATGTTCCAAAACTAAACTATACAAATTTTTCCTCCATCACTAATCGGTGCAATGTTCTCTCTCTATATATATCATATATGATATTATGACCAAAGTCCAAATGGTGCACGAATCGATGCGGATCACTTAAATTTTATGCCAAGCCCGCGCAGTTAACGATAACATTTTGTGCACAGTGTGCACCATCAAGTGGCAATTGTTTGGCGGTTAGACGAGGTTGCGCAATTAGTCTTGACATCAAATGTGGCGGGATAACATATGATGTGTACAACCCATTTTGAAATTTGGCGGAACATATAGCAGAGTTCCATTTATCCATTGTTTAGTGGAGTTGTAACATATGTTTCGTTTATAGCATATAGTTTGGATATAACATTTGAAACAGTTCTAAATGTGACAGATATCTATTGTGTGGTAGGTGGAGCCGTTGCCACATTTAGTGGAACATAAATGAATGTAACATGATATGTACAGCCAGTTGAAACGTTTCGACAGTAATTAAAAGATAGCATATGGAATATGAGAAGACGGGTAGCAGACGAGTCGAACCTGTTACTTATCCTCCCACTGAACGCTTAAATAGAGGATGCTGGCCACATTTCCAGGGGGATTTCGTTGTTTTAGCACTCAGCACATCATTTCTGTTGTGAGGGAAGTCCTGCGGAGATAGAACAGATGCAGCAGAATCGGTTTTGAACATTCGACCTGCTGTTTTATAAACAAATGTTTCAGCCAGTAAGAGGAGAGAGTGTTTGCTGTAAATTTGCCCAGATGCTGTTCCTATGGAAGTTGACTAGTCTCTGTTATAGTTGGGTTTTTCTTTGCTCTTGAAGGCCAATTGTAATTTTTAGAAGAGAAGTCTTGAGGGCTTGTACAACATTCTGTTTACAGTTGCTGAAGTTGATGCCAGAACCATTTTGTACCATTTTAAAGAGATTAATTGGATCGGTACCCATTGGAGAGGGACCCGGAGACGTAGCCCAGTGAAGGGGGTGAACTCCGTTAACAACTTCTGTGTTTTGAGACTCTCATCTTTCATTTCCTGTTTCATTTCCTGTTCAGCTTGCTTTTATTTCAGATTGTAACCATTCAATTGATTACATTGATGATTATTCATGAATAGGAAAATTAGTAAAGCATCTTTTTAAACTTTAAATGCACACGAGTTGAGATCCGACGGATCATATTATGGTATCAGAGATGGTTAACTGCTAGTGCAAGTTTGTGAATGCTTACCAGGTCTAAATCAAAGCTTGGTGAAGGAGAATTAATCGAAGGGGATCCTGAGATTTGCTCGAGGAGGACATTCTCAAGAGCCATGTCTTCTCCACGAGGGGAAGAAGATGAACCGAAGAGAGAGAAATCTCTTGTTTCTGAAGCTGAGTTTTTAGAGGCTTTTATTAGCATGAAAGCCATGATGGAACTACTACTTGATGAGCGAGCAGAAAGGAAGAAGGAAGAAGGTTCTTCATCCAGAGATGTAGAAGTGAAGAAGGAAGAAAAGGGTAAAGGAGTAGGAGGTGATGGTGATCCTCTTGACACTAATCAGACTTTCTCTTCTTCTCAAACTTCTCATTCGAATAATGCTAATATGCCTTATTTCAAATTGGATGTTAAATTCGAATTGCCAATTTATAATGGAGATTTAGATGCTGAAAAGTTACACAATTGGATCAAGCAGCTTGAAGTATATTGCAGGGTGCAGGGCATTACTAATGACCCTTCCAGGATTCAATTGGCCACTTTGAGAATGAGTGGAATGGCTCTTACGTGGTGGGAGAGCAAGATTCAGCAAGATCTTCGAAAGAACGGTAAAATTATTTCAGTTTGGAATGAATTCATTGAAGTATTAAAGAAGCAATTTTATCCTTTAGGGCATATTCAACAATTAACCATGAGTTGGAAAATGTTTAGACAAGCTAAAGGACAAAATATTCAAGACTATACTCATGAATTCAGGAAGAGGGCTATTACATTGAATGTTCCATTAGATACACAGGAAACTCTTCTTAAGTACATTGGTGGCATGCATTCTTATTTGAGACATACTTTGTTGATGTTTAACCCCAGTAATTTGGATGATGTATGTGTTCAAGCCACACATTTAGAAGCTAGGGGGAAGCATGCTAATGATACTTTGGTGAAGAAATCATTTAAATTTGACAGCAAAACGAAAGGTAAGATGGCTACTGTTAAGAAAGAGGGTGAAAAGCCTACATGTTCGCATTGTCAGAAGGGACATGATGTCTCTAAGTGTTGGAAACTTCATCCGGAGTTAAGGCCAAAGAAGTACGGAGGAAACAAAGATAAAGGCAAAGCAAAAACTACTACAGCAGTTGTTCAAGACTTGGGATCCGACTCAGGTGATGAAACAAAGGTTACAGTTGTCGGAATCCAGGGTAAGGGTAAAGGTATCTCACTTCCCATTGATGCAAAATCAAGTTCTAGTGCAAGTACAAATCTGCCATCTACTTCTAAGCAACATGATAAAAATAGAAGTGCACTGTTTCATGTTCGTGTCATTGCAAATCACACCAAGATTGATACATTATTTGATAGTGGGTCACAAGTAAATCTGATATCGGAAGAAGTGGTTAAGAAATTACATTTAGTTACTATGCCTCATGAAAAACCCTATCCTCTTGGTTGGGTTACTAATGATACACAGTTGCAAGTTACAAAGAAATGTGTTTTGAAATTTGCAATCACTGAAAAGTTCATGGATGAGGTAGAATTAGATGTAGTACCACTTGACATTTGTGGAATTGTACTTGGGAGTCCATATTTGTATGACCGTAAAGCAGTCTTTTATAGAGAGCATAATAAGTATCATCTTTTTAAAGAAGGTGTAGAGTATATTGTACGAGCACATAAGATAAAAACCAATCTTGCAATAGTTTCTGCAGGAAAAATGAAGAGGCTGGTAAATGCTAGTAAAAAATTTGTATTAATGATGGTTAAGGTGAAAAATGATGAGATCTCTAAATCTTTTGAAGGATGTGATCCTAAACATAAATCTGAACTGATTGAAATCATCTCTGAGTATGATTATTTGTTTCAAGATCCGAAAGGGTTACCGCCAAAGAGAGAGATTCAGCATGAGATACATTTGCAGCAGGATGTGCCACCCCCGAACATAGCTATGTACCGAATGTCTGTAATGCAGAATGAGGAAATCAAGAAGCAGGTTTAGGCGCTGATTGAGAAGGGGGTCATCCGGCCAAGCACTTCTCCTTGTGGCTCTCCTATAGTCTTGGTTCCAAAGAAGGATGGGTCTTGGAGGATGTGCATTGACTATAGAGCCCTTAACAAAATCACCATTAAAAACAGGTTCCCTCTTCCCCGCATTGATGATTTGCTTGATCAGCTGAAACATGCAATTTACTTTACTAAACTGGATTTGCGTAGTGGGTATCATCAAATCCGAGTTGCTGAAAATGATGCTTGGAAAACAACGTTTAAAACAAAACATGGTTTGTATGAATGGCTTGTGATGCCTTTCGGGCTATGTAACGCTCCTGCTACTTTCATGCGGGTCATGAATGATGTCTTTCGACCATTCATTGATGATTTTGTAATTGTATACCTGGATGATATCCTTGTGTTCATCAAAACCTGGGAGGAGCATATTGTACATGTGAAGAAAGTTTTAGACGTACTGAAGAAGGAGAAACTTTATGTAAAGATGTCCAAATGTGAATTTGCTAAAACTTCTTTAGTATATCTGGGCCATATTATTGGTGGAGGCCACCTGCGTGTGGATCCAGCCAAGGTTGCTGTCATTATAAACTGGGCACGGCCTAACATTGTTACCGAAGTCAGAAGTTTTCTGGGCGCGGTCCAGTATTGGAGGAAGTTCATTTCTGGGTTTTCTTCCATTGCTGCTCCATTACATGCGTTGACAAGTGTTAAAGAGATTTTCCAGTGGGGAGGAAAGCATCAGAAAGCCTTCGACGCTTTGAAGGAAAGGATTAGCACAGCACTAGTTCTGACTTTGCCAGATTTGCAGTAGCCGTTTGAGATTGAAACCGATGCCAGCAGGTTTTCCATGGGAGCCGTTTTGATGCAAGGGAGGAAGCCAGTCTGTTACCATTCAGAAACGTTCTCTACTGCGGTAAGTAACTATCCGACTTATGACAAAGAATTGTATGCTTTAGTACAGAGTGTGAAGAAGTGGAAACATTATATCATGGGAAAAAAACAATCATATATACCGATCATAAGCCACTTCAATATCTGCAATCTCAAACTAAAGTACAGCAAAGTAGGCATCTAAAATGGATGGGATTTTTACAACAGTTTCATCTCGTAATTAAATACAAAAAGGGAATTCATAATAAGGTAGCAGACATGTTATCGAGGCCGCCTACAAACGCTTCAATTATTCTTCAGGACAGTTCGTTAACACATGAAAGTTATATTGAACAGTATGCAGAAGATAAGGATTTTAAGAACATATATGCATCACTAATACATGGTAAACAGAAAGAGAACTATTATGTGCATAATCAGCTTTTGTATCATCTCGGTAAACTCTATATTCCAGAAAAAGAGAGGGTGCATGTGATTCGAGAAGCACACAGTTCGTTGATTGCAGGGCATTTTGGAGTAAGTAAAACATTGACAGTATTGCAGAATCATTATTATTGGCCTCAGATGCAGGAAACTGTAGCTAAATACATAAGAGGTTGTGTTATGTGTGCAACAAGTAATCCTAGCAACAGGAAATTAGGTTTGTACACACCTCTTCCAGTTTCTTCTCGTCCTTGGGAAAGCATTTGTATGGACTTTGTAGGAGGATTACCTATGTCTAGAAAAGGGCATGATTATCTATATGTTGTTGTGGATAGATTCAGCAAAATGTGTATCTTGATGCCATGTAACAAACAGATCACTGCTGAACAAACAGCTCATCTTTTCTTTCAGAATGTTTGGGTACATTTTGGGCTACCCATGTCTATTGTATCTGATCGGGATTCCCAGTTCTTGGGAGAATTCTGGTCAACATTATGGGAGCTCATGGATACTAAACTTAAGAAAAGTACAGCTTTTCATCCACAGACCGATGGGAAAACAGAGGTAGTAAACAGAACAGTGGTTCAACTGCTCCGAGGATATTGTAGTAAACATCCTAAACTCTGGGATGAGCAGTTGCAGTACATACAACATGCTTACAACCATGCAGTTCATTCTTCCATGAAGAAATCTCCTTTTGAAACTTGTTTTGGTTATCTGCCAAAAACACCTATGGACTTCTCTTTTGGCAAAGATGCAGTGGATGGACATCATGATGCAGATAAAGCTTTAAGGTTTATTCAGAGAATCCAAGCAGTGCAGCAGGCAGTTCGGGAACAGTTGGAGAAGGGCCAGGAAAAGTACAAAGCCAGGCATGACAAGCATCGAGTTGATCATCAATTTCATGTTGGTGACCGAGTTTGGTTACATATCACCAAAGAGAGAATGAAAGGTGAAGGTAAAAAGCTTAAGCCTATCAGGTATGGTCCATTTGAGATCTTGGAAAAGATCGGTACTAATGCTTTTCGCTTGAATTTACCTCCATACATGCAGATCTATTCACTTGTCAATGTTGAGAATCTTAAATTGTATGAGCCTCCTATGATCATGGATGAGGACACTAACATACAGATTCCTTCAGTTGATGATATGGCACTCGAATATATGAAAGAATTGCAGGATGATGTTATTCTTGACCGAAATGTAAAGACTTCACGAAGGGGGAATGCTGAGTACCTTCGAGTGGGGCTTAAAGGCATGCATCCTAGAAAAGCAAGATGGATAGAGATTAGAAAAGTGAGGGAGATGTACCCTCACTTACTTGCTGAGTGACTCAGGATTTTGGCGGTCCAAAAGCTCTCCAATGGGGAGGAATGATCCGATGGATTATTCATCTTCAAAAATTACACTGATCCAATATGGTACAATGGTTATTAAACAAGTCGAAGCTTAGCTATACTCCATGGGGTCGACACCTAAAAGGATAAGTCACATGTTCCAAAACTAAACTATACAAATGTTTCCTCCATCACTAATCGGTGCAATGTTCTATATATATATATATATATATATATATCATATATGATATTATGACCAAAGTCCAAATGGTGCACGGATCGATGCGGATCACTTAACTTTTATGCCAAGCCCGTGCAGTTAATGATAACATTTTGTGTACAGTGTGCACCATCAAGTGGCAATTGTTTGGCGGTTAGACGGAGTTGCGCGATTAGTCTTGACATCAAATGTGGCGGGATAACATATGATGTGTACAGCCCATTTCGAAATTTGGCGAAACATATAGCAGAGTTCCATTTATCCATTGTTTAGCGGAGTTGTAACATATGTTTTGTTTATAACATATGGTTCGGATATAACATTTGGAACAGTTCTAAATGTGACGGATATCTATTGTGTGGTAGGTGGATCCGTTGCCACATTTAGTGGAACATAAATGAATGTAACGTGATATGTACAACCAGTTGAAACGTTTCGACGGTAATTAAAAGATAGCATATGGAATATGAGAAGACGGGTAGCAGACGAGTCGAACCCATTACTTATCCTCCCACTGAACGCTTAAATAGCGGATGCTGGCCACATTTCCAGGGGGATTCCGTTGTTTTAGCACTCAGCACATCATTTCTATTGTCAGGGAAGTCCTGCGAAGATAGAACAAATGCAGCAGAATCGGTTTTGAACATTCGACCTGCTGTTTTATAAACAGATGTTTCGGCCAGTAAGAGGAGAGAGTGTTTGCTGTAAATTTGCCTAGATGCTGTTCCTATGGAAGTCGACTAGTCTCTGTTATAGTTGGGTTTTTCTTTTATCTTGAAGGCCAATTGTAATTTTTAGAAGAGAAGTCTTGAGGGCTTGTACAGCATTCTGTTTATAGTTGCTGAAGTTGATGCCAGAACCATTTTGTACCATTTTAAAGAGATTAATTGGATCGGTACCCATTGGAGAGGGACTCGGAGACGTAGCCCAGTGAAGGGGGTGAACTCCGTTAACAACTTCTGTGTTTTGAGACTCTCATCTTTCATTTCCTGTTTCTGTTTCTCTTTTGCTGTTTCATTTCCTGTTCAGCTTGCTTTTATTTCAGATTGTAACCATTCAATTGATTACATTGATGATTATTCATGAATAGGCAAATTAGTAAAGCATCTTTTTAAACTTTAAATGCACATGAGTTGAGATCCGACAGATCAATATGAACTCAGTGTCTTTTGTGAGAAGTGCAAACATCGGGGCATCAATTCTGCTATAATTTTAAATAAACCTTTTGTAGTACCATGTTTTCCCAAGGAAACTTCTCACATCCCTTTGTTTAACAGGTGGTGGCAGCGTTTTGATTACTGAGACTTTTGCTTGATCAACCTCTATCCCCCTCTGTGATATATGATGCCCTAGAATGATGCCTTCTTCCATTAACATTCTGCATTTGTCATTGCTAAGGCATAGGCTCATCTCAATACATTTTTTTAATACGAATTCAAGATGGTTCAATGCTTGATCAAAGTTCTGTCCATAAGGTGTGAAGTCATCCATGAAGACTTCTATTTGATCATTTATGAAATCAAAGAATATACTGAGTATGGCCCTTTGGAATGTTGCTGGAGCATTACATAACCCAAAGGGTAGTACTCTGTATGCATAAGTACCCCAGGGGCATGTAAATGTTGTCTTATCTTGATCAGCTGGGTGTATTAAAATTTGGTTGTACCCACTGAATCCATCTAAAAATGAAAAATACTTGTTCCCAGCTAATGTGTCAAGCACCTGATCTATAAATGGCAGTGGAAAGTGATCTTTCTTGGTTGGTTTATTTATCTCTCTGTAGTCCACACAAATTATCCATTTGTCTCATTTTTTGGGTACTATAACTATTGGTGAGACCCATTCGCTGTCAGAGATGGGATATATGAACCCTGCATCTAATAATTTATGTAGTTATACTTTGACAATGTCCTTTGATGTTGGGTTCAACCTCCTTTGTGGCTGCTTGATAGGGATAGAACCTTCTTTGATGTAAATATAATGTTTGCATATATCAGTATGTATACCTTTCATGTCTACATATGTCCATGCAAAAGCTTTATTTTGTTCTGATAATACTTTCATTAATTGCTTTTCTTGCTCTGGCTTGATATTGGAATTAATGTTGATTGTCTTTCAAGGCATAATTTCCATTGTCTTTCCTTTTTCTGATTGTTCTTCCAGATGTAGTACTTCTGCCCACATTTTATTTAAGTTTTGGTTTGAACTTTCACCTTCTTGTTGCTGTGCTGTGGCAAAAAATCTTTCAAGACCAGCATTGTTAGAATATGCATTTTTTATAAACCTATCTATATGGCCATCTTCATCTATTGCTTTCAATGATAGTGCAACATCAATTGTTAGGATAGGTCGTAGGTTCTGATTTGGTGTGTCATGATAATCATCAATCCAATTTTGATATTCTAAATCTGAAGATTTCCTTGCTAGTGGGTAGATCGTGATTTTCTTCCTGGCATGTCCACTGGTGATAGTCATATTTCCTGATCGACAACCTATGTAAGCGTCCTCAGTTGCGAACCAAGGTATACCTAGTATGATTGGATAACCACTAAGTTTACTTTTGACTTCAATTACTATGAAATCAGCTGGGTATTCCCAGTATTCAATATTGATCATAATGTCTTCGAGCATCCCTTCGGGTTTCACAGTGGATGTGTCCGCTAGCTGGAGTACTGTAGTTGTTGGTCTGATCAACGATTGGAGTCCTAGGTATATCATGGTTTCCTTAGTCATGACATTGATAGCAGATCCCAAATCTATTAGGATTTTATTTATTTGCTTGCTATTGATGGTGACATTCACTACATGACTACCTGGATCAAGATACTTAGGGTTAATAATAATACCCAGCATTAAATCAGCCAATTGTCCTACTACATTTATTGTTGGTGGGTCATGCTTCCTTCTCCTAGGTTTTTTCAGAAAATTTTCTCTAATAAATTTGTTGTAGATGGGCACATCCCTTATGGCTTGCAAAATCAGGATTTGGTTGTTTAAGTGTTTTAATTCATTTAAAATTTCATTTTCTTCTTCCTCTTTTGTACTTCGTATGAGTTTCTCTAGAAATGGAGGGTTTCTGTTTCGTGGGAGTGGTTGGGTTTCTTCCTCTGGAGAATTTGGTTCATCCGGACGCTGAACATAGGGTTCCATTGTTTGTTCTTGAGCTTCAAGTTGTGGGATATTCTGTGTTGATGTATTTTGCAACGTTTTTCCGGATCTGAGGTTTATTTCGTTTATTTCCATGGTGTCTACGACATAGGTAGGGAATTGTGTGATATCAACGTTATAGGTCTGTTGCTGTTGTGGAGGTATGTTATTATTCAGGTTTGGGATGATTTGGGCTGGAATTGGTGGGGGTATGGGGGGTGGTTGAGTCTATGAGGGTGGCATGATGAGTGGCTGTTGCTGCTGCAATGGAACTCTCCAATTTGATGGATAAGGATTTTGATTCCCATAATTCATGGTGGATGAAGCAAAAGGTGGGGGATATGAAGGGTGACATGGTGGATAATAAGGTTGTTGATAGGCTGGTTGATAAGTTTGTTGATTTTGCTGATAAGTCTGTTGATTTTGCTGCCATTGATTTGGATTCAGCTATGCTTGCCATGGAGTTGGTGTAGAGTTTCAATTTTGTTCGCCTTGATTATAGTAGGCTTGATTACTAGGTTGATATGGTCTAACAAAATTATTCCTCCTTTGATTTATAAAACAGAGCTGTTCTATTGCTCCTTCAGCTGTGGGATATTGAATAGCAACCTTACATGAGGGTAAGAGGCCCGGAAATTTATCAGTGGAGTGGTCATCAGTGCAGAGACCACATATTTCTATGGTGTTTAAGGTGCACTGCCCCTTCTCATGCTTCTTTCTACAACGAGGACAAAATACTTCCAAGGCTTGATTAATTTCATCTTGCTTCTTTTTTATCTGAAGTGCATCAATTTGCATGGCCAGAGACTATAAGATGTTGGTCTTCATATCATCTAATAGGTTTCCTAGATCAGATTTTGTAAGATTGGGTCCTGAAGATGATGAGGATCCTATGGGTAGATGTGTATCTCTTGTACCATTCTTGCTTTTCCTAGACCTAGAATGGTTCCTGAATATCTGGAGTATCTGGTCATACATCTTCTGAAATATGTCTCCATCTCCTAAGAGGTTTAAGATCTCAAAATTCTCTTCTTTGATCCCTCTAAGAAGGACAAGTTTCAGCGATTCAGGGTCTAGGGTGCAATGGTTATCTCGTTTGTAGCTGAACTGAAAACGCCGGGCATAGTTTTCTAAGGATTCCTGGTCTCCCTGATGCATCCTAAATATTTCATCCCTTGTATCCTTTGCTTTGCATTAGTCCCTATATTTTTCTAGGAATGCCTATTTCATCTGATCCCAACTAAAAATAATATTTCCCTCTAAACTCATGAACCACCTACGTGATAAATATTTCAGTGTGGAGGGAAAAAGTCTTAGCTTTTGTGCATCCGTAGTGTAATCAAAGGATTTGCAAACTACCTCAAATTCAAACAGGAATGTGTCGGGATCTTCTGAAGTCAATCCCTGGAAGTTTGGAAAATTGTTAGGGTTGATATTCTTCATCCTAGCATCTCCAAGAGGTATGCTCATGGGGAAGGTGAACAACTCCCTAGGTTCCTCTTCTTCGCCTGCCATAGTGGTGTTTGAGCTAGAACTAGTAGAGAAGTTGTCTCTATTTGGATCGTATGTGGAGTCAGTTTCATTTTCAGAGTTCAGAAATTCAGACTAAGAATGGTCAGAACTGTTGTTACCGTTGTTGCTCATGGGATGCTTAGGCAGAAAGTGTCCAAACCTATCCCTTTGCCGATGACGCATTCATTGGTAAAACTCTTTATGTTTTTTTTTATTATATGTGATTTTCCTTTTTTTCTTTTCCTTTTGTGTTGCTTTTGAAGATGTCTCCTAAAAGATTAGCACTTCCTCGGCAACGGCGCCAAAAAGTGGTGGCCTCTCAGAATGGATGCCTAATGAGAGCAGCTAGACTAAGAACCTACTTTAATTATCAACTCGGGGGATGTACAAACTTTAGAGGTGCAGGCACTATATGTGCTCTCTAGGATAGTCTTTGTCGAAGTTGGGTGTTTGTGTCAATGTTTTTAAAGAGTTGCCTAAAGAGGATTAGATAAACTGTAAAAAATGATTGTTTAATCTATGGAGGATAAATCCCTATGTTAAGAAATTCAAATACTGAAAGCAGGAAATCTATGTCTAAGAAATTAAATGCAGGAAATAGTAAGCATATCTTTAAGAATTAACTTGCTGAAAGCAGTAAAAATTATACTATGGAATTGAATGCTGAAAACATAACAGATCTATTCTAGAGTAATGAAAGCTTGATATTTAACCTAAGGAGTAATTACTGTAAATCGAATGCATAAAACTCAAAGTCTGATCTAACATAATCTAGTGCTAAGGCTAAGTTCGGAATACCATTATCTAATGCTGCAATTTTTAATCAAAACGTTAAGAAGTGAATATCATCGTGTAACCAAAAATACTGAAAGTAATCAATCTCCATAAGCAGTTATAATAATGAAATGAACACATGGCTTTAAAATCTAGATCGCTGCTTTTAGAAGTAAATGCAAGTACATAGGAAAATAGGTGTTAAATTATGCCTTGGCGGAATGCTGCTACAGGACTACAGACACAGCGTTACCAAACTACAGAATGCATTATAATGAACTACGAAATCAGAAAGGTTCAACTACCACATAAATCAAATCATGCAATTTAAATGCTATTTAAAATACTCTCATCTGCAATATAAATTTAACCAATGCAAAACACATAATGAGAAATACCTGAACAGTAAGGTCTCCTGACTTACGTGTTGGAGGGGCCCTCTCCAACCCGTACTCAGGAGTGAAGGGAACTTATAAACGCTGAATTGTAAGTAACATCAAGTCTTTATTTAAAATAGGAACTTCATAGTTTAAAACCAGGTTTGTAACACAACTGTCTTGGTAGTATAAAACGTAAAACAATAATTCTCCAAAATAGCAGCAGGGGCCTCCCGCTACTCGAGCGGTCCATATTTATATAATTCTAATGCTTAACCTAACAAAATGTCTAAATGCCGATTCTCTTTGAACAGGAGTTCGTTCTCTACAGATCAGGAAAAAGGCGCTGAGTTTGGTGACGTTCTTTCAGTTCTTCACTTGATTTGCGTGTTGTCCTTTAGTGCACCTACACCTGCTCATTCAAACTCGTTTTTCATGCAATTATCTCATAGCAATGCTTTCAAAACATAACAGAAATAATCTTTTAAACACTTTATTAAATAATTAAGGTAAATCATTTTCCCACTAACGAGTGTATTTCTTCAACCTTTCTTGTGCTTTACTGGTGGGAAGAGAAACTATCAGATACCTGTGTGGAAACGCCTTCAATAGTGGCGCTACCCACGTAGGTAAATAGTTCACAACCCACACAACATTACTTTGTCTGAACCACGCACCTTGTTTGTGTTCTTTCCGCGCTATAGCGCATTTGTTTTTATTTTTCCATGCTATCGCATGGTAGATTATTGGTTGCCCATGCTATAGTCATTTGATTTGCTTTTTATCTGCATGCAACAATCTTGCAGTCCCATTACTGCTTACTGATGAACTCAAATTAAGTTAATTTGCAATAATTACTTACTTTTTTTTAGTAATTAGTACACATAGACCAATTTTAGGGAGTAAAGAGTTCATATCTCTCGAAACTTACCTAGGTAACCAACTTTGAGGCTTTCAACGGGCCTCATTGTTGTCACTAGTATTCAAGACCTCTCTTGTTTATGCTTAATTGACATGTTTTTAGGATCGAAGCTAATGTAGAATCCACTTTTTGCACACAAGCAAGGACCTAAAGACTATTTCCCCCCTAAGCATGCTCTTCACATCGCACTTCTTGTTAGCTTGGTGAATCAGAAAAGGGTGAGAAGTGTGAAATCCATCCATTGCACAATTTTTATTAGTTAGCATTTTTATTTGCACAGCACCTTGAGCATCTTTTAGAGTTAAAAGTATTCTACATTTGTATTTACTTTATGCTATTCTAGTTAATTTGTCGACAATCGATTTTATTTCATCACATGTGTTTGCACCACTAGCACACACTAAGAGACCTAAATACTTTTCCAAATCCAAGTATGCTCTTCAATTCACACTTCTTGTGAGCTTGGTGAATTAGAAAGGTTTGAAATTGTGAAATACCTCTCTTACAATCCCTAAGTGAAATTCAAACCCCTTAAAATCAATTTTGTAAATTCCAACCAACTAAAATCCTCCACAGGAGTTCACAAAATAATATTTTAGTTAGGTAGGATTGATTGGGTTAGGCATCCATTAATTCCCACCAATCTAGTTTCATTAGCGATATTGTGAAGCATAGCATTGTTGACTTATAAGGTACTTTCAAAATCCTGCTATAAGCAAGTGTTCAAAGAAAACCTGGATTAGAAGTGCATTGTGACCAAGGAGGTGAAAGTCAAGGTATAGCTTCCTTACTCTCCCCTACGAGTCACTCAACTTGTTGTAGGGATATGAAACTACATCATGCAAGTCGAACCTTTGATCCACACTTGATGCAAGGTATCTTAGTGGCCAAACTTAGGGAATCACCAAAGAGAAATTGTGGGTGCACTTGACTTTTGAAGTTAGCTATTTCCATTGGGAGGTATTTCAAAGTCTTATTGATTGGAACATTGGCCCCATTGCCGGTAGGACTAGCTCTTTGTTACCTCCACTAGTCGATTGGTGTGTGGATCCCATTATCACCATCAGTTGTACTTTTGGGAGGCCCAGTTTAATTTGAGAGGAAGGATGTTAGGTATTTTCAGGGAATTTAATATTATATTCTTTTTAAATACAAGTTCATTAACTCGTAATTAAAAAGAACTTGCATGTGGGAACTCTTGCACTAAAACTGACTTTGCACATATCACTCACTTTTTGCACCATATTGCATCTGTTGTGGTTGCATATTTTTGCATTTGTTCAATTGTGTTTAAATTCCACCATTACTCTCACTTTCCAAAAAATCCTTCACCATTGAGTAACAAAACAACCCCCTGAGGAAGTCTCGAAGACTGCAAGGCCTCTCCCCTCTCTCGAGGGGTGTTTTTACACCATCTCCCTTTGGTTCATGTAGAAGATACTCTAGCCAGGGCCACTCCCAGGACACATTGATAGGATCATCTGGGAAAGGTTGCTCCTTGCTCGGGACATTCTCTCCTCTCAAAGAAAGTGATAATCCTTCCACCTCCTCCACTGCTGGAAGAGGCACCCCTGTGGCTTCTCCTCTCAGAGACCCTTTAGACCCCTTTGATCCCTCCTCTCTTGTAGGAGGTCATTCGTTGTATTCAATACCACCTTGGTCTCCCGCTAGCGGAAACCACACCCAAGATACAATGGGAGGACCAAATCCTCCTACGTTACCTTTCATGGATAGTCTAAATCTCCCTGATTTGGCCAAACTAATCAATGAACCCATTGCACATGATCCAACATGGCTGGCTATGCCAAATAAAATTCCTTCTGACATTCCTAAATTTGAGGGGAAACAAGGGGATGATCCCGTCAACCACGTCATATCTTTCCACTTGCGGTGTTCTTCTAACAACATAATGGATGATCCTATGAGGCTTCACCCCTTTCAGTGTACCCTCACCGGAACGATAGCCAAATGGTATGTAAATATACTAAGAACGACCCATGCAACCTTTGTGACATTGACCACCATATTTCTTACTTAATTTCAGCTTCTGATTTACCAATTGGTCTCAAAATTCTCACTGAGTTTCGACAAAATACATCCACCCACATTGCTGTTAAGTTTATTCTAATTTGACTAGCAAGATCACTGAAAGAAACATAATCACAAGATAGACAAAGATATTACCCTGGGAAACCCTCATGGGGTAGAAAACCCAGCAAAGCTTTCCTCAATAAGATGATCAACCAAAATACAAGATGTGCTCCAAGAATTGACCTCCTTCTCTACCTCCTATGCAGACCTCTCAAACACGAGTGCGCTACTTTCTGGGTTGAGAAAGTGTGTGATAAGTGAGGTGCAATCTCCTCTACTTATACTAGTTCCCGACTGACTAAAATCCCTAATGGGGCCGAACTCTCCTAGTGAAGTCTAATAACCCCTAAATAATAAACTCAGGGCCGACCCCCACATGGTTGGTCTAATAACCCTGGTTACCACAAACCATTGGAGGAATAAACATCTCCGGATACATAATAGAATCACCTCAGAGGGATGAAACATCTCTGGAATAATAAAGTACAAATATAATATTCTTAGAAGTTACAATATTCAACACTCCCCCTTAACGAGAAGGATATTATAACAACATCTGCAGGAGCAAGGAGTCATAGACTACATCATACATGATACATCTATAAATCATCAGAAGCTTTCTTCAATACATCATCATTAGTAACTCAACCAGTTACTGGAACATCAATCATCATTATAATCGTCATCGCATGATCATCAGCATCGTCATCACACGATCATCAGCATCGTCATCACACGATCATCAACATCGTCATCACCACACATGATCCTTCCTTTCGGAATTACGTGATCAATCTCATCACAATCCTGTTTAAGACTATCCTTCCTTTTGGAATTACGGGATTTACTGTCTAAGGATGATTAATCCACACTCAATCTCTTTTAAGACTATCCTTCCTTTCAGAATTACGGGATTTACAGTCTAAGGATGATTAATCCTCACTCAATCTCTTTTAAGACTATCCTTCCTTTCGGAATTACGGGATTTACGGTCTAAGGATGATTAATCCTCACTCAATCTCTTTTAAGACTATCCTTCCTTTCAGAATTACGGGATTTGCGGTCTAAGGATGATTAATCCATACTCAATCTCTTTTAAGACTATCCTTCCTTTCGGAATTACGGGATTTACGGTCTAAGGATGATTAATCCATACTCAATCTCTTTTAAGACTATCCTTCCTTTCGGAATTACGGGATTTACGGTCTAAGGATGATTAATCCATACTCAATCTCTTTTAAGACTATCCTTCCTTTCGGAATTACGGGATTTACGGTCTAAGGATGATTAATCCATACTTAATCTTTTTTAAGACTATCCTTCCTTTCGAAATTACGGGATTTACGGTCTAAGGATGATTAATCCATACTCAATCTCTTTTAAGACTATCCTTCCTTTCGGAATTACGGGATTTACGATCTAAGGATGATTAATCCACACTCATACATTTTGAACTAAGCGTTCAGGGATGATGTAGTCCTATCACGCCCACTATGGAATTCATTCTCGGAGACACATGTCTACGGCTCACTTTAGGACTGAAGTCCAGGGATGATCCAATCCCCACATGTCCACTAAGGACTTCATTCTCGGAGACACATGTCTACGGCTCACTTTAGGACTAAAGTCCAGGGATGATCCAATCCCCACATGTACACTAAGGACTTCATTCTCGGAGACACATGTCTACGGCTCACTTTAGGACTGAAGTCCATGGATGACCCAATCCCCACCTGTATCCTCATCAATACAGATATTGTTAGTACATCACTAGTACATACAAGTATCCTCATCAATACAAGTATCCATATCATCAAAACATGTATCCTCATCAATACATCAATACAAGTATCCTCATCAATACATGTATACATATCAAAGCATGTATCCTCATCAATACATCAATACAAGCATGTATCCTCATCAATACATCAATATAAGCATGTATCCTCATCAATACATCAATATAAGCATGTATAAAAAAATGTCAGAAATATAAGTGATATAAGTATTCTAAATATACATATAAGAATCCTAAGCATACATATAAATATCTAGGTGTAATAAACAGGTATCCTCATCATCGACCTTGCTGTCAATGTGGGCAATCTCATCATCAGTGACTATATCACTCCCCCTTTCAAGGAGGGTCCTTTTGAACCACACCAAGCTTGTCTCGAAAATACTCAAATTTTACTCGAGACAGAGGTTTGGTCAATATATCAACAATTTGTTCCTCAGTGCTCACATACTCGAGCTTAATAGATCCCCTTTGCACCATATCTCGTATATAAAAATATCGGATCTCTATGTGTTTTGACTTATTGTGGAATACTGTATTTTCAGTCATCTTAATACAACTTTGATTGTCACACATGATCACAGTGGGATCCATTTCTAAGTCAAACACTCCAGATAATAATTTACGAAGCCACACTGCTTCACAACTAGCAGAGCAGGCAGCTATATATTCTGCTTCAGTAGTACTGAGAGCCACACTAGATTGTTTCTTGCTGAACCATGAGATCATGGCAGATCCAAGACCATAACATCCACCTGATGTATTCTTTCTGTCTGAAACACTTCCTGCCCAATCGGAATCTGAGTAACCATGTAATCTGAGTTCATGATTTCCAAGATAGTATAGACCAAAATCTAATGTACCCTTTAGATACCTCATTACATGCTTTGCAACTATTAAGTGAACCTTTCTAGGTTCTACTAGATACTGACTCAGGGTATTTACAGCAAAGCATATATCTGGTCTGGTATTTGTTAAATACATCAATGACCCAATGATTTGTCTATATAGAGTTACATACACTAATTCTGATGAGTCATTAACTAATAACTTCAAGTTGGAGTCCATGGGAGTGGCCATGGCTTTACACTCCAACATATCAAATCTTTTCAAAGTCCCCACAAGATACTTACCTTGATTTAAAAAGATTCCATTTGGTTCTTGCCATACTTCTAGACCTAAGAAGTAGTGCATTAATCCGAGATCCTTCATTTCAAATTCTGAAGAAAGCTTCTTCTTACATTCGAAAATTTGATTCTCATTTTCTGTTAGAAATAGATCATCTACATACAACAGTAATATAACAGGTTCATCATCCATAACCTTGAGATAAAGATTTGGATCAGCTTTACTCTTGGTAAAGCCCATGCTTGTTAAGAAACTGTCAATCCTTCCGTACCAAGCTCTGGGAGCCTACTTCAATCCATACAAATCCTTTTTCAGCTTGCATACATGTGTTCTTCCATCTTTAACCTCAAATCCTTGTGGTTGTTCTATGTACACTTCTTCTTCAATTACACAATTCAGGAAGGCTCTCTTAACATCCATCTGGTGTAATTTCCACTTCATCATAGATGCAAGTGCCATGATAGTTCTAATTGAAGGCTACCTAGCAACTGGTGCAAATGTTTCTTCATAGTCAATTCCCTCCTTTTGAGAGAATCCTCTGGCTACAAATCTTGCCTTATATTTTTCAATGCTACCATCTGCAGCATGTTTTATCTTGAATATCCATTTGGAAGAAACCACACTTTTATCTTTTGGTTTGGGAACTATATCCCAAACATCATTTTTCATTATTGACTAGTATTCTTTTGTCATTGCTTCTACCCACTCCTTCTTCTAAGCTGCTTCTTCATAGCTAGTAGGTTGTTGATCCAAAAGATCACACATCAAGGCCACATAGTTGGATACTAGCTTTGGTTTCTTTCTTTCTCTTGTGGAGCCTTCAGGAGCTCCATATTTTTCAGCTCCTTGAATAATGTCTCTAGCCCATGCTGGCCTTCTTTTCTTAGATAAGTTTGTAATGGGGGGTTCTTGTGGTTCCAGCATGTCATGGTTCTCTGGTGTATCATCTTCAGGGATGGGCACAGCTTCTGAGATTCTAGGAGGAGTATCTTCTTCATAGACTTCTTCAAGTTGGCACTTCCTAGATTTCTTGAGAGCTGCTTCTTCATCAAAAGTTACATCTCTACTTATTTCCATATGATGAAAACCAGGTATGTAAATTATGAAAGCTTTGGATGATTCACAATATCCAACAAATATTCCTTTCTTACCAGAAGGATCCAACTTGGTTCTCTTTTCTTTTGGAATGTGAATGTACACTGGATATCCAAATATTTTGAGATGACTTACCTCAGGCTTCTTTCCTGCGAACACCTCTTCTGGAGTCTTGAATTCAAGAGCACTATGGGAAAGTCTATTTTGTACATAGACTGTTGTCCTAGCTGCTTCAGCCCATACATACATGGGTAGATCTTGGTCATGTATCATTGTCTTTACAGCTTCTATGATGGTTCTATTCTTTCTTTCAGCAACCCCATTTTGTTGGGGATTGTAGGGAGTGGTTAGTTCTAGCTTCCTTACAAAAGTCTTCAAAGTCCTTTGAAGTATATTCTCCGCCATCATCGGTTATGAGAATCTTGATTTTCTTTTCTGAGAGATTTTCTATCAAGGCCTTGAACTCTTTAAATTTTCCAAAAACTTAATTCTTTCCTTTTAGAAAGTATATCCAAGTCTTCCTTGAATAGTCATCGATGAATGTGAGATAGTATTCAAACCCACTTAGGGATGTGGTGGGCATTGGTCCACATACATCTGAATGTATTAACTCTAGAATGTTCTTAGTCTTTTTTTCACTCTTTGGAAAAGGGTTCTTGACATTCTTCCCTTTTTCACATCCTTTGCATGTGCCATTATGATCAACCTTCAAGTCTGGTAATCCTATGACCACCTTGCTCACATAGGGTAGGGATTTGTAGTTAATGTGAGCAAGCCTTCTATGCCATATCTCATTGGGGCTAGTGCTTTCATGGACAAGGGTAGCTTCTGGGTCACCCTTGAGTTTGTAAAGACCTCCTTCCTCTTCACCAATAACAATTGCATCTTCAATTGATTTTCCTTTGGGCCACATAAGTACTTGTCCATCAATAAATGCAATCCTAAAAACTTTCTTATCTAGTGCTGAGATAGAAAGTAGGTTCTTCTTTAAACCTGGTACATATAAAATTTCTTTCATCTTTAAAGGTGTTCCAAAATCAAGCTTGTAGCTTGCTTCACCAATTCCCTTGATGGGATATTGATAATCATCTCCTAGAGATACCTTTTGTGGAGAAGACTTTTCTTCAAGTCTTGAGAGATTTTTCTTCTGACCTGTCATGTGCTTTGAAGAACCACTATCAATGAGCCATGTATCTTTTCTAGGAGACACAGATCCAGAGAGTGCAGAAAATAGAACATACTCTTCTGCATCTTCTTCTTCATTCCTTCTAGATCTTTTCCTAGGGAGGGGCCTTTCTTCTTCTTCTTCATCTCTTTTAGATCTTTTCCTATGAGGCCTTACTTCCTCTTCTTCTTTTTCTTCTTCACTATCATCTTCTGCAAGATGTGCTTGATGTCTTTTGTAGTGAAGATTTTCCTTCTTCCTTGAGGGAAAAAATATAGCAATGTGTCCTTCTTTATGACAATTGAAGCATTGGAAAGAAGAGAACTTTCCTTTCCCTTTCTTTTGAAATCTTTGTGGAGATTGAGATTTCTTGTGATTGTCCTTCTTGAAGTAAGATTGATTCCTCCTTCTCTTAGTGCGTGTAGCCAAGGCCTGGTCATCCTCCTTGAGAAGGGCTTCTATGTTGGCTACCCTAGCTTCTTCTTGAACACAATCCTCCCATACTACATCAAACTTCATACTTTCTTTTCTAGCACACATAGTTTGTATAAATGAATCCCAAGGTCTAGTGAGACCATTTAGAGCAGTCATTACAAGTTCATCTTCATCAAGAGTATCACCAATGGCATCTATTTGTTCTTTGATTTGGGAGACCCTTGAGAAGTAGTTTTGAATGGATTCTCCTTTGTGCATCTGGTACTCTTCAACTGAGTTCCTAGGTTCATCTTCCTAATGATGTTCTTTCCTTCATTCATTCTTCCTAGGGCATCATACATTTCCTTTGGGGTCTTCTTGGAAGCCACTTGGGGAATCACGTGGTCTTTAATAGAATCAGCTATGATTCTCTTTTCCCTAATCAAATCCTTCCTATGCTTCTCTTTGGCTTCATATTCTTCAAGTTCTGCAACTTCAGCCTTGATATATTGAGCAAGATCATTCTCTTCAAGAATGAGACCAATTCTGTATTTCCATGCCTGAAAATTCTCTATACCTTCAAGCTTGTCTTCAAGCTTGGTGTTTGGAGCCATCTTCTCTTGGGGGAGTCCAAGAGATAAGAAATAGAGTAGTACTTACCAGGAAACTTTACCTTTTTACTTTTCCGGATCTGCAACAGAATTTTTGGTTTATCACACTTTTGCAGAAATTTTGACTTTCCTGGAGTTCTACCCAACCAAAAACCTCGATCCAGGGCTCAAAAGATAGATCGTTAGAAGGGCTATTCATCCATGCAACCAGAATCCAAAAATACTAACTTTTTAAGAAACCCTAATTTTGGGAGAGAGATAGAAAGATAATTTCACCTTGTGAAAGATGTTCTATTCAGGCTAGCTCTGATACCATGTTAAGTTTATTCTAATTTGACTAGCAAGATCACTGAAAGAAACATAATCACAAGATAGACAAAGATATTACCCTGGGAAACCCTCATGGAGTAGAAAACCCAGCAAAGCTTTCCTCAATAAGATGATCAACCAAAATAGAAGATGTGCTCCAAGAATTGACCTCCTTCTCTACCTCCTATGCAGACCTCCCAAACACAAGTGTGCTACTTTCTGAGTTGAGAAAGTGTGTGATAACTGAGGAGCAATCTACTCTACTTATACTAGTTCCCGACTGACTAAAATCCCTAATGGGGCCGACCTCTCCTAGTGAAGTCTAATAACCCCTAAATAATAAACTTAGGGCCGACCCCCACATGGTGGGTCTAATAACCCTGGTTACCACAAACCATCGGAGGAATAAAGATCTCCGGATACATAATAGAATCACCTCGGAGGGATGAAACATCTCCGGAATAATAAAGTACAAATATAATATTCTTAGAAGTTACAATATTCAACAATTGCGGACTACATCGATGAGTGGCATAGATGCCGCACATTGTGTAAAATCGAAATACAGCCACCCTTCTTGTTGGATTCATTCATCAGATCACTTCAACCCACCATAGCTAAAGATGTTGCCACCTCCATGCCGTAAAGTGAGGAAGACGTTATTTTGAAATCCCAACATTTTGATCTCATAGATGCATAATTCAACTACCTTTACACTATCCTCCCTGATGCCCCTTGGCATCGATCGTTGGATCCTACACCTGGGGGTTCATCATATTTGGTAGATGGGATTATTGGGTACATTTCCCACTTAGGAAAGGTTCCTCTTACTACTTCGGCACCATTTAACATGGATCCACAATACCCATCCATGCCACCTGTGTCGGTACCCCCTCCTCCGGTACAAACCCCACGAGTTGGTCAATTATAGTACGAACCCTATAGTCCTACTTATCCAAACGTTAGCTTAACGACAATGGTTCCTACACCGCAAATGGCACAAGACATTCCCAAGTCCATATCTTATGGAGCACAAATTGCATTTATCCCACCCCCGGGGTATAATCCTTATTATCCATTCCCATTCCCAACTAGTTAGCAACCCACACCCCACATGGGGGTGAACCTGGTTCAAAATTCTTGTGCTCAACAAGCTCAACAATTTGAGCAGTTGAACACCGCAAACCTCTAGAATCCTCAGATTTAGTGGAATAAGAAAGGCAAGAACAAGAAAAACCAGCCAATGGGGCAAGGGGGAAACCCACCACCCTAGCAAAACCAGAATTTGGGTAATCAAAACCAAAGAACTAATAAACCTCCCAAACAAAGGAAGAACACAAACATGAGGACCAATTACTGCTGCACCATTTGCGGTGAATATGGTCATTACACCCATCACTTTCCTCTTATCCCTAACTGTCAATAGTTAGTGGAAGCCAAGAATAAGGTGATAACAAATCCTCCTAAGGCCGTGAATCCTCCCCAACCCCAAACTGTTGTTTTACAACAATCCTTTGTGAATAAAGGCGTTGTTACACAACAACAAGATGCTCTTTCTTCCAGCGATGGCTCATTTCAAAATATCTACACGTTGGATATTAATATTCATAATCAAGCCAAAGTTTATGATAGGCTTGAATCTCCCCATGTGGAAGACATCCCTATCCCCTCAGGGGGCCCTCTACAAATATCACACCCAAGTGATGAACAAATCCCTAGGATTCCCAAGGTTCCAATTCAACGTACCCCTAATAACCCCCATATAAAAGCCGCTTGCAATTATAGTATTGCAAATGACTTGGCTCAATCCCCTGCAGCCATGTCCATGTTAGAGGTGCTACAGTCATTCCCAACCTAGGGAAAGGAATTAATCAACGCATTGGGCGCCATCGATCCTTCCAGCTCATGTCTCATGGCCTTTGATCTTGACAAAGGTGAATCGTGAGTACCGTCATCAGTCGCATTTCAAGTCCCGATCACAGTAAAGAACATTATGATTCATCGTTGTATCATCGATGAAGGCGCATCCACTTGCATCATGTCCGCTAATGTTTGGAAATGATTAATGTCACCAAAGACGACCCCCTCGTCTATTGCTCTTCGTGCATATGATGGGAGAGCATCCCAATCGAGAGGATTATACCAAAATGTCCCCATAGAGCTAGGGAGAAAGATGGTCATGATTGACATCGAGGTAGTTGATGCTGAAATCGACTACAAAATCCTCTTGGGGCGTAGTCACATGTACGCCATGAAGGTGGTATCCTCCTTGGTCTACTGTATCATGATGTTTCCCTTAAATGGAAATATTTTCACCCTCGACAAGCTTAACTACTATGATATAATGCCAGGAGCAACCTTGACAACATCCTACCAACTGTGACTGACACTGATGAACCCTATGTTGATACTTCCCCTGGCATGTATAAGGACTCCAATTTGTTAGGAGTTTACTTAGGACCACCACTCCAGATCCCCACATCAACTGATGGACTAAGGTGCATAATTTTCACCACTAAAAATGGTGTCGTCTCCAACTCAACACCATCATTAACATCGCCCCTTAGCCATGGAATTGAAGAAAGGTTGAGTCCATCAGTACCTCCAATATTCCAAATCCCATTATTTTACCCTTCCATAGGTGTACAAGGGATGTTGGTTATGGCTCAGTTAACTCTCCTTGGGATCACTTTGGGTATTCTAGTATGGTTCCTTACACCACCCTACCCAGAAATGGATTCCAAACCACTCGCTCATTATGATTTTGTCCATGTTTAGGCTGTTACGCCTACATTTCCTGTGACACCTACCATTACGACATCCCAACCTATGACATCCATGAGTAAACCACAATTGGTCGTCACCAATACCACCAATGGGGGCACCAAACAAAGGAAGTTTAAAGGTCCCCTCAACCAACAATGGTTAAAATCCTTACTAATGTCCAATACTCCCACCTAGAGGGTCACACCTCCATGTTCTCTTTACGAGAAACAAGGCCATGCAACCAACCTGTATCCCACCTTACTTGAGAGAATACATTTTCTCAACACTTCGGTTAGAATAAACCATGCTACACTGACTGTAGAAGGGGGAATGACATCATCACCCACACCTAAGTCCAATATATTGCGTATAAATCACTCATGTCCGATGTGTTCCCAGTATGGGCATTACACTCACCATTGTCCGATATCCCTCGATTTCAAGATGCTTTGGAAACCATTAGCCTCACTCAAGTGAAAATTAAGGACTCCCCCCCTCAACCCCATAAGCATATTTTATCAATATGGTCACTACATCAAGGACAACACTAGTTGCGCCCACACAAATAGCCTCACTGACCACTCCGGTTGTGGAGCCTACACCACTGTAAGCTCCCCAACCTACCATAGTACCACAAAATGAATGATCTCCCTACGGGAATTATGCCCATATGCTTCCCCTTGGGGACATCGCCACCATTTTGGATCAATTCAATTCCCCGGAAGTACAAGCACACTTCCGTGCTCTAGTACCACGCCCCTACCGGTCTTATGGTGAAACCTCTCACTTCTCATTCCAGTCCCTTTTACATGCCAAACGAGAAGTTCATCTCGAACTAATGAGACTCCAAGATTAGATTGGTTCTCTCAGTACGGTCCCACATGGTTTACAAACCGAGAAAGCAGTATCCATCTTGCCAGATACCATCGCCGTTGAATCCCCTTTGACCGGTGTCCTCACTTGTAGTGATTCCTTGTCTCTCGACGAAGACGCGGATCACCTACAAGCCTTCCCAAGTAATTAAAATTCATTAGGGGATCCCCATGTTCAATTATTGGATGACCTCCCATGTATGGTACTACGACTGGTACCGCTAGCAAGTCCTACATTTAATATCCCCAAAACACAAAGAAGATGCCCAACATCTCTTGTTAACCTTATTATTTGTGTCATGGTTTATTTTCATTTTGTCCGATCCATTGTTTAGGATTAAGAATAAGTCTATCTCCTCTTTACGCATATGACCTCTCAACCAGACATCTACATCGGCTACGTAGATGGTGCAAGTTGATGGTCCAAGAACCTCGCATCATCTACCTGGGACATCTATTCCCCCTCTCATGTACTCCACCACATTGGTGGAGTGTGATTGGGGGCACTTATGAACAACCAAGTAGAATATGATGTCATCATAGGTCTCTTAAGCAATACGTACCACCTTGGCATACACCATTTGTGGGTATAACTAGACTCATAGCTAGTTGTCTCGCAAGTGAACAATGTATTTCGTGTCCTCAATCCACTCCTTTTCCGGAAGTTCTTGCATGTGCGCCTTCTCATAACATGTTATACAACTCGATGAGAACTTTATACTCAAAATGAGAACTCTAGCCATAAAAACTCACATTTTTGCTTCAAAAACACCAAAAAAAACCTCAAATTGAAAAGTGTTGCTACCGGTAGCACCACTTTTTTTTTCGGAGCTAAAATTACAAATTTTTGGTAACATTGGGTGGTGTCGCTATAATCAAAACCATAAAATAGGCCCGAAATTGAAAATGGTAGCATGCATTTTTTACTCATTTTCTTTATGGGGCTAAAATTACAACTTGTTTGACATCGTTGCCTTAACAGTCGACACCTTTGCAATGTGAATGCCAAAACTAGCCTATGAATTGAAAAGAGGTGCTACCAATGACACCTCTCTTCTTTGTCGGGTTACATTTGAAGGAATTTCTAAACCATGCTTTGAAAACATTTAAATTTTAAAAAAAATCTTTAAAAATGAAAAAAACTTGTGACAATTTCAAGAAAAAAATATTTAACAAATTTTCACCCAAAAACCCTTAAAAAATGAAAAAAAAATACATGTTTTAAACAACACATTTTGAAAATAAAAATAAAAAAATGAAATGAATTGAACCACATGTATATATATATTTAAAAACCAAAATAAAAATAAAAAAATAAAATACAAACCTAGCTTAAAAAGATAAATATAAAAAAAATCAAATAATTTAAAAATTGAAAATAGAACAAAAAATAAAACATATTAAATTAAAAAAAAAACTAAAAAAGAAACATTATAAAGTTTTTAAAATATATAAAAATTAAAAAATATAAAAAAACTTTCTTTTAAAGCTTAATGGGGAGGGGGAAGGCACATGAAGGATGAGGGGGTGCGTAGTGGAGTAGGTGGGGGTGGGTAGTGGGGTAGGCAGGGAGGAGTGACGTGGGAGGGGGAGGCGGTAGTGGGGTAGGAAGGGGGCCGAAAGAGTGGTGAGGGGGGGCGACAGGGTGCTGAGGGGGTGGTTGGACGATGGCGTGATTCTCGTGGGACGGGGAGGGGGTATTGGGGTAGGAAGGGGGCCGAGAGAGTGGTGAGGGGGGGCAACAGGGTGGTGAGGGGGTGGTTGGAGGGTGGCGCGATTCTCTTATGGGACGGGGAGGAGGTAGTGGGGTAGGAAGGGGGCCGAGAGAGTGGTGAGGGGGGGGCGACAGGGTGGTGAGGGGGTGGTTGGAGGGTGGCGTGATTCTCAGAATCACGCCACCGTCCAACCACCCCCTCACCACCCTCCTTCCGCCATTCCACCACCCTCCCGTCACCAATCCATCACCCTCCCACCACCATATTTTGTTTTATTTTTGTTTGTTTGTTTTTTTTAATTTTTTAAAATTTGTTTTTTTTTAAATTGTTTAAAATTTGTTTTTTTTAATAGTTTTAGTTTTTTGTTTGTTTGTTTTAATTTTTTAAAATTTTAGCTTTTTTCTTTTTATGTTTTTTTCAAAAGAAGGTTTTTTAAAAAATAATTTAAATAATTTCTGGCCATGGTTTAAAAGTACACGGAAATGTAACTCGAAAAAGGAAAGAGGTGCTACCGGTAGCACCTTTTTTCGAGTCACTAGTTTATTTTAGCATTTGCATTGGAAATTCGTTGGCTATTAAGGAAACAACGTCAAAAAAGTTGTAATTTTAGCTTCGGAAAGAAACACTTGTTCTACCATTTTTTATTTGGGGGTCTATTTTACAGTTTTTATTACAACGACATTGTTCTGCACTACTCGGGGTTACCAAAAAGTTGTAATTTTAGCCCCGAAAAAAAAAGTGGTGCTACCAGTAGCACCACTTTTTGATTTGGGGTTGTATTTTGATGTTTTTAACGCATATAAAAAAATGAGAACAATGTCGGGTTCTCATCAAGTTGTATAACTTCTTTCATCTAACAGTTTGAAACCATTACTTTCACGCACATACCTAGAAGTGCAAATGCATTCGTCGACTTCGTTGCTAATGAGGTCTTGAACTGGCACCTGATACATCACCTAACCACCTAGTCCTACATGCCCAACAAATAAATATATATATCTATGTGTCACACCTATTGCTACACATACATGCATATCATCATTATGTCTCATAAGTTGATAACCATTTTCAAACATACATGTTAGTATCTACCACTACACATGCATCACATCAACACATAGGAAACATGAACCATACATCCATAACATACATAGACACAACATACATATGAGAAGTATAACTTATATGCTGCAAAAATGATGTATATATATATATCATAAAAAATAGGTGTCATGTACAAAATGGCCCTCCTAAGGCATATACAAAATAGCCTTATGGGGGATACATCATATCAACCGCCTCCCATGGAATCATCAAGAACATATACAAAAAGGGGCTCATAGCCCTATACAATATGAAGCTTCTCTCCCAACTGGTGGATCATAGGGCCCCATGATTTCCAAAGGTCGCACGACCTCTCCTCTAACAATCTCAGGGTTTGGTCCTGGTCCCTATGGTGGCATTTGTCGTAGAGGAGGAACTACACCCCCCTCCACCTCCCTCACAATGTGTCATGCCACCGCCAACCTCTGCATAATGGGTTTCCAAGATATCCCACACTCTATTAGAAGATGAAGAGTCAATGCCAACTCCTCATCCTCAAGGTCGACGACACCTCGGTCGTCAACCACTGCGGAAATTGTGTTGAGCCGTTTGTCCAAGTTGGTTAATGCAGCTGCCATCATCTCTCCTGCACCTTCTCTCCCAACAGGATATCCTCCCTACGCTACTCCCCTAGCTGCAGTAACTACCGCAATATCCAGACCCGCTCCTGCTGGTGGTCTACCCCCTATCTTGAGGCCTCCGTTGCCTTTACCAATGAACCAACTATACAAGACCAATATCTACATTACAAGGGAGGAACCTCCATCAATACATGATAAATATATATAAAAAATGTGCCAAAAAAAAACATGTACAACATTATATGTAATTATTAGCACAAATATAAAAGGTACATGTGGCATCAAATCCCATGGTAGGAGGTAGCAACTCCAGGTCCCACTGGTAATCCATACCACTCTAGGGGTATTTCTCCATCCTCATAATGTGATACTACCACAAATCCAAAATTTGGGGGTTATAATAATCCCCCATTGCCCCACCCCTAGTCCGAGGCATAACTCATCCCCAGTACATCATTCGGGGCTCCTGGGCCCCCTCAAAGACACCACTATTGGCGGCCTCAATGTATGGTACCGCTTGAAGAAATAGGAGCATAGTACACTCCCATAAAAAAAGGTCCTCCTCGGACCTCCTTGCTGAAGAGATGTAATCTACCTCGTCATAGTCCGGAGAAGCAATGGTCCCCATACCACAGATCGACTGACAATAAATTGCTCCACGAGCGCTAACTGCCCCCCGGTAATACGGTTTGCGGACGCAACCCCTAACACCCCCAAAATGGTTTTCGCTACATCCTACACTGGCAGAGTCCTCAAATGAATCATCATGATCTAAAAGAGTTTAGAGCACTCTAGTCACCATCGACGCAGTACCGATCCACTAACCCATGGATTGTACCACCCTCCATCCGTGGGGGGAGCAGCTTCCGCACTCTTCGGTGAGGAAACCCCATTAGAAAATAGATATCTTGAGTTATAATACTCAGTTCCTCATCACCCACCCTGAAGAACCCTCTATTCAGGTACCACATATTAAGCAATCTCCATAGGAGGTACTCAGATGACCGCATCAAGGGGAACTTGAAGAACTTCAAGAGCCTCACGTCGCACAACGTTTGGGTTGCCGCAATATCCCCCAGTACCAGGGGCATCATATCATCATAGCTCCTCTCCCACCTCTCTATGTCTCCCATTGTAGTCATAATGAACTCAAGAGTACCTACATAGGGAAAATGTTCACCCATCAGACATCCATCCAATAAAACCATCATTCGCATGACCTCCCCAAAGGAAGGCTGCGCGTAGCGTGACATTATCAAATACAAGTCGTGCCCAGCGCGACTATACTGTGTCTACCTGCACGACACCAGTGCATGGGATTTGAACGATTCAACCACACTATGCGGTTTTCCGACGAATTGCCGTGCTACACCAGTGCACAGCTGAACAACCCATCTCCCGTGCATAGCATGAAATAATGCATTTGTTCCATGCTACATGTCCGTGCTACTATCGCGTGCGACTTTGGGAAAATCCTGCACTACTGCAGTGCATGATTTTCCCATTATCCCACACTATAGCACCAGATTTCCCCCAAAATCCCATGCAGTATCTCAGTAAAGGCTAAATCGAGCCCCCGCTAGCCTAGGGACCCACCTTTACTAAATCTACCCGGACCAAACAAAAACATATAAGGTTATGGCATACCTATAACTCGCGTCTCATTAAATGGATGCTTGAATCTCTTAGAATAGTCACAAATGAGCTCTAAGAGTTCATCAACGAATAGTACAAATGATTTTGAAATGTGGGCCCCACCCCCTATTTGTATTCATTTGGAATGAATTTAAAACTAACCCTACAGACAAATCGTAGCTCTGTTTAACAAACCGTTCGCACCACCATGATCAATAGCTCAGTATATTCGACATGAATTTAACCAATCCTTATTTTGAACAATTTTTTCTGGGCCCTATTTTTCACGGATACCCCACATGTGCGGCTTGTTTTAGTTTTATGTTTTCTGCATTGTCAATACCTTGCTCATGTTCTTTACTACACTTGGGTATGTGCGCTGTATGTACAGGATGATGACCAAGATAGGAAATGGACTCTTTTTTTCTTCCATTATAAGAACAAGACTCCACCCCTCAACAACGGTGTTGGGAATCTTACCACATGTATCATTCCGAAATTGACATATACACAATGTTTCCCCTCTGTTTACAAATGCATTTACCGGTATTCCTGCTGATAACTATAGGGCCCTAATTCCCAGTCTTGATGTGCCATCAACGTCACCACTGCAGATAACATCTTCCCCATGGGTGTATACACCATTTCCAACCTCGTCGTAAATTGAAACCCATGATGTCAACCCCCCACAAGTCTGAGGAACTTGATACAACTTGAACGCATCACCCGCAGCTCATCATTTTATAGTTGCACATTTACTCCCCCGACTCTTGTAGTAGATGCCATCCAATTCCTCGATGCATGTTATGATCAATATTCACAAAGACCACTCATACCTCCATGAGAAATTTACCATCCATAATATTCCTTGTATCATTTCCCTCGCAAAGACACCTATGGGGCCTCTGCCCTTAGAAGTAACCATTTCTATTCAGTTCTTCCCGCAGGAATAATCTGCATGGCATTGATTCATGGGGGAACCATCTTCATGTTTTCAAACCAACACCCACCTCATCTTGGAAATCGTTCCCCAACCCACTCAAAACCGTGGGGACTCCACCCATCATCAAATTGCCCCCCCGACACACCCAAAACTGTGGGCACCCCACCACCATTCTTTATGTACAAACCAGTCCCCCATCACATAAAATTGTGGGAACACCCTATTCAAGTTTTTTGCAGCAACCCATGGTCGCCTTTGATCAATGTATTTGAGTCTCAATACCCTCAATAGTACCTGTTTTGTTGGTGACCATTAATCTTCGTATTGTGTCTCCATCAAAGTCCTTTCATTTGTAGTTTGTCTTCCTTTGTCTCAACCTATACCATTGCAAAAGGAAGGCTACCATCCACACTCCCCATGTTTACATCGATTAAAGGAAGTTATGAGCCCCACGCTTATCAACTACTATTGTTTAAGGTCTATCCATCCAACTGGTTACAACAAGATATTGGTTCTCAAGATAAGACCCTCGTCTTATCATGTACTTCAGATCTCATTGACATCAAAACATTATATTCCAAGATTTGCGGTAGTTGTAGTTGTACCATGGGACCCCTTTCAATCACTATAAGGGATCACTTTGAACTTTGTAAGGAGAGACATTAGTGCTCCCTAACTTAGTGGTTTCCCCTATGCTCGAAATCAAAACATCTATCACATCAGGTGGAAACATACTTTTGAAGGTAGCAGTGTTCACATTTGCACACCATGGTAACATTCCATATGGAACATTGAAGTTCTCTCTCAAGCAGCATCACCACCACTGGTCCCCCACTCCCGTGGGCTTATCATGATCAATAAAAATACCGCTTCATCAACACTCTGCAGAAGTTCCTGGGTTATTTACTCTCACATGGATCGAAGCCACCTTCGGCCATGTCTCAATAGCATAGTTGAGTTGACCCCCCAGTCCCCTCTCATTGTAATCACCTTAGCATCATTTCACAAAAATGGGTATACCTGCCTCATTTTTATAAAACACCATTTACAGATCCAATGACCATCACCAACAATATTCCCCCATGGGAGGACCCTATTGTCCACATATTCTTTGTCCTACAGAATAAGAGATAAACACAAGAAACAATTATGCATCATCAGCTCTACAGTACCTTCTGAACCTCATACATTAGGGGCATCTGTTAACGCCTAAATCTTGCACACATGTGACATTTTGATGATTCTTACAGTAAAGAATCATTAACATAAAGAATGCAGTTCACCAAATGCATCCTCAACAAATCCAAAAGACAACATAAGTCCAAAATTTCCCAATACCAGTCAAAAAAATAGGTCATGCGCCTGAACCATTGTTAACCCGCGCTATAGCGCATGTTATCAGTTCAGTGCCCGTGCGATACTCGCGCAACTTTTCCTTTGATAGCCACAATAGTCTCAAAACGATGAGAGCACCTACTTCCCACGACGTAATGAAGGCTCCATCACCTCCAAGAATATGAATTTATCTCCTCACACACTTGGTGGCATTAAATAGCCCCCTTGCTGTACCTTGGAACTAGTTCATTGAGTGTATGAGTTCACATTTGGATCTAGTTGTTTCGTGGCCACCTCTTGGCCTATAAAAGGAATCCATTGACATGCATTTTGTAGAGAGAAAGAAGAGAAAAGTTCTGCTGCTGGATTTGTGTTGGAGCTTCCTCATAGCCCACCTCTTCCTACCTTTATAAGCATTCCCAAGCTCCCTTGACACCTTCCTCCAAGGGGAAAGAGTTTCTCTCCATTGTTCTACCACCCACTTAGCATATAGTTTGGACAAGAATGACATCCCTAAGGGATATTGTTGGATTCCCTTGAATGCCACACCTCCTAGGTGTTTTACAACTTGAAAATTGGGAAATATAAATTGGTTTTACATACCTTTGATTGTTGTTGGAGTTTGCATTCACCCCCCCCATTTCCTTTTTATTGCATTTTGTTTAATTTTCTTTACTTTATGTGAATTCCACTAAAAATCTCTTACAAGATCATTTGGAGGACAACCACAATTACCACACAAGGGCTCCAAGGACTAAGGCCTTGCTGCAGCCTACGAGGCCTAGCCCTTCATGAAGTAGAGGAATGCACAATTGTGCAAATTTTTCCACAATAGGTTGATAATGCAAAGTATTGACTAGTGTAACTCGACTTACAGTGTTCCAAAACTTAGAATATTATTTTTATTTCAAACTCTTCAAGGCATGCAAAAGACAACAAAGTTTTCACACCATAGATTTTATAGGCTCAAAATCTAAATATTCTCAAATAATGGGACTACCACAAATCAAGGCATACAGACACCCTTGAAGGATTTTATAAATTGACCAAGCAAAACCAAAAAATTCAACCCCCAAAGGCTTATGACTTGTGATTGAGGTCTCTATAGGGTGTACGCGGGTTACTAAAGAGAAACCCGCATATGTACATGACTATTCATGCATCAAGTCAGGTATTTACACGATTGTTCAGAGAGAAAAAATCTTACATATGCCACTGTTTAGAAAGCAATAAGTGTACAACAAGTCCTAGGAGTGGAAAAAAGAAAATAAATCCAAAAAAATTTCTTAATGCTTGTTAAGTTTGTCTTAGAAAAACTTCAAGGAATGACTAATACCAACCAAAAAAACTTGTATACTGAAGAAAAATTAAACCCTGTAAGGAATCTTTTAACGAGTTATAATCCCTAGTATGGTTTCCAATCATGTTACAGGAAAATACGTCTAACCTAATATATAGGGTTCAAACTATCAATAGACCAGAGGGATATCCTACTCTAAGTTTTTACTTTGTTAACCCAAATTGAACTCAAAAAGGTAATATCATGTACTTACTTGGATCCAGATGGTCAAATATTCTGGAATCAGATGATATTGAAGCTTGTCCTTTGATCAATCTTGAAGCCCTTATGTACCTACACACATGAAAACTAAATACCTTTTTCAAGCACATTTTAACTTCTAGATAATAATAATAAAAATAATGATTGAATTGTAGGCTAATCTAAGCAAATTCACTTACATGGAACAACATCAATCCAAACCACAAAACATTACACAAGAAATAACCATATCAGATCAAAATTGTTCTGGGGAGGTAAAGAAGAGTGATCTCATATTAATAAAGAGACAATTGAAACAACAAGTTATACCTAAATATTTGGCGAGGTGTCACCTGTCACCAATTTGGATTCTCCTTGTCATGGTCAGTAACAAATATTCTTCCACGAACTTCTTCAAATAGGAATAAAAGGGATCGAGAAGACTAATATCCACTCACTCTAGAAAGAAGGGAACACTTAGTATATATGGAAAATTGAGGGGCATAATGGTAATAAAAACCCCGAGGCAAAAACTCCTGATTCTATTTCTCCAACATGTACTTGCTTTATTGGAATCTGGTTTCCATCCTTATATTTGAGGCTTGTTTTATACTTTAAGGTAGGTGGTTTAGGAGGTTTATTCTAGTATTACCGAGACCATATCAAACTTCAATTTCCCTAACCACACGTGGTAATTCATTTACTTTTTATTTTTTCAAAATTTTTATAGGTGTACGCGTGTTGCTCAAGGGAAACATGCGTATGCATGTGTTGCTAACTGACTAAGCATGTACACAAGCCAAAATGGGATTTTTTTAGAAGGATTTTGCACATAATTGGTGTATGAGGGGAATGCAAGAGGCTTTTAGCATCATTGAGTGAATTAATGCTATAACAACACCAATGTTAGAGTGGATGAGTAAAGGTTAAATAAGTCATTGAATTGTTAGAAAGGTATGACTAGCTTAATTTCATGTATTATTTTCATGTTTGATAACATTGTCTAAGTTAAATGATGGGTTACCCTTTATGGACTAAAGTGATTTAACTTACAAACATGCTATGACACTTAATGTGGTATGTTTGATGTCTATTAGGTATTTTCCTATGGATCACTACACTTGATTGGAGGTGACACTTGATGTTTCCTAGAATATCATGAGGATGTCCCCCTTTCTCATGATGGAGACTCATTCCATTAGCACGTGGGAGATTCTCTCCCACACCCTTGTACTTCACATTTGGACCATTAAGATGTCACTTGGATGCTTCTATATGGCCATTGGGATTGATTTCATCACACCCTTGTACTTCACATTTAGACCATTAAGATGTCACTTGGATGCTTCTATATGGCCATTGGGATTGATTTCATGGAGCCATCACACATTTAGATCTTGAGGATGGACTCTTGGTGCATTTTGAGGATGGAACTCTAGGGTTTTGACCTTGGGGTGATCCCTACTACCACTTGGCACTATTTTGGAGCCTTTCACTCACACTTTTTAGGAGAGTGTTGCATGATTTTGACCATTGATGAGGTTGACCTCACCTTTTTGGAGTTTTTCTATCCATTTTTAAAAAACAAATAGAAATATCCATGTAATATTGTTTTCCCTAATATTCAATTTATGTGAAAAGGGCTCACTAATAGTCATTTATTTTTCTATCATATGACGACATAAAATATATCTATAACCAAATAAGCTTAATAAAAAACTATACAACATAGACTTCCCATTTAGCACACTTATATGAAGAGGACACTTAATATTGCGAATAAATGCATTCAACCACAGTTGTTGTGGATTCACCTATAAAACGAGAGGCAACATCCCTCTAACTTGTAAGTCACTTGGAAACGAACAAATGGGTGAATTATTTGTTACAATAAATTCATAATATTTCCCCAAAATTAAAATGTATTGAGTGTGGAAGCAACCCTTCTCATTTTCCATCATAGTAACCAATGTTGCACTATTGCCTGGGGGTTGGGGAACATGTCGGGATAAGTTTTGGGAACAACTAGGAGGTACCCTAGATATTTCTAGAAGACAAGAAGACGAGGACATGAAAGCATTAGAAAACATTTAGAATGTTAAAATAATTAAAAGCAAAATTTAGAACGTAGGACCATAATACAACGCCATAAAGGTTCCAAATTCCAATTCTTAAGTAATATTTAAAATCCTTGTCTCCATATAGATTAACCCCCTGAGAATTAAAATAATAATTTTTGAAAAGAGTATACCAGGGATACAATAACCTACCACCCATGGGAGCAAAAATTGGATATAGTAACCTACCACACATGGGAAATGCATGGAACACAATCCCCTAAGGGGGTTGGTACGGGTTCCCATGCAACTCAATACATTTATTGGCATGGATTATTATTTTTTGATAGGCAATGTAAAGAAAAAATAAATTATTTAGAACATAGGGAACACACTTTGAGACAATTGAGTAAGTAAAAATCATAATTTTAATCCAAAATAAATTCATCTATTTGAATTTTAAATTAAATAATAAAACAATATTCCTATAAAGTCAATAATAAGAATATCAATGCATTAAGGTTTTTATTGATGGTATTGAAAAACCAACCATAGGTAATTGAGATTTAGATTTAAATACATTGTATGGTAGATATTAATTATATGCGTGTTTTTGGAGAAAAGTATGGAATATATATATATATATATATATCCTTCCTACTTGATGGCCATTTAGATACATTAGTTATATATATTTGTACTCACAGAATGCAAGGAATGTCACCTTTGCAAGACTTCTTCACATTTTCAAATCATCAGATATAGGTGAAGGTATGCACTGTGTTGCAAGAATATTATAAGTTGCTTCCTTTGTTTTTTTTGGTTGCAAAAACAATAATTTTTAAATGTTGAAAAATCCCATGTCATATTTCAAAGCTTTAAAAAATGATATAATAATAATTACTACATAATTCCCAAAAGATAAGCATTGAGATCGTGGAGCATGGGATAAAGTTCACAACCTATCGATACTCCAAGTCAAATATCATAAATTCGTCCTCGCAATTTTCCACCATGTCTACAAGATGCTTGAGATTTTTTACATACACTCCATTGAAAGCCAACACTTGGAAATTATAATGATGAATTCCTCTAATATTAGAGTGTAGAGCCTATAGGTTTAAAAAATTACAGAATGCATATAATGTTGAAATTGACAACAAGAATTCATAATAGGTGAAAGTAAAGGATATGAATCTAATCCCAAAACTATGAAGCAAATGAGAAAATATGCAACAATATATCAACCTTGTTTGAATGGGTAGTAAATCTATTTCATTTGTCTTCGGGATGGTTATTGTACACATAAATGGAAAAAATAACGTGGATGGTAGTATGGCCAATCATAATTGAAGCATAGAATTCATTGAACAAAAGATGCTTGCCAAGATATTCTTAATTGTTTACCTTATTACCATGGAATGGTACTTTGTCGAACTATTAAGCTTTTCTCCAAACTGTAGTTCAAACTTGTAACATACTGAAAATTTACAAAAATTAAAATTATTTCAACGTAACATTTACTGCCTAAACTAACTGTGCGGAATTATAATAATGCTTGTTTGTTTAATTAAAAGACTTGCTGTAATAAATTGATGTAACAATTATGCATGTGTATTGTTTTAATTATGAAATGTTGTCGATGCTCGCTACCATTACTTGCTATTGCTTGTATGCGCTAACTGTTTGTTTTCTTCTTTTGTTGATGAAGGGGTCCTATGGGCACCCCGAGGCTTACTGAGCTATAAGCTAAAGCATTTGAACGTTGTTTGATGCAGATCAAAGGTAAGAGAATAATAATGTTTTGAAAGTGAAGGTACAGAGATCTACAATATCGTCAAATAGCTTTCAAGTTTAAAAAGAAAAATAGAATAACTTGTGAAGCAAATTCAAGGAAGATCTGCTTTGATCATTGCTTCAGCTATATACCTATATCAGATTAGTCTATATAATCCTTATGGTATCATACCCTACTCTTAGCATCTATGTTATTTCTATGAACCAAAGGTGAGTTTCAAAACAATATTGAAAGGGCCACTAAAAGAAATTATAATAGTATTAGGGGTCTAGGATACAAGGACTATAACCTATGTTTCGAATATCCTTAAAATAGTTCTATGCAATTTATATTTAAATCTTGGTTTGATGATTAATATACATTCTATGTAAACTTTTAAACTCTGTAATGGCTAACCTAGTAATAGTATTTTTATTTAATACTATTGCTATTAGTACTTCTTCTAGGTTGATATTATAAATTATATCACCGCTTTGCACAATGTATCCATAGTTTTATAATATAGTTGCGCTAGATGCTTTTTATGGTATTATTACAATACACTAGGGTTTCAATAATACTCTTCGTAATAGCCTAACTGTAAGTTGGTAATTGTATCATGAAATAAATGGTTTTATATATAACCCTAATATTTATGGTTGCAGGCATCTAGGCAATGATCGAACCTTAGACTTGGTCCTTGTGTAAAGGTATCACACTGTGACAAAATAGTATGATAATTTTGATAATTGGTAATCCAACTATAATGCAAAGTCAAGGATCTACCCGAATGATATCTCGGTTGCAAGGTTTGTTGATAGGTCGACGTACTAGTGGTAGGCATGAACATTTAAAGTGCATTAAAGTGATGTTTGTGGAATGTTCGTTGGCATCCAGCATGGCTGTAATCACGTGGTCGATCTCGGTAGAAGTGTAACCCTAACATCACTCTGACTTACCTCGTCGAGGGTAGTGAACTTAGCATTCATTTTGCATATGATGGAGTGTAGTGAGGCCGATTGGCCTGCATTTCTTTAGGGTTTGAATCCAGGTTTGGAGGACTCCTTCCTCGGATTCGATACCTCGACTTGTAAGGGAGGATTTGTTACTTTCAGGGTTCAAGAGCCAAGCCCAAGCTGTGGAATGTATTATAGTTTTGTTTGGTATTTTGGAGAGGTTAAGACATCACGCCGGTTGCAGGAGTGTTTGGTTATAACCCAAGGTCTCTTCGTGAAGGTAATAACTCGTTTCAAAAAATTTATTGTTGCTTGTAATATTTTGTTTTCAACAATGTAATACAACTTTTAACCATTGTATGCATTTGTTGGAAGGTACCTCTTGTCTACAAGCTTGTTTGGTTTTGAATCTAAACTGGCGATAATGCTCAACCATCGGTAAGCCTCGGTGGTTTTCCCCCTGTAGGTTACTCTTGGAAATGTTGGTCGTGGTTTTGGTGTTAGGGTGAAAACGTGAAGGTGGGTAACACTTTCGTGAGAAACGAGTGCAAAATCGTCTTAGCGGAAGTTATTCGACCGAATAATAAATATTATTCGGCCGAATAATAAATATTATTCGGCCGAATAATAAACATTATTCGGCCGAATAATTTACATTATTCGGCCGAATAATGCAAAGGTTATTCGGCCGAATAACCACAAACAGTTCTCCGTCCAGCCTAACGGAGATCCTCGAAATGTGTGCAAACAGTTGCCGGACGGGAAAAAATTTTCGGGCAATAGTTTATTCGGCCGAACAATTATTCGTCCGAACAATCATTCGGCCGAATAATCCGTCGGCCGAACAATTATTCGGCCGAACACTTTTTTGGCCGAATAATTGTTCGGCCGAATATTTATTCGGCCGACTAATTGTTCGGCCGAACTATTTTTCTGCATAAAAACACAACATCGGCTGCCATATGGCATTCCCTGCTGGAAATTTCTGGACCCTGCAACGGGCCCGCAGTAGCTTTGTTGCCACCCCCCGCCGCTATTCCACGACCCGCCTGCTGCCCCTGGACCTGTTGATGCTCCACGAACCGCGGCTGTAACGTTCGCCACCCTGCTGCTTCTCCACCATTCGCTGCTGCCCCCGCGACCTGCTGTTGCTCGTCGGCTTTTACGTTTCCTCGCCTTGTTGGCTGCTTGCCACTGTTTCTTCTTTGACGTTGCTCGTCGACCGTTACGTTTCGGGTGGAAGGTGTGTTCGGTTGTGTTGCTGCATGGACGCTGTTGCGGTTTTGTGAGCAGGCTTGAGAGCTTGTCATTGAAGGTGCGTTTATCCTTCATTTGTGATTTTTTTGTTTTGGCTGTGTATGTTATAGGTCTTATTTGATGACTTTATTTGTTCGTTGGTGAAGGAATTAGTTGTTTGTGGAGCGTCGTGGATCGAATAGTCGCGACGTCGTGGATCGACGATTTCATATCTGTTCGTTTGGATACAGGTATGCTTCGATACACTTATTCTGCTCCTTAGTTGGTGGCATAGGAGAAAATTAAAAAAAATCTGTTCTGGGGGTTAAAATTAGAAGTTTTAATTTTTTTATGTTTAATTTTGATTTTAGAGATGTTTGTATGTGCATGAACAGAGTTCATGAACTCTGTTCATGAACTCTGCTCATGAACTCTGTTCATGGGCAGAGTTCATGAACTCTGCACATGAACTCTGTTCATTGGCAGAGTTCAAGAACTCTGCTCATGATCTCTGTTCATGGGCAGAGTTCATGAACTCTGCTCATGAGCAAAGTTCTGTTCATGAACAGAACTGGAACAGGTATAGTTAGGCATCAAAGCTTTTATCTTAGTCATTACCCAACGAAAAGTGCAATAGTGATTAAGGTAGGTCTAATTAATACACAATAGGATAAAACTAGATGTATGCTTGGTTGGCTCTTTTATTACAAGTTAAATAGGATTATATTAACTAGCCATCTACCTTATGTTAATGTTAATAATTAACCATTCTGAAAGAAGAAACAAGGCTTAGGCAATATTTTACAACAGTATAAATAGAATATAATTAGCAGCTCTAACACGAGTTTAAAAAACACCCTCCTCATTTCTTTTCAAGATGATTTCAAATACATTAGTAACTAATATATCATCCATCTTAATTATAAGATCTTATCTGGGTTCATGAAGCTTAGAGATCAAACTAAAGTTGAACTTATAATGTCTTGTATCAATGGGGTTATTCATTCTAATGGTGTTAGATACTGTATTTACTGCTGAATCGTTACCAGATAATATAATTGCCAACGTCATAACTTTTCTATATATGATGATATATCATGGTCCACCCTTATTTTTATGATTGTTCAATAAATTCTAGGAGCTCTAGTCACGTTATACATACTTTTTGTGTGGTATTCTTGAATACAAAAATAGAAGCTTACTTCTAGCAGGTATCTAACCATGAAGAGCCCTTAATAATATATAATTCTTTAAAGATTAACCAGACCACTAGACCTAATAAAATTTCATCCTTGTTAGCCGTGATCTAAATACTTAGAGCTATATATGAACAGGTAATAATTAGCCTATAAATCTTATCTTGTTTTCTCTTAAGCACTATAGTTATTATACCTGCTTTTTTTAGGGAAATAACGTATGAGTAAATTAGGCTTATACTAATAGTTAAAGATACTAAGTACAGATGAAGTATCACCATTGGTTATCAGCTTATACTATGACTATAACACAAGCTTTACAATAGCTATAAGCTTTATACTGCTTACACAATGACTGTAACTAACACATCATATCACGTGTTTGGTTTCATAGCTTTCTACTTACTGCTATCAATGGAATCACCTTCTCTTACTAACATGGCATGAGCAGAGTTCTGTTCATGAACAGAGCTCTGTTCATGAACAGAGCTCTGTTCATGAACAGAGCTCTGCTCATGAACAGAGCTCTGCTCATGAGCAGAGCTAGAAGAGGAACTTACGAAAAATTTGGAAGGTTATTGTACTATTACAATTAAATGATTATGAGATGATTATTGATGTTATGTTTATGCTGCAATAGTGTTCTTAGAGCTAGAAGAGGAACTTACGAAAGAAAATAAGTTATAATATTTTAGGTGGCTCTACATTTTGTATGCAGATCTTTAAGAGATATGTTTTTAAGTTTGTAGAATGAACATGTACAATTTCAATGTGTGTAAGTTGTTTTATCATAAATATAAATTAGAAATCTCTTAATAAGTGTATATATATGTTATACTATTTTAGCCAGCTCTACATTTTGTATGCAGATCTTTAATAGATATGTTTTTAAGTTTGTAAAGTTAACATGTACAACTTCAATGTGTGTAAATTGTATTATTATAAATATGAGCTAGAATTCTTTTAATAAGAATATATATATATGTTTAGTGAGATGTTTGTTCATTGACATGTATAATTCAACCATATTTGTTGGATTAAAAGTTTTTAAGGTTACTATACTACTTCAATTAATCATGTTATGACTTATATTTGATAATGAAATGATTATTAGATATATCTTTATGTTGCAATATTAGTGATGGTAAGGAATTTTAGTTAATTAATTAGAGTTAGGAGGGGGACTTACATTTTGTTGAAGTTTTTTATCAAATATTGGCTTGATGTTTGCAGAATAGTCATGTACAATTTCAATATGTTAAAATTTGTGTAAATTTAGAAGTTATATCAAATGGAAAGAGAGTCTTCGAGGGGAAAGCGTAGGAGGTCATCACAATCCTCAGGAATTGGTGTTCCAGTTGGTAGTCGAAGGTTGTCGAATTCACCGAGAGGTTCAAGTTTATTGCATGGGTCCCAATCATTTGATCATCAACGAGTTCGAAGGGGTACAAATGATTCTCCTTCATCTTCAGTGGGAGAGCGTCGATCTCAACCTTCTGTTGGTATGAACATTAATGTTTAATAACGTATAAATTGTATTTTTTTGTGTTTTGAATTTATGGACAAGGTTAATTATTGATTATGGCTATATTTGAAGCAGAGCGACGTTCAGATGATGTGCGTAATTCGATGGAGCGAGGGGAAGATCAAGATAGGATTGTAGATGATGGAATAGGTGTGGGTGGAGAGCAAGGTCCTGAAGATCCTCCTAGAGCTAGGACGACATATGTTCCACTAGCTGAGGGGTGTACACCCATATCAACTTATCCATCTGATTTACCTGATGAGCTTCCATGGCAAGGTGTTGTGCAACAAACTATTCTTGAAAGTTGTAGATCCCACTATGACAGGTTGAACAATGATCTTTGTTCTTTGGATCTCCCTCCAGAGAGCCGACAAAGTCTAGAGATTGTTTTGGCGTCTTTGTAAAAATTCATTGATGCATATGAGGAACTTGGACCAACTACAAATGGTTTTGTTCATTTGATGCGGATGCGAAGGGACCAAGTTATGGGTCCAGACAACTGGGAGGTTGTGAAGGAGAGAGTCACTAGAGAACAAGCCAATTCAATGTTCAATTTCAAGGAAGGCCTTAAGCGAAAAATGTTGAAAGTGCAATATTTCAAGCATCCTCAAATTGCACATTTAATATATGATCGATTTCTTGCAGCTTATGGTCGATTGCCTTGGAACGATGAGGTTCCTAATTATTTTGCAAGATTTTTTTATGCGGAGTTTTTTTTAGGTATGAAGCCTAACTATACTGATGTTCCTTCTGACTTTTATGGAGTTGGAAAGGGTAGAATATATAATCGAAAATGCGCTCTCAGAGACCCTACCACTATACAACCTCCACCTGAGATACCTCGTCCACCAAGGGTTGTGGCTTTAAGATCAGAGATGGAGACAACATCTCAACTAGGGACAATTGGAAGGGAATCGGTAGGTGATGGTTTAGCTTCAGCTCTTGCTGGAGTAGAAGTTGGTTTGGGGCGAGAGAGGGCTCGTGCTATTGTTCGTCAAAGTTTTGTTTACAAGACTAATGACGAGGTAGATGCATTGAGCATGGATGATCTCAGGGCTTATGCTAAGTCTTGTCGAGATATAGCTTCAGATGTGTTATCCAATGACACATCGAGCATGGGAGAGGTTTGTTGATTATGCTATGACAATCTATTTGATTTTTTATTAATCATTTTGAATTGAATTTTTTAGTACATGGGAATAATTATATTAAGCAAATGTATTTTGTTTGCAGTTTTTGAGAATGTTAAATGCACATACCTTTCGAGTCTCCAGTAGTCAAAACCAAGAGCATCTTAGTCAAAATGAAGAGCGCTTAGGAGAGGTATTTTAATTATAATATTTATGATTGAACTTGATATTTTTTTTGTTTATTTGAATTTTAATATTTATCAATGTATCTTATTGTTAATTTGACTTATTTATGCAGGTTTCTTTAGATTCCAACTTTTTAGATGGTTTACCATCTCTTGTGAGCTAATGATTTTAATTTTTTTTTGTTTTGGTTTTAAGTTAATTGCCTACTTTATTATTTGTATCTACTATGTTTTATTTATTAACAAAATTTAAATTTTAGGAAAGAGACCATTTGGAAATTGGGGGCGAAGATGTGGGGTCTTTAATGAATGCAGATATTGGCACCGAGGTAATTTTGTTGAACTAGAAATGATCTCTGATATAAGTTTAATGTTTTATATTTTTTTGATTTATTTGAAAATTGTTTTTGTACATGTTGCAGCTTGGCTCTTTGAGATCCTTCGGAGCCAAAGGAAAGGCTCCAGGGGAAAAAAGTGGACATGCATTCAAAGAATTTGATGTACGATCTCTTTAATAATTGAATTGTTTTGTAGATGAGTTTAATATCTTAATATTTTGAATTTAGTTTAAAATTGTTTAAATAATTTATGATCTAAATTTATAATTTGTTTTTTTGTGTATTGTAGGTTGAGTTGAGTCCCAGGGAAGGTCCTAGTGGAAAATAGTGGAAAGATATTGGTCGAGATGGATAGTGGTTCAGACTTTATTGTTTTTGTTGATATCTATATATTGGTGTTGTTTTGAACATGGAGGGTATTTATTTTTTGATTATATATATATGTACATTGAATTCACAAGTTCATCAACTCTTTTTTGGATTATATACATGAGTACATGTCCATTATTTCTCATTTGGTAAATGTTTAGAATATGTTTTGCAAGAGTTTTGATAATATTTATAATATGTTTCGCATGAATGTTTAAAATGTTTTTATAGGTGCAATCCAAGGTTAGGAAATGTTGAATGATGACAATGAATGTTATGAAGTTAGAAAATGTTGAATGATGAGAATGAATGTTGAATGTTTTGAATGTTATGGAAGAATGAATATTGGGAAAGAATGAATGGGAAGTGTTAGGAATGTTTGAAATGTTATTCCAAGTTGGGAAATGTTCAATGTTGAGAATGAATGTTATGGTAAGAATCAATGTTGGGAAAAAATGAATGGGAGGTGTTAGAGAAAAAGAAATGTTGGGAAAGAATGAATGGGAGGTGTTATGGAAGAAGGAATGTTTTCAATTTGTTATGTTGAGAATAAGTGTTATTATAATATGTTTTGCATGAATGTTTAAAATGTCTTGATAGGTGCAACCCAAGGGTAGGAAATGTTGAATGAATGGGAGGTGTTGGAAATGTTTAAAATGATAATCTAAGTTAGGAAATATTCAATGTTGAAAATGAATGTAATGGTAAGAATTAATGTTGGGAAGAATTAATGGATTTTTAATTAATTTAATTTTTATTTTCAATGTTCAGGTACATTTGATGCGGCTGAAATCATGGCAAATGGGGGTAACGATTTTTTTGTTTTTTAATCATAAGCGAAGATTCCAGGATTGTGAAGTTTGTGCTAAATTAGAGCAATGATTTTAAACAACAATTTGATGAATTTTCATTGATTTGTTGTAAATAATCATTTCTCTAATTTAGCATAAGCTTCACAATCCTGGAATCCTTGCTTGTGATTAAAAATCAAATGATCGTTATCTCCATTTGCCATGATTTCAGTTATGTGAATTTGCACAAGCGATATTTTAAATTAAAGATTTGGGACGGAGAACTTGGTGACAAGTTTAAGACATCTATTTAAGATCATATTTATAGTGAAGTATGTATTAAAGAAACATGTTCGATGGATTAAAATAATACAAAATTTAATAGGTCTTTTTGTGATTTTTTGTTAGTATCAATCAATCAAAAGTAAAAATTCGGGGCGGAGTCGGGATAGCCACATCCGTTATCTCATCCCTTAGTGGTCTAATAGACATATGGGGACCCGAATAAAGTACTTTTGAATTTTCAAATTATATTTGAATTTATTTTTAAGCATGTTAAAGTACAACCATTTAAGCTTTTGTGTTAGTGGTCATTCAAGAAAATATTCATAAAATCTCAATGAAAAAATAAACCATTTAAGCTTTTGTGTTAGTTGTCATTCAAGAAAATATTCATAAAATCTCAATGAAAAAATATACTGGGCACAACAATTTTGATAATTGGACAAAAAATATATTGCACACAACAATTGACATGGACAAAAATATAGATCAATTTATTTTTGATATGTAGTTAAAAACATCGCAATGGAATACCATCTTCAACTATCCGTTCATGGTCACATATGGATAGTTTCCATTTTTTGGTTTTTAACTGTTTTTTTGATGGAACTTGTATCAATTTTATTCGAGATGCACATACTAAATGACTATATTGACAACATATAACATCGGGCTCATAATCTTGAAAGTAGACATAATTTTTAGTCATATGCGTCTGCTGAAAAAAGTAGCCTTTTAAAATGATGGATCCTCTTTCGTATGTAAATCCGTTGTCGTTGTAGTCCTCCAATAACTTCATTTTTCCTTCAGTGCATCGCATCAAATAATATTTGACATTTTCGTTGTTGTCTACAGGTGCAATCATAGCGAAAACATCTCCTGTGCAATTTATGATTGGTGTTAGCGTATTTAAATGAATTAAATTGACTACTTATGGCGATGGATTAGAATGAACAATTGATTAAAAAGTCAAAAACAAGTTTATTACCTTCTCTTACGAGATCTGAAATTCTATCGCCATCAGACGATATTGCTATTTCTTCTGATTCTAATTCTTCAACACTTGCCAGTGGCATTTTTCCTTTTGGATTAATCTCTGTGTGTCTCCAAGCTTTTACGTAGTTGTTTGTTATGTTTTCACAAACTTCTGTAGACTCGACATTTTCAATGCAAATATGACAAAAGCATGATTGCTTTCTACTGTCAAATGCAAACACGTTGTGAAATGATTTTGTTTGAATAGAGTGAAGATCTCTAGTTCCATGTATGGTGCTAGCGTCATATGGTATTGATCTATTTATATCTTGGACCCCAACAAGCCAAAAAAACCTACACAATAAATAGTGTACATGTGTACTTAAATGTTAGTATATACATTTTTTTTAATTTTAAGAAATAATATAAATTAAAAAAATAGTGGACATACCTGCGCACGTCTTTTGATTGTTGATTATAATCATGGCTTAGATTTAATTGACACCATTGGACAACCTCTGCAGCTGAATGAAACCGTGCTGAAGAATAGTTCATTTGCCATCTTCGAAGTGCTCTTTTCACGCATGCTCTTGCACCATCATGCTCACCTTTTCCATGCCCAGTTTCAAAGAAATTCCAGCGATGTTTAATGTTCAACGCTTTATGAAGTCGACATAACCAAAAAAATGATCGTGAAGATTTAAATTGACCCGCACATCCATCAGACCATATCCAATGCTCTTTGAATTTGACTTCGCGTTTTTTCAGTGAGTCATAGAAAATATTTTCTATACAATGTTGGACAAAATGTGTGTCGTGTGTACGATCATCGCTGATATAGAAGTGATATTCTTTAATCACATCTCGATTGTCACATGTGCTTTCAATGCCATCGACATCCTGTTGAGAATGTCTATATACAACATGGACAAATATCGAAACTTGGTCAGAGTGATAGTATTCACTCTGTATTTCTTTTTGTGCAGCAAATGTATAGTTTTCAGCAAAATCAACCACCGACAAAATTGTTCCGGGTGGAAAAATTTCACGAGACTGTTTGAATTGAAGATCTTGCCATCGTGCTCTATGTGAATGCTGGGTGTATTTATAAATTTCGTTTTCAAATTTTTTGAGAAAATCTGTGACGCATATCTTGTCTTCTAGCAAATCAATTCTTTTGGAATGTGAATCACTAGAACTTGTATTATAGTTGATGTATTCGTATCTCTTCCAATCAACATTTACATTTGACAACGATTGATCATGATCGATAGGGTATTTATTGTGGAATAACACCAAATTTCCACAATGATGACAATGTTTTCCATTGACACATTTTTTTGAATAAAATACTTCATCGTGATTTCTCTCACATAAAATTTGAGATATGAATTCACGTATCGTCGACGGTGGTGGTGAATTTGTCCAAAACATTTTACCAAATTCAAGAAACGTGTCATAATATAACTGAAATTGCACATGATAACGGCAACAACATGTATCACGTATAGTTATAGGTCGAACATACCATGGTTTTTGTTGCACAAATGTAGTGATTGATATATTAATTCCACGATGATCTTCCTTGAATTTATTGAACAATTGTACTTGTGTCATGTCCATTATATGTTTTGGTTGGCTTTCATATACATTTCGTGATATTCTTTTGCATATCACATCTCTTGCATTTGGTGAAACTCGAGCATGTTCCAACCAATATTCTCGTACAAGATCTTTAACACCTGCTCCTAATCTATCTTTGTAAGGTTGTCTACAAATAATTGCCCAACAAGCAAGTTCATTATTTTCATCTATTTGCATTCTGAATTTGCTATGTTTGTATAATGTTTTTCTTGATGTTCCAACTGCTTTTGCTAGTTCTGTTGTCAAACGCTTTTGTTTAGTACTAGCTGAAAGAATTGCTGCATGAATTGCTTTATGTGCAACACTGATATCTTTCTTCCTAGATTTTCCAATTTTTTTTATTGCATCGCCTATATTTTCCATCACATTTTGTTTCAATTTTGACTCTTTTGTTACTTTGTGAATACCCAATAATGATGTAGCACCTTCTAATTTCTTGGACACTAATAAACATCTCAAAATTTGTGCTTGTCCTGCTATTGAGTAATCCTTGAGAACTTCATCATAAAATTTTGTAGCACGATATCGTGCAACATGTATTGGTAGTTTTTCTCCATATTTGTCGCAATCAATGTCTTCTAACATTTCATCATCAATAGTAAAAGTACCTATACATCAAGTTAAATTTAATTTAACATATATCAAAAAATAAAATTCATTATAAAAAAATGAATTTGGAAAATATATGATATATACATACTAGGTTCAATTTCTGGATTTTGAACTTGATCTTCAATATTGATTTCATCGACATTAGCATGTAAATCACTATTTACATCTTCTACAATGTTCTTTTCAACTTCAATTTGTTCTTCTTGTACTCTATTTTCAATTTCCATTTCTTCAACATTATCATGTAAATCTGTATTTATATCTTCAATAGTTCTCTCTTCCGTTTCAGCAACCCTTTGTTTTTTGGCAATATATCTGAGTTTTTGTTTCTCTCTATTATCATCATCATCACGTTTACGATCAGCTTTTCTTTGACGTTTTCTCTTATTGCCCATGGTTGTTTAATCTATAGACGATAAATTAAAGAATCATGTTACTTTATAGTAAAAATAAATAAACTAAGATTTAAAGACATGTACGGAATTTAAAAAAACATGAACTGAAATTTACTTTACCTTTTAAAAATTTTGTAAGAGTCTTTTGAAAAAGATTTCTTTGGAATTAACTTTCCTTTGAAAAAATTCTCTGAACAAAAATCTTCTTTGGAAAATAATAAAAACACCTTGTGCCAAGGAAGAAAATAAAACACCTTGTAAATAAATCTTTGTTGTAAAATTCATTGCAAAAATACTTTTTTGAAAAAATATCTACGAAAAAAACCACTAGAAAAAAATACTTTGAATAAAAACTTATTTATAAATATATCTGGGAAAAAATCATTGTAAAGAAATAACTCTTTGAAAAAAAACCCATTTCAAAGAAATAAGAAGTACAAAATTACCTTGCAACAAATCATTTGCAAAATAAGATAACTATTTGAAAAAACTCTTTTCAAATAAATAAGAAGTGCAAAACTACTTTGGAAAAAAATCATTTGCAAAATACCTTAGCAAAACAACTATTTGAAAAAACCTCTTTCAATTAAATAAAAAGTGCAAAGCTACTTTGAAAAAAAAACATTATTGCAAAGAACCTCCTTGCAAACATGTCTAATAAAAGAAATATTTTGAAAAAACTCCTTGCAAATATCCCTTAAAAAAAACACTTTCAATGTGTCTTTTGGAAAAAAGAAGAAGAAACATACTTTGTAAAAATCTCTTTTTCAAAAAAATGTTTTCTTTGCAAATATACAATAAGAAAATAAATATTTGGAAAAAACTTTTTGCAAATATGCCTTAGAAAAAAATTTCCTTCAATGTGCCTATGGAAAAAAGAAGAAACATACTTTGTAAAAACCTCCTTTTGCAAAAAATGTCTTCTTTGTAATAATGCAATAAAAAAAGAGAGATTTTGGAAAAACTCCTTTAATGTGCCTTTTGTAAAAAAGAAGAAGAAACATACTTTGTAAAAACCTCCTTTTGCAAAAAATGTCTTCTTTGTAAACATGCAATAAGAAAAGAGATAGTTTGGAAAAATTTCTTGCAAATATGCCTTAGAAAAAAAAACTCCTTGCAAATATGTCTTAGAAAAAAAAACTCGTTCAATGTGGCTTTTGTAAAGAAGAAGAAGAAACATACCTTGTAAAAACCTCCTTTTGCAAAAATTATCTCCTCCTTCCGAAATTAGTTTGACAAAAAAATGCGAAGTTCAAACATGCGAAAATAATGAATTAACTTTACGTTTATTTATATGAGTATAATTTTTTTTTTTTTTTTATTTATTTATTTTTATTTTATTTTATTTTTATTTTTATTTTTATTTTTATTTTTATTTTTCCGGCCGACGTATTTTTTTTTTTCCGTTTAGTTATTCGGCCGAATAACCTTCGCCATAAGTTACGGCGCCGTTACGGAAAACAGTTATTCGGCCGAATAATCTCTGAAACATGAACGATTCAGATCTCTGCAAAATTTTCTGGTTTCTCCATTTTCGGAAGGAGAAAACCACCTCTTACACAACAAAACGAATGTCAGACTTCATACCAGTAGATTCATCATTGAATCTACTTTACGAGGGTATAAATTTTGTTGTATATAGATAAGAACTGATATTTTTTAAGTTTTATCTTCGTAACATGTGTCGAGTTATGATTCAGCTCTTTAAAAAAACAACGAAAAGAAAAATCCATAACTTTGAAAATACAACACCAAAAAAATCGAAGAAAATGTGGGACTCTTCATTGACGTGTCGACTTCAAAAGGGTGGTCGTATATTTTTCGATTTTATAGCGGATTGAGAGAAAAGTGGTGCAACAAAAAGGTTGTTGAAAATCGACTGAGTTTCCCCATTGATCGACTTTAAAAAAACATAATAATTAGTATAGAGGTCCATTGGATGCAAACTTATAGTCAGGCACTAGTACATTGTGTGTAGATTGTCGTAGCATTTTCAGTTTTTGCAAAACACAAGTCTAACAACGATTTTAGTGGTGCAACAAATCATAACTCTTTTGTAGTCTTTTCATTTTATAAGAACACACTGTCAAACATTTGCGAAATCGACATATCAAATCTTAATAAAAAAAATTGAAAAAATTATGAGTAGAAAGCTAACATAATTCTACAAAAGTTTTCTTTTTACGGCAAGGTGAAATTTTAAACAAAAATATCACTTTTGTTCGCCCGAAGTTGGAAGACATGAAAAAAACAGAATTATTTTCTCACGAGACCCCCCAAAATAGACACCCATCTTCATTTTTTCACCCGTTAGCCATAACAGAGGTTTGATGTTTTGGCTGAGGATTTGGCCGTCGTCGAAATTCTTTGTGAGCCAAATGGCTGTGTAGGGAGGATGGGATCCTCGACCTACTTTGATATTAGCTACAACACTTCTATGTGTTTTTATGTGTTGCAAATGTAACAAGGGTTTATCCCTCGATTGTTTTGATGGAAATAAAAGAAAGCATAAATGTTGCGGTCTTCCAACTCAGTGTTGTTTGTAGGATTATTGTTGGGGTTTTGACCTCGTATTGATACTGTAAATTTAAATGTTGATTGTTTAGTATGAAGTTCAGTAATATGTAAAAGAAATGGTAATTGTTTCCAGAACTCGACCTTCGGCTATTGTGCTAAATGTAAGGATTATGGTTTTTTTTGCAATAAAGTTAAAATGTGCCGACTCTGTGAACTGTGCTTTAGGAACTTGCGTTATTTTAAGTCTATACTCTGTTTTAAGAAATGTTATGTTTTGGTTATGGTCGTGAGCCACAAGCTAAACGCCTTGTTTTTGGTGCATTCGAATCTGTACTTGTTTGTATAAGGCTGTAAGCTTCGTTTGAAACTCTGTCGAAAATATAGGGTTAAGTCCTTTGACAGTGAGCTAGTTTCGAACCCTATCCATACTAAATGCTTGTTTTGCTTTTCTTAAAGGTTATGTGTTTCGATCCTTGTTTGTTTTGTTTAATAGTGTTAATAAGTTGTAATATAAAGAAGTGATGAGGGTTTCGAGCCCATAACTGTTAGGTATGCAAACGCCTCCTAAGGGTCGAAATCTATCTTGGATACTCCCTTCGTTTTGCAGCAAAAATGAAAAGTGTTAAAGTTAGGGTTTTGTGTTTAACTAGCTAGGATTGGAACCTTAGCGTTTTTAGTCTGCAATAGAAATGTTTAAAATTTATAACTGCAGTTTGATGTTAAAGTCAAAATAAATGACATGAATGATGAGGATGAGACAGTACTATACAACAATGCTGTTGTTTGCAATTGATAAGAATCTGTTTAAATATATAAGTACTTTGTAGCAGTTCTGTGTAATTAGTAATGTTTATTTTACAGCTGTAATAATAAATAAATATTGATTAAGACAATATAGTTTGGAAACTATAATGTGTTAACAAAATTGATAAACTGTTGTGTATTAACACCTACGGTAAAGAAATAGTGAACCTATAACTAAAACCTAGATTAATAGAGTACCTAGAATTGTTTGAATTTCTGTTATTTCTTCTATGGTAAAAGAAAACTATTTTTATTGTCTGCATAACGAATATGTAACTACAATCTTCTAAGACTGAGAAAATATGACATTGTTAAATTTGCAAACATAATAGAGAAAGGGAACATAATAAAGTGAATCTATTCATTCATCATACTCACTTCATTATCATTCATCTATTTTAATCTTCCTTCCTCGTACTAGAGTATGGTACAGGAAACAGTGCGTGGAAAAATGCAGGGAAATAAATTAATTCTATCACTTTCATAAAGACATCTTCATTTATTTGCAAAGATCAGAAATTTCAATCATTTAAATATGAACTAAGGTTACTAACAGTACTTAGTTAATAATGCTAAACCAACAAATATAAAAACAGTAAGAGATAACTTAGATGAAATTAAAATAGCAAGTAGAACCTGGTAAGTGAATAGGGTGGACAGACACCCAAAGAGGTCTGTTCCTCCCAACCTTATCCAGAAGAAGCAGCCAAACTATACTTGCCTCCTTTGGACCCCCGAGCTTGTTTACTGAACCACTAGGTAGAAGAATCTGTGTAGAGCAAGGCACTCAAATTGTATAACCAACAATCAATAGAGACTTGCCAAAAACCCTCAAGCTCTGCACTCAGCAGTAAACAAGGAAGACTTACATCATGATAAAAAACATATCTTTTCCCCTCATTGAATCTCTTGTGTGCATACAATAGAACCACAAGGTAAGTTTCCTCATCAGGAAAAGTGTTAAACCTCAGTCCAAATTCGATGGCTCTTAAAAAGATGCCTGGGTCTTTTTGGTGGTCAGTTTTCAATAAATGAGCCTCAAGCTCCAATCCCATATTTTAGGGCACTATGACAACAATTCAAGGGAGTTGTCCCATACCAATAGATAGTTACTTGCCTCATGATGCTGCCACTTTTCCATTTCCTTCTACCCCAGATTCCATTCCACCTAGTGGGTCAGTAAACACTCTTTCAACAGTTCTCCTTGGGTGAGTGTCTGCTATTTTATTTATTTAAATAATAATATTGTGTAATTACAGTCATCCTTGGACACTTGTCCAAATATAAAACTTTACAATAAAAGTTAATATAATGTCTTCTTCAAACATAAAATGTTTTTCAGCAAAGGGGTATGTTACAAACACCCCCACTTAAGCTCAACATCGTCCTCGATGTTGCTTATTTTTCGTCAGAGCCTCCCTGAAATAGAACTGGATATGTTGCCTGCATGTTAATTTCCAGTTGCTAGGTAGCTTTATCAGGGCTAAGGTGCTTCCATTGCACCTTTACCTACCCTATGGTACGATTCCGGAGCATAATTTCCTTCCTGTTGAGAATACAGTCCGGTGCCACCTAAAAATATCCTTCGGGTTCCACCTGTATGTCATTTCAATTCAGCACATGAGTAGCATCGTGCACATACTTGTTTAAAACAGAAATGTGAGTATCATTATGGATTCTTAAATTAGATGGCAGAGCCAACTGATATGAAACAGGTCCAATCCTTGACAGGACTTCAAATGGTCCACAGTACGTTGGTGCTAGTTTAGCACAACTCCCAAGCTTAAAAGAACTTTTCTTGGGTTTTACCTTTACAAAGACATGATGTCCAACCTGAAATACTCTCTCAGTGCGTTTCAGATCTGGATAGCTTTTTTGCCTATTTTGTGCAACTTTTAAGTTGCATTGTACCTATTTCATGGTTAGCTCCATCTCTTTTAACAAATATGGTCCTAACATTAATCTGTCAACAGGGTTATCCCAAGAAATAGGAGTACAACATTTTCTTCCATATAAAATCTTAAATGGACTAAGTCTAGCAGATGCTCGATAATGATTATTGTATGCAAATTCAGCTAAATGCAAATACTCTTCCCACTTAGTTGGCTGATCTTTAACATACATTCGTAACATGTCTTCTAAAATCTAATTAACCCTTTCAGTCTGTCCACCAGTTTGTGGATGGAAAATAGTACTGAAATTTAATTTAGTATTTAAACCCTTAAACAATGTTGTCCAGAAATTTCGAGTAAACTTGGAGTCTCGGTCAGAAATAATTACTTTGGAATCCCATGTAAGCGAAAGATTTGCTTCATAAACACATCTTCAATGTTAGCAGCTTTGAAAGTAGTCTTAATAGGAATAAAATGAGCATATTTACTAAGTTTATCCACAACCACCATTATTGAGTCATTCTGTTTCTGATTCTTAGGTAAACCTGTAATAAAATCAATACCTATAATTTCCGATTTCCATTCCAGAATTGGCAATGGCTGCAATAGGCCAACTGGGTGTTGATGTTCATCCTTAATGGTCTAACATTCAAAACATCTATCTATGTACTCAACCACTTCATTCTTCATGTTGGGCCAAAAATAATCCTTCCTTAACATAGTTATCAGTTTTTGATAACCGGGGTGTCCCAAATAAGGAATTTTATGAACTTCATCCAAAATCAGCAGTTTAACCTTTGACACATTAGGTACATAAATTCTGTTTTTATATATCATTAAGCCCTTTTCATTAATGCTGTATTCTGTTATTAAATTTTAAGATAAATTTGCAGTAACCTTATCATGCAATTTTTGATAATTTTCATCTTGCTTAATTCCTTCTTCGATCTGATTTTCCAGATCTGTCTTAAACGTGTTGATTGTTGCCACAAAACTTAATTTGGCATTTCTGCTCAAGGCATTAGCAAATTTGTTTTCTTTTCCTTTAATGTGTTGGATCTTGAAATCGTACTCGCTAAGGAAAGCTAGCCATCTAGCTTGCCTTGCATTAATATTTGTTTGATCCAACAAGTATTTTAAGCCTTTATTATCCGTCATTAGTATAAACTTTCTTCCAATCAAGTGATGGTGCCACATTTTCAGTGCATGTATCATGGCTTCCAGCTCTAGATCGTAAGTTGCGTAATTCTTTTTGTGGATTTTTAACTCTCTAGACTCAAAAGCAATAGCATGACCTTCTTGAGTTAAGACCCCACCAAGTCCATCGTTGCATGCATCAGTGCATACAACGAAGTCTTTGTTAGGATCATCAATTTTTAATATAGGTGTTGTTGTTAATAACTCTTTTAACTTCTTAAAGCTTTCTTCGCATTTCTGATCCTAGACGAATTTCTTCCCTTTATTCAACAAAGAAGTTTTGGGATTCGCAATTCTAGAGAATCCTTCAATAAACTTTTTGTAGTAACCTGTTATTCCCATAAATGACCGTACATCAGTTACGTCTTTAGGGACAGGCCAATCATTAATTGCTCTTATTTTATCTAGGTCGATAGAAATTTCGTCTTTACAGATTATGTGACCTAAGTATTGTATTTTAACTTTATAAAAGTCACATTTACTGAACTTAGCATAAAGATGATGTTCTCTTAACACTTGCAGAATTATTCTTAAATGTTCGTCGTGCTCTTCTTTAGTTTTTGAATAGATTAGAATACCATCAATGAACACTATTACAAACTTATCTAAGTATTTATGCAAAACATTATTCATTAATCACATGAACGCTGTCGGTGTGTTAGTTATCCCAAAATGCATAACTACGAACTCGTAGTGCCCATAACGAGTTCTGAAAGTAGTTTTTAAAATGTCTTCATTCTTTATTCTAACTTGATGATATCCAAACCTTAAATCAATTTTAGTGAATATCTCTGCTCCGCGTACCTGATCGAATAGATCGCCAATGCGGGGCAAAGGATATCGATTTTTAATTATCATTTTATTAAGTTGACGATAAGCTATGCACAGTCGCATGGTACCGTCTATCTTTTTAACAAAGATAACTGGTGCTCCCCAAGGAGACACACTAGGCCTTATGTAGTTTTTATCTATTAATTCTTTCAGCTAAGATTTTAGTTCATTTAACTCCAGAATATTCATTCTGTAGGGAGCCTTTGAGTTTGGTACCGCACCCAGTACTAACTCAATGGTGAAATCAAGTTCCTTTTTCGGAGGTAGTCTTGGAATTTCTTCCGGAAATACATCAGAAAAAGTCCCTAAGGATGGGTATATCTTCTAGTTTTATCTTATCTTCTTTAGATGAACATTTGTCATTAATAACATTAACAACAAACATTTTACACTCCTTTCTTACAAGTCTCTTTACTTGCAAAGAAGAAATTTGTCTTACAGATGTTTTCCTAGGAATTCCTTTTACTGTTTCTGTATTACCTTCATTATTCAAAAAAGTAAATTTTTTTTCATAACAGTTAAATACTACTCTATGTTGTTCAAGCCAATCCATGCCAATTAACAAATCATATGACCCTAATGGCAAAACATTCAAATTAAATTGCGTTTTCAGCTGATTCATAAGTACATCACAACCTTTAACAAATTATGTAACCTTTCTTTTAGTGCCTGTTGCTAGCTGAACTAACCATGAATTATCAAATTTTTCTACCTTTAACTTGCAACTTTTCACTAAATCAGGTGAAATGTAAATCAAACTTGCACCTGGATCTATTAGAATTGAAATAGATTTGTTTTGTGTCATACCTTCGATTTCGACCATAGACGTTTGATGATCTACTTGACGATTTTCCAGCGATACATTTATCCTGGGCATTTCTCTTGCTACATCACCAACTGTTGGCTCCGCTTGTATGGTGTGAATGTTGTTGAATTTATTTCTGTTGCGTGGGCATTGAGATCTAGTATGGGGTCCACTGTAGTCATAACACTTCAAAGGTGCCCTCTGTTCAACATTTCTAGTGTTGTTATTATTATTATTAGGCACATTCCTTGCAGCAGTAAAATTTTGTGGTGTATTACCCCTGTAATTATTTATACTTGAAAAATTTTTGTTATTAAAATTTTTCTTAAAACTTCCAGAATTATGATTAAAACTTTTCTTTTTATGCTCAAAATTATTAGACTTATTACTTCTCCAACTCGATACACCTTCTCTTCTCTTGTTTTGTTCAAAATAGAAATTAGCCTTCCTCATGGCTTCTTCAAGAGTTGAAGGGTTATCGTACTCAATTCTTGTCTTTTATGAGGAAGGGTAAATAGCTTAGAAACCTTTGTATCTTAGGTTTTTCTTCAGCTAGGTAAGGTACATACCGTAACAAGCTGAGCAAATTGCTGCATAACTCCTTCATGGTCATTGAACCCATCTTTAAATCATAAAATTCTTTTGACTTGTCTTCGTAGTATTGTTCGCATAATTTTTTTTTCTTAAACATGTTCTTAAATGAACTTCATTTTATGTCTTTGTCCTTAATATTTTTAACTCTTTTGACATCTTGCCAACAAATGTTTGCCCTTCCGGTCAAATTGTATATGGCTATCTTAGCTTTTAATTGCGATGAGCAGTTATAAATATGAAAGTACTTCTTCATTCCGGACAACTATGCTTCAGCTACCTCTCCCTTTTCATTTTCGCCATTAAAAGTTGGAGGTTTTATCTTTTTAAACTCTCCTGAAATTTGTTCATAATTTTACGTTTCTTCTTAAGACCACAGTTACTGTCACTGCTGTCCTGATCAGAATTATATTTTCCGTGATAAATTTCATCATCAGATTCAGAAGAAGAAGAGTTACTTTCAGTTTTATAACATTTAGCTTTCTTATCTCTGTGTTTGTAGGACATTGTTCCAGATTCAGTTTTTACTTCTGTTCTCTTATGTTTTTCATCTTGATGGTACTTTTCCAGCAGAATCTGATTTAATTCCTCTTGTGCTCTTAAAATTCTTTCATTTTCTTCCTTAACACTTTTTATCTCGGATTTTAAATCCTTAATAGTACGTAATAATTCAGATGATTGATTATTGAGTTCTAGGTAGATTCCTTCATTAATATTTTCCTGTTCATTATTATTATGCTCATTATGAGGAGATCTGTCCTCTGCTGATTCTTCCAGTATATCCATACCTACAAATTAAACGTCAAATTGTTCTGTACAGAAACAAAATTAAATAAACGTCAGTAACTAAGTTTTCTGTTTTCATTTCTGTTTTGCGCATGTGAGCCTATTTCAGGCCTAGAGTTTGAACTCGTACTTTGATACCACATGTAACATCCGAAAATTCACAAAATTTAAAAAAATTTCAACGTAGCATTTACTGCCTAAACTAACTGTGCGAAATTATAATAATGCTTGTTTGTTTAATTAAATGACCTGCTGTAATAAATTGCTGTAACAATTATGCATGTGTATTGTTTTAATTATGAAATGTTGTTGATGCTCGCTACCATTACTTGCTGTTGCTTGTATGCGCTAACTGTTTGTTTTCTTCTTTTGATGATGAAGGGGTCCTATGGGCACCCCGAGGCTTACTTAGCTATAAGCTAAAGCATTTGAACGTTCTTTGATGCAGATCACAGGTAAGAGAATAATAATGTTTTGAAAGTGAAGGTACCGAGATCTACAATATCGCCAAATAGATTTCAAGTTTAAAAAGAAAAATAGAATAACTTGTGAAGCAAATCCAAGGAAAATCTGCTTTGATCATTGCTTCAGCTATATACCTATATCAGATTAGTCTATATAATCCTTATGGTATCATACCCTACTCTCAGCATCTATGTTATTTCTATGAACCAAAGGTGAGTTTCAAAACAATATTGAAAGGGCCACTAAAAGAAATTATAATAGTATTAGGGGTATAGGATACAAGGACTATAACCTATGTTTCGAATATCCTTAAAATAGTTCTATGCAATTTATATTTAAATCTTGGTTTGAGGATTTATATACATTCTATGTAAACTTTTAAACTATGTAATGGCTAACCTAGTAATAGTATTTTTATTTAATACTATTGCTATTAGTACTTCTTCTAGGTTGATATTATAAATTATATCACCGTTTTGCACAATGTATCCATAGTTTTATAATATAGTTGCGCTAGATGCTTTTTATGGTATTATTACAATACACTAGGGTTTCAATAATACTCTTCGTAATAGCCTAACTCTAAGTTGGTAATTGTATCATGAAATAAATGGTTTTATATATAACCCTAATATTTATGGTTGCAGGTATCTAGGTGATGATCGAACCTTAGACTTGGTCCTTGTGTAAAGGTATCACACTGTGACAAAATAGTATGATGATTTTGATAATTGGTAATCCAAATATAATGCAAAGTCAAGGATCTACCCAAATGATATCTCGGTTGCAAGGTTTGTTGACAATTCGACGTACTAGTGGTAGGCATGAACATTTAAAGTGCATTAAAGTGATGTTTGTGGAATGTCCATTGGCATCCAGCATGGCTGTAATCATGTGGTCGATCTCGGTAGAAGTGTAACCCTAACATCACTCTGACTTACCTCGTCGAGGGTAGTGAACTTAGCATTCATTTTGCATATGGTGGAGTGTAGTGAGGCCAACCGGCCTGCATTTCTTTAGGGTTTGAATCCGGGTTTTGAGGACTCCTTCCTTGGATTCAATACCTCAACCTGTAAGGGAGGATTTGTTACTTTCAGGGTTTAAGAGTCGAGCCCAAGCTGTGGAATGTATTACAGTTTTTGTTTGGTATTTTGGAGAGGTTCAGACATCATGCCGGTTGCAGGAGTGTTTGGTTATAACCCAAGATCTCTTCGTGAAGGTAATACCTCGTTTCAGAAAATTTATTGTTGCTTGTAATATTTTGTTTTCAACAATGTAATACAGCTTTTAACTATCGTATGCATTTGTTGGCAGGTACCTCTCTTCTACAAGCTTGTTTGGTTTTGAAGCTAAACTGGAGATAATGCTCAACCAAACGGTAAGCCTTGGTGGTTTCCCCCCTGTAGGTTACTCTTGGCAATGTTGGCCGTGGTTTTGGTGTTAGCCGTAACATAGGTTTGATGTTTTGGTTGAGGATTTGGCTGTCGTCGAAATGTTTTGTGAGCCAAATGGATGTGTAGGGAGGATGGGATCCTTGACCTACTTTGATATTAGCTACAACACTTCTATGTGTTTTTATGTGTTGCAAATGTAACAAGGGTTTATCCCTCGGTTGTTTTGATGGAAATAAAAGAAAGCATAAATGTTGCGGTCTTCCAACTTAGTGTTGTTTGTAGGATTAGTGTTGGGGTTTCGACCTCATATCGATACTGTAAATTTAAATGTTGATTGTTTAGTATGGAGTTCAATAATATGTAAAAGAAATGGTATCTGTTTTCAGAACTCGACCTTCGGGTATTGTGCTAAATGTAAGGATTATGGTTGTTTTTGCAATAAGGTTAAAATGCGTCGACTCTGTGAACTGTGCTTTAGGAACCTGCGTTATTTTAAGTCTATACTTTGTTTTAAGAAATGTTATGTTTTTGTTATGGCCGTGAGCCACAGACTAAACGCCTTGTTTTTGGTGCATTCGACTCTGTACCTATTTGTATAGGGCTGTAAGCTTCATTTGAAACTCTGTCGAAAAAATAGGGTTAAGTCCTTTGATAGTGAGCTAGTTTTGAACCCTATCCATACTAAATGTTTGTTTTGCTTTTCATAAAGGTTATGTGTTTCGATCCTTGTTTGTTTTGTTTAATAGTGTTAATAAGTTGTAATATATAGAAGTGATGAGGGTTTCAAGCCCATAAATGTTAGGTATGCAAATGCCTCCTAAGGGTTGAACTCTATCTTGGATACTCCCTTCATTTTGCAGCAAAAAGGAAAAGTGTTAAAGTTAGGGTTTTGTGTTTAACTAGCTAGGATTGGAACCTTAGGGTTTTTAGTCTGCGATAGAAATGTTTAAAATTTATAACTGTATTTTGATGTTAAAGTCAAAAGAAATGACATGAATGATGAGGATGAGATAGTACTTTACAACAATGCTGTTGTTTGCATCTGATAGAAATATGTTTAAAGATATAAGTACTTTGTAGTAGTTCTGTGTAATTAGTAATGTTTATTTTACAGTGGTTATGATTCATAAATGTTGATGAAATAAGATAGTACAGTTTGGAAACTAATGTGTTAAAAGAATTGATAAACTGCTGTGTATTAACACCTATGGTAAATAAATAGTTAACCTGTAACTAAAACCTAGATTAATACAGAACCTAGAATTGTTTGAATTTCTGTTATTTCTTCTATTGTAAAAGAAAACTATTTTTACTGTCTGCATAACGAATATGTAACTACAATCTTCTAATACTTAGAACATATGATATTGTTAAATTTGGAAAGTGAATAGAGAAAGGAAACATAATAAATTTAATATATTCATTCATCATACTCACTTCATTACCATTCATCTGTTTTAATCTTCCTTCCCTGTACTAGAGTACGGTACAAAAAACAGTGCATGGAAAAATGCAAGGAAAGAAATTAATTCTATCACTTTCATAAATACATCTTCATCTATTTGAAAAGTTAAGAAATTTCAATCATTTAAATCTGAACTAAGGTTACTAACAGTACTTAGTTAATAATCCTAAACCAACAGATATAAAAACAGTAAGAGATAACTCAAATGAAATTAAAATAGAAAGTAGAACTTGGTAAGTGAATAGGGCGTACAAACACCCAAAGAGGCCTGTTCCTCCCAACCTTCTCCAGAAGAAGCAGCCAAACTACTTGCCTCCTTTGGACCCCCGAGCCTGTTTACTGAACCACTAGGTAGAAGACTTTGTTTAGAGCAAGGCACTCAAATTGTATAACCAACAATCAATAGAGACTTGCCAAAAACCCTCAAGCTCTGCACTCAGCAGTGAAACTTTGCACTCACCAGTAAACAAGGAAGACTTACACCATGATAGAAAACATAGCTTTTCCTCTCATTGAATCTCTTGTGTGCATACAGCGGAACCACAAGGTAAGTTTCCTCGTCAGAAAAAGTGTCAAACCTCAGTCCAAATTTGATGGATCTTAAAAAGATGCTTATGTCTTTTTGGTGGTCAGTTTTCAATAAATCAGCCTCAAGCTCCAGTCCCATATTTTAGGGCACTATGACCACAATTCAAGGGAGTTGTCCCATACCAACAGCTAGTTACTTGCCTCATGATGCTGCCACTTGTCCATTGCCTTCTACCCCAGATTCCATTCCACCTAGTGGGTCAGTAAACACTCTTTCAACAATTCTCCTTGGGTGAGTTTCTACTATTTTATTTATTTAAATAATAATATTGTGTAATTACAGTCATCCTTGGACACTTGTCCAAATATAAAACTTTACAATAAAAGTTAAGATAATGTCTTCTTCAGACATAAAATGTTTTTCGGCATAGGGTTATGTTACAAAACTGTAGTTCAAACATGATACCAATAGGTTTCAATTTTTTGGATTGAAATGATAGGGCCAGTTACTATAATATAATTAGGACCGAATAGATGAGGGTCCCTAGGCCCCTATAGACCAGGAATGGAAGAAATCGACCGAGGTAAACCATTAAAAAATTCAATTGAAGAACAAACCATTAAACTTGACCGAGGTAAAACACTATTAAATAAGGAAATTAGAGGTAAGTAAACTATATCTACATAAGGAAGGGAAGAGAGCCATAGGGGCTACATGGAAATATTTCATTGGGTAGAGAGACAAAAAAATCCTGGAATAGTGGCAGGAAGCAGATTCTTGCTGAAAAGCGCCTTAAGACGTAATTATAATCTAATCATAACAAAATGCAAAATGTCAAAATCCCAAATGGAAAATTTTGAAAAGGGTCGGTGAATAATTATAAGGTTCATGTGTTCTCTTAGATTGCAGTCAAATCAAGGGAATTTTTTGGAGGTATGTATCTTTAAAATATGTATAGAGCATGTGATAAGATACATAGAAAGAAGGTGATAATATCACCTCCACAATTTGTTGCTTGGGTAGTGTTGATGCCCCGGGAATCGCAGTATCAAGCAGAAAGGGATTCTCCCCGGTGGGCAATCCCAATTAGATCATTCACTGTTTGGTGTAGGGAATCCGTCCGGTTAACGGTTCCGGCTACCGTAAGATTTAAAGTTTCTTCTTCATTATACTGGTTGCAGTCTGATCCACCGTTTATGTATTTTATGTTAAAGATGAAATGCATGTGCCCTAAGCTAATTTAATCTAAATGCAAAGCTGAAACAAATCTTTATCTAAAACTGAAATCAATTTAATCTATCCTTGCAAGGCGAAAACTGTAAATCTAAGTTATGTGCTGAAAGAAAACATCTAAAGATCAACAGGTAACCATTAAATCATACAGATGCATCTACAGCAGGAGGTAAAATATATTAAAAGATAGCTTCTAATCTAAAAGCAATACATCCCATTACTCATTTGAGAGAGATATCATTGTACAGGAAAATAGATAAAATCATTCATTGCATGGAAATAATTCGTACTAGCAAAGAAAGATCTCAATGTAATATGTGAATGATACAAGAGTAGTCTAGTAAGCATCCAACACACAATTCCAGGCAAAACGCCCTCTCCAGGATTTCATTAGGAAAAATGAATTCCTTATACATGCAGAGAAGTAGTTCACGTACAAGACAGGAAATGTCTTTTCACCTTCCAAAAGTCCCTTACACTATTCACTATTCATCTATTTATAAGTTTACAAAATGACTCTAGGGCTGCCACCTGGCCTTTTACAATTGTCTTTAAATAATTTCCAAAAATAAAACAATTCGTGGCCTCTTTTACATAACAGAAAAAAGGACAGTTGTCCTTATGACTCCACGCTCTAACCATAGGGACAAAGGGAAATAAACAAAAACAAAACAATGTATCATGGCTGGTGCAGCTATGCCTGAGGTGGCGCCTCTGCTGGTGATGATGTGCTTGTGTTGGCTGCTACTGCTACCTTCTTCTCTTCCTCTGCTCCATAACTAAACCATACACTAGTGTCTCTTATAACCATATTTGTTGGTGAGGGGAGCAGGATCTTCTGTGAAGTCACATGCTTACCAAGTTCTGCTTCAATACTCTGAATTTCTGCTATTGCTATCTAGTGGATCTCTTTGAGCATATGATTGTGTACTGATGATATCCCAATGTAGTGATGAAAATCATCAGTGGCCAACACATCAATTTCCATTATATACTCCATTTGAATGCCCAGCTCATCCTTTAAATCTGACGGGTGTTGCTCTTTTCTTGGAAACTCATCAAGGGTCTGAGGAAAAACAATCTTGCACTTTTCATGCACTTCATGAATATTTTGATACATGTTATTACCTTTCCCCATTGTTCCCTAGTTCTTAATCATTAGCTTGGCGCCACAATCCCTGCAAAACTCCATGAGGGATACATCTTTCTTAAAACCGTCCACAGATTTGAACGGGAGATGCTTAGGGAAATCTGCCTTACCTTCTCTCCACTCCATCTGGCTTAAAATGTTTGCTTTTACCCGAGTGTACTTGCCTTTAAGCCTAATGGCTTCGACATTAAATTTCTTCATCCTATCCAGCATGGTCTTGAGTTTGCAAACCTCCTCAGTAATAATTTCTTGTGTGGCATGCATTTGTCTCAAGATGTCATAGGACTGCTTGTGAAAATGAGACATATCCATCGCTCTGCTTTCTGCTTGCTCTAGCTGCTCAACCATTGACTGTTTATCTTCTTCCAACTGAAAAACTCTAGCTTCGAAATCATTCTTTTCTGCCTCAAGTACCATCATCTGGATTTCCAGGTGCTCCTTCTCTTCTTCCAGGTGTCGATACTTATTCGACAAATCTTTGTGGTCAGCAGACAGGCGATTATATTTGTTCACCATAAGGTCCCTGTAGTCCTGCTCGTTAGCCACAGTATGTTGCAGCATACGAGCTCTTCTCTTTGTTGACTCGAACTCTTTAACCATGTCAATCACATTGTCCTCGGTTGCTTTTGCTGCTGCCACGGCGACCGATGCCATGGCCACGAGAGCCTTATTTGTATTTTGCATAACCGTGGTTTCTCGCTGGGTGATAATATCTGAATGGAAAGGTCTCTTTAACCTCATTTCTGAATTCAGGACCATGGACTTTCTCTTCTTATAATATACAAATTTATCCCATCGGGACACAGTATGATCTTCAGATGGGGTGAAAGGGATGATCGGGAGATCTCTTATATGGTTGTCTGCCTCCGTGGGTGGGGTCTGTACCACTTGAGATGAGTCTATTTCCATATCTTGGGTGTTAGAACCACCCGCTTATGTATCTTGGTTGTCCTTAACCTGTTCTTCGGCTTTAAGCCTTCTTTCTTCTTTAACATTTTGCTCTTCTTCAGCTTTAAGCCTTCTCTCTTCTTCAGCTTTAAGCCTTCTTTCTTCTTGATCTATGGCAGCTTGCTCTTCTTCAGCATTTTGCTCTTTCTCAATCATCTCTCTCTCTTCTTGATCCCTGGCAGCTTGCTGCAACCTATCTTCTTCAAGCTTAAGAGCCTCTTCTTTCTCCCTTTGCAACTTATCATTAGCAATTTTCTTGAATCTCTCTGCCTCCTCTTTCAACATTTGCTCTTCACGGGTCAGGACCTCAGTCGCTTCTCTTTCTTTCTGTAGGTTTGCTTCTCGGGATGTGGCAGAGCTAGAGCTAGCTCCACCGCTGTGATGAAAAATCTGTAATTCAGTCATATTACTGATTCCTTTGAACACTTCTTCTTCGGCATCATAGTAATGGGCATACTCAAAATGAGCATACAACTCCTTGCAATGCTTCGCAACTTTGTTCCATCGGTCATTTCTATGAAAGAGTGCCTCTCCGAAGTGGAAACCTCTTAGCTCTTGAATGAACTCTTCGGCTGCTGCAACCCCCAAGAACTTCTAGGCTCCTATACAGAAAGGCAAAGGAGGGAAGGAAGCCTTATGTTGCTTATTAAGAACTCTCCCCCCTCCATCAAGGAAAACTTGTCTGACTGCTTCTTTCAGGACTATGTAATTAGTGGCATACCTTGGCAAGATGTATGGTGGCTTAGTACATTCGAACATTCTGATATAGGTACCCTCTTCCGAGAAGTAGAAATCTCCATAATTTTCCATGAATTCCATGGAATTCTCTGACAAGCAATTGGGTTCTTCATTGAACATCTTCTCATACAGAGGCATAATGAATTCTTCACATATGAGCTTATAGTGCATTCTGTAATTTTGAGCCCATAGTATTTTATAAGCAGTGTATACCGGGGTGTTGGACTAATCCCATGAGTAACCTAACCGGGGGAAAGGCAGCTTTTCCAAGATGCAATCAATGAGGTATGAAGACATGTAAAACTCTGACTTTTTTAGGGCCAAACCTTCTGTAGCTGGGGCCACAGTGGATGCCAAACTATCTGAGAGGATAGTAGCCGAATAAAAAACAGTTCCCTTAAATGCTATGTAGTGGATTATGGGGGCCCATTGTATCTTATATACAATTCCATCACGCATGCCGAAAATTCTGCTTAACATAAGGGAAATCAACCTAAAAGGAGGTCTCAGGCTCTGAACGTCATACTCATCATTGTCCCTCTTCCTTATGTGTTTTCTCATGATTAACAGCTTTTTAGCCATTTCGAAATGATTCATCTGTCCCAACCATGCATCATTCAACGCCTGTTGGGGACGTGAGAACTTGTAGGCTGCTGCAATATAAGCTGGATGGAACGAAGCAAATGCCTCTCCCTTGCTGTCCTGCAACATTCTTGTTTTTGGGTTGGCATGTTCCAATATCCACCCGATTACTTCTGAGCAAGGGAATAGCTCAGGGCGAGTAGAAGCCCTGGATATGCTATAGGTATTAATGTTTAGGTAGATTTGTTCTTCTTCTAAGAGTACCTCTGGATATCTTGGTCTCTCATCATCTGGTAAATATCTTCCCATCGGACCTAGGGAGGGACGCCTGTGGTGCAATTAGTGTCTTGAAAGAGAGTTTCAGTCCTTGGCTCTACTGGCTCTGGTTTCATCATTTTAGCTTTCTTTCTGCTACCTTTTGGCATTGTAGCTTATCTCTGTCAAGAAACCATACGTGAATGAACATAAGATTGCAAACCATTATGTGGAAATAGAGCAAGATACCGAAGTACTTTGAACTATCATGATAATATTTAACAATAATGAAATGACGCTGCTATAAGCTGGGGAAGGAGATACGAAAAATCAGTTAAACGGACCCTCACTATAGCTGTGAAACTAAACGTTCTAGGGAAGGCAAGGCCAGTTTTGGAAAAATGAGCAGGCGTATGACCAAAGTTATGGATAGTTCTATCAAAGAGGATTGAGACTCGCTGGTTTGTAGGACTAGGAATGCGCATGAGGGCCAATGGTCGTAGAGCCTATGTTTGTAAATAGCCGAATAAATGAAGAACGTTGATGGGCCAAGCAATTTAAATGGTGATATCTATCCCGAGAAATATCTGATGCAAATAGTGGAGTAAGATAATGGTGGAACCACCTACCTGGAAAAGAGACAATGATCTCACGGAAGTCGACAAGGCAGTGGACAAGCTGAGCTGGAGTAGTTTGCACAGTCTCCAAATGGCATTCTCCAAAACAAACAGATTCTACCGATGGGAGTCGAGAACCCCTACTACCCTTATATTCAGATTGATACGTGTGGGAATTTAATGGGTAGGTGATGAATTTAAAATGGAGTTAATCATGCATACGGTGGGGTCATTTCAACACATTTGGCATTTAAGCGTAACCGTCAAAATCAGAGGGAAAAGGGTGAGTTTCATCCACCATTGTGGCAAGAACTTGTGAGTTTCTTTTGAAGCGCGGGAGACTTGGCATTTGAATGCGGCATCTGTTCGTCGCAGAAAAGGAATGAGATTTGATCCCCCGTTGTGGGAAGATTCGATGAGTTCTTCCGAAAATGACAATTCCATAGTCCATCGCGGCGAAAGAATGAGAGTTGATCCACCGTTGGGGAAAGACTCAACGAGTTCTTCCGAAATTGACAAGGCCATAGTCCTTCATGGCGAAAGTTATTGAGTTGGTCCACCATTGCAGGACGACTCGATGAGTTCTTCCGCAATATCCGATGGACTTGGTAAGTCTTTTCCGAAAAAAGTAAACGATCGAAGGACTTGGTAAGGAGGCACCTGTTGCGAAAAAAACTTCATGAATGCTTCCACCGTTGCGGGTGAACATCACGAGTTCTTCCGAAATTGATAAAAAGTCTAAGTGCTTCTGCTGTTTCGGGAGTCCAAACTTGATTTTGGACTTAGAAGAAAAAAATCAACTCAAAAGGTTTCTCATTGAAACAAAAACTTAGTACAGAAAACTTTTCTAGAGAAGACTTAACTCCTAAGCGAAATTTCTAGGAAAAGAAAAGGAGGGGCCCCAATGTCTACACAAAACGTTGGGGGGATGTTGCTGCAACAACAATTGGCAAATTGCTGGTGAACACAGATCTTTGAAAAACATTCTTCTCGTTCATCAAAAACTATTTTAAAAGCTGCTCACCCTAGGTGCAACAATCGGTTTGAGCATTCGAATCTCGACAAAGGAAGTAGTCAGTTTATCTGCTGGTCATTGGGGAAGGTGAGCTTTGATGAAGACATCCTTAAAAATTTCTCAGGGCCAGAATATGAGGTTCATTTTAGGAGAATTATCTTTTAGATGACCACTGTTATCAGACTCCACAAGATTGTAATAGCATCTCGTAGACACTATTGCTCTTGTTCCTCATTCCCATGCTGCTTGCATCCTTTTGGATTTTTCATATATTTGCCATATTTTTCTATTTGATCCTTTCAGAATTTTTTTTTTTTTTAAATCACGATCTTTGATTTTGGTTTCTCAATCCATAATGTCCTTTTGTGTGAGCGAGAGAATTTATTGATTTATCAAGCCTCACAGATGGAGAAGAACCTAGCTTGAGCTGAGTCTTTTGGACAACTTTCTTGACTTGTAAATTTTACTTTATCTCAGCCATGCTTTGATTGATGCGAGAATTTCTGGAAAACAGACCCTTGATTATAAGCTTTTGGCTTTTGATTTGCAGCATGGGGTTATTTCAATACCCTATGCCTTCGATACGAGCTTCCTTTCCATGAGTCCAACTATAGCGATCTTCTTGAGATACTTTTAAGTGTGAGGGTGGATGGAGCCCAAAGAAAGTAATAAAGATAATCATAGATCTCTGTTATTATAACAAGGGTTAGCGCGACCAGCAGAACAAGATTTCTTCATTTTGGAGAACGATCAACAAAAGCCAAAAATGCATAGATAAACTTCCTTTTGAGGACGTCTTCCCAGTTTCACAAGTTGTGAGATTTATTGAGAGATCTACCTTCACGAGAGGCCCAATTGCAGGCGTTTCAGAAAACAAACTGTACAAAAGGCTCAAATGCTGAGGAAAGAAAACAACTTAGCTGAAACAAAGAAAACAAGGGACTAAAGTAAAACAAAGAAAACAAGGGACTAAAGTAAAACAAAGGAAAAAGCTTTATTTATGTACAAAAAGCCTCAACGAGACTATGTAAAGTATTGTTTCAAGGCGAGGCCGTTGAGAGGAAGGGTTACTTCCTCTCCCTGGAGGTCTGTTAGCTTGTAAGTGGATGGGCCGAGCTTTGCAGAAATTTGGTAAGGGCCTACCCATAAGTGTTGGAATTTCGTGTGCATTCCCTTGCCTTCATGATTATGGTCCCATTTCAGAACTAAATCTCCTACTTCAAAACTTCTTTTACCAGACTTCCTTTTATCGAACCATATTTTGACTATGTCTTGGTGTTGATGAAATTGGTCCTTGGCTTTCTGTCGGGCTTCTTCAAGTTGAAGCAAGGTATCGATCCTGGATTATAGAACCTGACTACGAGACCCTCGAGAGGCTTGGGACAATTGTAAGGATGGAAGCAAGATGTTGGGAGGGAGGATGGCTTCCTTGCCATAAACAAGGGTGTAAGGGGAAACCCCTAATGCCTTCTTTGGAGTCACCCTATTTTTCCATAAGGCATTTGGGAAAGCTATATGCCAGCTTCGCTGATTTTCAATCACAGTTTTCTTAAGAATTCAGATGAGGTTCTTGTTTGAAGATTCAGCTAGTTTGTTTCCCTGGGGGTAGTAATTGGCTGAATAATGCAATTTAATTCCTATTTCATAAACAAATTCATTTATTTTAAAAGAAGAGAAATAAGTGGCATTTGTTAACACCCAAAAAGTGCTCACTACCTCAGCTACCCCATTACATGACTCATTTGTCCACATTTCCTACCATATTTGTCTCCAAAACATTAAAAAGCCTCCAAAAGGCCAAAAAACCCTTTTTCCCCCAAAAATATTCCAAAATTCTTCCAAAATAGCAAAAACCCTTTAAAAAGGGAATAAAAAATACAAAAAAGAGGAAAAAGAGGGAAAAAGGAAGCAAAAACCCTATACAGCTGACCTAAACCATATGGTGCCCAAAACCATGGGCCAACACTCCACCACTAAAAACCTATAAATAGGTGATGGAGGCCCCTCATTTCATATCCACAGTCAACCACACCCTTACTATGCCAAAATCACTCCTGAAACCCTAGCTCACCCTTGATCTACTTTCACATTTGAGTGCCCCTTTGGCCCATTTCCAAAACCCTTTGGAGAAAGAGAAAGGAGCAAAACTGGAAGCTTGGAAGCAACCCTCTTGGACTGTTGCAAAGACTTCACCAACCTTCACATTGGAGGTAATCAATACAAAAACCCTTTTTATTATCTTGTCTTTTCTGTTTTATGCACATGCTTAGAGTAGTTACTATTTTACTATACTGTCTTTCATTTACTATTTTTCTGAACTGCTACTAAGGAGTCCCTTCTCCTTAGTAGGTGCTCATTTGCACAAGCTAGGGTGAAAACCCTAGCTACAGAATTATCAAATACTAAATAAATTGGAACCCCAAACCTGGTTATGATGTTCTCTTTCAAGAAAGTGATGACTGCATCTTCATTGATCTTGCGCAATGGAGTAGCCTCCGTCCATCTGGTGAAATAGTCAGTGGCTGTCAGGATGTATCGATGTTACAGAGAAGATTTTGGCTTTATCTCTCCGATGACGTCTATACCCCACTGTTCGAAAGGTTCTGAGATGATAACCGGCTGCAAGGGACCTGCTACCTTTAGTACTTTTCCGGCACTCCTTTGACATATATCACAGTTCTGTGCATAAGTATGGGCATCCCGAAATAAAGTGGGCCAGTAATATCCAGATCTGAGTATTTTGTGAACTGTTGTCTCCCCTGAATAATGTCCACCTGCAGGACCATCATGTAGCTCTTTGACAACTTTACTTGCATCCTCTTTCTCTAAACATCTAAGAAAAATTCCATCGTAATTTTTTCTGAAAAGTATTCCGTCAATGATCTGATAAGCTGCTGATTTTAAACAGAGTGCCCTTCTTTGCTTAGAACTCCAGTGCTCAGGTAGGTATCCTTGATGCAAATAATGCACTAGATCCCTATACCATGATTCAGGAGCTATGAAAATAGGACATACTTCGACTGAATTCAGCTCAACTTCATTCCTCCAATGCTGCTCTTCATCAATCGGATGTTCTGTAAGCAATTTACACAGGTCTTGTCCTTTGATGATGGTGGCTGGTTTAAATTCTAAATCATATTCTTGAAGAGCTGTAACCCATTTTCCCCTTCTTTCTCCCAATTCCTTTTGAACGAAAAGGGATCTAACAGCTGGGTGGGGAACTATAACTTTAGTTCTGTTCTTAAGAATATATGGTCTGAACTATTTTACCTCTTTGAACATGGCATATGCTTGTTTATCAACCACCGGATAGTTCAGTTCAGCACCTTGCAGACCAGTGCTCATAAACAAGATTGGGTATTCATCCCCTAACTCTATCTTTTGCGTGAGCACAGCTGCGAGAGAGTCATCTGAAGCAAAAGTATACAAGATAAAATATTTGTCAAAATCTGGGCTTCTTAAGGAAGGGGCATTAGCTATGGCCGCTTTAATATCTTTGAATGCATCCTTCTCCAATTCTGGCCATTTGAACTGTGTGCTTTGCTCGACCATTTGCTGCAAACGTTTAACAATTTGCGCGAAATCGGGGACAAATCTTCGAACAAAATTGATAGTGCCCGTGAATGATTGCATGGATTATTTGTTATGGGGCATGGGAATTCTATTGATAACCTGGACTCTCTCTTGATCTAGTGAAATTCCCTTCTTAGAAATGATATGACCAATAAGTTTACCTTCAGGAACGACAAACACACTTTTCTTGGGGTTTAAAGAAATACCATATTTTCGGCAACGATAAAAAATATGCTTCAAGTGAACAACATGGTCTTCTCTTTTCTTTGAAAAAACTATCACATCATCTAGGTAGACGACAACACAGTGGCCACGCAATCCTCGGAAGGCGATGTCCATCGCTCACTGGAATGTGGATCCTGCGTTTATTAGGCTGAATGGCATTCTTCGGTATGCGAAATTTCCCCACTTAGTGCAGAAAGTAGTCTTAAGACAGTCTTCTTCAGCTACTAATACTTGATTGTAACCAGAGAAACCATCAAGAAGGGAGAAGAGTTCTGATCCTGATACCATCTGGAGAATTTGTTCCATTGAAGGAACGGGATAGTTGTTTTTATCTGAAGCTCTGTTCAAATTTTCGAAGTCCACACATAAACTTATCTCTCCTGACTTCTTTCTTACGGGAGCTAGGTTAGCAACCCACTCGGAATGTCGAACTTTAAAGATTATCTTAGCATCAAGTAACTTCTTCAACCTCTTTTGAATCAGAGGTTCAAGAGTAGGGTGCATCCTTCTTAATTGCTGTTGAAATGGCTTGACGCCTGCCTTCATTGGTATGACATGCTGAATAATGCGCGTGTCATATGTTTTTAGATCTTCATAAGTCCATGCAAAAACATCCTTATATTGTCGAAACAGTTTGATGAACTTATCTCTTTCTCCTGGTGAACAACATTTTCCAAGGTTAACAAACTTTGGTTCAACTTCGGTACCCAGATTTACTATTTCATGCTGCATTGATGAGCTATTGATCTTGGTATTTGCTGGCCTTTTGAACTTGCTCTGTAGATCAAACAACATTTCAAGTGACCTCACCCCTTTGGGGATGAAATTGCCTTTAGTTGCATCTTTCTTTTGTAAATTAGAATCATGCTCTTCTTCGTCTATCACAGCTTCTTCGAACATGTCTTCGTTTGTTAGAAAACTAATAATTTGATCGTCATCATTGAAGACTCTGAAGTTTGTGATATTTTCAGGGACAGAAGGCCCGAAAACCAATTCAATTGAGCACTTGTTATTAGTTGGCACCAATCTGGAAGCAGGAGTTGCTAATAAATCAGCAGTAGCATTCTGCATTCTAGGAACAGATTTTATATTGAAAGCATCAAAATGTGAAATTAAATCCCATACCTCAGCCTAATAACTTTTCAAATGAGGTGAGAGACAGTGAATGGTATCTCTTACCTGTCTCACAACTATTTCTAAGTCACCAAAAACCTTCAGATATTTAGCATTTAAACAGATGGATTTCTTAAATTCGTGGACTAAAGCTTCATATTCGACAGTGTTATTAGTACAATCAAATTCTAATCTACAAAACAAGAAGTACTTATTTCTTTCTGGATCCATCAGAACACAACCAGCTCCAGATCCTTCTGAAGTTTTAAACCATCAAAGTATAGAGTCCAAAAAACATTGTTTGGTCTAATTAAGTTAGTGTCTTTATGATCTAAGTCAGTGACTAAGCTAACTATGTTACAGTCAATATCATCAGTCCGAGAGAAATGAAGGAGATTGGACTGTTTATCTGAATTATGGCTAATAATTTCAGATTGATAATTACCCGGATCAATTTCTAAAAAGTAATTCCCCAAAACTGAAGACAAGAAGGTTACAGCTTCATTCTTTCCTTCTAGCTGAGTTACATTTTGTTTCATGTGTGGTTCTCTCAGAACCTTGATTTGATTCTGTCTATTCTGATATGGAAGCCATAAATGGGACCAATCAGTTGCAAAGTAACCATTCAACTTTGTGGATTAGTCCCTACTTAGGATCAAACCATAGGCTTCGGGAATGTCAACTACCATTATATCAATGAACTGACACACTCTAGAATCTGCTGACAACCTAATGAGGACATCCTTCATTTCCCCAATAACTTTGACAGCAGTCCTATCTAACTGAATAATCTGGGTGGGAGATGGAATTGGTTGATCGTTAATCCTTTTACAGATTGACAGTGGCATGATATTCGAAGACGCTCCAGAATCTACCAGACAATTGTGGACATTGTGATTGAAGATTTCAAAAGTTAAAAGGAAAGGAAACGTTTGAGATTTGGATTTCCCGTTGATACTGGCTTCATTATTTTCAGGGTCTTCTTGAGTGTCTGTTACTGGGGTGTTGGGATGGGATTGAAGAGCTTGTAACAACTTGTCTTGTTGCTGGGGAAAACTGCACATATTGAATATTGAGACATTTGCCTTTACCTTCTTTATATCTTCAATGATGTCATATCCCATATCACATTCTTTTACACTTCCAGTTTGATTGCTTGTCTTACTCAGTGTGACCTTTGGTTGCTGAACTATTGTGTCAATGTTCGGCTACTTGGTGGCTGTTGGGTTAGCTTTAGGTTGTGGTGGAATGACTGTTATGTGTCTTCTAGGTAACTCTTTGGAAATTTTAGGTTTGGGAATAGTCGAGCTTGGAACTGGATCTACAATGGGACCTTTACTACGAGTGTTAATGTTTACAGCAGAGACTAGGCTTTCCACGGGATCATCTTCTATCAATTCAGTTAAAGGTACCCAATCCCATAGCACCATGGTAGTGTCTGGGGACGGTTCCTCTATTTCAAGGTTTGGTTCCTCTGGAGGATCATCTTGATCTGGAATCTGGGAATCCAACATTTGGTTCAGGACTAAACTCATAGAGTTAATCCATTGTGGGCAGCTCTTTTCAGAGTGCGGTACATAAGTGTTCCATTCCTATTTCATTTAGATTTAAAACACGAGAAGTATTCATAGGTGGATGAGGTTGGTCATTTTCTTCCCTTTTCTTGTAGAAAGGCTTGAAAGGCTTCCTAGATGTACTAGTTGCCTTATCTTTCTCGAGATCTACAATTTTATTGGACAATTTCTGTATCATCTTAACTACGTTTTCCATGTCTGCTGATGACTCTTCTTTATTCCTGGTAAGCAGCAGAGGTTTTCTATTAGTTGCTGGCTTTGCTTCTGTATCTAAGGCATGTTTAGCAATGCTATCTGCTTCCTCTTCCACCTTTCTTGCTTCTTCGAAGTTTTCTATCAGGGTGGTTTTCTTAGTTCTTTTAACGAACATTGCTATGGGACCTTCAAGTGCTGTTGTATAATATTCAACAAAAGATTCTTCTACAGGTTTAGCTGCTTTGTTGAAATTATTCAAGAGAGTGGTGAATCTTTGGTTAAAGTCTTGAACCTTTTCTTTCTTTTCCATTCTCATGGACAATAATTCTTTCATGAGTGTAGCTACAGTTTTTTGATTTCCATACTTCTTTAAAAAACAATTTTCAAACTCTTCCCAATTGGAAATTGAGCTAGCTTGTAAGCTAAAATACCAGGAAGAAACTTTTGGTTCGAATGTGTATGGGAACAACCTACAGACTACATCTTCATGCTGTACATTTAAAAGATTCAATGCCAAATAAAAACTCTTAAGATGATTTTCAGCAGATATACCTTTCTCGGGGTTGAATTTGGGTAAAACTTTCTCTGGATTTTTAGGCAAATTGTGGAATGTCCCAGCTAGATTTAATGCTCCCCTTGCTCTCCAAGCAGGTACAGCCATGGTTCTTTGCGGAGAATTGGGTGGAGAATCATGTGGTGAATTAAGTGGAGTATTTCTTGGAGTAAAAAGTTCTCCAATATTTTCTGGATCTTCAAAATTTTCTGGGTTTTCAAGATCAACTTCTTTCAGAGGTTTTGTGATCTCTTCCAAAGATAAATTTACAAGTTCTTCAAAATCCCGCACAAGAATTGAATCACGGGTGTACTGTCTTTCTTTTCTGGGAGTGCTTTTTCTAGGGAGACAAGATACTACATTTAAACCACCCAATTGTCTAACATAAGATTGTGTATGTCTTCTGAAATCTTCTATTTCTGTAAAAGGTACAACATACAATACTTCTTGATGTTTAGAGTCAGATTTGGGGATTTCTTGATTTGTTACTTCAAGATTTGGATTGTCTGAAATTATTATTCCAAGTGGGTTTTCAGTAACATTTCTGACAATGGGAGAATTTCCTTTATCAACCATGCACTTCAGGCCCTCCTTCTAGCACCAAAAACTGTTGATGCCTCGGGAATCGCAGCATCAAGTAGAAAGGGATTCTCCCCAGTGGGCAATCCCAATTAGATCGCTCACCGTTTGGTGTAGGGAATCCGTCCGGTTAATGGTTCCAACTACCGTAATATTTAAAGTTTCTTCTTCATTATACTGGTTGCGGCCCGATCCACTGTTTATGTATTTTATGTTAAAGATGAAATGCACGTGCCCTAAGCTAATTTAATATAAATGCAAAGCTGAAACAAATCTTTATCTAAAACTAAAATCAATTTAATCTATCCTTGCAAGGAGCAAACTGTAAATCTGAGTAATGTGCTGAAAGAAAACATCTAAAGATAAACAGGTAGCCATTAAATCATACAGATGCATCTACAGCAGGAGGTAAGAGATATTAAAATATAGCTTCTAATATAAAAGCAATACATCCCATTACTCATTTGAGAGAGATATCATTGTACAGGAAAATAGAGAAAATCATTCATGGCACAGAAATAATTCGTAACAACAAAGAAAGATCTCACTGTAATATGTGAATGATACAAGAGTAGTCTAGTAAGCATCCAACACACAATTCCAGGCAAAATGCTCTCTCTAGGCTTTCATTAGGCAAAATGAGTTCCTTATACATGCAGAGAAGTAGTTCACGTACAAGACAGGAAATGTCTTTTCACCTACCAAAAGTCCCTTACACCATTCACTATTCATCTATTTATAAGTTTACAAAATGCCTCTAGGGTTGCCACCTGGACTTTTACAATTGTCTTTAAATACTTTCCAAAAATAAAACAATTCATGGCCTCTTATACATAACAGAAAAAAAAGGATAGTTGTCCTTGTGACTCCATGCTCTAACCATAGGGACAAAGGGAAATAAACAAAAACAAAACAACGCATCCTAGCTGGTGCAGCTATCCCTGAGGTGGCGCCTGTACTGGTGATGATATGCCTGTGCTGGTTGCTACTGCTGCCTTCTTTTCTTCCTCTACTATATAACTAAACCATACACCAGTGTCTCTTATAACCATATTTGCTGGTGAGGGGAGCAGGATCTTCGTTGAAGTCACATGCTTACCAAGTTCTGCTTCAATACTCTGAATTTATGCTATTGCTATCTGGTGGATCTATTTGAGCATATGATTGTGTACTGATGATAGCCCAATGTAGTGATGAAGATCATCGGTGGCCAACACATCAATTTTCGTTACATACTCCATTTGAACGCTCAGCTTGTCCTTTAAATCTGACAGGTGTTGCTCTTTGCTTGGAAACTCATCAAGGGTCTGAGGAAAAACAATCTTGCACTTTTCATGCACTTCATGAATACTTTGATACAGGCTATTACGTTTCCCCATCGTTCCCTGGATCTTAGCCATTAGCTTGGCACCGCAATTCTTGCGAAACTCCATGAGGGATACATCTTCCTTGAAACCGTCCACAGATTTGAACAGGAGATGCTTAGGGAAATCTGCCTTCCGTTCTCTCCACTCCATCTGGCTTAAAATGTTTGCTTTTACCCGAGTGTACTTTCCTTTAAGCCTAATGGCTTCGGCATTAACTTCCTTTATCCTATCCAGCATGGTCTTGAGTTTGCAAACCTCCTTAGTAATCAGTTCTTGTGTGGCATGCATTTGTCTCAAGATGTCACATGACTGCTCGTGAAAATGAGACATATCCATCGCTCTACTTTCTACTTGCTCTAGCTGCACAACCATTGACTGTTTATCTTCTTCCAACTGAAAAACTCTAGCTTTGAAATCATTTTTTTTTGCCTCAAGTACCATCATTTGGATTGCCATGTGCTCCTTCTCTTCTTCCAGGTGTCGATACTTATCCGACAACTCTTTGTGGTTAGTAGACAGGCGATTATATTTGTTCACCACAAGGTCCCTGTAGGCTTGCTCGTTAACCACAGTATGTTGCAGCATATGAGCTCTTCTCTTTGTTGACTCGAACTCTTTAACCATGTCAATCACATTGTCCTCGGTTTCTTTTGTTACTGCCATGACGGCCGATGCCATGGCCATTGGATCCTTATTTGTATTTTGCATAACCGTGGTTTCTCACTGGGTGACAATATCTGAATGGAAAGGTCTCTTTAACCTCGTTTCCAACTTCAGGACCACGGACTTTCTCTTCTGATAATATACAAATTTATCCCATCGAGACACAGTATGATCTTTTGATGGGGTGAAAGGGATGATCGGGAGATCTCTTATATGGATGTCTGCCTCCACGGGTGGGGTCTGTACCACCTGAGATGAGTCTATTTCCATATCCTGGGTGTTAGAACCACCCGCTTGTGTATCTTGGTTGGCCTTAACCTCTTCTTCGGCTTTAATTCTTCTTTCTTCTTCAGCATTTTGCTCTTCTTCAGCATTTTTCTCTTCTTCAGCTTTAAGCCTTCTTTCTTCTTGATCCCTGGCAGCTTGCTCTTCTTCAGCTTTAAGCCTTCTCTCTTCTTCAAAATTTTCCTCTTTCTTAATCATCTCTCTCTCTTCTTGATCCCTGGAAGCTTGCTGCAACCTAGCTTCTTCAAGCTTAAGAGTCTCTTCCTACTCCCTTTGCAACTTATCGGCAACAATTTTCTGGAATCTCGCTGCCTCCTCTTTCAACCTTTGCTCTTCACGGGTCAGGACCTCAGCCACTTCCCTTTCTTTCTACAGGTTGACTTCTTGGGATGTGGAAGAGGTAAAGCTAGCTCCACCGCTATGATGACAAATCTATAATTCAGTCATATTATTGATTCCTCTTAAGACTTCTTCTTCGGCATCATAGTAATGGGCATACTGAAAATGAGCATACAACTCCTTGCAATGCTCCGCAACTTTGTTCCATCGGTCATTTTTATGAAAGAGTGCCTCTCCAAAGTGGAAACCTCTTAACTCTTGAATGAAATCTTTGGCTGCTGCAACCCCCGAGAACTTATAGGCTCCTATACAGAAAGGCAAAGGAGGGAAGGAAGCCTTATGTTGCTTATTAAGAACTCCTCCCACTCCATCAAGGAAAACTTTTCTGACTGCTTCTTTCAGGACTATGTAATCAGTGGCATACTTTGGCAAGATGTATGGTGGCTTAGTACCTTCGAACATTCTGATATAGGTACCCTCTTCCGAGAAGTAGAAATCTCCATAATTTTCCATGACTTCCATGGCATTCTCTGACAAGCAATTGGGTTCTTCATTGAACATCTGCTCATATAGAGGCATAATGAATTCTTCACATATGAGCTTATAGTGCATTCTGTAATTTTGAGCCCATAGTATTTTATAAGCAGTGTATACCTAGGTGTTGGATTGATCCCATGAGCAACCTAATATGGGGAAAGGGAGCTTTGCCAAGATGCAATCAATGAGGTATGAAGACATGTAAAAATCTGACTTTTTTAAGGCCAAACCTTTTTTAGCTACGGCCACAGTGGATGCCAAACTATCTGAGAGGATTGTTGAATATTGTAACTTCTAAGAATATTATATTTGTACATTATTATTCCGTAGATGTTTCATCCCTCCGAGGTGATTCTATTATGTATCCAGAGATGTTTATTCCTCCGATGGTTTGTGGTAACTAGGGTTATTAGACCCACCATGTGGGGGTCGGCCCTGAGTTTATATTTTAGGGGTTATTAGACTTCACCAGGATAGGTCGGCCCCATTAGGGATTTTGGTCAGTTGGGAATCAGTATAAGTAGAGGAGGAGAGCTCCTCATTTGACACACTTGCTCAACTCAGAAAGTAGCGCACTTGTGTCCGGGAGGTTTGCATATGAGGTAGAGAAGAAGGACAAGTCTTGGAGCACATCTTGTATTTTGGTTTATCATCTTATTGAGGAAGGCTTTGCTAGGTTTTCTACCCCATGAGGGTTTCCTAGGGTAAAATCGGTGTTTATCTTGTCATTATGTTTCTTTCAGTGATCTTGCTAGTCTAATTGTTTTAAACTTAACATGGTATCAGAGCTAGCCTGAATAGAACATCTTTCACAAGGTGAAATGATCTTTCTCTCTCTCTCCCAAAAATTAGGGTTTCTGCAAAAGGTTAGTATTTTTGGTTTTTGGTTGCATGGCTGAATAGCCCTTCTCAAAATAAATTTTTTGAGCCCTAGATCGAGATTTCTGGTTGGATAGAACTTCGGGAAAGTCAAACCCTAATTCTACCAAAAGTGCGATAAACCAGAAATTCTGTTGCAGCTCCGAAATACATCTCCTAGTAAGTATTACTCTATATCTTAACTCCAATCTCTTGGACTCCCCCAAGAGAAGATGGCTCCAAGTACTAAGCTTGAAGACAAGCTTGAAGGTATAGAGAATTTCCGGGCATGAAAATACAGAGTTGGTCTCATTCTTGAAGAAAATGATCTTGCTCATTATATCAAGGATGAAGTTGCAGAACCTGAAGGAGATGAAGCCAAAGAAAAGCATAGGAAGGATTTAATTAGGGCAAAGAGAATCATAGCTGATTCTATTAAAGACCATTTGATTCCCCAAGTGGCTTCCAAGAAGACCCCAAAGGAAATATATGATGCCCTAAGAAGGATGTATGAGGGAAAGAACATCAATAGGAAGATGAACCTAAGAACTCAGTTGAAGAGTACCAAGATGCACTAAGGAGAATCCATTGAAGACTACTTCTCAAGGGTCTCCCAAATCAAGGAACAACTAGAGGCCATTGGTGATACTCTTGATGAAGATGAACTTGTGATGACTGCTCTAAATGGTCTCACTAAACCTTGGGAGTCATTTATACAAACCATGTGTGCCAGAAAAGAGAGTATGAAGTCTGATGTAGTATGGGAGGATTGTGTTCAAGAAGAAGCTAGGGTAGCCAACAGAGAAGCCCTCCTCAAGGAGGATGATCAAGACTTGGCTACTCACACTAAGAGAAGAAAGAATCAATCTTACTTCAAGAAGGACAAGCTCAAGGAGTCTCAATCTCCACAAAAATTTCAGAAGAAAGGAAAAGGAAAGTTCTCTTCCTTCCAATGTTTCAACTGTCATAAGATAGGACACATTGCTAGATTTTGTCCTTCAATCAAGAAGAAAAATATTCACTATAAAAGACATCAAGCACATCTTGCAGAAGATGATAGTGAAGAAGAAGAAGAAGAGGAAGTAAGGTCTCATAGGAAAATATACAAATATGAAGAAGAAGAAGAAAGGCCTCTCCCTAGGAAAAGATCTAGAAGAAATGAAGAAGAAGATGCAGAAGAGTATGTTCTATTTTCTGCACTCTCTGGATCTGTGTCTCCTGGAGAAGATACATGGCTCATTGATAGTTGTGCTTCAAAGCACATGACAGGTCAAAAGAAAACTCTCTCAAGACTTGAAGAAAAGTCTTCTCCACAAAAGATATCTCTAGGAGATGATTATCAATATCCCATCATGGGAATTGGTGAAGCAAGCTACAAGCTTGATTCTGGAACACCCTTGAAGATGAAATTTTTTTTATATGTTCCAGGGTTGAAGAAGAACCTACTTTCTATCTCAGCACTAGATAAGAAAGGATTTAGAATTGCATTTATTGATGGTCAAGTACTTATGTGGCCCAAAGGAAAATCTATTGAGGATGCAATTGTCATTGGTGAAGAAGAAGGAGGTCTTTACAAACTCAAGGGTCACCCAGAAGCTACCCTTGTCCATGAAACCACTAGCCCCAGTGAACTATGGCATAGAAGGCTTGCTCACATTAACTACAAGGCTCTACCCTATGTGAGCAAGGTGGTCATAGGATTACCAGATTTAAAGATTGACCATAATGGCTCATGCAAATGATGTGAAAAATGGAAGAATGTCAAGAACCCTTTTCCAAAGAGTGAAACAAAGACTAAGAACATTTTGGAATTAATACACTCAAATGTATGTGGACCAATGCCCACCACATCCCTAAGTGGGTTTGAATACTATATTTCTTTCATTGATGACTATTCAAGGAAAACTTGGATATACTTTCTAAAAGGTAAGAATGAAGTCTTTGGAAAATTCAAACAGTTCAAGACCTTAATAGAAAATCTCTCAGAAAATAAAATCAAGATTCTTAGAACAGATAATGGCGGAGAATATACTTCAAAGGACTTTGAAGACTTTTTTAAAGAAGCTGGAATCAAGAGGGAACTAACCACTCCCTACAATCCCCGACAAAATAGGGTTGCGGAAAGAAAGAATAGAACTATCATGGAAGCTGTAAAGACTATGATACATGATCAAGATATTCCCATGTATCTATGGGCTGAAGCAGCCAGGACAACTGTCTATGTACAAAATAGATTTTCTCATGGTGCTCTTGAATTTAAGACTCCAGAAGAAGTGTTCACAGGAAAGAAGCCTGAGGTAAGTCATCTCAAAATATTTGGATGTCCTGTGTATATTCACATTCCAAAAGAAAAGAGAACCAAGTTGAATCCCTCTGGTAAGAAAGGAATATTTGTTGGATATTGTGAAACATCCAAAGCTTTTAGAATTTACATACCTGGTTTTCATCATATGGAAATAAGTAGAGATGTAACATTTGATGAAGAAGCAACTATCAAGAAATCTAGGAAGTGCCAACTTGAAGAAATCTATGAAGAAGATACACCTCCTAGAGTCACAGAAGGTATACACATCCCTGAAGATGATGCACCAGAGGACCATGACATGATAGAACCACAAGAACCCCCCATTACAAATCCATCTAGAAAAAGAAGGCCAGGATGGGCTAGAGACATTATTCAAGGAGCTGAAAAATATGGAGCTCCTGAAGGTTGCACTAGAGAAAGGAAGAAACCCAAGTTAGTATCCAAGTATGCGGCCTTGATGTGTGATCTTGTGGATCAACAACCTACTAGCTACGAGGAGGCAGCTCAGAAGAAAGAGTGGGTAGAAGCAATGACAGAAGAATACTAGTCAATAATGAAAAATGATGTTTGAGATATAGTTCCCAAACCAAAAGATAAAAGTGTGGTTTCTTCCAAATGGATATTCAAGATAAAACATGTTGCAGATGGTAGCATTGAAAAATATAAGGCAAGATTTGTAGCCATAGGATTCTCTCAAAAGGAGGGAATAGACTATGAAGAAACATTTGCACCAGTTGTTAGGTACACATCAATTAGAACTATCATGGCACTTGCATCTATGATGAAGTGGAAATTACATCAGATGGATGTTAAAACAACCTTCCTGAATGGTGTAATTGAAGAAGAAGTGTACATAGAACAACTACAAGGATTTGAGGTTAAATATGGAAGAGCACATGTATTCAAGCTAAAAAAGGCTTTGTATGGATTGAAGCAAGCTCCCAGAGCTTGGTATGGAAGGATTGACAGTTTCTTAACAAGCATGGGCTTTACCAAGAGTAAAGCTGATCCAAATCTTTATCTCAAGGTTATGGATGATGAACCTGTTATATTACTGTTGTATGTAGATGATCTATTTCTAACAGGAAATGAGAATCAAATTATCGAATGTAAGAAAAAGCTTTCTTCAGAATTTGAAATGAAGGATCTAGGATTAATGCACTACTTCTTAGGTCTAGAAGTATGGCAAGAACCAAAAGGAATCTTTTTAAATCAAGGTAAGTATGTTGTGGGGATTTTGAAAAGATTTGATATGTTGGAGTGTAAATCCATGGCTACTCCCATGGACTCCAATTTGAAGTTATTAGTTGATGACTCATCAGAATTAGTGGATGTAACTCTATATAGACAAATCATTGGGTCACTGATGTATTTAACAAATACCAGACCAGATATATGCTTTGCTGTAAATACCCTGAGTCAATATCTAGTAGAACCAAGGAAGGTTTGCCTAATAGCTGCAAAGCATGCAATGAGGTATCTAAAAGGTACATTAGATTTTGGTCTATACTACCTTGGAAATCATGAACTCAGATTACATGGTTACTCATATTCTAATTGGGAAGGAAGTGTTTCAGACAAGAAGAGTACATTAGGTGGATGTTATGGTCTTGGATCTGCCATGATTTCTTGGTTCAGCAAGAAACAATCCAGTGTGGCTCTTAGTACTGCTGAAGTAGAATATATAGCTGTCTGCTCTGCTAGCTGTGAAGCAGTATGGCTTCGGAAACTACTATCTGGAGTGTTTGACTTATAAATGGATCCCACTGTGATTATGTGTGACAATCAAAGTTGTATCAAGATGACAGAAAATCCTGTATTCCACGATAAGTCAAAACACATAGAGATCCGATAGTTTTATATACGAGATACGGTGCAGAGAGGAGCTATTAAGCTCGAGTATGTGAGCACTGAGGATCAAATCGCTGATATTTTGACCAAACCTTTGTCTCAAGTGAAATTTGAATATTTCCGAGACAAGCTTGGTGTAGTTCAAAAGGACCCTCCTCGAAAGGGGGAGTAGTGAAGTCACTGATGATGAGATTGCCTCATCGACAACAAGGTCAATGATGTGGATACCTATTTACTACACTTAGATACTTATGCTTAGATTATTTAGATTTAGGACTCTTATACTTAGAATGCTTATTTTACTTGTTTTGATGATATATGTATTGATGAGGATACATGCTTTTGATGATATATGTATTGATGAGGATACATGCTTTTGATGATATATGTATTGATACATGTTGTACTTGTATTGATGAGGATACTTGTATTGATGTATTGATGAGGATACATGTTGTACTTGTATTGATGAGGATACTTGTATATCTGCATTGATGAGGATACAGGTGGGATTGCATCATCCTTGAACATATGTTCTAAAAGAATCTGTAGACGTATGGTCTCCGAGAATGAAGTCCTTGATGGACAGGAATGAGGATTAAGTCATCCTTGGACATAGTCCTAAATGTACAGGAAGAGGATTAAGTCATCCTTGGACATAGTCCTAAATGTACGGGGTGAGGATTAAGTCATCCTTGGACATAGTCCTAAATGTATGGGGTGAGGATTAAGTCATCCTTGGACATAGTCCTAAATGTACGGGGTGAGGATTAAGTCATCCTTGGACACAGTCCTAAGTGTACGGGGTGAGGATTAAGTCATCCTTGGACATAGTCCTAAATGTACGGTGGGGATTAAATCATCTTTGGATATAGTCCTATATAGTCCTAAATGAATGGTTTGGATTGATCGTGTGATGAAGATGTTGATTGATCGTGTGATGACGATGCTGATGATCATGTGATGACGATGCTGTTGATCGTGTGATGATGATGCTGATGATTGTGTGATGATGATGCTGATGATCATGTGATGAAAATGCTGATGATCGTGTGATGACGATGCTGATGATCATGTGATGATGATGGTCATGATCGTGTGATGATGAGGATGACGATCGTGCGATGACGATGATGACGATGCTGATGATCGTGTGATTATGATGCTGATGATCGTGCGATGATGAGGATGTTCCAGTAATTGGTTAAGTTACTGATGATGATGTATTGAAGAAAGCTTCTGATGATTTACAGATGTATCATGTATGATGTAGTCGATGACTCCTTGCTCCTGCAGATGTTGTTATAATATCCTTCTCGTTAAGGGGGAGTGTTGAATATTGTAACTTCTAAGAATATTATATTTGTACATTATTATTCCGGAGATGTTTCATCCCTCTGAGGTGATTCTATTATGTATCTGGAGATGTTTATTCCTTAGATGGTTTGTGGTAACTAGGGTTATTAGACCCACCATGTGGGGGTCATCCCTGAGTTTATATTTTAGGGGTTATTAGACTTCACCGAGATAGGTCGGCCCCATTAGGGATTTTGGTCAGTCGGGAATCAGTATAAGAAGAGGAGGAGAGCTCCTCATTTGAGACACTTTCTCAACTTAGAAAGTAGCGCACTTGTGTCTGGGAGGTCTACATAGGAGGTAGAGAAGAAGGACAAGTCTTGGAGCACATCTTGTATTTTGGTTGATCATCTTATTGAGGAAAGCTTTGCTGGGTTTTCTACCCCATGAGGGTTTCCCAGGGTAAAATCTATGTCTATCTTGTGATTATGTTTATTTCAGTGATCTTGCTAGTCTAATTATTTTAAACTTAACAAGGATAGTATCCCAATAAAAAACAGTTCCCTTAAATGCTATGTAGGGGATTATGGGGGCCCATTGTATCCTATATACAGTTCCATCAGGCATGCCGAAAATTCTGCTTAACATAAGGGCAATCAACCTAAAAGGAGGTCTCAGGCTCTGAACGTCATACTCATCATTGTCCCTCTTCCTTAGCTATTTTCCTGTGATTAACAGCTTTTTAGCCATTTTGAAATTATTCATCTATCCCAACCATACATCGTTCAGTGCCTGCTGGGGATGTGAGAACTTGTAGGCTGCTGCAATATAAGCTGGATGGAACGAAGCGAATGCCTCTCCCTTTCTGTCCTGCAACACTCTTGTTTCTGGGTTGGCATGTTCCAATATCCACCCGATTACTTCTGAGCAAGGGAATAGCTCAGGGCGAGTAGAAGCCCTGGATATGTCAGAGGTCCTGATGTTTAGGTAGATTTGTTCTTCTTCTAAGAGTACCTCTGGGATATCTTGGTCTTTGATCATCCAGTAAATATCTCCCCACCGAACCTCAGGAGGGACGCCTGTGGTGCACTTAGTGTCTTGAAAGAGAGTTTCAGTCCTTGGCTCTACTGGCTCTGGTTCCATCATTTTAGCTTTCTTTCTGCTACCTTTTGGCATTGTAGCTTATCTCTGTCAAGCAACCATACGTGAATGAACATAAGATTGCAAACCATTATGTGGAAATAGAGCAAGATACCGAATTACTTTGAACTATCATGATAATATTTAACAATAATGAAATGACGCCGCTGTAAACTGGGGAAGGAGATATGGAAAATCAATTAAACGGACCCTCACTATAGCTGTGAAACTAAACGTTCCAGGGAAGGCGAGGCCGGTTTTGGAAAAATGAGAAGGTGTATGACCGAAGTTATGGATAGTGCTATCAAAGAGGATTGAGACTCGCTGGTTTGCAGGACTAGGAATGCACATGAGGGCCAATGGCCGTAGAGCCTATGTTTGTAAACAACCAAATAAATGAAGAACGTTCATGGGCCAAGCAATTTAAATGACGATATCTATCCCAAGAAAGATAGGATGCAAACAGTGGAGTAAAATAATGGTGGAACCACCTATCTGGAAAAGAGACGATGATCTCACGGAAGTCGACAAGGCAGTGGACAAGCTGAGCATGAGCGGTTTGGACAGTCTCCAAATGGCGTTCTCCAAAACAAACAGATTCTACCAATGGGAGTGGAGAACCCCTACTACCCTTATATTCAGATTGACACATGTGGGAATTTAATGGGTAGGTGACGAATTTAAAATGGAGTTAATCATGTGTACGGTAGGGTCATTTCAACACATTTGGCATTTAAGCGTAACCGTCAAAATCGGAGGGAAAAGGTGAGTTTCGTCCACCGTTGCAGCAAGAACTTGTGAGTTTCTTTCGAAGCGCGGGAGACTTGGCATTTGAACGCGGCATCTATTCGTCACAGCAAAGGAATGAGATTTGATCCCCCGTTGCGGGAAGACTTGATGAGTTCTTCCAAAAATGACAAGTCCATAGTCCGTCGCGGCAAAAGAATGAGAGTTGATCCACCATTGTAGAAAGACTCAACGAGTTCTTCCAAAATTGGCAAGGCCATAGTTTGTCGCGGTGAATGTTCTTGAGTTGGTCCACCATTGCGGGACGACTCGACGAGTTCTTCCGCAATATCGGATGAACTTGGTAAGTGTTTTCCGGAAAAAGTGAACGATTGAAGGACTTCGTAAGGAGGTTCCTGTTGCGAAAAAAACTTCATGAATGCTTTCGTCGTTGCGGGTGAACATCATGATTTCTTCCGAAATTGACAAAAAGTCTAAGTGCTTCCGCCATTTCGGGAGTCCAAACTTGAGTTTGGACTTAGAAGAAAAAAAGCAACTCAAAAGGTTTCTCATTGAAACAAAAACTTAGTACATAAAACTTTTCTAGAGAAGACTTAACTCCTAAGCGAACTTTCTAGGAAAAGAAAACGAGGGGCCCCAATGTCTACACAAAACGTTGGGGGGGATGTTGCTGCAACAACAGGTAGATTACCTCATAAAGGAAGATATAAAGCATGACATCCACTCGGAAATGTATCTCTGTAAAGGTAAAAGTATTAGAAAGTAATAGAATGTTAGCTGATAAAGTAAGCTTCAAGAAAGAATGTTATACCAAACTTGAAGAAAGAATAAGTACATACAATGTACAATAGAGTTGCAGGTGCACTTCCAAGTCTCGTAACAACTACCTTGTGAAAAGTAAGTATTAATATCATGTAAGGGTACCTCTACAAGATTTTGTTGAATATATAAAATTAGATCAAGTTAAAACATAACAACAAAATACCATATGTCATTAACAATAAACAAGCATAATATGAATATAATATTCCATTGCCAACAATGTTGTAATTCTATATTTATAGAACAATTGTACTTAATGTAAATTGAAATCTTAATCTTAAATGGCATATTTTCAAAATGCCATGTGGTTAATTGTGACATACGTGAATGGTATTAGATTTCAATCAAGTGTAGGAAGTTTTTTGATTCTATGTATCTTTGAATGATGCATATAACATGTGATAACGTGTATAGGGAAAAGTGGAAATATCAACTCTAGAATTTGTTGTTTGGTAGACCACAACCTAAATATAGATCTAAAGCAAGACATCCACTTGGATATGTCTCTATGTAACTCTAGTTTCAAAAGAAAATACATTTATCCTGAATTATGAATGTCAACATAACCTCTGCAACATAATAAATGGAGTTGGTTTCTATGCAACAAACAATCAACGTCCCTAAATTATAGGAAGTAAAAGCAAACATTATATTCATTTCTCTAGAATACAATATATAGAAATGTACTTCTCCACAGTTTCACTAGTGCCCCTCACAACAATTGATTTTTGTACAACATCTTTCTCTTCATAGTCAAGGAGTTCTTCCTAATAAGTGTCAGTTTCCTTCAATTCTCACATGTTTGATTCTAGTGTGAGATGATGAGATGTTGTCGTGTAAATATGTTAGTTTTATACGGATAAATAGTGTTAGAAATTTTGATTTCCAAAGGAGTAAACTATAGCATGAAGTATTTCTTCATACAAAAAAAAAATTAAAAAATTGCCCTTTAAGGAACAACCATTACAAATAGGAGAAAATATTAACATGTCAATTCAACTTTATTGTTACATATTGAAATTGCTATAACATTGTTAATATATCAAACAACTTCTACAACAAAATTGGACTATGGTTGCTTAGGTATAGTGATAAATATCTTGATTTACAAAGGAGCAAACTATACCAAGAATATTTTCTTAATATAGATATTAGACTTTATAATTGTCCTTTGACATGGCATATAGATAGGAAAAAAGGGTTAACAAGCCAACTCAACTTTGGTGTGTTGCAAACTGAAATCACTGCAAAATTGTTAACAAAACATAAAAACAATGCTACAAATTGTAAGTAACCATTAAAGAATTTAAATTAAATGCAAAAAATGTTTTGGTTTACACACACTTGGATGGTAGAGGTTCTGTTGCACTTTGTGGACAGTCTTGCCGTCACTAATGTCAATAAGAACATGTTTTCCATTAGTTTTGAAACTATAAAATGGGGACTGTTTATTGGTTTTTGGAGAGTCTTACCATTGATTCGATGGAGAAGAACTAATTAGATCAATTGCATTAAAATCTACAGTAAAATTATGGATGTGTATTATTTGATGAAAGTTCATCCATTAATTGAGTTGTAACACCCTTCAAGGAGGACACAATTTTTTTTATATGCCATAATTAAGTCAGTTCAGAGGCTTCTATATTGTACATTCTCTATGACGAAAGGTTATTATTAATAGGGAAGTGATGAATGCATGTGACACCCTTCCTTAATTGTGACCACGTTGTTAACACCCAAAAAGTGCTCACTAGCTCATTCCCTTATTCACATGACCCATTTGTCCACTTTTTCCACCATTTGAGCCTCTATAACCATCAAAAGGTCACCAAAAAGACCATAATACACCTTTTTTCCCCTCAAAATATATATTTTTCCTCAAAAAATACAAAAAACCCTAAAAAAGGGTCCATAATTCCCAAAAAATATTAAAAGGTAATAAAAATATAAAAAATATTCAAAAAAAGAAAAAAAAGGGAAAATGAGACCTAAACCAAGTTGGTTAATACCATTGGTTTCCTTAAAACCATAATGGTATTCCCCATCACCAAAAACTATAAAAAGGTGATAGGGACTCCTCACTTTCCATCCATCATCAATCCTATCCTCATGCTGTCAAAATCTCTCTTGAGTTCTTTGCCCATTTCAGCATCTTGGAGAAGAGACCATTGGAGCTTGGAGCATCTCAACCTTGGAGCTGCTCAACACCAAATATCCTCACCATTTGAGGTAATATAAAAATCAGTCATTTTTTAATTCTCTTGTCCCTTTCATGGATCTATTGTTTACTTAGTTTTATATTTCTTTTGCACATGTTAATGTTAGTTTAAATTTATTATTATTTGGTTTTCATTCGAGACTGCTATTACTTTGTTAATAGGTGCATCCTTGCACATGCTTGGTTGAAAAACCAAGCAACAGTTTTTAGCGAGCCGCGATGTTCATCGTGACTGTCTGCCCCAAAAACCGCGATGCACATCATGGCTATCAAGTCCATACCCGTGATGTGCATCATGGAAAAAGAGCCGAAACCTGCGATATTCCACGTTGGAAAGCCAAAGTGGAATTACGCGGTCTTCGGGGGCCCGCCGCTAACCAGAAAAAAAATAATTTAAAATGCTAAGGCGAATAGGCTTACCTGAAACTTGCGGAATGAAAATCCAACGGTCGAATCTCCCACAAATCGAGAAAAATATCTGACCTAACTCAATTGCTCTGTCAAACTCGCATGTAACAATGACACATGTCACATTGGGCCCACACATTATTTATAGAGATTTGACCATTTTTCAATCAACAATTTCGGTATCATATGACGTCCGTTTTTCAAACCATTGGTACCATTGGAATCAGCATATCGAGAGATTCATAATAATCCACTCCTTTTCCATTTTCACCAAGTCACGTTTTTGGGCATTTATTACATGCCCCTCGTCGTCTCGATTTGCATGCCACATTGGTCGTCGCCCGTTTTTGACGAGTTTTATATCGTCGAATTCAATTTTCTGCGTTCGTGACGATGTTTGAGATCATTTCTCGCTGTCATAACCAAATTTTTTGGGAATTTTTTCCTCTGCCCCTCGTCACCTCGATTTGCGTGCCACATCAGCCGTCGCCCATTTTTTACGAGTTTTATATCGTCGGATTCAGTTTTCCGCACTCGTGACGATGCTTGAGATCATTTCTCGCTGTCACCACCAGATTTTTTAGGCATTTTTTCCCTTGCCCCTCGTCGCCTCGATTTGCGTGCCACATCGGTCGTCGCCCATTTTTTACGAGTTTTATATCATCGGATTCAGTTTTCCACTCCCGTGATGATGCTTGAGACCATTTCTCACTCTCGCCCCAATAATTTTTTGGCATTTTTCAAAATACCACTCATCACCTCGGTTTGCATGCCACATCGACCGTTTTTCCATTTTTTACGATCTTTATGTTGCTGGATTTAGTTTTCCATGCTCGTGACGATGCTCGAGATCATTCCTTGCTCTCACCAATACCTTTTTGTTCTATATAATTTTATCCCTTTTTCGGGTCGAGCAATTCCTTTACGAAAAAGGCACTTAGGGAGTTTTTCTTAAGCTCTTTTCTGACTCCTAAAACAATGAAAAGATCACCAAGCAACCTTTTTTCCTTTCATGCTCGCTAAAAGTATTTGAAAGGGCGTATACTTGGTATAAGTTTACCCTTTTTCCGGACCTTGTAGACTAATTATGAAAAAGGAATACTCTAGTCACATCGGCTAAAAGAGTTCTCCATTTGCATCATTTTACGCTTTTTCGGGCCTTGGAGACTAACATACGAAAAAGAACACCAATGGAGTCTGCTTACCGCTTCCATACTCTCTAAAATTGAAAGCAACCACGAGCAATCACCGTCTTGGGCTCGTATAAATCCAAAGCACGGTACTCCACCACCAATGCAAAGTCTTCTTATCATTTTCAAACTCCTTAAAAATGAAAGCACTAACAAGCATGAACAGTCCCGGGCTCGCATAAATCCACAGGATAGTACCATTTTAGAGCACACTTTTATCCCTTCTTGGAGCTCATTAAAACTACGAAGAAGGACCCAATGGTGCTTTTCGGCACCACAACAGATAACGTCTACTCATATGGTAGCTTCCCCATTTTGGTCACCTTTGTTCAGAGTATTCTGCAATATGTCAACCTGAGAGTCTCCCGAAAGCATCCACAAGCTTGTTGCCCCATAATCACTCCAGTCTACATACCCTTGATCCCTTAAAGCTATGATCCCCACAACTAAATGTCAGTTTCCTATGCTGCCAGGTCAACCATGTCATCATGCTCTAAACAAAGGAAGCTTGAGTCCACCCATTTTATGACCCCAGTCATTCCCCATCCCTACAGTATATCAGTCCTACCATCAGTACCCCCACATATCAGTTGTGCACCTCGCGCTTCTATCAAGGAAACATCATTTCCTTGATAGTTACTGGTTCCCCTCTATCGACGCCAACCAAATCTATTCCAGAGGATAGACCCAGAGGGCCCTGTGCCTTGGACTCATCACCATTTGTGATGAGTGCCTACGGATCATTTCGAAAGGAGTCCTCAGTGCCTCTCCAAATTATTGTTTCTCACATGCTCGACTTCAACACCTTGATCGCATCGTTGAGACTCGTATAGGGTATCATCCCTTTTAGTTATTTGTTGAAGACCCCGGATATCACCTGACTCTTCCACATTTGAGAGACTACTTATGGAAACAACTAGTTACATTTTCCTATACATATCCGGGTTACGTTTGCCGACAGTATTCAGATGTACCTCACTTTTATACTCCCTCGAGTATACAGTTACATATACTCCTCAGACTTGAATCACAGGTTTTGAGTCCCTACAGATGTTGGACACCTTCAGTTTTAGCAGTTCATCAACCCTTCGGATACCTTATTCAGAATGGTTGGTACTTTTTCCAGTGTATCAGTTATTCGAGATCAGTCATATATGATCATAAGTACGTCCCAGATTTGTGTCCCCTCTGGACCATTATGATGTACCAACATATTTTTATGTATTATACAGGTCCCCCTTCTTGGGCCTAATTGTTATGTGTATGTCTTGATATGAGCATGGGTATGCCCGCCTCATCCATTATCAGATATTATTCCTCATTCATTTTGAGGCCATGTATTCTTTCAGTTTTTTGCATCTTCCGAGGGGCCATTGCTCTAGTCTCCAACCGATCTCTTCTCTTCTCCAAACCTCATAAAAAAAAGACAAAATAACTATGATGTCTATCGACCATACGATGAGCTCCTGCCCTCACACATCAGGGGGCAATCTATTAACACCCAAAAAGTGCTCACTAGCTCATTCCCTTATTCACATGACCTATTTGTCCACTTTTTCCACCATTTGAGCCTTTATAACCATCAAAAGGTCACCAAAAAGACCATAATACACCTTTTTTCTCCTCAAAATATATATTTTTTCTCAAAAAATACAAAAAACCCTAAAAAAGGGTCCAGAATTCCCAAAAAATATTAAAAGGGAATAAAAATATAAAAAATATTCAAAAAAGGAAAAAGAGGGAAAAAGATACTTAAACCATGTTGGTTAATACCATTGGTTTCCTTAAAACCATAATGGTATTCCCCATCACCAAAAACTATAAAAAGGTGATAGGGCTCCTCACTTTCCATCCATCATCCATCCTATCCTCATGATGTCAAAATATCTCTTGAGTTCTTTGCCCATTTCAACATCTTGGAGAAGAGACCATTGGAGCTTGGAGCATCTCAACCTTGGAGCTACTCAACACCAAATATCCTCACCATTTGAGGTAATATAAAAATTAGTCATTTTTTAATTCTCTTGTCCCTTTCGTGGAGCTATTGTTTACTTAGTTTTATATTTCTTTTGCACATGTTAATGTTAGTTTAAATTTATTATTATTTGCTTTTCATTTGAGACTACTATTACTTTGTTAATAGGTGCATCCTTGCACATGCTTGGTTGAAAAACCAAGCAACACACGTCGCCCTTAGGTGTTAATTCTTCCTCCTCTTTGACTACATACATTGGTAACCTCCAGGGTAGTGATGCCGTTGAGAACCACTAATTGGAATTTACGTGGTAGCTAGATGGTTTACGCTATGCTCCTCCTATGAGTGTAAATATTTGGTCTTATCGCTATAGGCGCTAGTGATCGCTATGGCCATTCTCTTCACCTACACCTAAGACTTAGGTTGTGTTTGATCCTCTTACCAACTTGAAAACCCTTAGGACTCATTTAACTCAAGGGACTAAACTAATTACCTTCACCCATCAATGTTGATCAACATATAATTTCGTCGTATAGACACAATACATTAACATAAGTCAATTCACAATATAAGATAAATTACTTTACATAAGGAAATTCGTAATATACAAACATAAATCGATTCACTATATGTCAATTCACAATATAAGATACATTACTTTACATAAGGAAATCCGTTATATACAAACATGAATCGATTCACTATATGAAAACATAATATGTTAACATAATCCATTCATAAAAACATAAACCACCAAAATAGTCAATTTCTTATACAATTAATTTCATTGCATAAACCTAATGCATTAGCATTGCCAATTCATTATAGAACATAATGCATGAACATAATCAATTCAATTATAAAAACATAATACATGAACATAATCAATTCAATATACAAAATCACAATGCCACGATATAATCAATCCATTATATATTGACATAATATATTAATGTGAATAAAATCACAATGTATTAATATACTCCATCCATTATACAATGACTTAATATATTAACAAGAATAAAATCACAATGTATTTTAATACTCACTCTTCTTTAAGATTTTTTAGGATAGAAATAGTATTTTAAAGAAAATCAAATAATCTCTATCTTCTTAAGGTTCGATAGACCAAGATTGGTCTTAGTGGACTTTAAAGACCATCATCCTTGTTAGCACTCAAAACGACCCTCATGGTTGTGGGAAAGGGCACTTTGAGGTAACCACAAAACCAAGCTTTAGGAAAGAGAGTTGGCTTCTGTCTTACCAGAGAAGGATCTCTCATCAATTGTTTAACAAGGCCAGATATATGAATTAGACTTAAAATCAGATTTGTTGTTTGGTTGAAACAAGGTGAATATTGTTGGCTCGGTTTTGCAACCAAGCTTAGTGCTATGGGCACCTACTAACTAGTAGTAGCAGTTTCAATAGAAATAAAAACAATAAACTAAATAAACAATACTTTTCATGGATCTAAGCAAGAATCTAAGCAAATAATTTAAATATTTCAAAAATCAAGAACAAGAAACATAAGAAATAATTTTTGTATTGAAAAGTGGGGGGCAAGCAAGTGCTTGCGATATTACCTTCAATGGTGAAGGTTGATGTTGAGCAACTCCCAAGATGAGTAGCTCCAAACTCCAATAGGTCTCTTTCTCCAAGGTTGCTCCAATGGCTAAAAGTGCTCAGGGGAGATTTCAGCAGCATAAGGATGAGATAATGGAAGGATGTGAAATGAGGAGCCCCTACCACCTTTTTATAGGTTTTGGTGGTGAGGAATACCATTTGTGGTTTTGTGGAAACCAATGGTATTGACCAACATGGTTTAGGTAATTTTCCCTCCTTTTTCCTTTTTTGAATAAAAATAATATTTTAATTCCCTTTTTAATATTTTTGGGAATTTGGACCCTTTTTGAGGGTTTTTATGATTTTCTTGGAAAAATAATCTTTTTTAATGGAAAAAGGGGTGTACCAAGGTCTTTTGGTGACCTTTTGTTGGTTTCAGAGGCTCAGATGGTGGAAAAGTGGACAAATGGGTCATGTGAGTAAGGGAATGAGCTAGTGAGCACTTTTTAGGTGTTAACAAATATTCATTGGGCAATGGAGTCAAAAACACTTATGATGATAAAGTGGAAATGCTTTGCAAACAATTCATAACAAAGGCAGGGTAGCTACTCATTCACAGTCAAAGAGATTTTTATCTGGTCATAGAGAAGAAAATAAGAACAATCCATTAATCCAGAGCATTATAAGATGAATCCTGTATTAACTTTAGTAGAACAAGCTTCGTGAATGCTTGGAATCAAAGAAGCAGAGCATAAACATATGAATTCTACCTCAATATACACTTATCCAAACATGAAAAGAAAACAATATGGCATAGATAACAAGGAAACATTCACATGGAGAAAAGGAAGTACAGACTGTAAAAAAATAACACAAGAATCTCTACTCAAAATACTTGCTCGGCTCTCCCAATTTTTATTAATGGAGCATCTCAAAATACATAACACAAAATCCTCATGGGTTCCAATAGGTTTCAACCCTTTTCCTCTTCATTACACATGAATATATAGACATCATCCACCCCCTGGACTGAACCACCTTAATAGAAAGTTGCTGCAAAATTCGTGACACCTACACAACTAGGTCTACCTTTCTTGAGGATTAGTTACAACAGAAAATTAGATGTTGACAAAATAGGCTAAACAACCTTTTACAAGTGTCATTAAGCATCTACCAACTAGTAAAAAACTATAGTAAATAAACAAAAACCTAGGTGACTAATCTTGCAGGCTGCCACTCTCCATGACCCTCGAATCTTCATGCATGCAAAGTCAGTTTGGCTTTCCCAAAATTCTCAACGGTCTTCCACTGCTCTGGAGCTGGCAAGTCTGGCGTGGCCACCTCCTTCAGCAACACTCGCGTTTCTATGAGATCCTTATATGAACAGCTCCTGAAGTGTGCACAAATTTATTTGAAGACCCAAACTAGCTCAAATTCCCTTGTTAACTTTTCCACCACTTTTTTTCCTGTCAGAGGCTAGTTCATGTCAGCAAAGCCTTCATGATCCAATCTACATTCCCATAACTTGCCCTAATATTCTTCCTATTTCCTCATGGTGCCATCCTCCTCCCAAAAGAGAGGAAGTCCCTTCTTGAATAAAGGATCGAACATCTTCCTAAAAAGCTTTACTTGATGTGCTAAGATGTCTATCTTTGCTTGAATGGTGCCCAATAGTGATGCTTGTTCATCACTTTCCTTGCCCAAATGATAATGGGCATCCTGTCCTTGATGTTAGCATCCTTCAACTCAACCTCAGTTAATCCATTCAAGAAATCTATGGCATTTGAAGCACTCTGGATTGGATTCTTATTTAGCTTCTCTTTACTGTTGTTATGCTTTGCATGGATAGCCTAATTACAACTTCCTTGTCCAAAATGAAATCAATATATGGCCTTAGCTTTTCTGCCTCTGCAACAATATCATCCCAAATGACTTGCTTTGTTTCTTGCAGGGAGGTCTGACCTGTAAGTTGTTTTATTAATTCATCATATTTCACCTGTAGCCCTAGGTACTTATCCTCCCAAGCCTTCCCCTCCTGCTCTTCTTCTGAAACTCTACTTCTCAGCTCCGTGTTATGCTTCTGCAACCTTTCCACTTCTAAGTCCTTTAGGCTTTCCTGTGCCATAGCTTGCACAATGGAGAAATCTCTGGATTCAATGGAGGAAGGAGCAACCATACTTTCCAATTCTTTTCCCTTTTCCTGTAATTTCCCCTCCAACTCCTCAGACTTAGCTTTCCACTTATTTTTACTCTCCACAATAAGAACCATATCACTTAGCCATAACTTTTGTTTCTCTTCAAACTTCAACAATCTAGCTTTGCAGTTTGTCAACTCATTTTTCAGCTCCTCTCTCTTCTCCTTGAGCTCTGTCAGCTCCGATGCCTTTATCAGCTGGGTGGAAGGGATCTTTAACTTCTTCTTCAATGTCTGAATATGCTTGTCTTTCTCATCCATCAACCTTTGTATACTAGCCTTCTTGTCTTCCTGGATTACAGTAGCCAACAATCCATTTTGCATCTTTTTTATTTGGGCCTTCTGGGTTTGTTATCCACTCTCTCTAGTCTAAGCTGATTTTGAACCTTGTTCTTACTGAATTGCAATTTTGACAGTTCTAGGGCAGCCTTTAGCATTTTGGCATAGATAACCTCCCCTGTCTCTTTGTGCAAGTTGATCATATCAGGAACAGGAATATCTTCCAAGCTGTAACATCCCAGAATTTCATAAAAATTAAAAAGTTTTAAAAACAACATTAAATGTGAATAACTATAATTGCGGAAATAATAAATGCTTAATAAGATGACATGGATTAATGAAGTCATTAATATTGAACACAACTTAATGACTGAGTCAAAAATAGGTTAAAATGACAGTGACACATCACACTTCTGAAAAACATGCTTACAACAATAATTGCCAAGTTAACTGAAAAGTTGGAAATATGATGCAAACAGGTTTCTTTTCAACAAAATACTAACGGTTTGTTTCTTAATGTCAAAGGGTGTCCTACGAGGTACCCTGGAGTTTATTTAGCTGCAAAAGCTAAGGCAATTGAAATGTTTCTATGTGCAGACAACAGGTAAGAAGTTCTACGACCACATGTTTTAATAGTACGTGTGTCTTTCAATTCAACATCGATGTAATGTTAAAATGCTAAGTACCTCCTTGCGAAACAAGTAGCTGGAGGTATGAATACTTAGGTCTAATACTAGCTCAAGTGCTAACTTGCAAACTCTTCAATGTTTTATGAGAAAGCGTCGTCTATTTAATTCTTATGATGCTAAGTTTATTATCATGACTATCGTCATTAATGTTGAAGGGCTTTACCAACGTCCTAAGGTAATTCTATTTGTATGTTGTAGATATAGTATTTGTACTACTAATTCATCAAATACTTTGCACTTTAAAAATATTGTGTGATGTAAATAAAATGATCATAGTGTTTATGCTAAATAATTAGCATTAGTTAGCTTGAGAACAAAACACAAATCCTACCCTTTTCAATTGTTTGCAATTTAAAACAATATATGAAATATATAAAGAATATATTGTTTATGTTATAACCTAGCATTATAATTTGTATAAAATAGAAATCCTAACTACCTATAATCTCCAATTATAAAAACTTGACAAGGGTTGGCTAATATACAAATGTATAAGCCTGACCCTATATGACTTAAACACAACAAAAGAAATGCGATACAAACATTATGAAGTGACATGGCATAACTCTAATATTAAGATGCATGAATATTAACTTTGAAACTATACAAAATATACAGATTGAAATTAACAATGTATACGATGCATGAATGCTAACTTTGATACTATACAAAAGATATATGTTGAAACTAACATTGTGTTAAGTTCGATTTGACAGGAGTTCTAAATCTCGGTACTTTGCATGCTTTTCAACCTGGCGTTGATGGTGTCCCATCCATGCATTAATGGTTCAAACCAAACTGCGTAGTGGAAAGTACTGTTGGCACTCCACGTAATACTATCCATGTGAACGTGATGGATAGAATAACTATGAATCTAACTGTGCAGGGTTATTAAGTTGACTCTACTCCTAGTTGGATGCAGTATTGTTCCTTGGTATGCAAAGCTGGCACCGTCGTTTGTTGTTTGTAATTAATGAAACATAAATGTCATGGTTTCCCGACCTCCAATGTAGCTCACTGGAACCTTCTTGCTCGTTGATCTCAATAGATCTGGATCGTTGAAAATGTAACCCTAAAATCTCGCTATATGTGGTGAAGGAGAGTTTCCCGGTCTTCATTGTTACGCTGGTGTTTGAGTGATGAGGCCGACGGGATGCTAGAAAGTAGGGTTAGACAATGTAACCCGGAGGTTTCGATCCTGTGACCTATAGGTGGTGATCTTAATAGTTTCAGGTTCACCCTCGGTGCCATGGTGATACGATACAGTTAGTGTTTGTTGTGTTCGGTTTTACTGTTGTTGATTGATGAATTTGTAGCTCGATTCCTTCAGTTAGTGGAAGAAAATCTTCTATAAAAAGCTCATAGCCTCAGTCCAAGCCATCAAGCTCGTCTTTTTTACTGGTGTAATGTACAAGACTTAGACCATTGATTCTAAATGTAAGCACTCACCCAAAGAATATGTTACTACGTTTAAACTTTCATACTTACGTTTTCTTGTCTTTAAACTTCTCGACTGTGTTTTTGACAAGCACCGGTTTTGTATGAGGTTGTTAGAAAGGTTTTGGAATGGAATGCATGCATCCAATTCCTGGTAAGCTTCGGTGGTCCTCAAACCCTCATAGGTGCCTTTGGACTTGGTTTTGATGATGATTACTGTTGTCGAGAGTCGAAATTGTTCAACCTTGTTTTTCGATGATGGCCGACTGTTGAGTTTTAAGGTCTTATGTTGACAGAAAAATGTACAGAGGGTAACCCTCAAATGTTTAAGTTGTTACTTGGCCTTTTGATGCCTAGTTGCATTGTTGATAAGAGCTTCGCACTCGTTTTTGTATTGCTAAATGTCAAGGGTATAACCCTGTGGAGTTTGTGGATAAAGTCCTCGTTTAAACGTTTTGTTGAAAATGGTTAAGCTTCTGTGTAGTGTTTGGAACCTTGATAGGTCCATAATGTGAACTCTGATTGTGAAATGAGAGCCGAGGGTTCTTTTTCTAAAAAAAAAATGATGGCTTGTTGAATTGAAAAGACTTGTTTTAAAAATCATGGTGTTCTATTTTGATTTACGAATGAAATCCTATCTGTTTCCTTCGTTATGATATATGTTTCCATGCTAGGTTTTGTCCAACTTTTACTTTCGGCTACGTGAAAATATTGATGTTTAAATACTTTATGTAAACAAAAGTATTCGAAACCATGAACTGGTTCCTCACTTGTAAAATGTGAATGTTTCCAAAAATTGTCCATGTTTTCTTACTAGAGTTGTAACCTGTCGTTAAGTAATGTTACAGAAAGTGCATTTTTCTAAGTGAAGCTTATTGTAATATAGTAGTCTCAAATGCTAGTTAGGGTTTGATACTACTATAATAGATAATCGATAATTGAAATCAAAGTAGAAAATTTAGTGAAGAAATAAATTATGTATAATGTCAAGAAATCTATACAGTGATTTGTTTTTGCGGCTGCTATAATTCTTGAAAATGCTATTACTTGGAAATCATAAAATGTTTAATTTGATTGTATTTACTTGCTATCTTAAATGAATAGAGATAAGAGAAAAATCTATTCAGAAATTAGACTATGTTTTCTTTCATGTATTAACAAAAGAGTTCTATATTACTGTCGATGCTATACAACAATTTTTTTACTATGTTTAAATATAGGACATAATTGTAAATAGAACACTTACTGTAATTATTTGTCCAATCAATGGCAATCTGCCTATCTCTCATCTATTATTTAATTTGCTTCTCTATAATAGAATACTATGCAGATAACAACATGGGAAAAATATAGAGATGATTATCTAATCAATAATTCATAGACTTTATCATTTAAAATCAAATATAGATCATAAATAAAATAAATTCTTTTACAAAACAAAGTTTGATAATTCTACTAAACAGAAACATTGAACTATAAACAAAATATGAACAATAAAACCTGGTTAACTGTAGGGAAACAAACAGCCCAAGGAACCTGTCCACCCAACCAATTCCTGAAGACATCCAAGTTACTTGCCTTAGGACCCCCGAGCTTGTTCACTGAACCACCATGAGGAAGAAACTTAGAAGATTAGGACCTCCACTTGCAGTAGCAATAGTTATCCAGTCTTAAAGACTTAGCAGTTAAAGGGACCTGCACCAGCATCTTTGGTTCTCATTCTCAGAATAATTTGCAGACTTACAGTTGCACTCTCACATAGCCTCCCTATTCGAATCTTTCAGTGATCACCTGATGCACTTGAGGAATATTTCTGCAGAAAATATTTTGTAAGAGCTTCCTGCTCAATTCGAATTTTCCTTATGTAGGATGCCTAGGCCTTTTAGTGGTTAACTGGTCATTTAATGAGTTGCTTGCTCACTCCCACCACCTGGGCGATAGTGCCACATTTTTAGGGGTAGTTGTCCCATAACCAACAGCTAGTGGTGAAGTGCAATTGCTGCCATTTGTCCCATGCCTTCTAACAGCTTCCATTCCTCCTAGTGGGTTAGTGAACACTCATTTAACAGTTCCCTTGGGTGTTTGTCTCCTACTTTAATTTATTAAATAATAATAATCAGTAATTACATTCATCCTTGACCAAACTTGGTCATAATTACAAAACTTTGTAATTAAATTTAACATAAAGTATTTTTCCAATAAAATAATATTTTCAGAATTTGGGTAGGTGAAACAAGTTTACCTTCAGTTCAGTGGCTTTGTTTGTGGTAGCTAAGGCCAAATTCAAGGTGTTCTAGGAATAGCTCCTGCTAGCTACCAAAGACACATCTTTATTGGAAATCTGCCTTACCTCTGCATACAGCTTAGATTCTTTTGAATCTTCCTCTTTTCTTTCTTTATACCCATTCAATAGTTTTGCTCTGATTTTGCTTGGTGCATTAGGTTTAGTGGCTTCCCTGTCAAATACATATTCCTTAATCTCAAAGAAAAGCAATTTGGCCTTCACCTGCTTCTTCTTAGCTTGACTAGCTGACACCTGTACAATTTGCTGCTCAAGTTTTTCTACTTTCTACCTTTTGGGAGCTCTTTCTGTGTCATCATCTATATCCATGACATCAATGGTTTCAAATTTGCTAGCTCCTCCAGAACCACTGTCAGGGGGTATGATTTATCCAATTGCTAGGACCAGGCTAGAGCTGCCAATTTGTGGTAATGTGGCCTTCTGTACCAGAGAGGTGGGGTCATCCTGTACATATATATCCATCTGACCTTTTCCAGGATACTCCAACCAATTTGTAGTCTCAACTAGACCCGCAAGCTCAAAATGTTCAAAACCCTTTCTGTTGCGTTATTTCCTTCTGTCTGAGATGATATGGTGGGGGTCATAGTTTATGGAAGCCTTGGTTTGAAGCCCCATTTCGCTCATTGTACCTTCAATGGTTGGAAGGGAAGTCTTGTTTTTAACAATGAACATGCCTACAACCCATGGAAAGGTGATATCTGAAGCCTTCTTGTCATCCAAGAAATGTTCAATTTCCACTCTCAGCTTCTGTTTGATCAGTTCCAAGGCAAATATTATAGGAGTTAAGAAAGCAGGTATTATGTATGGTGGGTAAGAAAAACCATAGACTCTGATCACTATGCCCTGCTCTAATAGGAACCAATCCCCAATCATCTTTTAAGGGGAAGGCTTTAACATCTCCTTCATCTCTATCAACACCTTGGGAAGCTTCTTTCGGAAGAAAACATAGTACACCTCTAACATGAGGTTGTTCATGAATCTGTTGTAATCAGTGTACATTTCCTGGGTGAGTAGATTCTCCGGCATTTGCAAATTTTCTTCATTGAATGATAGGAACATTCTCAGCAAGTAAGACTGAAACTTTAAGCTTCTAGCCTTGTAAAAGTCCACTAGCTGAGAATGGATGTTCCAAGCAAGGGAATCATCAAATTTAAGGCATGCACACTGGGTGGACTAATTGGGCTCCTCAGCTTCAAGGGGACATGTGCCAAGGACAAACAATAGGCTTATTAAAGGTTCAGTGACATACTGATCTGTATCTAATCCTAGGAACTGAGCTATCATGGTGATGACACATTTGGACTCTTCTCTAAATAGACTGACTTCACCAGGGAAAGGTTGGTCCTGGAAGGAGACATTAGGCAGTAGACAAACTCTGAAAAAACTCTGCTTAAGCTCGGTTGTGGCTTGTCTGAAATGTTGAATTAGGGCTTCTTCTGTGTATTCTTTGGATTTTTGGCAGAACTCATCTGGGATTGACAGGGATTTCCTAACAGTGAGAGAATTGACTGGGCATAGTATCTTTGAACTAGATGCATCCATAATTAACCTCTCAAGGGAGGAGTAATTATTAGTGCACCAGTTGATGAACTTGGGACAGTTTAGGATTTGGTCAACTGCAAATAAATGGAAAAATGACTGGTTAACCTTATGCACATCTAAATTCCGCTCCGTAATCAGCTTCAGCCTGTCCTTTACTGTCTCAATGGAGCCATTTATCAAAACTGTATCATAAACCTCGGCATATTTATCCCCCAACAAATCACCTATCCTCCGGTATTCAGAACCTGGGGTTTCTATCTCACTCAATTCATCCATTTCAATAGTTTTGTATGGAGACAGGAGGCCTACCTAGTTATCGATAGCTGGTCTAAGAATCTGGCTAAGTTGTCTGCTTCTGCACAGTTGCCTTCTGTCGTTTTCCAATGCATAGGACAAATGATACTTAGATCCTCGTGCAACTGTATTTTTATATTATTTCTATTTTCTTATCAGTCCTGCATCTCCTATAGTGAAGAAGCTTCCGAGCCATCCATTTGCACGATCAAATCTACGCCATGGTTCTCTATCCCTGTTTAACCCTCAGGGCCCTCCACAGTATTCCTCCTTCAAGTGTTGCCTTCCTTGCACTTTAGATCCACAAAACCACCGTCCACCGTCGATCTAGATCTCGCCCACATATTGACCGCCAAAAGGTGTGACCCCTACCAGGTTCGCAGATTTGGAAAATATTGATGCGTCATGCATGTTCAATCTGTGAACAAATCTTCCACCGTAGATCTTAACTCCACTAGATATATCCCGTTGCAATATGCGAGGCCTATCAAAACTTCACAAATATGAAAATGTCAATTCCTCACGCATGTCAAATCATCGAAGTACCTGCTGGCTATAGATCTGTCCTTCCACCTATTGATCAAATTTCAAATTTGCTCGCGGGCTAGCACACTCCGCCCATGCTTAAACTACCCCATATTACCTTTGCGAAGTTTCTTCTCAGCCGTTGATCTTTATCGCCATAGATCTATGCCCTTTACCGATGCCGCCATATAACTGCGGGTGGATTTTCACACTTTTAATCCCCTATGCAATGTTAAGACTAAGGATTCTCAATCATTTTCCTCCCGAACCTAGTTATAAACATTCAAAGCTTCTCCTCTCATTCCTCTAGGTCGTATGACTTGAAAACCTAGGACCTTGTCCACTATTTTCAGGGATCTAACCCTTCCACTCATCTAAGAAAAAACTGGTGCCAACAACTGGATCCAATTGGGGATGCTATCCTCCCTCTAAGGTAGAAAAGAACCCCACAGACCCAGTGCCTGATCCATTGGGTTGTTCTTCAAAAAATCAAACCATTGTTCTTGCTTTTCTGTATGAAAAAATCAAAACAAAATAAATGACTATCCCTCCAGATTTCAAGGCCTTTAATTCAGGCTTCAAATCTCTTGGCTCACCATCTTTACTAATGCAAATGTAAATAAATATATACAAACTATGATACATAGGTTACCAGTCATCCTCAGGACAAGTAATGCTTCAGAAATATGCCATTCACTGGACCTCCTCTCAGTGGAGACCCATCTTGATCCTCTTGAATGAAAGAATTGACACCTCTGTTTTCGGCAATGATGTATGGACCTACCCACATATGGTCAAAATTTCCATGCTTGTCTTCTCTAGGAGCATCCCACTTCAATACCAAATCATCAATCTGGAATTGTTATTCTTTCACCTTCCTATCAAAGTATTCTTCATTTTCTCTTGGTGCACTTGCACTCTGTCATAGGATTTGTCTCTTACCTCATTTAGTTCTATTATCTGATTTATCCTTCTCTGCATATGATTTGGTTCATCCTCATTCCCCTGCAATAGCTTCATGACTGGCACTCCTAAATATGTGGGAAAAAAAATTTCAGCTCCATATACTAACTGGAATGGAGACATTCCAATTTCCCTTTTTGTGCTAACCCTGTCATCTCATAAAGCATACTTCATCTTTGTATGCCAAGCTCTTTTGTTCTCTTCCAACAACTTCTTAATTATCCTTACCAGGCTCTTTTTAGAAGACTCAGCCAAGCCATTCCCTTGTGGATAGTAGGTAGTAGAATGGTTCAAGCTGATATGATATTTGTGGCAGAAACTTATCATCTTCTTGGATTTGAAAGCAGCTGCATTGTCTGTCACAATCCTTTTAGGGCATCCAAACCTAGCCAAAATTTTATTCTCTAGAAAGTCCATGATCACAACATTAGTGGCTCTCCTAGTGGGTATGGCTTCAATCCATTTTGTGAAATAATATGTTGCTATTAGAATCCACCTGTGTTGACCTGAGGAATTTGGGTTGATTTCTCCAATGAAATCCAACCCTCACTGCTGGAAGGGTGCCTCTCCTGAAATTGGGTGGAGAGGAAGTGGAACCAATTTCCTCTTGCCCTCAAAGATCTGACACTGATGACATGTGGTGGTCTCTTTATAAACATCAGAAAACATGGTGGGCCAATAAAAACCATCTCTCAAAATTTTGTTTGTTGTCACCTTCCATGAGTGGTGCCCTCCACAATCTCCTTAATGGAATTCCTCCATTGTCTGTTGAGCTTCATTTACCAATAGGAAATTCAACAATACACCACCATGGTCCTTCCAATACAAGTATTGGTTCATAATACAAAATTTTATAGCCTTTAGTTTTACAGATCTAGCTCGGGTCTTACTCAATTCTGCAGGAGCTTGTAGATTCTGCAGTACATATACAATATCAGAGTACCATGGAGACATAGAAAAATATGGCCTTACCTGTATCCCTGTGTCAAGCTGGTTTGAATGACTGGCCAAGAATTTGAGTTGCAAAGACTCACAATTTTCTTCAGTCATCATTTTGGCCAGCCCTTGTCCCTTAATCAACTTGGTAGGCTTGATCTCAAGATCATACTCCAACAATACAACAATCCATTTTTTCCTCTTCCCTTCTAGATTTGGTTGGGTAAGAATGCTCTTTACTGCATTATTGGGAACATGTGCAACAATGTGTGAGTAAAGAATGTGTACCCTGAAATATTTTAAAGATTTCACCAAAGCATAGGCCTGCTTTTCCATGATATCATATTTCAATTCTCCCTCTCTCAATACCTTGCTGAAAAATGCAATAGGACCCCAGCTACAGTATGCTCAGATGCATAAGAAAAAACTAGGAAATATCTAGTAAAATATGGACTTACCAGAACTGGAGCTTCATTGATGGCCTTCTTAATACCTTGAATGATTCTCTAGCATCTTCTGTCCATTTTATCTGATTCTCCTTCTTCAACATGTTAGTATATAGTAAGTTGGCCCTGACCACCATCTTCTCTTAGTTTTCATAATATTGGGTGCTTGAATAAATAATGTTGTTGTGACTACATGAATTATGGTTAGAATTTGGATAAGTTGTATGTTTGATTGAGTATTGAAGGCCATCTCTATTGGGTCACCTGGGTGCTACAATTGAGGGCAGAAAGCTTGGTTTTATTCTATGGCCATCATAAAAAATTTAGTCTCAAACTGAATATTTTCAATATGGCTATATTCCAAATATAGTTCAACTTGTGTTTACTACGAGGGAATATGGATGAACATTCCCATAACCATCAAAGGGATATACAACAAACCATAAGTTTCATGGGGAGACTGAAAGACCTAATTAATGGCAATAAAACATCTATATTTTTTGTCACTGCCAAGGTATATGAATTGGAACTCCAACAAACTTCTCATAATGCCATTATGATAGATATTATGGTCAACCAAAATATGCAATTACAGGACCTTGAAGAAGAATGTGCTAAACTTAGAGCCATGGTTATTTCTCTTAGCAATGACTCACCTTTCTTCAATAATCAACATGAACATTTCAAATGGTTCATCCCCAATAGATTTCAAGTAGGAATAAATTATTCATCATCTTAAGGATTGCATGGATATTGACAAGGAAGATTCTTTTCCCTTAAACCAAGACCAAGACAATGCTATAAGCAAGAGCATAGATTATTAATAGTTTTTCAATCATGTTTTGTAAATCTATTTTGTTGCTTGGCACCTTTTGTAGAATCTATACAATTGAATGTAATAGGCCTAGATATATTAGAATAAGAGAGGTAGTATATTGGCCTCAACAAGCTACAATTTTCTAACATAATTTCATGAGATTTCATGCTTCATTGTACTCGCATGTTGTTCAACTATGTTGTATATTTTTTAAATATAAATTTAATTCATTCTTGAAGAAACTAATGTGATGCATATCAATGGTGTAGTGTTCCACTATCGATACAAAAAGAAAGAGGCACCTAACCTCATTTGTATTGAATGCATATAAAGACAACTATCCACCAACAACCTAGAACTGGATATGGCTAGTGATGTCCTCACTGAAATATCTCTAAGCATATGTGATTAATCCCCTCCTATAAAACCACGCAAGAGATTGTGGAACTAGGGAAAATCCTCCCCTCTCCTTGATAGCCATGTAATGAAGTATATTTCCTCCTCTGTGGGGTGGTACCATAGATGAGACCAACCCTAAGTGCATGTCCAACATGATCCCAAAAAAGAATGAACTTCCTTAATGGAATTGTGTTTCCCCCGGGGGATGTATCCTCTTCATTAAAATTGAGGAGGCCAACATTCCTCAAGAGGAGATGAGTCTATGTTGTAAGAGGGTGAGGATACGGTCAAGTAAATTATATGTTTCAATAATGAACCTTAGCTATCATCTTGTTATCAAACTGGGACTCATAATCTAATTAGTTGTAAACATTGTATATGTAAACAAGTAGGACCTATCCTATAGCAACCACTACTAGATAAGGACCTATGGATTCCTAATTTCTAAAACATAGTCTGTAACTTTCTAAATCAACCTTTGATAGAATACTGAAAACTGAATTTTCGAACTAACCTAGGAAATTATACTGGAAGTGCATTGAAATCTTTAAATAAAAGAACTACTTATCATATCAAATACAAAAGACTGAAAGTATCAAAATACTAAGCTAAAGAATCCATACTCCTATCATATTGTTGGGAAAGGAAACTATTTCAAGTCTAATTTTCTGCTATGAACAATTCAAGTGATGATTATATACAATATATTTTTTTATTAATTAAATATAATTTCTTTTGAATTATAAATTGAAAAGATCTAATATTAGCATGTAACTTTGTAACTATGTGAGAAACATTTAAATTTGCAACTTCAAATCCTATCTAAATTAAACAGGAGAGAAAAATAACTAAAACAGAATACATAAAACATGGAAAGATCACATTGATCTATCTAAAAATGAACTAAATTAATAATACATGCAAAAGTAAGTATAGAAATCAGTAGTGAAATGCAAACATTGCAGAGAATGAGAATTGGAAGTGGAATAGTAATTACAGAAATGTGAAGTCTGAATCTAGAGGTGCTAATGCAAACACTGATTTCAAGAACTAATTTAAACATTCTGTATTTAAGGTCTAAGATACTTGTTGACCTAAGCATGCATACTCTTCCATGGAATCAATATCTCGAAATTATGTATTCAAATTAAATAACACAATCCTCCACTATATAAAAAGGAAAATGATATTATACTATTTGAAGTGGAGGGTTGGTTATGTTCCCTGTTCAACTTTTAATAATTTAAGAAATGAAAAAAAACAGACTACCTAGAGTAGCTATTGGTAAGAGTTTCAGATCTTATGTCAAACTTTGTTTTAATAAACGATATGCAAACTCAAGGTTATTAGAACATTGAAAGTGATAGATATTCTATTATGATATAAAAATGTTAAATCCCAACTAAAAGTGCACATAGCTACTATATGATGCTTTTAACTTCTAAAATTAAAATGAGGATCTAAATACCTACTAATAAATCTCAATCATGGGCTTTAGCTCGATGGATAGTGAAGTACAATAATTCGATTTTGATGTGAATAATACTCTATACTTGAATAAGGTATCTTGCTTGAACCTCAATTAGCTTTGATATCTATTCTTGGTAAACAACTCAACAAACATAATGCGTTATTTCCACAAGTCAATACAAAACACTAAGATAACAAAGCATGAGTATCGAAATGATGCTAATTTATACAAATCATGAAGATTTAAACCTCGTAGTGAAATACTTGCGACCAACTCTAAACGAGCTATTGGGTGTGTGGAACTACCTACAGGTTGTGAGAGAAAGCTATTACGCAGAAGAAAAAATAATAAATCTGTCTATAATAAGCAATGAATCTAGTGTGAACTTTCGAATGTAAGAGGAAATGAACCACAACTCTTATATGTTTTTTCGAGAATTATTCTATAGAGTAGCTGCTAAAGTTTATGATGCAAAAATGAGTAAGTACATAACTGATATGAACCTCAGTGATCCACGCTACCTATGGTAAATATTGAAATTGAAATGCCAATTAAACTATGATACAATTCTTTTTATGTATTCCTATATCTGACGATGGATAACATACACAAGTACTGAAAATGGAAATAAGAGAGAAGTGCAGAACGATGATGTACAGAAGTAGAGTAACTTCAAATGAAAATACACTAGTGTATACAAGTAGCTGTGAATAAATATGAAAATAAACAATTAAAGATACATTGAGATGCAGATCTGCAAAGCTACTACACAATGATTTAAATAAACATGCATAAGACTGAGATTTATACAATGTATAGTAATAAAAACAAAAGTATGCTACATAAATTTAAGTAAATAAAGGTACAACAACTTCACTGTTCCAAGTTGGTCGACCCTCTTGCCTAGTAAGTGAGCTTGAACTAAGCTATCTCACATCAATGGAAAAGAAACAACGTTCCATAATCAAACTTCCATCTATTATAAATTGAGTAGTTATAGTAGCATCAAAGTTTGCTTAGATAGAGTCTAAAATTTTAACAGAGTAATAGTGCTTCAAAAGTTTCACCAGTAGTCTTGTACTTCAGAGGTTACACACATATATATAGATGGATGTCTAAAAATAGCAAACAAAACCTTCAATCTTCGTGGATCGTTACATGAGTGGTACATGTGATCCGAGGAATGAAACTGTTGAATTAAACATAATAGAGTATCTTTAAATTGTGACCTTATCCTCATGGCACGCAATGCATGAGGATCAAGATGTTAGAATTGTTGCACCGTAATCACATTCAATTCAACTAAGCATTACACTACTGGATCAATTATCAATCAGTCACCATGCTCACTTGATAGGTTCTAACATGGATTTGGATTCATCAAACCTCATCAATAATACCCTCTGCAATCTCAAGTCTCCAACTGACAGGTAGGAGGAGAGATACGCATTGGCCACATACAACGCCTTTGTATAGAATTTGGTACCGAATGTGGAAACTGGAACTAAAACAACTAAATACCCATCATAAGTAATATTATCCTATAAATATATTCAACATGCTAAAAACACAAGGAATAATCAAAATAATTGACAAATTACCTTTAATGCTTGAAGGGGCAAGATTAGGCTTGGGAAATTGGAAATATAAGATGTAGAGAGGAAAAAAATGGATAGCCAAGGATAATTGGGCATATGAATGGTGATAAAAAGGGACAAAATGGGAGGCCGTCATCTCCCCCAAACTAAGATTTTTGCATGTCTCTGTGCAAAGGAAACAAAATTGTAGGTTGTGATAATTCTATACCCCAGCTGCCTTGATAAGAAAATTTAAACCTCGATTTTGACCAGTCTATTCTTCCCTTAATTGCCTCTTAAGGAATCTGATTTTATCATGATGATATCTAATACTGTTTGACACAATTCTAGATTATCAGTGTTCATTTTCTCTACTCCCTTCCACAGGTTAGTGTTCTACATCTTTAATGCTTCATTTTCAGTCTTCACATAACGGTCCAGAATGACATATTCTTGAATTTTCTCTTCTAGTTCCAAATTTCATCTTTATAGGCGTCTAATGGCTTCTATATGTACAGGAAATCTAGGATGTTGGTCGGGACATGTTTTGAAAAAGAAATACTAGGTTTATGTTGGGATTCTTCATCAGTATCTCCACCAAAGTCTACCAACATAGGCTTCACTTTAGTCATCTACTCATTAATATTTTCTAGTGGTATCTTGGTATCTCTATCTATTGATGACCATGCATCACCTCCATATTCCTCATCAAAACTAATTACAACTCTTCTAGGCCTCTTAGAAGGGAATGTGCCTACATCTTTTACTGGCTTATGAATTCGACCTTGAGCCATACTTCTTATGATTCTTCGAGCCATGGGTTCTTCTATAGGGGTTTCCTTGACCTTCCTAGATGATTTTCTCTTTTGCTTCTATTGTAACTTCGAAGCTAGTCTCTTAGCAATACTCCTGACATCCTCATAAACCACTCGATCATTCCTTTGAATAGTCCCAATTTTTTCCTTGGGAATTTCAGCATTATCTTGAGCAACTTCGACATCTTCAACATTCTCCTGAATATTTTCAACATTCTCAAGGGAAATTTCAACACCAGTTCAGTCAAGTTTTCTAATATGGCTTCATTGACAAGCTCCTCAATCACATTTTGAGCATTAGAACTCGGGACTAAATTTTCAGGCCAGGGACTAGAAACAATTCTATGTAGGAAATTGTCCCAAGTTTCATTTTTCTTACTTAATTAGGCTGCTACCAACATTTTTTTCTGGGCCATGGTGATAAATACTTTTCTGAGGGTTTCTAGTACAACATGCCTATGTTCTTTTTGGTGATACTAAAAAGCCATACTATGTAATGTTGCCTCTAAGATGTTGTCTGATGTCATTTTCACTTTGATGGGAAAATATTGCTCATGATTTATTATTTAAGGTAAAGTGATCTTCAATTTATCACGTCCATAAAGTTTGTATGAAATAAAATTTAGATGGAGTAATCTAGCCTTATTAGTGTGGCAAAGCTACCAGTTCAAAAAACTTGATGAAAAAGTATAAACGAGTTTATACTATTTTCCAAACTGAATATCCACTTTCTACAACTATGCAAGGTTTGTCAAAAACAGAATTTTGATGTACATCTGTTCATTGTTTCCTATATCCCGAACTTGCACTCAAGTGTCTACAGTCACATGTAATGTGCTTCTCAATTGCAAAGTGGAATTATACAAATCAAATGTTCATAGATGAAAGGATATTGCCTTAAAGAGAACATTGCCCATCAAGTATTCAATCTCTTCTCATTAACTATGTTTTCATGCATTTCTATGGGGTGGATCAAAACGTGGGAGTTATTCTGAAATGTAATAATATAAGGGGTCGTATTTTCCACATTGATTTATGCACCTATTTGATTTGTACAAACTGCTATGATTAAATATGATTTCCTAAGTATGCAATCACAATATGTTTGTGATTTAAGGTTGGCACAAGTGAATTCTTTGTCCATCCACTTTATAGCCATTATGTATTAATACTCCATCCACACTTGCAGCCATGGAATATGAATATAATGCTAAAGAGTTGAAAATTTAATCTAACGTATAATAGTCTGGAGTAATTTCAAGTTCTATAAATTCAGAGGTTTTGTGAAGTTTATATGACTAGGGTGATTGGAAGCATTCATACTCATTTCTCCTAAAAGCAACATGACACAAACTATGTTGTGAGGATAATGTTAAAAATAATCAAGATAAAATGTATATAAAATATATTTGGACATAAACCATAACATCAACCATTGCTATATGATATGATAAGAAATGCAACTAGATGAGAAAAATTGGATACAACTCCTTAGTGATCCAAGAGAACCCCAAGAACTTGCTCAGAAATAGAAGATAATATTCTCAACTATGGTTGAATGTTCACGGAAGATGAGGTCCTACAAATAGAGAGAAGAACTCAGCTCATGAGTGCTATGTTGCTTCTTACTAATGCTACAATTAAATAGGCACAATTAAACCAACTACTAGCAACAACCAGTTGTATGACTGCTTACTCCTTACTGCAGGAAAACTTCATTGCAAAATCTATTGTTCTAGTAGAGGAAGTTTGCCCAAGAAGTTTAGAAGTTGCAAATTCTGAGATCACTGATGTAAAATTATATAATATATTCTATTTAATCTCAATGGAAGAGAACCTGCCTTATAGGCAGGAGGTTGGTGGTTCAATTCCTCCATGCCCTATATATATAAAATGACTGCAAATGACAAAAAAGATATAAATGACCACCAAAAAGAGATAGATGACCACTAAAAAGAGATAAATGACCACTACAAAAATTAGAGATAAGTGACCAAAAAACTACCAAAATTCGCATATAAACAACCAAATGGCAATAAATGACCGCTAATTTGCTACTAGTGGTAGCCAACTCAAAGTGGTCATTTATATGTTTATTTTGGTCATTTATATCTCATTTTGTACTAGTGATTATTCCTTCTAACCTAACTATCCATCTTATCCAAACTCCTCCATAAGAACTAAGGAAAATTCAAATGTTTTCTTGATTCAAAATGTAGCAGAATGCGAAAGTGATAGAGGAAGATCATAGCATATCTACATTTGCAGGTGATATATTTTTGGACGATAATCAAAGGGTGAAACCATTCATCCTTAATCATGCTTGAGGAAAACCCTTCAACTCTTTATCATCATGAAATTCTTCTTTGAGGGACCAATTGCAGGATTCTCGACCCATTGATTGATTCTTAAACCACTGCTCTCTCATATGAGGTAGCCTTGTAAAACTTCTTTGAGGGACCAGTTGCAGGCTTCTCGACCCAGTGACTGTGCTCTCTAAAACTTCAAATACCAGGCCACTGATACAAGCTTTCCTCCCATTGAAACCAATGGAAAACTTCAAAGTGACCTCATTGTCAGGGTTGAGCATGAAAATTCTGCCATATAGGGTAAGACAAGGCTTGGGTATGCAACATGAAGAGAATGGACCGCTACAATTTCAACATGTTTCAAAATGCTGAATATTTTAACACCTCCAATTGAAACCTATTCGGATCATGCCAATTAATTCAAATGAGTGGGTTGGGACATACCATAAATATTTGGCATTATTAAGAATCGTGTGAGGTGGCTGCATGAAACTTAGTGACGAGATGGCATTAAGAAAAATCAAATCATAAGAGCATGAAGGTATGAGTGTAATTATAGACGTGACATTGGGAATAGGAAGAAGAAATTCCATATGATACAATGATGATGGATAGGGAAATGGTAAATAAAGCTCATAAATAAGTTATCTTGCAAAGTTAGGGACAAAAAGTTGATGTAAGTTTATAACAATAATGATCAAAGGTAAGGTGAAATCATGCTACAATAGGGGAAACCAAAACTTGGACAAGAAATCGAGCTCTGAAAAGGACTTGTTCATTCAGACTCATCCCTTGGTTTCAAGTAGATTGAATTAATTCCTATGAAGAGAAAACCTTGACTTGTAGTTGGTGCCAAAACTAAAAAATCCTGAAATGATGGACTTGCATAGACATGGAAGAAATTTGACAGATAAGCTAGTGTTGTTGAAATAAAAGATAATGCCAAGATTTAACTGTAGGTGTTTCTGTACTGGTTTCTCCACTAGTGGAATGAAAATCACACCTAGAGGTTTTTATGTATTGGTTTATGCACCAGTGGAATAGAAACAGAGAAAATTGATTTGAAACTACCAGAAATTCCCTGAGAGATATATTGATACTACCAGAAGCTTGTAGATACTAGATGAACATGAAGGTGAATTTTTGAAATTGATATTTTCCTGGAAGGTTTTGAGATTCTGGAAAAGTTTATGAGATCAATAAATATGAAAATACTGAAGAATATACTAGAACATGCTAAGAAACTGGAACCAATTCTTGTTGATGATGGATGTAGGCTGTAGACTAAATACTAATATTGAGAAATAAATTAGGTACAACTATGCACAATATATTGGAATCACCATATGATGTCAAGTGGAGAGAAAAATTAACTACATTGTAATAGGGGTAAGGGGATGGATATCCAAACAACCATGCTCTAAGCTCTGTAACAAGGAAAAAAATGAATCTAGGAAAAACCAATTCGTTGAGATACATAAAACTACCTCTTTTTGGAACAACTGGTTACCAGACTACCTTACATCTATTTCCTCTTTATTCAAATTGATGGAAAGACTAATATCCACTAGAAGTCTGCAAATTGAAGTTAGAACATAAATCAGTTTTCCTTCAACATAAACCACATCATGGCATAATTCTAACTATGTGAATGGATTTTGATGAAGTCAAACATAGGTAGAAATCAATAGATTACCAACCCTTAACGAATGTTGTTAACCAATGCAAGGATGATGTTAATGAGTTCCAAGGTACCAAAGTACATCCTACAAAGTAGGAATGAATGTACTAAGGTCAAGTCACTTTGCAAGATATGATGGATAGAGGACAATGATGTATTCATACTGTCATCAACAAGAGTGCTTGCCATTAGGGCATGTAAGCCTCAAGGTACTAGAAGAAGTATCTAACCTTAATCCTAGATAAATTGTTGAAGTTAATAGGGCAAGGTTTGTCAGAAGGAAGGCCATAAGGAATCCTTCATCATCCAACGTGAGGACAAACAAATTTATTTGAAAAACATAATGATAGAACTAACAAATGGATACAAGACTCCAATGTGAACTTTACTCGTTGGTTTCCCAATTTTCAAGCAAGTTCATGTCTAGTTGCCCTGGCAAGCCAGTTTTGACAACTAAATAGATTTTTATATGTAGTTTTTCAATTTTTTTCATTTTTATTCAAATATTATTTACATATTTACATCTGGAGATCCGTATCACAAAATAAACTCAAGTGGGACGGGGATCCGTGTCACACTGGAGAAATTGGTCCTACAAAATATAATGCCCATTTTTCAAAGGCTTGAATCAATACTTGAGGTTGTAATGGAATTTCATCTGCTTTTGTTGGCCTTCCCATGTGTTGACAACTGTCACAAATTTTAACATACCTTGTATCATCCTTGAAAAGGGTTGGACAATAGTATCCTAGGTGCAAAACTTTATAAGCAGTTCTTTTGTTTGAAAAGTGGCCTCCACAAGGTCCATCATGGCAGGCTTGGATCATATTATGTATCTCATCTTCCTACACACATCTTCTAATAATCAAATTAGGACCAATATGCAAAAGGTCACCTCCAATCCAGGAGTAGTTAGCACTTAATCGAACAATCCTTCGCTTGTCATGAGATGGAAGATTCTATGGTAATTTTTCCTGTAGCAAGATAGTTCGCTATATCTTCAAATCAAGGTGTGTGAGTAGAAACAACAAACAAATATTCGCCAGGAAAATTGTCATTTACATGAGTAACATCATCATTGTTCTTATTGATTCTAGAAAGAAAATATGCTATTTGATTTTTCCTTCCAAGTCTATCTAAAATGGTGATATTAAATTCTTGTAACAAAAACAACTATATTGTGATCCTACTATTGGTGATAGGTTTGTTGATGATAAATATAATGGTTGAATGATCTGTATGGATAAATATTTCGTAGCCTGTGATGTAGTGTCTAAACTTAATGATTACATGCACAACAACTAGGAACTCTTTTTCAGTGACTATATAGTTAGAATTAGCAGGCATAAGATTCTTGCTAATGAAATAAATGGCATATGAAACTTGGTTTTCTCTTTGTCCAAGAATAGATCCTAGAGCTGTATCAGAAGCATCGGTATAAATATGAAAGGGAAGAGACCAATTCCCCCCCTAAGTACTGGTGCTACTGACAACTTCTCTTTCAAGGTATCAAAGGCAGTTTGGCAATGTGAACCCCAAGAAAGGATAGAATCTTTGGAAAGTAACTTAAATAATGGTGCAACTATCCTAGTGAAGTTTTCAATAAACCTCTTATAGTAGCCTGCATGACCCAAGAAACTTCTTACCTTTTTTTGCAACAGTGGGACTGAAATTTTGGTGATTACCTCAATTTTTGTTGTGTCTACTTTAATTCATGCAGAAGAGATATGATGTCCAAGAACTATACCTTTAGTTAGAATAATTTTACATTTTTCATGACTAAGAGCAAGGTTTTTCTTGGCATCTTGCTAAGACTTTTCCAATTTATTAAGGGTCTCTTCAAAAGTATCACCATGCACTGTAAAGTCATCCATATAGATTTCCACACAGTCATGCATCAAATAAAAAAAACATCCTAGGACATCTCTTTGGAATGTAGAGGGATCATTGCATAAAACAAAGGGTAAAAACAGGTAGGCATAAGTGCCCCATGGGAAAGTAAAGGTAGTCTTATCCTAATATTCTAGTGTGATCTAGATTTAGTTATAGCGACTTAACCCATCTAGAAAAGAAAAATACTTCTTGCAAGCTAATGTATCCATTACTTGATTGATAAAAGGAAGAGGGAAGTAGTCTTTCAATGCAAATTTGTTTAACTCTCTAAAGTCCACACATATCCTCCATTTCCCATTATTTTTAGTCACAATAACAAGTGGATAAACCCACTTTCTATCAAAGATGGGGTAGGTAAGATTGGTAGTCGGTAATTTTTGCAATTCCTCTTTCAAAATATTTTTTAAAGTTGGGTTCATTTATCTTTGTGGTTGTCTAACAAGCCAAGAATTCTCTTGAATATATATGTGGTGTATGCATGTTTCAGGATGAATGCCTCGCATGACCTTATAGTCCCATGCAAAAGCACCATATTATTGTTTTAGTTCCTGAACTAACCGCTTTTGTTGATGTTGATCTAGATTAAGATTAATAAGTATAAAATTATCTGGACTAATCTCAACAGGGCTAGTATAGGAACTTGAACTTGTACCTATGGATAACACTAAAGATGATGTTAAGCCTATTGGATTGCAATTTTCTTGAAACTCCCTACTAAAAATATGTTCATACTCTAAAAAATATTTAGGGTAGTCAATAGATTCTGTAGAAGAGAGGAATAGGTTTAGTATGCTCTCCTCAGTTTGTTCTTGTAACCCCCTAGATTGTTCAATGGTAAGAAGGGGTTGGATAGTTTCTTCATCTTCATAAGGGCTCTCTAACCACAAGTTTTGTTCTACGGCGGGCTATGCAATTGCATATAGAGTGAGGTTTTTCATAGATATCCCATTGGAGATATTCATCTCCCTAGATCTGCAACTGATGAAGGCATCGACAGTAGCTAACCAAGGTCTACCCAAAATCACAGGATGACCATGCATAGTTGTCTTAGGTTGGATAAACATAAAATATATGGGATATTCCCATGATGATAGAGTAATGGTGACATCATCCAAAACATTAACATGTACAATTTTAGATCTATCATTTAACTCAAGTATTGTTGGTGTAGGTCTAAGATAATATAATTGCAACAATTCCATGGTAGGGATAGTCATGATGTTGATAACAGCCCCTAGGTTAATTAAAGTATTTCCTATGGAAGTGTCATTGATGTAAATAGTGACTATGGGGTTTCTAGGATCTATGTAATTCATGGGTTGTTCCGACATAAGCCCAGATAATTGACCAACTTCATGGATGGTAGGGGGTGTTTGTGTTTTATGCATGGCTTCTTAAGACATAATTACCTTATATTTTTTACGTAGATAAGTACATATTTAATGGCCTACAATAAGGGAATCCTAACACAAACATTCCTTAATTAAGTTTCTAAGTCAAATTATGGTTAAATGATAGGTTTTTCTATGGCAAGTCTCTCCGGATAAGGAGGAGTTTTGGATCCCTATGGCTACTCAAAAGGTGATGGTAGACATGCTTGTGGTGGTGGGACTTCTTTTTTCGGAATGGTCATCATTGAGTATTGGGATAGGATTTTTCTCCACATCATGTTCTTCCTCAATGATTACAGTGGGTTTTGTCTTATTCAAAACCTTTCCATACCTAAGATGAATGTCATGCAAAGGTAAAGGAGTAATCATGTAAGTTGGGAACATTTGGATCCCAACATTAAGAGTAAGATTAGCTCTATTATTTGGGTTAGCAATAGGCTAAGATGGAAATTGCGTGGGACGATGAGGAATGTGTTGATTAGGGGGGAATTGGAGTTGTGGAGGTTGAAAGATAGTAGGTTGAGGAGGATGAGTTGGTGGTATGTGATTAGGATATTGAGGGTAGGTATGGTAATGGTTTGGCAATGGTTGAGGAGGGACATTTCCATATGTATTTTCTCTCCAACCTTTTTGCCAAGGTTGGATTTGGAATGGATGAGGAGGGTAGGTATTCCATAGGTTAGGAACACCCCAATGTGATGAATTGTTAGCATACAATGGACCAGATTGTGCATAATGATAAGAAATTATACTTTGAGTCCTTGGCTGCCATGGGCTCTTTTTTGTAGCGAGATAAGGAGGTTCTACTACTTCCCCACTCCTGTAATACCCCCATTTTGACCTTTAGGATATTTTGGGCTATAATGTAAATATTGTATGCATATTATGTACGGTTCCTAGCATGGAGCTCAAGGCCAAGGCCCCGCTAATGAATGCTCGACCTTGAAGAGGCAAGTATTGGATATTACGCTACCCATGTGCTAGTGAACCATGGGAATTGTAAATATGCATTTTAATATAAATTCCCACAACTAGCTATGCAATGCAACAAGAGATGGGGGCATGATGTTTACAAGGAATTGGGAGGGAAATATTCAAACCCTTGAGTCAATCAAGTCAAGTCAAGTGTCAATGAGAGAACCCATGAACCCTCAACTACCCATGTTGAATTTTGTGCCCAATCATTCATTTCACCCAAGAGTTGGTTGAGGTAGTTAATGCCTTGTGGAATGGAGAGGTATGGCTGTCCGAATTCGAGTATGGGCAAGCCACCCTTCCTAGAAATTCGTGTTTGGATTCCTGGGCAAGAAAGGAGCCATGAAATTGCCTCCAAGCCATGATTCACCCATCAGTTTTTCTCTCTCACGAGTTGGGAGCTTCCTAGGCGTTTTTCTCCATGGATTTCCTATGTTATCCTTCTTTTTCCTAGTTGGGAAGGGCGTTTTTGTTGTGGCTAACAGTGGGGAAGAAGGGGAAACGATTTGGAGGTTTTATAGAGGCCGTTTTGGCCCACTGTATGCTCATACATCTGCGGGAAAAATAGGTTTTCTTCCCTGGGGTTGATTCCCTCTTCCCACAATCCATTTTTGGGTGTGCAATGATTTGGGAAAGACCCATAGACCGTATTTTGTGAATCCCATTGTTGAAATGTGTATCCATGCCCAGTTTTGAGTTGCTGTGTGTAAATGAATGTTGGGGTTGAGATGGGTATCCATTGCTTTGGGCTGTGCTGAGCTTGAGAGTCCCCTTTTCCTTGTAGATATCATGCCCAGCTCGGGGGTGGTCTCTTAGTGCTGAAAGAATACAGGCTAGGCAAAGACCTATGGTTGGGTGGAACGTTGCAGCAACATAGCTAGTTGCTTGGGACAACATTACAGTGAGATAAGTATATTCTTTTATGTGTATTTATTCCCGCACTGTTTTAATTAATGGATGGTTGTTCTTGTCATGATGGACGCATGTGAAAGGTGTGTGGATTATAATTTATTTCGCTGTGCACATTTGATTTGAATCGCATCTGCACACATATTTATGTTATTGTACTGCCATTTGCTTTGTTTGTGAATGGTGGAATGGGCTAAGTTTTATAAAATCCCAGGTTTTGGGTATCATGTTCCCTTCCTTGCGTTAATAGATGGGAGGGGTCATGACAACTCCCTTTGTAAATAGATTGTAATACTAGTAGTGAGGGACAACTTTCAGTAGCATGATTTTCTACACAAACAACACAAGTCTATACATTATTCAATGGAAAATATTTTAGGGGATTTTTTTGTCTACACTTAGAATAGAAAATAGATAAATCAAAATTTTCCTCTTCTTGTCTTTTCTTAGTCTTGAATGCATCTAATTGATTATTGAGAGTGCTTAAAATATCCACTTTAAAATTTTGCAATAAATTTCCTATTTATGTTCTAGTTACTCCTACAACAGATTTATTTCCTTTGGAATTGTATCTATGTTTACTCTACCTTCTTTAGCCCTACTTTGAGATTACTTTTTACATAAATCACAATTTTTTTGTAAAGAGTTTTGAGAATATCAGTAGAGCTCATGAGATTAAGAATGTCAATGTATTCTTCCTGAATTCCCTTCAAGAAGGTGGTTTTGATAGATTCCTCGTTCAAAGAACCATGTTTGATAATGTCCCCATAAGATCACTATGGGCTATTCCTCTAATCCATCCAATTCCCGTGACTTCAAGCAGAAAAATTATTAGATTAGGGGATTCAATGGCCTAAAGTCACTTTTTAAAATCGATAAGAAATGGTAAAAAGGTGACGTGGGTCATGGAATAATGTTAAATTCGTGAATAAAGAGGCCTCCAAGACAAGGAGGGTGCATGAAAGGAAGAATGGGTCAAAGCGGAGTTTTAACTCCCACCAAACAAGGAGGGAATCCCACAAATCAAGGCACAAAAGAAGCTAATGCTCCATTGACTAAAAATAGCCAAGGAAGGTGCATGAGTGGAAGAATGGTTCCATGGGGAGTTGTAACTCCCACCAAAAAAGGATGTAATCCAAAAAATCAAAGCACAAGGAATACCAACGCCCCCAATGGGCCAAAATTAGCAATGGAATGGAGATGAGGAGTCATGATGAGATATTCTATCCTAAAAATCAATTTTATTATTATTTTCGAGAGAAAATTCTAGAATGAGGTGGAAAAGGTCAGAAGGAGATTTCTAAAAAGGGTGTGGGATCTCTTGGGAGGAAATTTTGGTCATTTAATTTTCGAATTGGGGAGCTCTTGATATTTTCGAGCTTGGGTCATGTGCCCCTTTCATTTGTAACTGGTTTCAGTGGTGAAAGATTCCACCGTAGCTGGTAGAGAGGAGATGTCATTCAAAGTTCTCTATAGAGATTCATTGATTAGAGTGTGTTGCATTGGGGGAGTTTTGAGATCTAAAATGGGCCTCCTATGGGAAATAATAAAATAAGAGCTATGATGATAAAAGAAGAGTTCTAAATTTTAGAGGGGAAAAATAAAAACTACTTTTTATTACCATATTTTTGACATATCTCCTTATTGATTTAGCCAAATTTCAAGTTTGGGCACTCATTGGATGCAAAATTTAATTCTGCATCCAACCCATACCCACACTGCATACTGCTGAGGCACCCACAGTATGTAAAAAATGAAAAAATCAATAAAAAAACGCATTTTAATATTAAAATACTTTTTTTGATTGAAAATTTATTTTTTCATGTTGTGGGTGCCTTAGAAGTATGCATTGTGGGTATGGGTTGGATGCGGAATTAAATTCCACATCCAATGAATGCCCAAACTTGAAATTTGGGTAAATTGATAAGGAGATATGTCAAAAATACTATAAGAAAAAATAGTTTTTCCTTTTTCCCTCCAATGTTTTTTACAAATTTTCCTCCCATTGTTGACATCATCATCTTGAATCATATTGGTTCTTATAAAGTGAATTTTGATGGTACATTTTTTGTTTTGAGGCCCATTTTTTACCTCAAAACTCCCCTAATGAGTGTTTCTTTAAGGATAGATGATTTGACAGTGTTTGGAATTACATTGTGCTGGTTTGGTTTTGTTTGGGTGTGTTTGGAATTGCTTAGTGTTGGTTTGGAAGTTTGGATACCGTGGGTGTTCTAAATATTGAACCGGTATTGATGAGGCTGAAAATAATATTCTAGTAATGATATTTTTATATGTTTTTGGTCTATGAGTCCTATTCCATTGCATCCATAGTATCGTTTCCAGTTGGAAATACTTTTGTTTCACCGAAAAGGGCTTTGTTTTCCCAAGATATTGTCGTTTTATGAGATCCAAGGGTTTCAATTAAGAAGAGCGCACCAGTGGTTGTTCCATTCTCTTGCAGAAATCTCTATTGGTTGTATATCACTCCTACTTGGATGAGGGAACACAGGGGAAGTAAGATCCATTAGTTCGGAAGCTGCCATTTTCTGGTGGAGGGAAAACTTGTGAAGATAGTTCTTTTGATTAGAGTTGTATTTTCTCCATTCTTTCTCTATTTCATGCCGAAAACCATCTCTCGGATTTTGTATCAGATTTATATATGTATTTGCAGCTACTGTAGAAGCCATTATTGTTGTTGTTCTGTGGCCATCCATTCATAATAAAATACCATAGTGTTCTCTCGACATGCATTATGCAAAATTCGAGTTGTTGGTTATTCTATGTGTGGAGCTATAATTGTGATTGTGAAATCTTAGATATGTGTGTGTACAAATATTATAAAAACACAAAAATATTAGCTCTCTTGAATCTGGTACACTATAGTGGAATTGAAGCATGATTCTTGGCATCTGTGGGCTTTGAAGAGAGGTATATGACTTCCGAGGATTTGCAAAATATAACTTATAGAAGGTATAGACACCGAGAACCTATTTGGGAAGAAGAATAACTGTCTTCGACTAGGAATACAACTCAGAAAGAACCCATGATGGAAAGAAATCCGGAACCTACTCTAGGGAAGATGACCACCGAAGAGAAGGAGGATTTGTTCATGAAAGGGCTCTTACATACCTTAGAAAAATTGGCCAAAGGCCAAGAAGATACAAGAGATTTTATGGGAAAGTTGGAAACCTATGGCTTTGGAAACAAAAATGGTGAAGGTATCAACAGTGGATCTGAAGAGGGAGACCGAAACACCATGAAATCTCATGTAGAGGTGATTACATCTCATACCAACCCACAAAACTAGACACATGAGTACCAAGAGACACCTAGATCCAGACTACCTACATTTATGGATGCACAAGCGATAGTAGCAGTTGAGCAAAGTGAACAATATGGGCCATTGGAATCCTACTTTTAGGAGTATAGAGCTATGAGTTCTGATTTCTGATTAGCAATGACCTTTTTGGAGTACTGCAACAACAATGACTGAAATAAACCAAGGGGATTTGATGGGTCATCCAAATGCATTTCCAGAGCATGGGTGAAAAAACTTGACACCAAATTCCAGTTGAATCCCATGGCATAAGCATATGCCATTGAATTGGACACATTGCATCTGGATGGAGAGGTGCATGATTGGAGGTATCATGGGATGAGAACCCTAGGTCACGGTGGTATCACCTCATATGATGATTTTACATGGAGACTCATAGATAGATTTGATAGGAAGGACCCATAGATGTTGTTCAGAGAGTTGTCTCAAATAAACCAGATGGGGACAATTTAGGTATTCATTTTAGAATTTCAGTGGATCGTTGTCATTATGTCTAACATTTGAGAAGAGCTCTTAGTTTTGTTGTTTACAAAAGGCTTGGTGGAGACATTGCAAGGAATGGTTAAGGCCTACAAGCCTACCACCTTGTAGGATTCAATCAACCATACTTGGTATCTACAATATGCAGTGCCTAAGATCCGATTCCCTCTGAAGACAAACTTTTCAGCCAAGTTCAAATACTCCAAACCTTTTTGGAAATATGGATCGAAAAAGAACAAGATGGATAGCAGTAATATAAATGAGTTGAAGAGGAATAAACTGTGCTTCACTTTCTAGGAGCTTTGGGTGCGTGGTCATAAGTGTGTGAAAGGGAAGGCACACTACATAGAGGTATTCTCTGACAGTGAAGAGGAGGAAGATCGTGTGGGGAAGGATCCTGTACCAGAAGAGGGGAACGAGACAGTAGAGGAGGAACATCCACAACCCTAGTCCGGGAAGGGAGTTCTTGCCACTTTATCAAGAGTCCCTCGTTATCACACTCTCAGGTTGAGAGGAGTGATACAAGGCCAAAGAGTGTTAGTTTTGGTTGATGGTGGAGCCACCCACAATTTTATAGATGTAGCAATGGTGCATAAATGAGAAATCTCCCCGCGAAAGCATTTGAAGGATTCTCCATGATTATCCCTTGTAACAACATTATGGATTGTTGCAGATGGATATGCAAACTTAATATCACCATAGATAACTACACTATGACAAATAAATTTTACGTGGTGGATGTAGCTGACACCAATGTAATCTTGGGAGTTCAACGGTTGTTCTCCATAGGGGACCATTCCATAAACTATCAGACTCTGGAATTGAAATTTAAAGGGGTTGATGGGAAGCAAGTGGTTTTGAGAGGCATGCACACTTATCACAACAAGGTTGTAACAACAAAGAGTATGTAAGTAGTATTGAGGCATTGATATATTGAGTGGGAAATAGAATGATTAATCACAACCAAGGAACCAGCAGATGATGCTTCCCTATATTCGAAAGACCTACATAACTTGCTTAAAAAATATGAGAAGGTATTTGGAGATCTTCCACCATGAAGGCCACTAGATAGAGGCATTGAGCATACAATTAAGTTGGAGGTGGGAAATCAGTCAATCATCACCACTCCATACTGGAATCTAAAAGGTTTAAGGATGAGATTGAAAAGACCATAAAGAAACTCCTTGAGTTGGGATTCATAAGGCCTAGTTCGAGTCCTTTTGCATCTTCAGTAGTGATGGTGAAGAAAAAGCATGGAACAATGAGGATGTGTATAGATTATCAAACCCTGAACAAAAAGAAAATCAAGAACCGTTACCCCATTCCATGCATTGATGAGATGATGGATGAGCTGCATGGAGCAAAGTACTTCTCCAAGGCTGACCTTTGTTCATGATACCATCGTATCAGGGTCAAAGAAGGATATGTACAGAAGGTAACTTTCTGTTGTCACTATGGTCACTTTGAGTTCTCAGTCATGCTCTTTATTTTGACTAATGCGCTTGCTACATTCCAATCGTGATTGAACCACATATTTAGTAAACAGTTGCGTAAGTTTATGTTGGTGTTCTTTGATGAAATTCTCATGTATAGAAGGACATGGGAAGAGAACCTGTAGCACTTGGAAATAGTGTTGAAGATTCTATCAGAACAATCATGTTGTAATTTGTGACATTACATGGGAATTCAAGCAGATATTAGCATACACACAATAACCATCATAAAATCATATATGAGTCAAACGTTCAACTGTTTCATTCATTCTTGAAATGGTATACTTATACATCAATTGGAGAGGTTGGAGTAGTTACACCCGCTCTAACTACTCTTTTAGTTAAGTACAATAACATAAGCTAATGATGACAGATTAAGAGACCCGAAGGGTCGCTCCAACATCTCCCCCACCCCAAAACGCTTCTTCATCCTGAAGAGAACAAGTATGCAAAAAAAGTCGCGACTTGTAATTCTCCAGTCTTTGTCTTCAATATGGTAATAGTCAATGAAGCCTCACCCTTTAATCATCTAGCTAGACTCATCTTCAATGGATAAGAATGGAGGTGTTTTGGCTCTTCTTTTTGCACCATTTCTCTGCCTTCAACTTTCAAATTCACAACTCAGAACTGTTCTATGAATCGACACCAGGTGGCGCAATCGATTCAAGTGTTCTTTGTGTCATCATATTTCATTAGGATCTGTTTTGTGTGGTGTAAGCTGTCTTTTTCTTGAATGCCGACTTCGTCGTCTTCGTTTGTTGTGAGGATTTAGAGTTCTTGAAAATTTTTATGCTACCTTCTCATGTGCATGATGTTGGTCGTGGCCGACTATTTTTGGACATGATTGACTTAACTCGACTCGACCGAAAAGAGTTGGTTAGAGACCGACTTACATTACAAGATCAAAGGGGATCACCTGCCTTTAAGAAGACTCACATTTGATCCCCTCTGGACTAGAAAATTTTTAAAGTAAAGTCACGTCAACATAGTGACTCAGTCGACTCAATTACATAATTGTGACGACCTAAACTTAATGTCGAGCATAAAATATACAACCAACCATCTTTCTACATGCTACATCAACCAAAATACAAAGCAACCTTAATAAGATGTCAATCTTCACCAAAGATAGATACCGACCATATTTTACAAGTAAAGATTCGACCCTAGTTTAACATCTAATAATATTGTCGACAAAAAACATAGTTCTACTCAACTTATAAAAATTTCAATCAAAATATATTTGTTCAAGCTTCCTTGTTATGATCAATTTTTCATGATATATGTATACCTTTCAAAGAGAGTTCCATGAATTTATAAGTGAGCTTACCAACCATCATATATAAAAGGTATACGATCCCTTGTCGACTACATGCTTCCATCATAGGATTTTGCTCGTTCACCAAATTTTGAAGCCAATCAACGGTGTTCTCATACACCGGCTGATTGATTAGGAGACGATTTCCAACCAATGATTCCTGTACATTGACATCATTCTAAGCGACAATTTGGTCGACTATTCATAGTCAGCACATCTGCTGTTTACGTTGTATGATCCGACGGATTATGCAGTGAACTATCAATTGAATAGAATCAATAGACGGTAATTTCCATATCCCTAGCGATATACATTAACTCAGAACAGTCAATTGTTCCAATCGACATATTTTCAACTGGTCAAACATACATAATGTGTCAAGTATTTGTGCAATATTGGGAAATGAACAATCAGTATAATCACCGACATCTCTGATGGATTGCATCATCATATTTTCCATCTGGATTACGAAACCCTTTCAGGTTCTTATATTACATGAACATATATTGATTCAAGTGGGTTTTATGGAAAATTTTAGGGTCGAAATTTTAGACAATTGGCTATTTTTTGGGTTTTTTTCAAAAAATAAATTCGTTATTTGGTCATTTTTTTGTAATATTGCCTATATTTACATAAAATATGTTTTTTTTAATCATAATATTAGGCAAAATTTACAAGTTTCAGTAGTAAACTATATGTTTCATACTTAATATTTTACCAATCTATATATATAGTTTTTCAATACAAAATAATCACCTAGAATACTATAGTTAAGTATACTTTTATAATCCTTAAAAAATACCATAGTCTACTCAATATATTGATCAGTAACTTGATCAAGCTGGAAAAATAACATAAACCGGTGGATATCAAGCAATCGATATCGTTTCTTATATGCGTTTACTTATACTATTAGTAAGTTGGCTGTAAGTTCTTTGTAAGTTCTCTGTCGAGCAATTAATCTTCCAGCGTCCATCATCATCAATAGAAGTCAACGAGTGCTTTGAATGTATTATGTTTCAGTTGAAGGCTACGCTAAGTCAATATCTTAGGGCACAGTCTTTATACACATGTTCCGTCAAATGGTCTTGTGGTAACTATACATGCCAAAAAAAAGTGGCTGACATAACTCGCAACAGTATATTAATATCAAGACGTCAAAGAACTATGGATGGTCCACAACTGAGCAGCAAAGTCATCATAGAAGTGTTTAACGACTGCATACAAATAGGTCGACAGCGTAATAGCACAGTCAATCGAAAGTTACAAGCATGTGTTTAGGCGACTATCTTGAGCAATTTTTTATGTAATAATCTACACAATAGTGTTTCATCTTCCATAATAGCTTCAATTCGATGTGTTTAGGAGACTATCTTGAGCAATTTTTTATGTAATAATCTACACAATAGTGTTTCATCTTCCATAATAGCTTCAATTCGATGTGTTTAGGAGACTATCTTGAGCAATTTTTTATGTAATAATCTACACAATAGTGTTTCATCTTCCATAATAGCTTCAATTCGACCAGTTATGTATTTATTCAGCTTACTGCTATAGGATTTAGTACACAAGTCGATGGATCAAACAAATTTAATAACATGACAATTATTTCTCATGTCGGATGCTCTAGATTCTTCACATCGTTAAGCTTATTACAAGATTTAAAGAGCATGCATATACGAGTGATCTTGCAGGTTTCTTGGCATCGACATCTTCAAATTAAGTATGTCAATAGTGCATCCATAAATAATACATAAGAACTAAAGAGCCAACAATTGAAAAAATAACGGTATCTTATCTATGTTCTTCGCATAATTCGCCGATAGGCGCTACAATGAGCATTTGGTTGTATATGGAGGGCGATCGCAACTTTTAATTAGGGATTAAGGATAGGCGGCTCTGATGATTTGGATTAGAATACACTTTCCTTGAGCACATCCATCAACGACCCAGATTTGGGGTGGGCTCACAGGTTACCCGAACGTTATTGCTAATCCTACTTAAGGTTACAGTTTTGTTTTTGCTAATCCGACTCTATTGCCACGCGGTGGGGAAGCGAATGAATGGTCATATGGTAATGAATCGGTGCGGTGGGGAAGCGAATGAATGTCATATGGTAATGAATCGTTAAGAAGAACAATAGAGTCTCGGAGTTGAGTTTCACACATGCATCACTGCATTATGGTACTTTGTTTGCGTCTTTCTTTGGATTTCTCTTTTGTTTGCAGGTCCAAGCAATGGAGGAGGTTTAATCGTGGAGTACATAAACCCTAAATTATTCAGTTTATAAGACCATTGGTATCTGATATGAATCTACTGGAAATTAGACCGGCGTACAGGAACTTTAATGGTGGTGGGAGCCATCAGGATTCATAAACAGTAAGTCTCTGGAGTATTTCACTATTGTTCCTTTGACTATGAAATCTTTGATATTAATAGTTGTGCTCCTGTTGTTTGTTGCATTAATCGCAATGCGTTCTGTTATTCACTCAAAAAGAGTAAAGCAAAGCCAGTTAATAACTCAATCTGTAGTCAAATGGCGGAGGAGTTACAATCTCAGATTGGGCTTTGGAAGAAACTCGTGGCCCGAGGATGCCAAACTGGTATGGAAGCTCTGATTCTACTTCTTCGTATCTTATTATACACTGCATTGTGGTCTATGATGTTCCATGGTAATTGCTGTGTATTATATTATAAAGTTCATTTAAGTTTATTTTGTAAATACATTCTTCTTAGCACTAAAATGAAATTGTGTTATTATTTTGTAATTTCTCTGAAGATCCCTAGAGAAGAAATATTGGCGGTCGCCACTAAATACATCAGAGCCATGAAACGAAGGTTTGAAGCCGTTCAAATAATTACGGCGCGTTTAAAATATTTTGACGGCCATAGTGCTTGAAACGTGCACAAACGAACTCAAAACCCCATAAAACTAAATTTTAATATTATTGTTATAATGATTAACTAGGTCAAATACGAATTCCATATATATTTGTTCAAATGAATCAATAAGGGTCGCCCAATAATCTCAGTGCAGCTGCTATCACTCAGTATCGCACGGCCCTCGCCTAATCCATTATGGTGGTTAAGAAGGAACAGTTGGACTGCATAGTCCCCAATCCCCATTCCAAGAATGCATGGGTGTACATCAGCCGCTTGACTGCATGAAAGGAACACCTGCTTATTTCAATAATGCAGCCGATTGAGATTCAAATCTGCAGCTGTAAGATTCGATTGATAAACATCCCGGTAGACGACAACGCTGTAGCCGTCAATATATTCTATCCCAGCATAACAAAAGTTTGATTGATACAAGCAAAGGAAACCCATAGTATAAGGAGATTGTTGTTGAATCTTTAATCATTGAGATAAGACTGTTCTTTGAGCATGCAATACAGCACGCGATCCTTTTTGTCTGGCAGGCGCAACGCCAGCAATAATTAGTAACCACAATTACTATTATATTTTCATTCAATACCGTTACATGATGGCAGTGGCATTCCGGGAAGATGTAGTTTTTAAGGTAGTGGGATGACAGCGTGGTCAATTGGCATTCATAAAGTTTTAATGCTATTTATAACTTTTAGTTTATATTGATTATAATATCGATCACCATCAATTATAGAAATTGGAATATTTAATTTTATAAATCGTTAGTCATTATTGAAATTGTATGTAGAATGGACGCAAATGTCATGAATATACCAAGGAGATGATGTTTTAATTTTTGTAGATATGAGGATTCTAACAGAGATGAATACTGTCCATGTCAACTATTCAACATGTTGCGAATTGTCTCTTATGCCTACTTGCTCTCTTTTTTCTTAGGAAGGGTTTGTTGTAATAACGATTTGAATATGAAGTATTACGTAGCATAGATGCTTGTGTATAAGGGTAAGTTTGTTATTTGTAATTTTGTGACAAGGCTGATTGTTACAAAAGTAAGCGATGTGTGTGCTTATGAAGGTTGAAAATAAAAGTAATTTATTAATATGTTGTGAGGAAGGGATGTTTAAACATAAAACTGCTTTTATTATTATAAGTTGTGGAATGGATGTTTGAATATGAAGTAATCTTATGCTTGCATGGGTGTGGCATGAGTGTTGATAATTCTATTAATTTATATTTGAAAAGAAGAATGGTATTTAAATTTATAATTGCATTTATTATAGGAAAACCTAAGACATATGGGTAAATGTTTGCCTTTTTAAATCATAACATTTTTAAATAGTTTAAAATGATCTTAATCTAAGGTATAACTTTATTTCCAAATTATTAAGAAAATAAAATAATAATAATAATCATTGGCGACTCTTAGAGAGAGACAATTTTAGCATGAAGTCAATGGCAATTTGTTTGGTTTTATGAAAAGAAATATGGAGGTGTGGTTGAGAACTTCTAATTTATTTAGAATGAAGACCATGTGAAGGTTGTCATGATTTTAGGAATTGAGAGATGGGGATCGTACAAATCCAATTTTTGGGAAGTTATAATATTAACTTACAAGCTCACTATTGAGTTAAAGTTAATTATTCAAAATCAACATATATGTGTATGATTGACCCTTCATCATTTTTTGTTGAATCCCTTAAAGAAACCACTGAATATAAAATATTTGTAGATATGATTGTATTAATGCTTAAAGATCAATGTGTTGAGTATAATAGTGACATGTTTGGTCTAGATCATAGCAAGAGATAGAATTGTTGATCAAAAATATCTTTACAAAGGTAGTATTACAAGGTTGTATAGCTCGATGTTGATCCCCTTGTATTTGAAACTTCAAGTACATGACTAGGGTGGTTGTTCTTCTAAGGTTGAGAGTTTATATGTTGGAAAATCAAGGAAAGTTGTTTACATGTCTTCGTATAGATATGGTAGCGATTAGTTTCAATTTTCATTCAAGAAATGTTGAACTTGGGAGTAATAAAAAGAAGAAATGTGAGTCTTATCTCACAACTTTGTTGATTATGTTACTAAGTGATATTAGTAATATGATTAGTGAATATAGTAGTAATGCTTTTATTTCTTGGGTATTAGAGGCATTGAAATTGTATGGAATTTATTTAGGAGGTACAAGGATTATAGATAACAAAATTGGAAGGTGCTCGATATGTCTCCATATTTCCAAACTTACGATGTTTTGTTTTAAGCATTTCACTCCATGAAAAACAAAGTCACATATTTGAAAACTATTTTGTATTCATTAATAATTAATAAAATTGAATTAAAAATTTCTTTACATTTTAAAATAACTTAACACAAAAATTCAAGTATATTTAAAAAATATAGATATTTGAAAAAATATATACATATGTAAAAACACACTTTACAATATTTCAACCACTTTACAATTTGCTATTAAAGAAATTACTAGGTTAATTATTATTTTTAAAATAATTATGTATAAATAGATTTATTAGGTTAAAGATTATTTTTAAAATAATAATTATGTATTATTTTTTAGATTTTATTAAAAAAATTATAATTAATTTCTTAAATAGCGTTTTTATATTTTATATTTTATTGATTTATGTTTGATTATTCTTATTTTTATTTTACATGTATTGATTTGAATATACATTTATTACGTTGGTTTGAATTGAATTGATCATTGCTATACTTAATTTTTTTTTTAAATGTGAAAGACAAATATAGTGAGATAATAAAAATTATGTTTAAGATTTGATTTGTAGTTTTAGACATATTTTAAGACATTATATTAAAAATGAATTTATATTAATAAATGATATAATGCAAGACAATTGATTCAATGCATACATCATTTTAGTTTATTACTCACTTATTAGTTAAATAATAAGATATCAAATACATTTGAAAAAACAAAATTCCAATCTCTTAATAAATACGACATTAAAAAGAATTGAAGATAATTACATTAAGATAATAAAACATTCTTACTTGATAAATAATATATGATAATATAATAATAAAACTAATATAAAAGTATACATTAGAGAAAAACAAATTTAGTGGTATAGATGGAATTTGATAAAATTCTATCTATCTAAGTCAATATAATTAATAAAATTAATAATATTATAAATAACTATAAGAAGAATAATATTGATTAACATTTATGAATAAACATCACAATACATTAAAACAAGGTGACATAACCATTACTGAATTTGAATGCTACATAATCAAACATGAAATCAACAATGGTCAAATATCCTCAATCATAGTTAAATATGGTTAGACATCTTTAACAATGGTCAACAATTGTAAAATAAATGTCGATTAGACTTAAATATGGTCAATCATAGTCAACCATAAGAAACCATGGTAAACTATAATTAACTGCGGTCAACAACATCAACTATAGTCAAACATAGCCAACATAATTAAAAAAATACTCAAACAGACTTATTCAAAATATGGTTTAGCATAGTTAATATTATTCAAACATTATCAATCATTGTCAATCATGTAGCCATATTAAGTCAACCATATTAAATCACCCTTAGTCAAACATCATTGGTGATCCGCGATAAACCATGAACAACCACAATAAACTATGAGCAACCATAGTCAACCGTGAATAACAATAATAAACCATTAACCAACAACCATCAACCATCGACCATCAACCATAGTTAACCATGGTCAACCATAGACAACCAAAAGTCGACCATGGTCAACCTTGATCAACTAAATTCAACCATACTTTACCATGGTCACCCATGTCCAACCAAAGTCACCTAAAGGTCAACCAAAGTCAACTAACATCAACCACGGTAAATTAAAGGTCACCCATGGTAAACTAAAGGTTAACCAAAGTCATCTAACAACAACCATGGTAAACCAAACTCAACCAAAGCCATCCATGGTCAAAAAAATTCAACCATGATCAACCAATATCAACCATGGTTAACCAAAAGTCAACTAAAGGTTAACCAAAGTCAACTAATGGTTAACCAAAATGCAACCATGGTTAACCAAAGTCAACTAAAGGTTAACCGAAATCAACTAATGTAAACCATGGTAAACGAGAGTCAACTATAGTCAACCATGATCAACCATGGTCAACCAAATTCAACCATACTTAACCAAAGTCAATCATTGTCAACTAAAGTCAACCATGGTAAACTAAATTCAACCATGTTCAATGAAAGTCAACCATGGTATACAAGTCAACTATGATTAATAAAAGTTGGCCATGGTTAAACATAGTTAACCATGGACAACCATTCTCAACCAATGGTTAGCTATGATCTACCAAAGTCAACCATGGTCAACCATTATCAATCATAGTCAACCATGAGCAACCATGGTCAACTATAGCCAACCATAATAACCCATGGTCAATGTAAGTCAACCATGGCCAATCAAAGTCAACCAAAATCACCCATGGTCAACCAAATTCAACCATTTTCAACTATGGTCAACCAAATTCAACCATTGTCAACAATGGTAAACCATAGACAAGTCAACCAAATCCAACCATGGTCAACAAAACACAATGATGTTCAACCACAGTGAACCAAAGTCAACCATGGTAAACCAAAGTCAATCACTTTAAACGAAAAGTCAAACATCATCAACCAAATTCAACCATGGTCAACCAATGTCAATCCACAAACAACCATAGTCAACCATGGTTAACAATGATCAACCAATGTCAACCATGGTCACCGATGGTTAACCATAGTCAGATACAAAGAGAGATTAGTAAACCATAGTCAACCATGGTCAAACATATAAATAATTTTAATTCATTTCTAATTTTTTCATGGTGGACCATCGTCCACCATGGTCAACCATGGTCAACTAATATCTTTTTGTATCTAATTATGGTTGACCATTGTTGACCATGGTTAACTATGGTTGTTTATGGTTGACCATGGCTCACATTGGTTTTCCATGGTTGAATTTGGTTGACCATGGTTGACTCAATCATGGTCAACCAAAGTTAACCATAGACAACCAAAAGTTTATGGTTAACCATATACAACCAAAAGACAACCAAAAATCAACCATAGACAACCAAAGTAAACCACATATAACCAAAAGTCAACCATAAATAACTGAAATTTTATGGTCAACCAAAAGTCAACCATGGTCAAACATGATAAGCTAAAGTCAACCATACTTTACCATGCTCAACCATGGTAACCAAAGTCAACTAAAGGTCAACCAAATTCAACTAACGTTAACCATGGTAAACTAAAGGTTAACCATGGTAAACTAAAGGTTAACCAAAGTCAACTAACGTCAACCATGGTAAACAAAACTCAACCAAAGCCATCCATAGTGAGACAAATTCAACCATGGTCAACCAATGTCAACCAAAAGTTAGTGAAAGTCAACTTTGTCAGCCAAAGTCAACCAAAGCCAACCAAAGCCACCTAAAGGTAAACCTAAGTCAACTAATTTAAACCATGGTAAACTAGAGTCAATGGTAGATGATAATCAGCCATGGTCAACTATAGTCAACCATCGTTAACGAAAGTCAACCATATAGTTGACCATGGTTCACTATGCTTTATAGTGGTTGACTATAGTTGGTTAATAATAATAATAATAATTTAATAATACTAATTATAATATTAATAATAATAACCAACCATGGTCAACCAATTCCAAGCATAGCCAAACAAGATAACCCAAAGTTATCAATGGTCAACCATACTCAAGCATGGTCAACTAAACTCAATCATAATCAACCTTGGACAACCCATATCAACCATAGTTAACCAAAGTCAACCATATGGTTAAGCATGATTGGTTAATAATAATAATAACAATAATTGACTACGATTGTTAAAAATAATATTAATATTATTAAAAACCATGTTTGTCTATTAACTATGGTTGGCCATGGTCAACAATAGCCAACAATGGTCAAACATATTCAACAATCATCAACCAAAGTTAACCATTGTCGACCATAGTCAACCAAAGTCAACCATCGTTTACCATGGTTAAACAAAGTCAACCATGGTCAACCACAATCAAGCATGGTTGACCATGGTTAAACAAAGTCTACTATGGTAGACCATAGTCAACCATGGTAGACTAAAGTCAAGCATGGTCAATCATAGTGGACTATGGTTGACCATGGTTAATCATAGTTGACTATGGTTAACCAGCCATGGTTGACCATGGTTAAAGTCAACTATGTTTGACCATGGTTGACCATGGTCAAACAAAGTCAACCATGGTCATTTAAAGTCAACCACAATCAAGCATGGTTGACCATGGTCAAACAAATTCTACCATGGTAGACCATAGTCACCCATGGTAGACTAAAATCAACCATGGTCAACGATAGTCAACCATTGTGAACCAAAGTCAACCATATGGCTAACCAAGGTTGACTATGGTTGACCTTATTTAACCATGGTTGGTTAACAATACTAATAATAACAACAACAACCAACTATGGTCAACCATTGTGAGGCATGGTCACCCAATGTCGGCCATAGTCAACCATGGTCAACCGAAGTCAACCATGGTCAACCCAAATCAACCACGTTCAACCATACTTAACCATCCCCAACCAAAGTCACCTATATTGTTGACCATGGTTGATATGGTTGAATCGCTGATATGGCTTGATAATAATAATAATAATAATACCAATTACCATTGTTAAAATTAATAATAATATTATTATTAACCATGGTCAACCGCAGTCAACCATAGTCAACCAATATCAATTATGGCCAACCAATTTAACCATAGTCAATTATGGCCAACCAAAGTCAACCATAGTTAAACAAAGTCCATAATAGTCAACCATAGTCAACCATCCCAACCAAAGTCAACCACAGTCGAACATGGTCAATCATGGTCAACCATAGTTAACCATGGCCAACTAAAACTAACCATAGTCATCCATGGCCACCAAATTTAACCATAGTCAACCATGGTCGTTTAAAGTCAACCACAGTCAAGCATGGTTGACCATGGTCAAATAAAGTCTACCATGGTAGACCATAGTCAACCATGGTATACTAAAGTCAACCATGGTCAACGATAGTCAACCATCGTGAACCACAGTCAGCCATATGGCTGACCATGTTTGACTATAGTTGAACTTGTTTGACCATGGTTGGTTAACAATAACAACAACAACCAACTATGGTCAACCATTATGAGCCATGGTCAACCATATGGTCAACCGCGGTCAACAACAACAACCAGTTATGGTTAACCATATGGTCAACCATGGTCAACCATATGGTTCACTTTGGTTGAGGATGGTTGACTACTGTTGACAATGGTTGACTTTGTTTGACCGTGGTGAAACATGCTTGACTATGGTAAATCATAGTAAACCATGTCAAACATTTCCAAACATGTTGACTATGGTTTCCTGTGCTTGACTATGGTTGAGCATGGTCAACCATGGGAAACCATAGTCAACCATAGGTAACCATGGTCAACCATAGTAAACCATGTCAAACATTTCCAAACATGGTCAACCATGGTGAGTAATGGAAAAGAAATATTTTTATATAATACTAACATATATCTTAACAACCACATGTCACCATGTGGTTGATAGTAATGGCCAACCATGGTTGGCTATGGTTGACTATGGTATGGTCACCCATAGTTGACTCCATGGTCAATGATGGGAAATCATAGTCAACCATGGTCAACCATAGTAAACCATGTCAAACATTTCCAAACATGGTCAACCATGGTCAATAATGGCCAATAAATAATTTTATATAATATTAACATATATTTTAACAACCATATGGTCGACATGTGGTTGACAGTAATGGCCAACCATGGTTGCCCATGGTTGACTATGGTTTCCCATGGTCAAGCATAATCAACTATTATCAACCATGACCATGGTTGACCATGGTCAACCAAAGTAAACCAAATATTGGAAAAAGTGCAGCTTCAAAGATTTCTTGGAAGCCTGAATTATATCAGACCTTTCTATAGAGGGAAAGCAACAGACATCCATGTGTTGCAGCAGCGTTTGAAGAAAAACCCTCCAAAGTGGTCTGACGATATGACTGTGGCAGTCCAGTCAATCAAAAGGAAAGTGCAGAATCTCCCAGCATAGAGCCTTCCTCAAGGCACTGGTCAGTTAGTAATTGAAACTGATGCATCATCTAAAACATGGGGTGGTGTGTTGATTGAGATCATCGACACCAAAGAAAATATTTGTGGCTATGCTTCTGGTTCCTTCAAAACAAAAGAACTCAATTACCCAAGTAGCCATAAAGAGATTATGGCTGTAAAGAAGACTGTGCAACATTTTATTTTGTTTCTTAATCCTATTAAGTTTGTTATTAGAACAGATTTAAAAATAATTCCTGGTATCTTTAAAAATGAGAACCTGATGGCTGAAAATAGTAGTAGAATTTTAAAGTGGTTTGTTTGGTTGAGTAATTTTGATTATGAAATTGTATATAAGCCTGGCTATCTAAATTGTTTGGCTGATATGTTAACCAGAGAACAGTCTCAGCCTACAAAATCCTTTCCAGCTTTGAATATGTTTACTCCAGGTTCCAGTTCCAGTTCTGGAAAAGGAAAAGGAAAAGCACCTACTGAACTTGTGTACCAACCCAGAGAATCCCTATTTTTAAAACCTTGGGATGAATCTGTTTCTCCTGAAGAATGTCGACAGCTTCTGGATTTTGCTGATAGAAGAGAAGCTGAGAAATATTTGGATTTGACGCTGATCAAGCAAATCCAAGAAAGTCCGCTAAAGATCCAAATCATGGAACGATGGGAAAGATATACTTTCCATAGCTTTGAGAAAGCCAAAGACAAATTAAAGCAATGTAAAGAGCTCTGGATAGACTGTAATTTTGAAGGAGAAAATTGTGATGAAGTTTGGTATGTTGATATTGGTGTTGGTGATTTAACATGGACTAGCTATAATTTGATTTTGCAAGTTTGTAAGAAGAAAAGTTTGTTGTCATTTGTGGCGACCCAAGTACTCTCATAAATAAAGCTTGGTCCGGTTGAACTGAGGTGTTATTAGATAAATGTTGTCCTCGTGTTGATTGGGAAAACCGAAGAGCCAACTTCATTCTGCATCTGTAGGCAGACATGCAAGTTGCAGACCAAAACCATCAGTGGTTTAAGTTCCTGTTGAGACACCATGGAGGACGTTATACACGGCTTGAACACACCATGTTCATAAGGAAAAAGTTTATAAAACGTGATCATGAAGGCAAGAGAGTTGATTCCAAAGTTCATACAAGACAAATCCCATTGAACTTCCATGTAGAATCTCTTTTCGCAGGAGAATATCTTTGTCCTGAAAATCCGATCTTTAAAGGATCCGATGTTGAGAGATGCTTCAGCAACAATCTCTATCCTCCTGCTCCTATCTTTGAAGATTCTCAGCCATATGAAGATGATTATGATCGGGCACTCAGTGATGAAATCCATGATGAAATTATGGGTGGTTTCAAATGTACCTGCTGCGGAATAATGATCGGCGACCGTGAAGTTTGCCTCTATACACAAGGCTGTGATCCATATTCGCCTTGAAAGTTTGATGTAATCTGTTGAAAGCTGTGGTGGGCCAGTCTGCTCCACTTTTGTAATAATTTGATTCATTGTCGGCCATTTGGTCTTTTGCTTTCCGTAAAAGTCAGTTCGGGTCCCCATATGTCATTGACCACTAAGGGACGAGATAAAAATCATGATAGTCCTCGTGATTGCCCCGAATCTTTTGACCACCATTTTTCGGTCCTTGCTCACCGGGTAACTGGTTGAGATTTGTATAAATAAGAGGTTCTAGGGATCATTTGGAGCATTGAGTCTTAGTGTTTGCAAGCGATCCAGTAGTTGGAGCTCTGCAAGAGTTGTAGAGAGTCAAGAGCTGAAGATCTATGCTCTGCAAGTTTCCCTAGTGGTATAACATTGCATCAGAACACCCAAGCTCAGTCTATAATTATGGAGTCTGTAAATGTCTAGCTGCTAGTAGACATATTTCAGTGTCCCCAGGTAGCTTCTAAGTAAGATTCAGCTCTGCTGTTTCCCAAAGGTAAACGGGCCCGAAACATTGTGTCTAGGCATATAGATCGAGTTGCAAAGACAAGCTTCGTCCTCTGAAGCCGATCTGCTATGAATGTAATGAGCTGTTGCTATTTTCAATAAAATTTCTAATGTGAGCAAGCAAGTTTCCACATTTAATGAAAGTTAATTGATGCTTGAGGTCCTGGCACATTTGGTATCAGAGCAAGTGAATCAAAAGGAAAGTTTGATATGACTGTGGCAGTCCAGTCAATCAAAAGGAAAGTGCAGAATCTCCCAGCATTGAGCCTTCCTCAAGGCACTGGTCAGTTAGTAATTGAAACTGATGCATCATCTAAAACATGGGGTGGTGTGTTGATTGAGATCATCGACACCAAATAAAATATTTGTGGCTATGCTTCTGGTTCCTTCAAAACGACAGAACTCAATTACCCAAGTAGCCATAAAGAGATTCTGCCTGTAAAGAAGACTGTGCAACATTTTATTTTGTTTCTTAAGCCTGTCAAGTTTGTTATTATAACAGATTTAAAAATAATTCCTGGTATCTTTAAAAATGAGAACCTGATGGCTGAAAATAGTAGTAGAATTTTAAAGTGGTTTGTTTGGTTGTGTAATTTTGATTATGAAATTGTATATAAGCCTGGCTATCTAAATTGTTTGGCTGATATGTTAACCAGAGAACAGTCTAAGCCTGCAGAATCCTTTCCAGCTTTGAATATGTTTACTCCAGGTTCCAGTTCCAGTTCTGGAAAAGGAAAAGGAAAAGCACCTACTAAACTTGTGTACCAACCTAGAGAATCCCTATTTTTAAAACCTTGGGATGAATCTGTTTCTCCTGAAGAATGTCTACAGCTTCTGGATTTTGCTGATAGAAGAGAAGCTGAGAAATATTTGGATTTGACACTGATCAAGCAAATCCAAGAAAGTCCGCTAAAGATCCAAATCATGGAAGGATGGGAAAGATCTGCTTTCCATAGCTTTGAGAAAGCCAGAGACAAATTAAAGCAATGCAAAGAGCTCTGGATAGACTATAATTTTGAAGGAGAAAATTGTGATGAAGTTTGGTATGTTGATATTGGCGCTGGTGATTTAACATGGACTAGCTATAATTTGATTTTGCAATTTTGCATAGAAGAAAAGTTTGTTGTCATTTGTGGTGACCCAAGTACTCTCAGAAATAAATCTTGGTCCGGTTGGACTGAGGTATTATTAGATAAATTTTGTCCTTGTGTTGATTGGGAAAACCGAAGAGCCAACTTCATTCTGCATCTGTAGGCAGACATGCAAGTTGCAGATCAAAACCATCAGTGGTTTAAGTTCAACCACTTATACTATGAAACGAGAACTATATACTAAGAACGAGAACTCTAGCCATAAAAACTCATATTTTTGCATAAAAAACACCGAAAACAACCCCCAAATCAAAAAGTGTTGATGCCAGTATCATGTTTTCATAAAAAACACCAAAAACAACCCCCAAATCGAAAAGTGTTGATACTAGTATCAACGTTTTTTTTTCTCTGGGTTAAAAATATAGCCATGGCTTAAAAATCTCATACTGTTGTTTACGAAAGCCTTAAAATCAACCCCTAAATTGAAATTTTATGTTTTCAACAAATAAATTCCTAACCCTAACCCCCAACAAACTATTACAAAAGTTAAAAAAAAAATTATAATGCGCCCCTCCTACATTACCCCCTACCTTAACCGCCCAAAAATTACATTTCCTAATGCCCTACCCACTACGTTAACCCCTTAATGTTACCCCATTACCCCTCACACATTGTTTTAACTAAAAAAATTTATAACCCAGCTTAAAAAAATTAAAAAATTAAAATAAAAACCTAAACTTAAAAAATAAAAAGTAAAACCTAAGCTTTACAAAAGAAAATAACAAAATACAAACTAGATTTTACAAATTAAAAAAAAAAAGACTTTACAAAAAATAAATTTTAAAACAAATTAAAAATTTTAAAAAAAACTTAAAAAAAAAAAATTAAAAATTAAAAAAAAAAAAAAATTAAAACAAATTAAAAATTTTAAAAAATACTTAAAAAAAAAAATTAAAAATTAAAAAAAAAAATAAATTTTAAAACAAATTAAAAATTTAAAAAAAACTTAAAAAAAAAAATTAAAAATTTAAAAAAAAAATAAATTTTAAAACAAATTAAAAATTTTAAAAAAAACTTAAAAAAAAAATTAAAAATTAAAAAAAAAAATAAATTTAAAAAAAATTTAAAATTTAAAAAAAAACTTAAAAAAAGAAAATTTAAAATTTAAAAAAAAAAAAATTTTAAAACAAATTTAAAATTTAAAAAAAAACTTAAAAAAAAAAATAAAAATTAAAAAAAAAACCGTTGGGCGCCCAAAGGGCCGCCCCACGGGGGCAGCTCGATGCCCGGCATCGAGCTGCCACCGTGGGGCGGCCCTTTGGGCGCCCAACGGGGCGGAGCCGGCATCGAGCTCGTGGGGCGGCCCTTTGGGCGCCCAACGGGGCCGAGCCAGCATCCGCCGCCCACGTTTGGGCGGGCGGGTGCTGGCTCCGCCCTGTTGGGCGCCCAAAGGGCCGCCCCACGGGGGCCGCTCGATGCCGGGCATCGAGCCGCCCCCGTGGGGCGGCCCTTTGGGCACCCAACGGTTTTGTTTTCAATTTTTAATTTTTTTTTTTAGGTTTTTTTTTAAATTTTAAATTTATTTATTTTTTTAAAGTTTTTTTAAAAATTTTTAATTTGTTTAAAATTTTTATATTTTTTTAATTTTTAATTTTTTTTTTTAAAGTTTTTTTTTTAATTTTAAATTTGTTTATAAATTTATTTATTTTTTAAATTTTTATTTTTTTTTATTTTTAAGTGTTTTTTTAAATTTTTAATTTGTTTTAAAATTTATTTATTTTTTTAAAGTTTTTTTTAAAATTTTTAATTTGTTTTAAATTTTTTTTTTTTAATTTTTAATTTTTTTTTTTTAAGTTATTTTTTAAAGTTATTTTTTAAATTTTAAATTTGTTTTTAAATTTATTTATTTTTTAAATTTTTATTTTTTATTTTTAAGTTTTTTTAAAAAACTTTAATTTGTTTTAAAAAAATTTTTTGTAAAGTCTTTTTTTTTTAATTTGTAAAGTCTAGTTTATTTTTTTGTTATTTTCTTTTGTAAACTTTAGGTTTTATTTTTTATTTTTTAAGTTTAGGTTTTTATTTTAATTTTTTAATTTTTTTAAGCTAGGTTTTAAATTTTTTTAGTTAAAACGATGTGTGAGGGGTAATGGGGTAACATTAGGGGGTTAATGTAGTGGGTAGGGCATTAGGAAATGTAATTTTCGGGGGGCTAAGGTAGGGGGTAATGTAGGGCGCTAGGACATTAGAAAATGTACTTTGTTTTTTTAAATGTTTATTAATGGTTGGTTGAGGGGTTAGGGTAGGATATGTAATTATTTTTTTAAATGTAATTTTTTTAAAAAATTATTAATAGTTTGTTAGCGGGTTAGGGTAGAAGGGACGCATTATAATTATTTTTTTAACTTTTGTAATAATTTGTGGGGGAGTAGGGATAGGGTTAGGGTAGAAGGGGGCAATGTAATTTTTTTAAATATTTTCTTTTTAAATTTTAATAATAATTGGTTAGGGGGTTAAATATTATGAAAAATAATGTGAAATAGTATCATTTTTATACAAAATGACTAAAAATCTGTTAAAAATGGGTTTAAATGTCTTCTTTTTCTCGATTTGTTTACTATTTTTTCCATAAAAATATATTATTTATGATTGAATTTTAAAGATAAATGTCGAAAATGTATGTGTTTTTCATTATAGCTAGATTCTAAATGTATGTTTTTTGTTAAATTTCTAAAAAACACACTTGAAAATAGAAATTAAAAATACTTTACAATAAAGATGTGTCAAAGGCCCAAAAAAATGCCTCAAAATGAAAATGTGTGATACTGGCATCAACCATTTTTGAAACGGAGGTAAAAATAGCTACTAAAATTAGGAGAGAGAAAAACGAGAACTGTGTCGAGTTCTCGTTTCATAGTATAAGTGGTTGTTCCTGTTGAGACACCATGGAGGATGTTATATGCGGCTTGAACACACCATGTTCATAAGGCAAAAGTTTATAAAACATGATCATGAAGGCAAGAGAGTTGATTCCAAAGTTCATACAAGACAACTCCCACTGAACTTCCGTGTAGAATCTCTTTTCGCAGGAGAATATCTTTGTCCTGAAAATCTGATCTTTAAAGGATCTGATGTTGAGAGATGCTTCAGCAACGATCTCTATCCTCCTGCTCCTATCTTTGAAGATTCTCAGCCGTATGAAGATGATTATGATCGAGCACTCAGTGACGAAATCCATGATGAAATTCTGGGTGGTTTCGATTGTACCTACAGCGGAATAATGATCGGCGACCGTGAAGTACACAAGGCCGTGATCCATATTCGCCTTGAAATTTTGATGTAATCTGTTGAAAGCTGTGGTGGGCCAATCTGCTCCACTTTTGTAATAATTTGATTCCTTGTCGGCCATTTGGTCTTTTGCTTTCCGTAAAAGTCGGTTCCGGTTCCCATATGTCATTGACCACTAAGGGACGAGATAACAATCATGATAGTCCTCATGATTGCCCCGAATATTTTGACCGCCATTTGCCAGTCCTTGCTCACCAGGTAACTGGTTGAGATTTGTATAAATAAGAGGTTCTCGGGCTCATTTGGAGCATCGAGTCTTATTGTTTGCAAGTGATCCAGTAGTTGGAGCTCTGCAAGAGTTTTAGAGAGTCAAGAGCCAAAGGTCTATGCTCTGCAAGTTTCCCTAGTGGTATAACATTGCAATGCCCAAGCTCAGTCTGTAATTATGGAGTCTGTAAATGTCTAGGTGCTAGTAGACATATTTCAGTGTCCCCAGGTAGCTTCCGAGTAAGATTAATCTCTGTTGTTTCCTAAAGGTAAATGGGCCTGAAACATTGTGTCTAGGCATATAGATCGAGTTGCAGTGACGAGCTTCGCCCTCCGAAGTTGATCTGCCATGAATGTAATGAGCTGTTTTTGTTTTCAATAAAATTTCTAATGTGAGCAAGCAAGTTTCCACATTTTATGAGAGTTAATTGATGCTTGAGGTCCTGGCGCATTTGGCATCCGAGCCAAGACACAAATCTTTGGAAGAATTTCGCATTTCTCTCTGTAAGTGAATGCTCATAATTTATATCTACTAAATCTGTTGCTTTATTTCATCTATCTCTGTGTTTCATATTCTGCAACTGGTCCGGGTAGGTGGTGGAAATGACCACTAAGTAATTGCAAGGTGTGAGGGATTTTGTTAGGGTTGTTCGAAGTCAAGAGGTCGTAGCCAAGGGAAGGTGTAGTAAATCCTCGAAGTTGTCGGAGACTAGTGTGAGCAGAAAATCCCATAGATCTCATGGACCCTAAAATGGATACAATTGAGCTCACCAAGATAGAATGTGAAGCCAATGAGAATGAAGTTAGATTAACAGACCAAGTATCATCTTTTCAAGGAGAATCCTCTTTTGATAATTCTTCCATTATCCATATCAATGATAGGAATCCCTCTGAAAACTGGCAACTGCCTAAAATGCTTCCTTCTGATGTTTATAAGCTTAGGTGGTGGCAGCTTAGATCTGCAACTCAAATAAAAGTGTCTTTAGTAGATGTTTCTTTTACCGATTCTAATGATCCTATACATATCAATCTAATTGATAAAGCTCAAATTGATTGGGCGAAAAAAGAAGGTTTTTAATATGCACATCTTGGTGCTATTAAGTTAGGCTTAGGACCGCTTGTCCATCCTTATCTACCTGTTTCTTCTTTGTGTGTGGCTATAGATACCCGTCATACTAATTTTGCAGATGCCAGCATTGGTGGTTTTACTGCACCTTTGCATAATGCTCCTTCTTTTGGTACAATATTTCCTAAGTATGTTGTTAGTCTCTCTGACCCACATATCTATGACTTGTTAAAGGCTTATATCCAACCTCAGGGTTTCCAAATGCTTGCTGATTCCAATATTATCCAATTAAAAGCCGCTGTTTGTATTCGCTTCGGAAATGATACCCCACCTCCTCTCCGTTCCACTATTCATCATAGTTCGCGCTTGCAAAGCGTGGTGGAAATTGATACATCTCGTCATGCTACGCCTGTCACGTTTGATTGGACTGACATTACTTACCCAGAAGCATGGGAAGTCAAATATAAAGAATTCAGAGATGTTGAGGCAATGAATAGGTTAATAAAGAACAAACCTTTGTAGTTTGATAGACGTACCAATTCTTTCCGAGCACCTAAAGGGAATCCTCCTCCTTGTTTTGGTCCACCTTTAATTAGGTATACATCTCATTCCTCTTATGATAATGCTAGACGTCAAGCAGCTAGCAATACTCTCTCTGCTTCCTCTTCTCAATCTGAACCATCATACACAGGGTTGTATGAAACTAAACATCATGGCCAACAAGATGATTGTCCTGCTTGTAAAAAGATCATACAAAAATTACAACATCAAACCAAAAGGGAAATTCCAACCTTGGGTATGTTTTCTCTTCCACGCCAAGGTCATGACATGGAAACTATAACTCCCAGTGGTCGATCTTTTATCCCTGGTCGAAATCTACCAGATCTCCCTTTTAGACAGTTTACATCTGATGGTCAAGCCAAAAAAGAATTTCTTCCCTTCAAATCTTCTGCCCCTGATCAGACTTTGTCTGATGAAATTAAGTTGGAAAACTGGGGTAATCTGCAACAAGGTTAAACTGGAAGGAATATTGATGATATGCATCATGATATTCTCTTTCTCAAGAGAAGTTCCATAGAGCAGAAAAATATGATAGAAGCACTGTCAACAAAGCTTGAATTGTTGAATCATCTTCTTCACGATTCAACAAACATCAAAGTTAGTCTTGATGAAGCATCAAACAAAGCTCAAAGGAGACTCGGTGTATTAGAAGATCTATTGTCAAAAACAGAAAGTATAAAGCAAAAATCATATGTTGTTCTTGATCATGTTTTTGCTTTAGCAGCTAAAGGTTGTGCACCTTCTTCTCATAAGAAAAGTGTGTCTCTTGGACAGTTCTCTGTTCAGAATAATGATTCTTTACCTGAATGGGATTTCGGAGAATCAAATATGCTGAGAACTGAAATTGAAAATTGGATCTCTGAATTTAAAATAGTCAAGTCTTGCATAGATCCAAATATTGTTGCTCGCCTTGGAGCCTTAGATGTAGGTTTCCATGATGCCAGTTCATCCAATAGAGGTGAAACACAAAGAGTTCCTCTTCAAGGACCTCCTCTAGCTTTTGATGTACATATGGCAGATGCAAATGCTTCTACTCCTCCTCGTCATAGATTCCAGTTTGGAATCAATTGATTTCATAGATGCCAGAACAGCCCGTTTTGAACATCCAATGCCTTGCAGCTTTTAAATCAATGGGTCTTGTATAAGAAAACTCAAGATAATAATCTCACAGGTCAAAATCTAGGTACATAGTTGATTGCTGGACTCTCAGGTTTAGCAAGTGAATGGTGGCATTGGCTTCCTCAGGAGTCACGTAATGAAATGTTAACAGCTGATGATGCTGACTCTCAGATTTTGACAGCTCTAGGTCGAGAGTTTTATGGCCCCGATCAAGGCGAAGACTATGACCATTTAGCTTCACTTTTTATGTCGGCAAGACTTTGTGATCTTAGTAAAAGTGAAGAATACTTTTGCTATATGCAGCAATTGTTAGTTTCCTCAGGTAAATCAGGTGATCCAGCCTATTTAAAGCATTATCTAAGAAGTTATCCTGGTCATGTCCCAGATGCAGTTGAGCAGCATCTCGATGACAAAAACATTTCTCTCTGAGGAATGTCACTGTCACAATTGCATGGTTTTATACTTGAAACTTGGCAAGAGCACTGCTTAGAAAGACGAGTGAGTAAAGATTTTAAAGGCGCCAAGAACTGTATTCAGCTTCATTCTATAAAGATGTAGCTCAAATGCCCAATTGGGGGTGTGGTGCTCATAATAGAGGACATTTTGGGAAAGAGTCCTACCACTGCAAAAAGAAAAAGAAAGGATTCTATACTAGTAAGCCCAGATATCACCCTGACAAACATTATAACACAAAAAGAAATACTCTGAAAGAAAATTCCATAAAAAGCATTTCAAGAAATTTGTTAAGAGACGATATGAAAATGGCCGATACCAAATGCGCCAGGACCTCAAGCATCAATTAACTTTCATTAAATGCGGAAACTTGCTTGCTCACATCAGAAATATTACTAAAAACAGAAAGAACATGTTTCTGCAATATTACTTGGCCTTTTTGAAGCTTAAACCCGAGAAAATCAATTTCTTTTTTACCTATCTCCATCTTTGGCTGAGAAACCATGTTTATAGACCAAATCATAAAACAACTGTAAGTGCTTCAAATGATCTTGCAAATTCTTGGAGAAGATGAGGATGTCATCTCTGAAAACTAATTCCCACTACTTATCTTTGAAGATATCCTCCATTCTTTTCTGAAATTCAGAGGGAGCATTATTTATTCCAAACGACATAACTTTCCATTGATACTATCCATGAGGGACAACAAAATCCATTTTGAAGTGATCTTTTTCATTTATACCTATCTGGTAAAAACAAGATTTTAGATCAAATTTGCTGAAGATTGAACATCCAGCAATCCTTTGCAGAAGACTTGACTTATCAGGGAGAGGATAGCAAACTTTCTGCAAAACTGCATTCAGAGGTTTATAATTGACCACCAGTCTAGGTTTACCTCTTTTCTGTTCTGAATGCTTATTGACTACAAAGGCTGTAGAATCCCACATACTCTTTGATGGTTCGATCAACCCTTTACTCAACAGTTCTTTTATTTCAGCACCACAAAATTCTCTCTCAGAAGGAGACATTAACCTTGCTGAGGCTTTCATTGGTTTAATTTTCTGAAGAGGATCAAATGGAAGTGAAACAAAGTATTTCTCTCTTTTCCAGAAAGTGTTGGGACTTTCTGAACAACAATCTTTTCTCAATTTCTCAGTTATTGTTGCAAGAGACTTTTCTTTATGGCTTTCAGCATAAGCCACAACTCTTTCCATTTTATTAAAAGCTACCATACTGGGTTTTGGAGGAGGATTAGGGAGATGGGATTTATAGCGGTAAGAAGTAGTAAAAGACAAAGGGGAAATCACAAGCTGGTTATCTATAGTACAAGAAAATAACATTTTTGCAATATCTATAGAAAACGGACTCCAATGATGAAAACACTCTGAACCAATTACACAGTCTCCCCTAAAACTATCTAATCTATACAAGGATAAACTGGAAGAAGTATTAGATATTTGTACAGGGAAATCTTCAACTTTACCATTAAGGGAAACTGCAGTGCCTTCAATGGCTGATCCATGGTCTTTAGCTTTTTCCCAATAAAATCTAGGGATAGCTTAACCTTTTGCAATATTCAACTGACAACCAGAATCTATCATGCAATCTAAAGTATAGGACTTAAATTTTGGAGCACAAATAAAATCTTTACAAACAATTTTGGATCTTGAAACATTCCTAACAAACTGGGAAGTTCAGACATAGGAGATTGAGGAGGGAGAATTTTCCTTTCTTTCAGGGTCAACTAGTGCTTGTTCAAGGTGCTTACTTAGATCATCATCAGAAGATTGATCTTTTTCCATAATAACAATTCTAAGCATTTCTTTCATACTTTCAATTTCAGTAACAAGCTTTCTTAGAATTTGCTGCTTTTCTTTGATCTGTAATCTGAGCAGTTTCTCTTTTTCACTTCTGTGACTTTGTCTTTCTTCATGCTGATCTGGATAATGTCTATAAATATCAGCTGGATTGTATTGTAAAGTCAAAGTTGTTGCTAAGACCTTTTATTTACCTTTTGTTTTCTCAAGCTGACTCATTAATCTTCTTTTCTCTTCTCTGAGATCTTGCCTTAACATATATTGATGTACAGGAACAGAACTTAATTACAGATCTATTTCCGCCAATTGTTTTTCTAAAGAAGATTGCTGACTAAAAGACATCATGTTTAAAGAGAAATCAAACTCTGGTACTTCACACCCCCCTAAGTTTGCACAAGACTCTGACTCAGAATCAGAGGAAGAGGAAGGAGCAAACTTAGCTAAAGCAACATCCGAATCAGAATCGGACTTTGAATCATCAGATTCATCAGGAAGAAACAAAACTTCACCATCCGGGACGGGGTCATCAACAGAGAATTTACAAAGATTCCACCAACGTGGATCTAAAGCTGTACAAAAAGATGATAACCAAGGACGAGATTTTCTATTTGGACATTTTCTAGCCCAATGACTTGTTTTGCCGCAAATAAAACAAACATCCTTGCGACCTTTTTCAGATCGTCTCTTAACAAATTTCTTGAAAGGCTTTTTATGGAATTTCCTTTCAAAGTATTTCTTTTTGTGTTTATAATGTTTGTCAGGGTGATATCTGGGCTTACTAGTATAGAATACTTTCTTTTTCTTTTTGCAGTGGCAGGACTCTTTCCCAAAATGTCTTCTATTATGAGCACCACACCCCCAATTGGGAATTTGAGCTACATCTTTACAGAATGAAGATGAATATAGTTCTTGGTGCCTTTTAAAATCTTTACTCACTCGTCTTTCTAAGTAGTGCTCTTGTCAAGTTTCAAGTATAAAACCATGCAATTGTGCTAGTGACATTCCTCGGAGAGAAATGTTTTTGTCTTTGAGATGTTGCTCAACTGCATCTGGGACATGACTAGGATAACTTCTCAGATAATGCTTTAAATAGGCTGGATCACTTGATTTACCTGAGGAAACTAACAATTGCTGCATATAGCAAAAGTATTCTTCACTTTTACTAAGATCACAAAGTCTTGCCGACATAAAAAGTGAAGCTAAATGGTCATAGTCTTCGCCTTGATCAGGGCCATAAAACTCTCGACCTAGAGTTGTCAAAATCTAATAATCAGCATCATCAGCTATTAACATTTCATTATGTGACTCCTGAGGAAGCCAACGCCACCATTCACTTGCTAAACCTGATAGTCCAACAATCAACTATGTACCTAGATTTTGACTTGTGAGATTATTATCTTGAGTTTTCTTATACAAGACCCATTGATTTAAAAGCTGCAAGGCAATCTTATCTCAGCTTGCGTCTAACATTCGATGTTCAGAACGGGTTGTTCTGGCATCTGTGAAATCAATTGATTCATGGAATTGATTCCAAACTAGAATCTATGAGGAGGAGTAGTAGACAGTTTACATCTAATGGTCAAGCCAAAAAAGAATTTCTACCTTTCAAATCTTCTGCCCCTGATCAGATTGTGTCTGATGAAATTAAGTTGGAAAACTGGGGTAATCTGCAACAAGTTCATACTGGAAGGAATATTGATGATATGCATCATGATATTCTCTTTCTCAAGAGAAGTTGCATAGAGCAGAAAAATATGATAGAAGCACTGTCAACAAAGCTTGAATTGTTGAATCATCTTCTTCATGATTCAACAGACATCAAAGTTAGTCTTGTTGAAGCATCAAACAAAGCTCAAAGGAGACTCGGTGTATTAGAAGATCTGTTGTCAAAAACAGAAAGTCTGAAGCAAAAATCATATGTTGTTCAACAACCACATGGTGACCATGTGGTTGATAGTAATGGCCAACCATGGTTGGCTATGGTTGACTATGGTATGGTCACTATGGTAACCCATAGTTGACTCCATGGTCAATGATGGGAAACCATAGTCAACCATGGTCAACCATAGTAAACCATGTCAAACATTTCCAAACATGGTCAACCATGGTAAATAATGACCAATAAATAATTTTATATAATATTAACATATATTTTAACAACCACATGGTCGACATGTGGTTGACAGTAATGCCAACCATGGTTGCCCATGGTTGACTATGGTTTTCTATGGTCAACCATAATCAACTATTATCAACCATGACCATGGTTGACCATGGTCAACATTGGTCAACCAAAGTAAACCATGTCGATTATTTCTAACCATGGTCAACCATGGTGACTAATTACCAATATATATTTTTATATAATTTTAATATATATCTTAATTACTAATTTATTTCTTATTTAATTTAATTTTTTATTTAATATTTAATATTTAAATAGGTATTTGCTATTTATTAGAAATATTGAAATTTATTTACTAACTATAAATAAATTATTGTCATTTAAATAAATACACTATTATTAATAAATATTATTCTTTCATAATATTAATTATTATAAAAATAATAATTAATATTAATTCGTTCCCCATGGTGGGCCAACCATGGCCATGCTTAACCATGTTTGGCCGTCAACCAAAGTAAACCATGGGAAAACAAAAGTCAACCATAGCCATAAATGTTGACTTTGGTTGGGTTGACTTTATTACTTTACCATTATTTTTCCTTACTTATATTTATTTAATTAATTTTAATATTAATTATCTTCTTCTAAATTTATTTTTAATATTATTTATTTCAAATATTTTAAATATAAGTTATTTTATTTTTAATTTACATTTAATATCTATTATTTTGGTGATTTTACTTTTCTTTACTATCAATTAATTATTATATTCTGAATTTACTTTTAAAATCAATTATTTTACTTATCTTTAATTTTTTTTATATGTATTTAATTTTTTAATTTTTAATTTTTATTTAATATATTTACTAAATTTTTTTTCACTTATATTTATTTATTTATTTTTTACTTTAATTTTATTTATTCATTTTATTTTATTTACTTTACTTTACTTTACTTTACTTTACTTTACTTTATTTATATTTGATTTAATTTAGTTTATTTGTATTTATTTATTTTACTTTATTTTATTTTATTTTATTTTATTTTGTATTCTATTTTATTTAATTACTTTACTTTACGTTAATTATTTATTTACTTTATTTTATTTTATATTTTTACTTTATTTACTTTACTTTACTTTTATTTAATTTATTTATTTTTATTTTATTTTTAATTTACTTTTAATTTGCTTTATTTACTTTACTTTTAATTTAATTTAGTTTATTTTTACTTACTTTACTTTTATTATATTTCTTTAGTTTACTTTATTTATTTTTTAATTAATTTACTTTAAAATTACTTTATTTCTTTTTTATTTAATTTACTTTAATTTATTTTAATATGTTTTAACATTTTTATTTAATTTTTTAAAACTTAATATGCATTTATTTTCATTTTTATTTTTAAACAACATTTTTATTAAAATTTTAATTTCGTTATTTCTTTGTAGGGCTGACTGTCTACTAGCAACAACCAAATTTTTAAATGTGGTTGATATTCGTTGATCGGCGAATGTCAACCACTTTTAAATTTGTGGTCATGGTTGATATACGCTGATCGACGAATATCAACCACATTTAAAAATGTGGTTGTTGCTAGTTTCTATATGCAAGCATGAGCAATCGTTCATTTTGCTTTTAGATTTCTCTGCATCTCATGATTTCTTCCAGGTTGAAACCGCTTCCATCCGCTACTGCTATCAACCAAACCAGAAGGAAGAGGCAACGACACCACTATTGTAATCTATGATATTACATGGGCATTCAACCAGATATTGGCATACACACAATAACCATCATGAAATTAGATATGAGCCAAACGTTCAATTGTTTTATTCATTCTTGAAATTGTATACTTATACATCAAGTGGAGAGGTTGGAGTGGTTACACCCACTCCAACTACTCTTTTAGTTAAGTACAATAACATAAGCTAATGATAACAGATTAAGAGACCTGAAGGGTCCCTCCAACAAGTAGCTCTATGCGAAACTGTCCAAGTGTCAGTTTGGTATGACTGACATGTTGTATCTGGGTCATGTGATTGGACATGATGGAGTGAAAATGAACATGGAGAAGATCAAGGCCATCCTTGATTGGCTGACCCCTAGGAATGTGACAAAGATGAGAGGATTTGTGGGACTCTATACTTATTACATAAAGTTTGTTAAGAGATTTTCCTAGCTAACGTCACCTCTGAATGATCTTATGAAGAAGGGAGCATTCTGTTGGATAGAAGAATAAGAAAAATCCTTTAGGTGGATGAAAGAGGTGCTGAGCAGGTGTCCTATCCTTTCTATGCTATATTTTACTCACCCTTTTGTGCTCAAGTGTGATGCCTCGAGAGAAGGCATAAGAGCAATGCTAATGCAAAATCAACATCCTATCACCTTTGAGAGATGGAATTTGCAGAAACTTGAGAGCCACTACTCCATTTATTATAAAGAAATGTTGTCCATCATGCATGCTATGGAAAAATTTAGACAATGCATAGTGGGTAGCAAGCTTATAGTCAAGACAAATCACAACAACTTGGCACTTCTTGTCGCAAAAAGAGCTGAATAATAGGAAGTAGAAATGGGCCAGCAAGGTGCAAGCATATGATTTTGAGATAGAGTACATGAAGGGGAAAGGAAACGTTGTTGCATATGTACTTTCTAGGAGACCAACTATCTCCTTGTTGGAGGTCTCAACAGATTGGAAAGCTCAGCTCTTGGTGGAGTACTCTAAAAACAAGTTTGCATGTGGAGTGTTGGGTGGATTGATGTAGGATGACCAGTATAAAGTAATCAATGAGGTCATTTACTATAAGGAAAGGATTTATTTGGAGCCCGAATCACCATTGAAACAAAATATCAAGGAGGCGACACATAATTCACTATTAGCAGGACATCTCGGCTATCTGAAGACATACAAGCAAATACGAGAGAGGTTCACCTAGAAGGCCTAAAAAATGATGTACTGAAGCATGCAAGGGAGTGTGGTACATGTCAGTAGAATAAGGTAGAACACACACCCCACAGGTATATTACAAGCTCTGGCTATTCCAGAGAAGAAGTGGGAAAGCATCTCAATGGAATTCATCGTAGGATTGCCCAAAGCACAAGGGAGAGACTATATATATGTGGTGGTGGATAGGCTGACAAATTTTTCTCATTTCTTCACCATTTCATTAGATTATATAGCTACATAGGTAGTTGATCTCTTCTTCAAAGAGGTGTTCATACTGCATGGTATTCCTAAGACCATTGTCAGTGATAGAGACAATAGGTTCACGGGAGCTTTCTGGTAGGAGTTGTTCAGGTTGGTAGGAACATATGGACTCTCAGTACCAGTTACTACCCACAAATTGACGGGTATGAAGAGAGAGTTAACCAATGTTTAGAAGGGTATCCGAGAAACTATGTGACATGGAAACAACGAGCATGGATCAAATGGATATATTTGGGTGAGCATTATTACAACACAACTTTCCATATGTCGATCGATATGTCTCCATTCAAATCAATGTATGGTTATGAGGCTCCTACTTTTGTTGACTAGATTTTTGGGGATACTCGAGCACCCATAGATAAGGATTAGATCTAGGAGAGCGAAGACATCCTGTGAGCGCTGAAAGATAATTTACAGATAGCTCAGAACTAACTGAAGATATATGCAGATAGACATAGGACATAGCGCATCTTCTAGGTTGGAGACTTGGTATCTCTGAGGTTTCATCCTTACAAACAATCTTCACTGAAGGGAAAAGGGGTCGAAAAGCTGAACCCATGATTTTATGGTCCCTACAAGATTGTATGGAAGGTTGGAGAAGTGGCATTTGAGTTAGAACTTTCAGAAGGGAGTAAAATCCACAATGCGTTCCATGTCTCTTGCCTAAAAAATGCATCAGGCTAAAAAATAGCAATTTCGATCCAAATTCCTCCTTTGGATTATGAAGGACAGTCAATTTTGGCCCTAGAGAAGGTTTTACAGGTGAGAGAAAGGAAGATGAGGAACCAGACCATTCATGAGTACCTTATTCAATGGAAGGACTTACCAAGTGAGGATTCTACATGGGAAGGAGAACATGTACTACAACACCCAAATATACAATTGATTGAGGACAAGCAATCTTGGGCGAGGATGACTATAATGTCCCCGTAAGTTCACTATGGGCCATTCCGCTCATCCATCCAATTCTGGAAAAATAATTAGATTAGGGGATTCAATGGCCTAAAGTCACTTTGCAAAATCAATGATAAATGGTAAAAAGGTGATGTGGGTCATGGAATAATGTTAAATTCATGAATAAAGAGGCCTCCAAGCCAAGGAGGGCACATTAGAGGAAGAATGGGACAAAGAGGAGATGTAACTCCCACCAAACATGGAGGGAATCCCACAAATCAAGGCACAAAAAGCTAATGCTCCATTGAATAAAAATATCCAAGGAAGGTGCTTGAGTGGAAGAATGGGTCCATGAGGAGTTGTAACTCGCACTAAAAAATGATGGAATCCCACAAATCAAGGCACAAGGAGGACAAACGCCCCCAATGGGACAAAATCAACAATGGAAGGGAGAAGAGGAGTCAGGATGAGATATTCTCTCCTAAAAATCAATTTATTATTATTTTTGAGAGAAAACTATAGAATGAGGTGGAAAAGGTCACAAGGAGATTTATAAAAAGGATGTAGGATCCTTTGGGAGGAACTTTTGGTTAGTTAATTTTCGAATTGGAAAGCTCTTGATATTTTTGAGCTTGGGTGATTTCCCCGTTGCATTTGTAACTAGTTTCGGTGGTGAAAGATTCCACCCTGGTTGGTAGAGAGGAGAGGTCATTCAGATTTCTCTATAGAGCTTCATTGATATGAGTGTGTTGAGTGTTTCCTGAAGGGTAAATGATTTGATAGTGTTTGGGATTACATTTATGCTAGTTTGGTTTTTTTTGGGTGTGTTTGGAATTACTTAGTGTTGGTTTGGAAGTTTGGTTGCCATGGATGTTCTAAATATTGAACCGGTATTGATGGGGCTGAAAATGATATTTTGGTATTGATATTTCCATGCATTTCTGGGCTATGATACCTATTCCATTTCATCTGGAGCGTCACTTCCAGTTGGAAACACCTTTTTTCTACCGAAAAAGGGGTCTGTTTTCCCAAGATACAACCATTTTACTAGATCCATGGGTTTCAGTTAAGAAGAGCGCACCAGTGGTTGTTCAATTCTCTTACAACCATCTTTGTTGGTTGTATATCACTCCTACTTAGCCGAGGGAACACATCGGAAGGAATATCCATTAGTTGAAGACACCATTTGCTAGTGGATGGCACACTTGTGAAGGTAGATATTCTAATTAGAGTTGTATTTTCTCCATTCTTTCTTTATTTCATGCTAGAAACCGTCTCTCGAATTTTCTATCAGATTTCTATTTGTATTTGCAACTACCATATGTTGGCATGCGGTTAGATGGGTCATTATCGCAGCACCGCGAGTGCTGCGATACCGCGAAAGGTGGAAAATGGAGCGCAAATGATGCTATTTTATGCAAGTTTTGGTCAGTTTTGTACCGCATTATGTGGGTTTTTGGGTCATTTGAGCCACAATAGTTAGATTTTGGGACAATGCTGATTAGGAAGTTGTTAGTAAGTTGACAAGCAATGTAAAGGCGAAAGCCTATATATAGACATAGATTGGTATGTGTTGAATAATCCGGGATCGTGTATCTGAGATTTGGAGATATCTGTGAGATCTGTATTTTTGCGGAGTATGAACGAAAGATTGAGCATTTTGTATCTGGGTTTTCATGGAGTTAATATGATGTGACAGAGTTGTTTTGCGAAATTCCTGTGTTTCTTTTGTTCATCTATGATAATGCATGTTGCGATATGAATCTATGAATAATGCGAAGTTTCCTTGCTGCAATTAATGCTTTACTGTTATATCTGCTGCGATGATGAATGATTATGTTGAATGATGCTATTAATATATATATGATGTTTGAATTAAATGCATAGATCTATTTCTAAAATGTCGCAATAAGTTAACTAATTGAGCCGCAAACATCCTCCTTCATTCAGCGGAAACATGGTTCCGTCAACTCTCCCTTGACCATCTTGAGTGAGACCTCATCTGCTCTACAGGTGTTTCCAGATGGGGTAAAACCTGTCTGGGTCGATGCTTAGGGAGATTGCGGTGGGTTGGGTGTCGACAGTGAGTGGAACCCCTATCGACTGGGTTTGAGTCAACAAATGCTTCCGTTGATGGGACCTAGTGCGAAGTGAAAGGAAGATATGTTGTGGCATCTGACGCAACCGAAGATGCAGGACTGGTTTGATCAGAAGTTGCAAGAATTTGCTGAAAAAGAAAGTCAAAACTCTCAGCTGATAGTAGATCAGTGGGTAGAAAGATATATTCACGACGGTCTGCACGAGTATTTTTTCTGCAAGTTCCCTGTCATCTTGTATGAGTGGTTGGAAAATTTGACCTTTCATATAAGGAACTTCCAAGGTGGTGAACCAATGACCTAGACCCCAAAACTGATCCAGGAGCTGCAGGAAGTCGACAACAAGGCATCGCGAGCTATCGAAGTCTAGCTTGATAGCATATTGGAAGGCTATATCACTGAATTTGTAGTCGATACGAACAAATCCTATAGTGAAGTTGAAAGATATTTCTTCCGCGGACCACGGGGAAGGTTTCTGCTGTCGCTCCAACTATCTATTAAGATGCTTATTTGTGAGAAGGGTATATTGAAGATGCATCTGGATCAGTAAACAACCTGGTGGGCGGAGGTCATGGGTACCGCGATAGCAGGGGGGTGGTACATGGAATGATAAGGGGTAGTTGGGTGCAGTTCATGATGAGACTGTGAGTGAAGTCGAGGAAGAGAGTGGTCTTACAAGGGGAGGAGCAAGGTTTTGACAGGAAAAGAGGAAGAGGATAGGAGAAGGTCTTGTTGCGATCGAACTGCAAGGCCGCAAAGGAAGGCCACACGAGATGAAGCGACCTCACAGTCTGGACAAGGAAAGCCAGGCTATGCCCATGATAGAGGTAGGACCAAACCCCAACAGCAATGTTCCCACACCTTCGCTCACTACCTGTCAACCAGTAAGAAACACAACCTCGACACCACCGTGTCAACAAAAATGGATTGCTAGTAATTCAGGGACTCCAGGAAGGAAGCCCAGAACAGCGGGCAAGGACACGGAGTTGCTGCTGTTCCATGGAAACGGAACAGATAATCCTGAAAAATACTGGTTCTTATGTGAGGCAGTATGCATCGTAAAGCAGATTACTGATGATAATGCTAAGAAAGAACAGTTAGTGACAACTCTGCGAGGTCGCACATTAGATTTGTTTATGAAGTTTGTTCTAGTCCCTACAGGAACTCTGGAGAAGATGCTAGACGATATCAGGAATGGATTGATTGCAGAATTCAAAAAACCCAAGTCTAAGGCACAATACATTATAGAACTAAAAGATATTAAGCAGTATCCCAATGAAACGGTGTGGGACTTTGACCAGCGATTCAAGACACTGATGGCGAGGGTCAGCTTCAACATGAGCACTGTCCAACACAAGGAATGGTTCATCATAGCATTGCTCCCACACATCGATTACCGTCGATGCAATGGAACATTGCAACACTAATTGAAGCTCTGGAGATTGCAATGCGGTTGGAAGCTTCGCCAATTGGTGAAAATGTAGCTGGGATGTCGCAGATTCAAACACAGCTGGCTAACCTGACCATACAGCTGCAAGATATTAAGAAGGGTAAGGAACAACGAGAAGAAGTCTTGTGTAAGCGATGTCGAGGAGAAGGGCATACTAAGGATAATTTCCCATACTTCCGCAATTATTTGGTTTCAGGAGCACCGAATCCATTAAGTGGTGGTGGCATGCCGTGGTGTTGCGTCTGTCAGGTATATGGGCACCACCATGACGAATGTCAATACATGCAGAAAATGGTCACAAAATCGATGAATCTATATTGTACATTCTGCAAATCGGTGGGACACGAAGACAAAGATTGTCGTGCATATGGGTTGCTTCCAGAAAGAATGTATGATGCATTCTATGTGAAGGATGACCAGCGTGCTGTACAACAACCTCAACCGCAACTGCAAGTATCCCAGCCGATACCTCAACCATAAGTGCAGTTTGTACCGTAGTAGCAACCACATCAGTTTATGCTGCAATATGCTCCAATGCAAATGGCTCGACAACAACCACACTACGTTCAACAACTGCAATATGCGCAGCAAGGGAAAGGCATGCATCCAACTCCTATGCAACAACAGTTCAATCAACTGTAGTACCAACAACAAGGCGGATTCCGGGGAGGATTCTGAGGTGCATGTGGCAGACGATTTGGTCGCGGAGGAGGACGAGGAATTCGCAGGCCTGTTTAGTGCTATCACTGTGCGGTATGGGGACATTACCAGCGAGATTTCCCACTATTGCAGGCGCAGTGTATGTTTTGTTTTGTTACAGACCATACTATAGAAAATTACCCATAATTGATTGTGCGATGGCAAGCAGGGAACGTTCCATAATTGCAAAATCAAAATCAGGCACAGCAGCCAGTACAAAATCAAGTGTAGAAACCACCGCAAAACTAGAACCAATGTCCAAATCAAAATGCTAACTAGAACGTGAACCAACTAGGGAATCTGCCGCTAATCAAAAATCAGGGTGCGAGTGTTGTGAAAATTTCTGTAGAGCCAAGGCCACAAGATGCGGCTATCATAGTTATCACTCGGGGAGGTGCAACAACGGGAGAGGATAGCCTGCATCTACTTATTCGGTTAGCAGGATTGAAGAAGGTATCATTTGACATTGATTCCGACCGCAATGCATTCTTCCAGGTGCGATGGGCGATGGAAAAGGCTCAAGGTAAGGCCATCGTTTGTGACATGCCCCCTGTCTTTGATGCCACTTCAGAGGCAGGTCCATCTGTGAAGTATGGAACCTTGCAGAAATTTTTTGAGAGTTGTTTATTGTTGGAAAGGGATCCCGCTGCTCTTGCTGAGATTGAGGGGCTGTTGCAGCGACCGACCAGGAGACGACAAGAGTCTGCGGTAAATTCTTTACAACAATGGAAGACAGGTAAGATGCGTATGAACATTCAAGTTGGAGACTATGATGATTTTGTTATTCTAGATCTTGGTTCAGATGTCAATATATTAACCAAGCAGGCATGGCACAAAATAGGTAGCCCCCCATTGAGCTGGTCTCCTGTATAGTTCTTGCTAGCTAATCATGCCAAGGTGACACCGATTGGGAGAGTTCCACGCCTGGTAGTGGACATCGAGGGAATGAAGACTTATGCTGACTTTGATGTCATCGAAGTAGTTGAAGGGGGAATCTCTTATCCCGCGTTGCTGGGGATTGGATGGGCTAACGACAGTGGAGCAGTAATCAACTTTAAGAGGCAGATGATGACTTTTGAAAACCGTGATATTAGAGTTATAGCTCCATTGGATCCGGCTGAAGGACGAAGATACATTGAACCAGTGAAGGACGAAGATCCCAGTGGATGGGACCATGCATTCAATATTTCAGAAGATTATATTGATCCGACTGCCAACGGTGAGCTTGGATGGTGCAGTGATAGCTCTGCATCTTCCGACTCTGATGACGATTTAGAACATTGGAAAAATCGCTTGCATGAGGTGTCGCTCTGCAAGTGTGGGATAGTCACGTAGTCATTGTGCCATGTTGCGACTGAAATGGTTACCCTACCAGTATATGAAGGGTTTGTTGGCTTATCTGACTTTCTGGCAGTGTTCGAGGAAACAATCTCAGAACCATAGCACCTGTTGGCATTGGAGGAAGCATTGAAGGCTTCCCCAGCACGCTGGTGGGTGACACATAAGAAATCAATCGTAGGCTGGCCACAGTGTCGGCATTTGATGACGGTTGGTTTCGGCAATACTGAGGTTTACCACATAGGGAAATATGATGGTCGGACTGACCCTAGCAGTCATTTGATGGAATGTCAGACCTTGTGGGAATTGCAACCAAGAGATGAGTGGGTCTGTGCCTTTGTCCATACTTTGGATGAAATGCCGCAATCGTGGTATACTGCAGCTGAATTGCGGGGAGAAATTACTACTTGGTTGGAGTTGACAATTTGTTTTACTCATACATTCAGTTTCGCAGATCCCAACCTGGATGTCCATAATGCATTGCAGCTCATCCGCGATGTGGTTTTGAAGGTTGTTCCAGTGGCATATCCTGTGGATCCGCATACGCATTGCCATATGCAATCCATAATGGAATGTTATAATATCACTGGTGGGCCGGAAGACGGTGATGATCCATGGAATGTCAATATTCCAGAATCTGAAGGAAGTCACGATATTGTAGCACCTGATGCACCAAGCGATCCGATCAGTCAACTGCTGAAGCTACGTAAAGTCAATATTGGGACGGAGACCCATCCCAAGTTTGCGAATGTTGGGGATTATTGGGATGATGAGATGATGGGAAAGGTCACTGACTTGCTGCATGAATTCCAAGACCTATTTCCTACGAAGTTTTCTAAGATGAAAGGTATTTTGGGCGACTTAGGGGAGATGAAGATCCCATTGAAAGTAGATGCTAAACCAATCTGGAAATGACCCTACCGACTGAATCCACGCCATGAGAGGGTCAAGGTCGAACTCGATCACATGTTGGATGTTGGTATTTATATTGAACTGGTTGAAGAGTCGGAATGGATCAGTCCTATGGTGGTGTAGGACAAGAAGACTGGTGAAGTCTGCATTTTTGTCAATTTGCAGAAGTTGAATGATGCCTGCTTACATGATTCATTTCCAACCCCATTTACTGACGAGGTGCTCGAAGGTGTGGGTGGCCAAGAGATGTATTCTTTCATGGATGGGTTCTCGGGCTATCATCAGATTCACATTGCAAAGGAAGACCACCACAAGACAACTTTTGTAATAGAATGGGACTGTTTTCAGTATACAGTAATGCCATTTGGGTTAAAGAATGCACCTGCGATATTCTAGCAGGTTGTTGTTGCCGCGTTCAGGTATTTCATTTAGAATTTTTTGTAGGTATACATGGATGATTGGACAGTCTATGGTTTGATCAACAATAATCTGGAAAACCTGCGATTGATGTTGGAGCGATGTTAACAGCATCCGATATCGTTGAACTTGAAGAAGTGCATCTTTTGTGCACCATTTGACATACTACTGGGTCACATTGTGTGCAAGCAGGGGTTTTTAGTCAATACAACAAAGATTGCGCTTATTCTGAGCTTAACACCGTCGACTAACGTTAAGCAATTGAGAGCGACATTAGGCCACACCGGGTATTATCGCAAGTTCATCAGGGGTTATGCAGCGATCACCGCCCCTATGGAGAAGTTATTGAAGAAAGATGTGGTATTTCAATGGATCCCTGAATGTCGAGATAGTTTTGAGACGTTGAAGGCTAAAATGGCTTCGGCGCCGATACTGTTATTTCCAGACTGGAGTAAGGAATTTCATGTCCATGTCGATGCATCATCGATTGCATTGGGAGTAGTGCTTTCCCAGCCAGGAGAGGGGGATCTATATCACCCCATTGCTTTCGCAAGTCGGAAGTTGTCATCAGCAGAAAGGAACTATACCACTATAGAGAGGGAAGGCCTGGTGATGGTCTATGCACTGTAGAATTTTCGCCAGTACTTATTGGGAGGACACTTTAAGATGTTCACAGACCATTTTGCATTAAAATATCTGGTCAATAATCCTATTTTGGGGGGGAAGATATTTCGTTGGCTACTTCTTTTTTAGGATTTCGATTTTGAAGTGATTGTGAAGTTAGGATGGTTGAATGATGTACCTAATCATCTATCGCAGATTGAAACAGGAGAGGAGCCAACTAACATCGAAGATGGGTTGCCTGATGCACAAATTTTTAAGGTTGAAGTAGCTGATGGCTACTTTGAAGAAATCATCCAGTTTCTGGAAACAGGTACCGCACCCAAGGAGTTCACCACTAGTAAGAAGAAGCAGTTGGTGGTCAAGGCTACAGATTTCCAGTTAATTGTAGGTGAATTATATAAATTAGGCTCCGATGAGATATCGCGGCATTTTGTTTTGCCTCACGAGCAACGGAAGATCTTGTCAGAAGCATGCAGGAGTGGCTGGGGGCACTATGGCAGTCGGGCGACTTCCAAGAAGGTACTTCAGGTGGGGCTCTAGTGGCCCACGCTGCACAACGATGTGATAGACTATGCGCAGTCTTGCGATGTTTGTTAGAGAATTGGGAAGCCATCCAAGAGGGATGAGATGCCATTGATGCCTCAACTAACACTGCATCCATTTGACAAATGGGCAGTGGATTTCGTGGGACCAATCAACCCACTTAGGAAGCGCACTGGTGCAAGATACATCATCACGGCAACAGATTATTTGATAAGATGGGCGGAGGCTGCACCAGTCGTTGATTGTTCCGCGGCCATAGCCACGCGTTTCCTATTCAACAATATTGTTACTCGATTTGGATACCCCAAGATATTGTTGAGTGATCAAGGAATCCACTTTCTCAAACGCACCATCAGTGCATTAACGGAGGAACTGCAGATATAGCACAAGAAGAGTACGCTGTATCATCCGCAAGAAAATGGCACGATGGAAGCTTTCAACAGGTTATTGGAATATGCGCTGACAAAGGTTTGCAACGTGAACCGCGATGACTGGGATCTGAAAATCCCAGCAGTCTTGTGGGTGTATCATACCACATGTAAAAGGTTGACGGGACTGACACCATTCAAGCTGGTGTATGGACAAGAAGCGATTATGCCTATGGAGTAGATCGTTCTGAGTCTGCGCATAGCGGAAGAAACAGGGATGGATGCTACAACAACATTGGAAGAACATCTAGCATAGTTAGTACAATTGGAAGAAGATCGCTTTATTGCAGGATTCCACCAAGGTGTGGAGAAGGATCGCCATAAGGCTTGGCACGATCGCCACATAAAAAACAAACAGTTTCAGCAGGGTGACTTGGTGCTATTGTATGATAGCACTTTTATGAAACACCCAGGAAAATTGCAGATGCATTGGCTTGGTCCATATCGCATCAATTGCATAACTTCCATAGGATCAATGCAGTTGCAACAGTTAGATAGAGTGATGCTCCCCAAGTTGATCAATGGTAGTAGGTTGAAGCCCTACAGGTTGGGCTTGGAGCAATGCAAAGCCTGAGTCGCATCGGGAAAAAAAAAATAGGTTGATCAGTGGCAGGATGGCACACCGACAGGCATAGAATGCGTAGGCAGGGAGGCTTGTGTCGCATGTTAGGACCAGTCTACGACAATGGTAGGATCACGACTGGGTCAAATCAGCAATAAATTCCTAAAGTTTAAGACAGTTAATTAACGGTGCTTGTTCAAATGATGGGCATTAATGGCGGATCCAACTGATCGGCTGATAGGAACGACGACAGATTTGGGTCATTAATACAGGATTTGGTCCGAGTTAATGCAGGATTTAGTTATGATTACAAGGGATTCAGTTGGGCGCTATAAGAATGGGATGAAGTTAGTCGGAAGGCACCATTTGTGACAAGTGAGTTCAGTTTCCAGTTGAGGAATTGTGCAAGGTTGGAGTGTGTTGCAGAGAGCAGTTGAAGTGTGTTGGGAAAGTTCTGGGTTGAGCAAGTTTGAGCCATCTATTGGCATTGCGGGAATTGAGAACGGCATGCCGAGTGAGCCGGAGATGTTGAGATTTCCAGTGAAGTCGAGTCACCCCTCATCCGTACTCCTATTGAGGAAGAGGTCAATTTAGTGGACGAATTTGCTAACATTCTAGTAGGATCGTCCTCTGTGGTGTACCAGAAGAGGGGGGGGATGCAGTTTAGCTCCAAGAGGCTCGTGAAGGGGCACACCCATTCCACTTCCCAAGTGCCGGAAGGCGTCCCTATAGAGATCCCATCGAGCTCGGGGGTTGTGGAAGCCGTAGTCCGTGTAGGAATTTTTTCCGCGGACATCCCAGGCTACCGACCTGCATGTCGAGCTGGGGTGCAGCCAAGGAAGGTCACTAAGAACCAGCGGTATCAGATATGGATGCTAGCAATCCTGCGAGGCATGAGTTGTACCACCGACATCATACCGGTATTGATGCAGCTACGGTATGATGATCACGACTCACTGGCGCTGGAAGATGTTATGACAGAGCCATTTTAGCCATGAGAAGTGGGGCAAACTAGATCAATGACATGCATTCCACATGACTAGGCGCGCGGTTTGGCAAAGTCTGGGCTGTTGGGGTTAATCTACATGCCATATTTTGGGTTGTTGATGGAAGCCAATGCCTACATCAAATAGTTCCTGGCTTGTTTTTATGGCGGGGTGTTATGGTTGGATCGACAGGTCACAGTAACGGTGGACCTAATCTCTGAGATCACAGGATTGCCAAAGGATGGGGTCGACCCATCGCATTATTTTCAGGGGAAGAACAATGACAAAAATCTTGCAGCAAGGTTGTGGAAGTGGTACAAAATGCAGAAAGACAGACGGGCATACCGCTTGGACACTATCAACGAGCCTGTAGTCAAGATTGTGGTGCGAATATTGGCTACCAAAATACTGCGGAACGCTCAACCCAATCAAGGAAACTTTGGGGTTGTCTCCTACGCAGAGCTATGTGCGGTAGGCGTGCAGATGAACTGGTCCCTATTTTTACTTAATCAGTTGACGGAGGATGCGCTGGTGGGCCAAGGAGGACAGTGGTCATTTACGTATAGCTGGCTGCCGATATTAGTTGCGCTGGTCTCCTGGATGGAACCCGATGATTACTAAGGCATGGAGGTGGATGCGATGGAAGAACGCAAGGGAGTGTGCTACCAAAAACTATGGTGGGTACAAGAACCAGAGCGGCTCAAGGACTGTGTCATGCAGTTCTGGCTTTATTGGGAAGTGCTACAAGTGGCCGCTGAGCGGATTCCATGGTTGAATCAAGCCACTATTGAGAAGTATAAGGGGATTTCCCAGTTCAGGATCGGCCCACATAGTATCTATGTACAAGCGCGTCGCAACACGGATAGGCAGTGGTTGCATACCCCCTATAAGTTAACAAACGAAGACTTGGATCTGATCATCGACGACTGGCCGGTCCAATGGCGCATACCAGTTATTCAGGAGGAGTATACGGGGATACCATCTGATGTGCCAGCCATGGACGAAACGCGTCATATGTCGGATGAGTAATCATCGCAGACCCCTTCTGAGGATGAGTGTCTAGTTGAAGAAGGTAGAACAAAAGGACACCAGGACCATGGGACAATCAGTGGGATTCCCTTGTCATCAGAGGCGCAGTTGGGCCGACTAATACTAGCAATCACTAATGCATCCACTGCAATGGCTAGAACAATGACGGTGAAAATGGATGAAGGTTTCCATGCGCTCACTAATTGTCTGGATTCCTTGTGCGATATGGTAGTGAAGAAGGCACCGGACAGAGCATCGGTGCAACTAGTTGGTACAATCGGCACTGAGCCGCGGGTCAAGAATGTTGATATTCCCCCGACTGCGATTGTGGCTGACTATGAGGCTTTGAAAACCTTGCTACAGCCGTTAGAAAAAGTGACCATCAATGTCAATGCGCTTCCAACGAAGGCATTGAAAACTATGCATGGTTTCCAGTCGGGAGATGGCTGACAGGATGCACGAGAGCAGCGGTAAGTGCCTACACTTGCAGGAGAGCGAGGCAGTTGTGAAGGAAGCGGTCGAAGAGTTAACTGGGAGGGAAACTATAGCATGACAGGTTGTGGACAAGCTGGAAGAGGACATCAAGAAAGAATTACCTGAGAAGGCTCGCGTGATTGAAGAGTTGAAGCAAGAACAGGATCGCCTCATTATGGAAAAGGCCACCTTGTGGGATCAAAATGTGCGGGTAGAGATGGTTGTTGCTGAGGCTTGTCACTATGTGCTGAAGCCCACCACAGAGTTGGACGTGATTCAACGCGTGCAGCAACTTGGGGTTGTCATTGCCCAGTTGCGACACGATAATCAGAAGCTAACAGACCTGGTGGACCCTGGTACACCCCAAGTGTAGGTAGACGACGGCAAATGTGCTATTGAGGAGGTAGCTGTGATGCACCTACAACAATTAATTAACAAGAATATGCGAAATAGCAGAAATGACAGAACATGGAATCACTTTTATATTGATCACAGGCCACTTCGAGGGGGCAACCTCCTTTGAGCAAGCTCAATACAATTAACTTCACGGTGTCTTTATAGGTCTCAACACACACTTATATACTAATTCTAGGTGCCAATACTATGGGTCAAAACCATGGGCCGTTACAAACTATGGATCAACAATACTACGGGCGACTTACAAAGCATATGCGCCAACAACAATAACATAAACTATTGATCAACAAATACTACGGGACGACTTACAAAGCATATGCGTCCAACAACAACATACTAACAAATTAAAGACATGGGTTCCTAACATCCCCTCCCCCTTAAAAAAAGCTTTGTCCTCAAAGCTTTAGATGTGGAAATTGTTGTTGAATCTGAAGGAGTGGTTCCCATGTAGCATCCTCTAGTTGCATGCTGTGCCATTGAATTAAGACCTCTGTGATAGAGCGAGATCAAAGCTGACGCGTGCGCCGATTGAGGATGGCCTCTGGCTCCAAAAGGATGGATCCTTCATTATCCAGTTTGGGTAAAATAGTTTGTCCACTGATGTTGGTGCCAATAACTTTCTTAACACAAGAGACATGAAAGACTGGATGAATGCGGGAAGAAGGAAGAAGTTCCAATTTATAAGCAACGGACCCAATCTTCTGACGAATCCAATATGGCCCATAGAACTTTGGAGCGAGCTTATGATGCCCTTTGAGTTTCAAGGATGATTGTTTGTACGGATGGAGACGAACAAAAACCATATCGCCAACTTGAAAAGTGCACTCAGAACGTTGCTGATCAGCTTGTTGCTTCATGTGATTTCTTGCCATGTGAAGATTGTCCCGCAAAATGCGAAGAATCTGATCGCGGTTTCGAAGGACTGTGTCAACTTCCTGAACTGGTGAACTGGTGGGGGTGTATGGAAGAAGAGCTGGAGGTGCCTAACCATAGACTGCTTCATATGGGGTCATTTTAGAGGCAGTGTGGTAAGAGGTATTGTACCACCATTCAGCGAGAGGGAGCCATTTTGCCCACTGATGTTGTTGTTCCGAGGTGAAGCAATGAAGATAAGTTTCCAAGCATTTATTGACAATTTCAGTTTGACCATCTGTTTGTGGGTGATACCCTGAACTCATCTTCAGTTTGGTGCCAGTGTGGCGAAATAGTTCTGTCCAAAAATGACTGGTGAAAGTCGCAACATGATCCGAGACAATGGAAGAAGGGATGCCATGAAGACGAAAGATCTGGTCCAGAAAAATTTGAGCGACGGAGGAGGCTGTATAGGGATGGCTGAGAGCACAAAAATGACTATATTTGGAGAGGCGATCAACCACAACAAGAATCATTGTCTTCCCGCCAGATTTAGGTAGCCCTTCAATGAAATCCATAGAAATATCTGTCCAAATCCGTGTAGGTATGGGCAAGGGTTCAAGCAATCCTGGAAGGAGTGTTGTTTCACCCTTATTGCGCTGGCAGGTATCACATTCGGCCACCATCTATTGAATTGTCCTTTTCATGCCCTGCCAAAAGAAGTTACGCCATGCTCGTTCATACGTTTTGAGGAACCCAGAGTGCCCTGCCGATGGAGAATCATGGAGTTCATAGAAGACAGCCTATTGAAGATCTGTGCGCTGGGGAAGCACTGGATGACCCTTGTATCGCAGAGAAGCACCATCCCAAGAGTAATGTGGTACAGCGGAAGGGTTGTTGGTCAAGCGTTGGATGATTTGAGATAAGGAGGAGTCATTGACATAACCCTGTTGAACAGATTGCAACCAATTTGGAACAAGCATAGAAATAGATGAAAGAGAACCTTGGGCCTCAAATGTGCGAGAAAGAGCATCTGCCACAATATTGTCTTTACCCTTCTTGTAAGTGATCTCATAGTCATAACCCATGAGTTTGCTAACCCATTTCTGTTGTGCCGAGGAGGAGACACGCTAGTCCAAGAAATATTTCAGACTCTGGTGATCAGTCTTGATGCAGAAATGATTCCCTAATAGGTATGGGCGCCACTTCTGTACTGCATGCAAAATAGCCATCATTTCCTTCTCATAGGTAGAGGCAGCTAGATTCTTACCTGAAAGGGCTTTGCTAGTGAACGCAATGGGGTGTTCATCTTGAAGGAGAACAGCACCAAGTCCATTTCCGCAAGCATCACTCTCAATAGTGAAGGGCTTGGAAAAATCAGGCATAGTTAGCACAGGTGTAGTACACATAGCTTGTTTTAGTTTATCAAATGCACACTGAGCAGCAGGTGTCCATGTGAAGGCATCCTTTTTCAACAGGGCAGTTAATGGAGCTACAATCTTCCCATAATCCTTGACAAACTTGAGGTAGTAGTCAGTCAACCCCAAAAAACCATGAAGGCTCTTGAGTGTCTGAGGATGGGGCCAATTGTTCATGGCATCGATTTTGGCAGGATCCACGCAAACCCCTTGTGCTGAGATAATGTGCCCGAGATACTCAACTTCCTTCTGTCCAAAAACACATTTAGACTGCTTGGCATGGAGATGATGGTCAGAGAAAAGTTGCATGACAAGATCCAAATGTTGGAGATGTTCATCCCATGTTTTACTGCAGATGAGGATATCATCAAAGAATACTAGAATGAATTTCCGCAAGTAGGGTCGAAATATTTTATTCATTAAGGCCTGGAATGTGGAAGGAGCATTAGTGAGGCCAAAGGGCATGACCAAAAACTCATAATGGCCATCATGTGTGCGGAAAGTTGTTTTAGGGATATCATCCTCATGAACCCGAATTTGATGATACCCAGAACGAAGATCCAACTTGGAGAAAAAGTGAGCCCCATGAAGCTCATCAAGAAGCTCATCAACAACAGAAATTGGAAACTTATCCTTGATGGTGAGGTGATTAAGTTCTCAAAAGTCAATGCAGAGGCGCCATGACCCATCTTTTTTGTGGACAAGAATAACTGGAGAAGAAAAGGAACTAGTGCTTGGGCGAATAATACCTTGCTTCAATAAGTCCCGAATGAGCATTTCAATCTCCATTTTTTGGTGAAATGGGTAGCGGTATGGCCTGATGTTGGGAGGAACGTTGCCAGGAAGGAGCTAAATATGATGGTCTTCTGGCCTGGAAGGTGGCAATCCCACTGGTTCAGTAAAGACACCTGTATATCGATCCAGAATTTGTTGTAGATCTAAAGGAGTAGTGGAGACCGCTGATGGTTGCATCTGGATGGAATGGATTTGAGCGATGACACCATGTGAATTCTTCTTGAGGAGTTTTTCCATGCGATGTGAACTGATGATGTTGAGAGAACCTGGTTGTAATCCTGTCAATGTGTGTTTGTGTCCATTGAGGGAAAACTGCATCCAAAGTTCAGCAAAATCCCATAAGATAGGGCCAAGTGTGCGTAGCCATTGAGTGCCCAAAACCACATCACATCCACCTAAGGGCAAGGACAACATGTCAGAGTGCAAGGTATAATCTCCCATAGAGATACGCACATTTCGATACTTCCCTTTGCAAGGTAAGGTGCCCCCATTGGCAACCATGACTTCAAAGTTGGAGCAAGGATGGATAAAACAATCAGCTTGTTTGGCGATCCGAGGGTCAACGAAATTATGAGTGCTACCAGAATCAATGAGTTGTAAGAGGAAGCTTCTTGAAGTAACCCCTGACCCGCATTGTTTGGGAGGTGGTGATTCCAGCTAAAGCATGGAGAGATATCTCTGGCTGGTCATCCTGAGACGGAGGGTCAATAGGCGGTTCCTGAATGTCGACCGGAGCATCCAGTGTTTCTGGATCTTTGTCACCAATTTTAGAGGCAGGCAGAGACTCCACATCCAAGAGATAGAGCTTTTGCTGAACACATCTATGTCCCCAAGTGAATTTCTCATCACAATTTTGGCAACCTCCTTTTCTCTGCGTGCTTGCATCTCTGTTTTAGACAAACGCTTGATAGGAGTCGGTCGAGGAGCCTGCGGTATAGGTAGTCGCTGAGAACCCATATTTCGGAAGGGAACAAAAGTGGGCTTAGAGCATTGTTGGGTTGCAATTTTGTCTTTTTCCAACTTAGCCAACCCTAGTGCTTCCATCATTGTGTTGGGACAGAACATTTTGACCTCAGAGCGGATGGCATCCTTTAGACCACTGATAAAATAAAACAACTCCAGTAAAAGTCATCAGACAATCCTTCGGTGTGGTTGGATAGATTCTCAAATTCAGTTTGATACTCTCTCATAGTGCCAGTTTGGCGAAATTTAGTGAGGGATCCTGTGAAGTCATCAAAAGCACTAGGACCAAATCGTTGCAAAAGGAGCTGACAAAAGTTTGGCCATTTGGGCTCTGGATGAGCCTTGATGTACCAACGGTACCATTGAAGAGCTTCCTGTTCCAAATGAAAGGATGCCAACAGAACTTTGTTGACATCAAAAGTATTATGCAGATTGAAATACTGTTCTGCACGATAGATCCATCCAGTTGGATCGGTACCATTGAAGCGAGGAAAATCAAGCTTCGGACCATGGAAATTGCTGGAAGAAGAGAACCCATTGTCTGCTGAAGACTCGGACTGCCGTTTGTTGTTCATAGCTGAATGTTCAAGATGGAGACCGAGAAATTTTTCATCCAGATCCTGGAGTTTGGCTTGGATGGCTGCAAGTGCGTCCTCCATGGTTTTTGCTCCTGCACGGGTGACAGCCATAACCAGGATTTTTTTTTTTTTTTTTTCGGTTGACTGGGTAGGAAAACAAAAACAGAAACTACTTCAGTAAAGGAAAATATGGACTTGGGAAAAAATCAGAAGGGTAATTGGGGTTTGACTAGGTTTTGGACATTGTTGGATAGACAGGGAAACAAAAATGAGGATTTCATAAGCGGGGTGAAAGAATGGGAAAATTTGGCAGAGGGGAACAAGGAAGCATAATTCAGAAAGGAACTCTGTGGTAAAATTTGAAAGTGATTGGGTGAAATCCGAGGAAGTTATGGCAAACCCTAAAAATAGACAAATGTGGGATTTCGAGATTTGGGAAGGGGAATTGGGGATAGGGTCCTCAGGACTGAAATATGCAGAATGGGATGACAGGGGTTCCCCGAAAATTTCAAGGGAAGCAGAGTGAAAATAAGGGAGATATGGAGAAAAAACTATTTTTTTTTTTTTTTTTTCCAGGTTGGAGCAGCTACGGCTCGAAAGGGATCTGGAACAGCACTGAATGGATTGAAAATGGCTGAATCTGGGATGACTTGCAAAATGGATCTGAAACGGCGCAGCAGTGATCGACAATAGTTCAGCTGAAAGTAGATATGGACCCTAGGTATGTGCGGCTTCCTAACAGTTCAGGGGTTTCACTCGGCCACCAATGCTGTCTGACGGCTTGCATATTGGAGCAGTACCCCTCACTCCACGGCTCAGGTAAAACTGATAACCGCTTTGCCACAAACGATAGCTCTTGGTTTACCTCACGGGTGGGAACTAGTCAATCAGGTAGGGGTCGTTGCCCTTTTCGCTGGCAGGTCCTCTCAATGGGCCAGCTATTTCGGGGTTCCTGTGGTACTCCTCACAATGAGTTTTAGGGATTATGCCCAAATACTTCCCACAGTTAAGTGGATAGGGATTATTCCCAAATCCGAACCTGCAACAGATGTGAAAAAAAAAATAAAAATTGGCAGAAATTTCACCCAGCGAGCCCAAGAAAGTGCTCTGATACCAGATGTGATGCACCTGCAACAATTAATTAACAAGAATATGCGAAATAGCAGAAATGACAGAACTCGGAATCACTTTTATATTGATCACAGGCCACTTCGAGGGGGAAACCTCCTTTGAGCAAGCTCAATACAATTAACTTCACGGTGTTTTCATAGGACTCAACACACACTTATATACTAATTCTAGGTGCCAATACTATGGGTCAAAACCATGGGCCGTTACAAACTATGGATCAACAATACTACGGGCGACTTACAAAGAATATGCGGCAACAACAATAACATAAACTATTGATCAACAAATACTACGGGACGACTTACAAAGCATATGCGTCCAACAACAACATACTAACAAAGTAAAGACATGGGTTCCTAACAGTAGCAGCACAGATGGGGGAGCTAGAAATGGCAGCGAAAAAACTCACAGCCGACATGGTACAATTATGGGGCCAAATTGTTCAGGACGAGCATATTGAATAGTTGACCAAGCTTCGATAGGAGGCGAAGGGGCAGTTGGCCACACTAAAGATGACAATGCGTACGATGCCGCCAATGGAGCAGGTTTCCAAGTCCGCGGACTTATAAGAGTTCCAGTAGCGCATCACGAAGGCCGATGAGCGTTAGAAGAAGCGCAATGTGCAACTGGAGGATTTCCAAGAAGTTGGCAGTCAGTTTATGACTAAAGTTGGTGAAGTACTCTAGGTTGTACAGGAAGGTCGTCAACAAGTTGCAGCGAAGATAACTGAGCATCCATCTTCCCAGGATGTGATCGACAGTTAGGCTGTGGCTATGGCAGTAAAGGATTAGGTGACGAAAGGCGATCAACAATATGAGGATTTTAGGGTCAAGACCACCGAGTACACCATGTCCTGTTGACATGGCTCGAGGGCGAGCCACAAGATTGTGTTGGGGGCCTGTTGGCAAGCGGTTAGATGGGTCATTATTGCAGCACCGCGAATGCTGTGATACCGAGAAAGGCAAAAAATGGAGCGCAGATGATGATATTTTATGCAAGTTTTGGTCAGTTTTGTACTGCAGTATCTGGGTTTTTGGGTCATTTGGACCATAATAGTTAGATTTTGGGTCAGTGTCGGTTAGGAAGTTGTTAGTAAGTGGACAAGCAATGCAAAGGTGGAAGCCTATATATAGACATAGATTTGTATGTGTTGAATATTCCAGGATTGTGTATCTGATATTTGGAGATATCTGTGAGATTTGTATTTTTGCGAAGTATGAACGGAAGATTGAGCATTTTGTATCTGGGTTTTCGTGGAGTTAATATGATGTGACAGAGTTGTTTTACGAAGTTCCTGTGTTTCTTTTGTTCATCTGTGATAATGCATGTTGCGATATGAATCTATGAATAATGCGATGTTTCCTTGCTGCAATTAATGCTTTACTATTATATATGCTACGATGATGAATGATTTTGTTGAATGATGCTATGAATATAAATGATGTTTGAATTAAATGCATAGATCTATTTTTAAAATGTCGCAATAAGTAAAGTAATTGAGCCGCGAACATCCTCATTCATTGGGCGGAAACATGGTTCTGTCAACTCTCCCTTGAACATCTCGGGTGAGACCTCATCTACTCTGCAGGTGTTGCTGGACGGGGTGAAACCTGTCTGGGCTGGTGCTCAGGGATATCGCGGTGCTTTGGGTGTCGACACTGAGTGGAACCCCTGTCGACTGGGTTTGAGTCAACACTGTAGCATCCATTATTTTTGTTGTTGTGTGGCCATCCATTCATAATAAAATACCATAGTTTTCTCTGTCACATTGTGTCAATTTCGAGTTTTTGGTTATTCTATGTGTTGAGTTGTAATTGTGATTGTGAAATCTTAGATCTGTGTGTAAAAATATTATAAAAACACAAAAATATTAGCTCTCTCGAATATGGTACACTACATGTTCATATTTATGAAAGTTATACAAAAACCTCTCGACATAATCTTCGAGGCTCTCATCCTCTTATTACTACATCTTAAAAATGTCAGTTTTCATGTCCTTGCTATTGCAGTATTCTTGATACTTTTTAAGAAATGTTTTCTTCAATCCTTTTCAAGATAAAATAGAGCACTCTCCTAGACCCATAAACCACCTAAGAGAAAAATCTTTTAGCATAGCAGGAAACAATTTTAATTTCTAAGCATCACTATTATAATTATAACTTCGACACAAAATGTCAAATTCAAATATAAATGCATCTGGATCCTCAGTCACCAAACCATGAAAAGTGAGGTAAGAATGAGGGAGGAATATTTTTCATATTAACATTTTGTGCGAGGTCTAAAATTGGGAAACCAAATGTTACCTCATTATCTTCATTACATGTGTTATTTCTTGCATTGTCATCACCTTCATTTGAAGCTCTTTCTTCTTCTCCCAGGTCTCCAAACAGACTAAATGGATGTTTCGATATGGTGCTCAAGTGAGATGAAGAGGGAGGTTCTACAATCAAACTTCTAGACTGCTCCTTTGTTGCTACTTGCACAGGAACATATTCAATCTGTGACATTACAATTTCTTTTGCATCCTCAAGAAATTTAGCAATATTTTATGGTACTACAAGCTGGCTATATGTAGTTTTCAAAATGTCCTCTCTTTGCCCCTGCTCACAGTGATTTCAAACTGTGAGTTTACTAATCTTGGAAGACTAATTGATGATTTTCCTCCAATATGAACTCTGATTCCTATAGATTTCTCATCCAAGTTAGTAACAAGAGTCTTAGAACTGTTAGAATATTGATCATACAAATGATTTTTAACTGGAATTGTAACTTCCAACTTACCTCTAGGTCTACTCATAAGTAAAATGCATAATGATAGGGGTTTGGAAGGGCTCACCAAAGTGAACGCTATTGGCTGTTACACCACATAATTATGTGGTGAGGTCATATGTACATCTTATTGTCCTTCCTTCTCCTGTAAATATGATTAGCAAAAACAAAATCCCTAAAAAACTTACTACTACTTACCTATTTCCAACTCCTTGGCAACGATGCCAAAAATGTTAGGTAAATTATATGTTTCAATAAAGAATCTTAGTCATCATGTTCTCAAACTAGGACTCGTAAGCTAATGAATTGTAAACACTGTATGTGCAGACAAGCAGGATCTATCCTATATCAACCACTGCCAGTTGATGACCTATGGATTCCTAATTTCTAAAACACAATATGAAATTTGCTAAATCAAGCTTTGATAGAATACTAAAAATTGAATACTTGAACTAACCTAGGAAATAATATTGGAAGTGCAATGAAATATTTCAATACAAGAACTATTTATCCTATCAAATAAAAAAGACTGAAAGTATCGAAATACTACGCTAAAGAATCCAGACTCCTATCATACTGCTGGAAAAGGAAACTATTCTTAGTCTAAAGTGATGATTATATACAATATATTCTTTTATTAATTAAATATAAAATATTTGTAAATTATAAACTGAAAAGATCTAATATTAACATGTAAATTTCTAACTCTGTGAGAAACCTTTAAATTTGCAACTTCAAATCCTATCTAAATTAAACCTGAGAGCAGAGAAATTGATACAGAGTACATAAAACATGGAATGAGGACATTGATCTATCTAAAAATGAACTAAATTAATACTACATGCAGAAGTAAGTACAAAAATGCAGAGAATGAGTATTAGAAGTCGAATAGTAATTACACAAATGTGAAGTCTGAATCTATAGGTGCTAATATAAAGACCGATTTCAAGAACTAATTTAAATATTCTATATTTAAATTCTAAGCTATTTGTTGACATAAGAATGCATTCTCTTCCATGGAATCAATATCTTGAGATTTTGTATTCAAATCAAAATATAGCTTATTTGCTCAAACCTCGGGTTATGATTTGTAAGTGCAATTATTGTAACACAATCCTCCACTATATAAAAAGGAAAATGATATTATACTATTTGTAGTGAAGGGCTAGTTATGTTCTCTGTTCAACTTTATATAATTTAAGAAATGAAAAAAACAGAGTATCTAGAGCATCTATTGGTAAGAGTTTTAGATATGATGTCAAACTTTGTTTTAATAAACAGTATGGAAATTCAAGGTTATTAGAACTTTGAAAGTGACATATATTCTATTATATTCTATTATGATATATAGATGTTAAATCCTAATTGAAAGTGCACATAAATACTAGATGATGCTTTTAACTTCTGACAATAAAATGAGGACCTAAATACCTACTAAGAAATCTCAATTATGGACTTTAGCTTGATGGATGGTGAAGTATAGTAATTCGATTTTGATGTGAATAATACTTTGTACTTGAATAAGATATATTGCTTGAACCTCGGTTAGCTTTGATCTCTATTCTTGGTAAACAACTCAACAAACCTAATGTGCTATTTCCACAATTCAATACAAAACACTAACTAAGATAACAAAGCCTGAGTATCGAAATTATGCTAATCTATACAAATCATGAACATTTAAACCCCCCAGTGAAATAATTTCTACCTACTCCAAACAAATTATTGTGTGTGATACCTACAAGTTGTGAGTGAAACTATTATGCACAAGCGAAAATAATCAATATGTCTATGATAAGCAATGCACCTAATGCAAACTTTGTGATATATGTGGAAATGAACCACCACTCTTATATTCTTTTTGAGACATATTCTATAGAGTAACTGCTAAACCTTATGATGGAAAAATGAATAAGTATAAAATTGATATGAAGCTCAGTGATCCATGCTACCTATGGTAACGACTGAAATCGAAATGTCAATAAAACTATGATAATATTCTTTTTATGTATTCTTATATCTAACAATGGATAACATACACAAGTACTCAAAATGGAAACAAAAGAGAAGTGCAGAACAATGATGTATAGAAGAAGAGTAACTTTAAATGAAAATATGCTAGTGTATACAAGTAGCTGTGAATACATACTAAAATAAAGAACTAAAGACACATTGAGACGCAGATCCGTGATGCTGCTACACAGTGATTTAAATAAACCGACATAAGATCGAGATTTATATAATGAACAATAATAAAAACACTAGTATGCTACATAAATTTAACTAAATAAAGGTACATAAGCTTCATTGTTCCAAGTCAGTAGGCCTTCTTTCCTGGTAAGTGCACCAATATATTGGGACCCACAAACAAAACCAAGAGGGGTGTGTTTATAATGATGATATGCACTGCATGTGATGTCTATCTCTCATATAGTGCATTGAACAACCACATGCATATGACATAGTTCTAAGTTCAACCAATGAATTTCTAAGAGTAGGAAACATTGTTAATGGTGCTTTCGTATATTATAAATTGCACCAAATAATTGAGTGAGGTTTTTAATATCCTCACTTACCGATGTAAAACCTCCCTAGTGTGCATCACATAAATAGACACACTGCATATGGAGAATCCATACACTTCAAACCACACTGATTAGTTCATAAATTTTCTTCAATTATACATATTAGTGGTGTGCTTTTAATATATAAGGATGTAGCACCACTAGTTATTTTGTACATCTTAAGGAAAACCTATATATCTTTCCCCACACGCAAAACATGAGTGGTGCATTTATAACGATGGTATGCACTACATGAGATGCATATCTATCATACAATGCATCTCACAACTCTATGGCATAGTTCTACATTTTATCATTGTGTTTCTTATAGTAGGATGTCGTTAATATTGACTTTGCATATTATAAAGTGCATAGGATAAAGGTGTTAATATCCCCACTTACCCATGCATGGTTAAAACATGAATGCACTAGTTACTAAGAACCCTATTTTTCAACATAATGCATCGTTGGCGGTGTGCCCTAGGAAACACTACACATTTCAGTGTGGGTCAAATGTCTAGTGTGGGTCAAATGACTTGAATGCACTGCATGGAATTAAAAAGAAGTTGAAAACAATGGAAAATAAAAGGTAAATTTTAAATTTTAAATTCTAATTCACTAAAAATATAAATGAGGTAACAAACATTTTACTTGCTATCTTGTCCATCGAGAAGGCATGGTTTCCAAGTAGAAAAAGAGTGAAGTTATGGAACTATTTTCCAAAATTTGAAAACATTCCAAATCCATTGGCGAATCGAAGGAAATATCATCTATAGTCTCAAGCACTGAAATCAAACTATAAATGAAATTACCATTCGATGTTTTTTTTAATTATTGACCTCAGTGCACCCAATCATGTGCCGCACTGCTAGATTTTTAATAGTAAAGAACATCATGAAATGAATTTGAAAATATGTAGCTCAATGCATGATTTGACAAGATGCCATAGTGTGTTTATGGCACCTCAATACACCAACACATTTTTGGAAATCTTAAAAACTAAAGACTTATATTCTATTTCTAATAGCCATATTTGATAGTGTGTCATATATACTTATGCATGAGTGCATTTATAGGCACCAAATGCTCTGCATAGTTTTATAATTTCACTCACATAAAATACTTATATAATAATTGATCCTGTATTGGTACTCCATGGATTTAGACGTACCATCGATGTGCTATCTTATCTCTATTGCATCATTTAGTTGTGTGAACATTTGAATTCATTGTGTCATGTGTGATGGTGCATTGATGCGTATATATCCATTTAACACACTGCTCAATTTTATAATTTTTAGAAATATAAAACCATATATTTATTAATAAGTATTTCACAAGAGATAGAGCATTATAGATTATAATTCCCTGATGCATTATGTCATGTTAGATGCACCAATAAGTGATTTCATAAAATTAAAATAAACATATTCTTTACTCCAACAATGAGGTATTTTAATGTTTGGTGCATATGATGCTTTGGTGCATTGGTGCATATAATATCTTGACGTATCGATGCATTATTACAATATAGTAGCACCGAATAAAAACCTTCGCTAAAACCTTCAGTCGCTTGCCTTTGCTAGCAGCCTCGACTATGAATGGATAAAAGGGGACATTTTTTGGAGAGGTTATGCAAAATCCTTCACTAAAAGGTGTTTTCTTTGTAGTGTTGATTAAATATGTGGATGTCACTTGTGGATAGCTAAATATTACAATGAACAAATGTGTAATCCAATTGCATAACATATTAAGACAATCATTATATCCAAATGCAATAACTAAAACTCAAATCTCAATATTTTATATATTTTTTTGTTTTTATGATTAACTGGAAATTAAAAAAAAAAAACAATTATTTTTTTTTTGCTATAGTGTCCGTAACTTGCAGGACTAACTTATGGTCTAAGAAACCATGGTCCAGGGGCATCTAATATGTCAAAATCCCCTGGGGATTGCACCCATCCTCAGCCACACCAACCCTTAGCATGGTTGGATTTTACGTGTCTCTTCCCACCACCGTTGAGTTTCAAAACATATGTCGCCTAACAAACAAAACCCCTTGGATACCAACTACACAAGTGGGACTTGGAAAAAAAACAATTAATTAAAGTATAGAAATATTGGTGCATTTTTTGTTAAATTTAATGTTGGGCATACATAAATTAATTACATTATGAAAAACTATGCATTGATGCTCTTTATCAATTAAATCACACTAATGCTTCTAATTGTTATCAATGCACTAGTGTCATGGTGCTCAAGTATGAATCAATATTGATGCTTTATATCTAACATTATCACCAATGCAATTATATATCATAATCACACTAAAATCCTCAGAAAATGTCAATCCAATGGTCATTATCATTACCGTTAAATTTACAGGACACTATGGTGCAAATGGTAATATAAGCATTGATGTGTAGTTGTGAACAGTCATCATTGGTTCTATAAAACATATCACAAACACTAGGGTGTTATAAAAATGGAAAGCACTAGTGTATCACATTTAAATTGTATACAGTGGTTCACTTATGTTTATGGCACATCGGTGCATTTGTGTGATGTATGCACATCGATTAAAAAGGCTCCACTATAACCTATAGCCGATTAGTTTTTTAAGTTTTAATGAAAATCCATTACGGACTCTACTAAACCCTCTATTACCTACGGTGAAGGTTTTAGCAAAGGTTTTTTATATGATTTTTCCCAATCTTGTGACATTAAAAGCCTTCATAGAAACCTTTGCTAGAAGGTGTTTTCCTTGTAGTGATGCCAACCTATATAAATGTACTTTTTTCATGAAGTGCATCAAGAATCTTGGTTTCATTGTCGATGAGACAAATGCACACATGACTCAAAGAAGGCACAAGACATAAGTGTAATACCCCATACAAGGTTCATTAAGCCTTTAATGGGTATTATAGATTAATTTGGTACAATTTCAAGTTGAAATTTTCAAAATGTGTGAATATTGGTTTTCTTCTTGTTTTTTTGTTTTGTTTTGTTTCCATATTGTTTGAGTATAATGCATACTAACAGTAGCACAACTACTCCATTGACATACTATTAATTGTTTTACATAGCATGAAATATCTTAGAAATAAGAATCCATTTAACTATGGAAGCATATGAGCATATAAGTATTTGATAATTAGTTTATAATTAAAAGGAGAATACCTCCAATAACAAGTCATATTTGTAGCAAGATTGCATTGCTCCGTGAGGTTCTCCCCTGCTTCCCGCTTTATTGCCCAAAGGGAACAACTAGGAGCCTAGCTAGCTCCTAGCCCTAGGAAGCCATCCAAATGGCCTCCCATCCCTCCATGCATGAGACCCCTAAGAACATAACAGTAATGCACCGTAATCTATGTACCTTCTATGAGTTATTAAACCCATCCAACACTTCTCAACTTCTTCCATCCAACCCAATTACCCCCCCCCCAAAAAACCCTCGTCTCCTATCTACCTTCACTATTTATTTCCCTTGACCTTCCTCCACCACATCGTTCAATAAAATAATATAAAACAATAATTAATTCATTTTCTTCATATACAACAAGTTCGATTTAAGTTTAATTATAATATCTTACCTACAAAGTCTTCCTTCACATGATATCATTAAAAGAATTTATGGTAGTCCTATCTGGAAAATTAAGTTTGAAAGAAAAAAAATATCTTAAGTGTCATTTCACATGCTATAAATTAAATGCAATATGTTATTCTTATCTTTGAATTCGCGTAAACGTATCCCCTCATTTATTGGTACTCTTCTCCCATACACAATAATAATATATTATTTGTGCACACATATATAAATATAGATATAAATAGTACTTGTGTACACACATAGTAATATTTAATAAGACATATATATAGTAATATTCTCATAATGATTTTAATACTGCATCATACATACATACATATAGATATATTATTTCAATAACCCATGAAATACATTTAACTCGTAAATATGTTCAAGCAGCCAACATTGCATTAATATATATATTTATCACATATACCTACTAGGTAACACTTCCTTAATCCATTATAGACATATATAATACTGCAACAATCATATAAATGGCAAGACATGGATTATAATTCAACAATCAACAACTAGGTTATTATACTAATGTATTCATAAATCATAATAATGTCCTTGATGCATCATTATTATATACTTGCAAACAACATACAACATAACAACTTAATCAATGTATCATTCATCATTCATACTGATTTATACAAGAGTGATAAAATTGAATTAGATAAACTTAGTGAAACAATCAAGCATATAATATTAATGGTTTATAACAATGTAGAACACCATCCAATCCATCTTTGGTCCCATCCCTCTTGATAAGTACTCAAAACAACCTATTCACCACTACTTCCATCACCTGACCTTACCATCCCATCCTCTGTTGGAATATACTATGGCGTCGGCTATACTGACCTAACTATATATAGAACACATAAGTGGAAGTGTTGACAACATCGACCAAGCTTCCCCAATAGGTACCCACTAGTCATCATCAAACATATAGTGGAGTGTGCTAAGCACAACACTCCCACAACTTCGGGTTTCGAGGGATAGATGGTGGGAAATGCCTCCACCCCCTCTGATAGTACTAGGGTCAATACCCTACATCAACCATACTGTTCCATCACTGTTCTAAGGGGTCCCGTCATTGAAAAACATCTTTGGGAAAATTGCGGTTCTTGTAAGAACTCACACTCACCCACAAGTCACAGAAATATTTGAATTCACTATTAAATAACATGAAAATCAATATCACAAGTCATATCAGTGACTCAAATCATAACTTCATTCGTAATTACAACATATAATACACTACTATCTCATAGTTGATCCATTTGTGTGTCAGCTCAAATAACAACATACATGTCTCATGTATAATTATATCCAACTATTTCAAGTAATGAGATATTTCACAAACTGATATTGAAATAACCAAGTATGTTCTTTCGCATCACATTACATTTGTTCTATATTCAATGTATAGTTTTAACTAATATCAAGGTACCACCTTTCATATCCAATATGCATAATCAAATGACATACATAATCATCCATTACTAAAATAAAATGATAATTTCCATTTACTGTTCATACATAAGAAGGTCCATATGCTCTCATAACAACATCATTAATTAGTTTAGCCAAGTCCAATAGTTAATAGCAATTAAAAGTACTAAGCTAATTCTCATTAGGGTTTAGTTACTAAATGTCAAATATGGGGCACTACAATTAGGGACTTCCCTATCCAAACTGACATCATTAATACACAAAGCTTTATTGTGTTGGTTTCATACACCCTCTTCTTACATTTTTACACAACAAAATTATTCTTTGCACATGTATGGGTTAATTTCAGGTTACTCACATTCATTGTATCTCACAAATATCCTAAATTCATCCCCAAATTTTGGAATTCCCTTTAGAGTGTGTTGGATATAATGCTAGACATGTTCAAAACCTTTTATCCATAAAAAAATGGATGTGTTAAAGTTGTAAACAAGACCATCATTGACCTATTGCTCTCATAACAACATCATTAATTAGTTTAGCCAAGTCCAATAGTTAATAGCAATTAAAAGTACTAAGCTAATTCTCATTAGGGTTTAGTTACTAAATGTCAAATATGGGGATGATGAGATGATGGGAAAGGTCACTGACTTGTTGCATGAATTCCAAGACCTATTTCCTACGAAGTTTTTTGAGATGAAAGGTATTTTTGGTGACTTAGGGGAGATGAAGATCCCATTGAAACGAGATGCTAAACCAATCCGGCAGCGACCCTACTGACTGAATCCATGCCATAAGGAGAGGGTCAAGGTCGAACTCGATCACATGTTGGATGCTGGTATTTATATTGAACCAGTTGAAGAGTCAGAATGGATCAGTCCTATGGTGGTGCAGGACAAGAAGATTGGTGAAGTCCACATTTGTGTCGATTTGTGGAAGTTGAATGATGCTTGCTTACATGATTCACTTCCAACCCCATTTACTGACGAGGTGCTCGAAGGTGTGGGTGGCCAAGAGATGTATTCTTTCACAGATGGGTTCTCGGGCTGTCATCAGATTCGCATTGCAAAGGAAGACCGCCACAAGACAAATTTTGTAATAGAATGGGGCTGTTTTCAGTATATAGTAATGCCATTTGGGTTAAATAATGCACCTGCGATATTCTCGCGGGTTGTTGTTTCCTCGTTTATTTATTTCATTCAAAAGTTTTTGTAGGTATACATGGATGACTGGACAGTCTATGGTTTGATCAACAATAATCTGGAGAACCTGCGATTGATGTTGGAGCGCTGTCGACAGCATCCGATATCGTTGAACTTGAAGAAGTGCATCTTTTGTGCACCATTTGACATACTACTGGGTCACATTGTGTGCAAGCAGGGGTTGTTAGTCGATACAACAAAGATTGCGCTTATTTTGAGCTTAACACTGTCGATTAACATTAAGCAGTTGAGAGCAACATTGGGCCACACTAGGTATTATCACAAGTTCATCAGGGGTTATGCAACGATCACCGCCCCTATGGAGAATTTATTGAAGAAAGATGCGGTATTTCAATGGATCCCTGAATGTCAAGATAGTTTTGAGACGTTGAAGGATAAAATGGCTTTGTCGTCAATACTGTTATTTCTAGACTGGAGTAAGGAATTTCATGACCTTGTCGATGCATCATCGATTGCGTTGGGAGTAGTGCTTGCCCAACCAGGAGAGGGGGATCTAGATCACCCCATTGCTTTTGCAAGTCGGAAGTTGTCATCAGCAGAAAGGAACTATACCACTATAGAGAAGGAAGGCCTGGCGATGGTCTATGCACTGCAGAAGTTTCGGGAGTACTTATTGGGAGGACACTTTAAGATGTTCACAGACCATTTTGCATTAAAATATCTGGTCAATAAGCCTATTTTGGGGGGGAAGCTATTTCATTGGCTACTTCTTTTTTAGGATTTCGATTTTGAAGTGATTGTGAAGCTAGGACGGTTGAATGTTGGACCTGATCATCTATCGCGGATTGAAACAAGAGAGGAGCCAACTAACATCGAAGATGGGTTGCCTGATGCACAAATTTTTAAGGTTGAAGTAGCTGATGGTTACTTTGAAGAAATCCTGAGTCGCATCGGGAAAAAAAAATATAGGTTGATCAGTGGCAGGATGGCACACCGACAGGCACAGAACGCGTAGGTAGGGAGGCTTGTGCTGCATGTTAGGACCAGTCTGTAACAATGGCAGGATCATGATTGGGTCAAATCAGCAATAAATGCCTAAAGTTTAATATGGTTAATTAACGGTGCTTGTTCAAATGATGGGCATTAATGGTGGATCTGGCCGATCGGCTGACAGGATCGATGACGGATTTGGGTCATTAATACAGGATTTGGTTCGAGTTAATGCAGGATTTAGTTATGATTACAAGGGATTCGGTTGGGCGCTATAAGAACGGGCCGAAGCTAGTCGGAAGGCACCATTTGTGACAAGTGAGTTCAGTTTCCAGTTGAGGAATTGTGCAAGGTTGGAGTGTGTTGCAGAGAGCAGTTCAAGTGTGTTGGGAAAGTTCTGGGTTAAGCAAGGTTGAGCCATCTATTGGCATTGTGGGAATTGAGTGCGGCATGCCGAGTGAGCCGGAGACGTTGAGATTTCCAGTGAAGCTGAGTCACCCCTCATCCCTACTCCTATTGAGGAAGAGGTCAATTTAGTGGATGAATTTGCTAACATTCCGGTGGGATCATCCTCTGTGGTGCACCAGAAGAGGGGGGGGATGCAGTTTATCTCCAAGCGGCTCGTGAAGGGGCACACCCGTTCCACTGCCCAAGTGCCGAAAGGTGTCCCTGCGGAGAGCCCGTCGAGCTCGGGGGTTGTGGAATCCGTAGTCTGTGCAGGAATTTTTTCTGCGGACATCCCAGGCTACCGACCTGCATATCGAGCTGGGGTGCAGCCGAGGAAGGTCACTAAGAACCAGCGGTATCAGATACGGATGCCGACAATCTCGCCAGGCATGAGTTGTACCACTGACATTGTACCGGCATTGATGCAGCTGTGGTATGATGCTCACAACTTGCTGGCACTGGAAGATGTTATGACAGAGCCATTTCAGCCACGAGAAGCGGGGCAGACTAAATCGTTGCCACGCATTCCACACGACTAGGCGCACGGTTTGGCGAAGTCTGGGCTGTTGGGGTTAATCTACATGCCACATTTCGGGTGGTTGACGGAAGCCAATGCCTGCATCAAATAGTTGCTGGCTTGGTTTTATGGCGGGGTGTTATGGTTGGACCGGTAGGTCACCGTGACGGTGGACCTAATCTCTGAGATCACAGGCTTGCCTAAGGATGGTGTCAACTCATCGCAGTATTTTCAGGGGAAGAACAATGACAAAAATCTTGCAGCAAGGTTGCGGAAGCTGTATAAAATGCAAAAAGACGGACGGGCATACCGCTTGGACACTATCAACGAGCCCGTAGTCAAGATTGGGGTGCGAATCTTGGCTACCAAAATCCTATGGAACGCTCGACCCAATCAAGGCAACTTTGGGGTTATCTCCTGCGCGGAGCTATGTATGACAGGCATACAGATGAACTGGTCCCTATTTTTACTTAATTAGTTGACAGAGGATGTGCTGGCGGGCCAAGCAGGACAGTGGTCATTTACGTATAGCTGGCTGCTGATATTAGTTGTGCTGGTCGCCTGGATGGAACCCGACGATGACTAAGGCATGGAGGTGGATGGGGTGGAAGAATGCAAGGGAGCGTGCTACCAAAAACTATGGTGGGTATAGGAACCAGAGTGGCTCAAGGACTGTGGCATGCAATTCTAGCTTTATTGGGAAGCGCTGCAGGTGGCCGCTGAGCGGATTCCATGGTTGAATCAAGCCACTATTGAGAAGTATAAGGGGATTTCCCGGCTCAGGATCGGCCCACATAGTATCTATGTACAAGTGCATCACGACACAGATAGGCAGTGGTTGCATACCCCCTATAAGTTAACAGAGGAAGACCTGGATCCGATCATCAATGACTGGCCCGTCCAATGGCGCATACTAGTTATTTAGGAGGAGGAGTATACGGGGATACCATCTATTGTGCCAGCCATGGATGAAATGGGTCATATGTCACATGAGTAATCATCGCAGACCCCTTCAGAGGATGAGTGTCTGGTTGAAGAAGGCAGGACAAAAGGACACTAGGACCATGGGACAATCAGTGGGGTTCCCCTATCATCAAAGGCATAGTTGGGCCGACTAATACTAGAAATCACTAATGCATCCACTGTATCGGCTAGAACAATGACGGTGAAAATCGATGAAGGTTTCCATGCGCTCACTACTTGTCTGGATTCCTTGTGCGATATGGTAGTGAAGAAGGCACCGGAAGAAGCATCGATGCAGCTAGTTGGTACAATTGGAACTGAGCCATGGGTCAGGAATGTTGATATTCACCCGACTGCGATTGTGGCTAACGATGAGGCTTTGAAAGCCTTGCTGCAGCCGTTAGAAAAAGTGACCATCAATGTCAATGCGCTGCCAATGAAGGCGTTGAAAACTATGCATGGTTTCCAGTCGGGAGATGGCTGACAGGATGGACGAGATTAGCGGTAATTGCCTACGCTTGTAGGAGAGTGAGGTAGCTGTGAAGGAAGCGGTCGAAGAGTTAACTGGGAGGGAAACTACAGCGCGACAGGTTGTGGATGAGCTGGAAGAGGACATCAAGAAAGAACGACCTGAGAAGGCTCGCGTGATTGAAGAGTTGAAGCAAGAACAGGATCACCTCATTGTGGAAAAGGCCACCTTGTGGGATCAAAACGTGTGGGTAGAGACGACCGTTGTTGAGGCTTGTCACCATGTGTCAGAGCCCACCACAGAGTTGGACGTGATTCAATGCATGCAGCGACTTGGGGCTGTCATTGCCCAGTTGCGCCACGACAATCAGGAGCTAATAGACCTGGTGGACCTCGGTACACCCCAAGCACAGGTAGATGACCGCAAACATGCTATTGAGGAGGTAGCAGCACAGATGGGGGAGCTGGAAATGGCAGCGGAAAAAACTCACAGCCGACATGGTACAATTTTGGGGCCGAATTGTTCAGGACGAGTAGATTGAACAGTTGACCAAGCTTTGACAGGAGGCGGAGGGGCAGTTGGCCACACTAAAGACGACAATGTGTATGATTCCGCCAATGGAGAAGGTTTCCAAGTCCGTGGACTTAAAAGAGTTGCAGCATCACATCACCAAGGCCGACGAGCATTAGAAGAAGTGCGTTGTGCAATTGGAGGAGTTCCAAGAAGTTGGCAGTCAGTTTATGACTAAAGTTGGTGAAGTACTCTAGGTTGTACAGAAAGGTTGTCAACAAGTTGCAGCGAAGATAACTGAGCATCCATCTTCCCAGGATGTGATCGACAGTCAGGCTATGGCTATGGCAGTAAAGGATCAGGTGACGACAATCGATCAACAATACAAGGATTTCAGGATCAAGACCACCGAGTACACCATGTCTTGCTGACATGGCTCGAGGGCGAGCCACAAGATTGTGTTGGGGGCCTGTTGGCAAGCGGTTAGATGGGTCATTATCGCAGCACCGCAAGTGCTGCGATACTGAGAAAGGCAGAAAATGGAGCGCAAATGATGATATTTTATGCAAGTTTTGGTCAGTTTTGTACCGCAGTATGTGGGTTTTTGGGTGATTTGGACCATAATAGTTAGATTTTGGGTCAGTGTCGGTTAGGAAGTTGTTAGTAAGTGGACAAGCAATGTAAAGGCAGAAGCCTATATATAGACATAGATTTGTATGTGTTGAATAATCCGGGATTGTGTATCTGATATTTGGAGATATCTGTGGGATTTGTATTTTTGCGGAGTATGAATGGAAGATTGAGCATTTTGTATCTGGGTTTTCGCGGAGTTAATATGATGTGACAGAGTTGTTTTGCGAAGTTCCTGTGTTCCTTTTGTTCATCTGTGATAATGCATGTTGCAATATGAATCTATGAATAATGCGATGTTTCCTTGCTGCAATTAATGCTTTCCTATTATATCTGCTGCAATGATGAATGATTCTATTGAATGATGCTATGAATATAAATGATGTTTGAATTAAATGCATATATCTATTTTTGAAATGTCGCAATAAGTTAAGTAATTGAGCCGCAAACATCCTCCTTCATTGGGCGGAAACATGGCTCCATCAACTCTCCCTTGAACATCTCGGGTGAGACCTCATCTGCTCTGCAGGTGTTGCTGGACGGGGTGAAACCTGTCTGGGCCGGTGCTCAGGGATATCGCGGTGCTTTGGGTGTCGACAGTGAGTGGAACCCCTATCTATTGGGTTTGAGTCAACACCGTAGCATCCATTATTTTTGTTGTTGTGTGGCCATCCATTCATAATAAAATACCATAGTTTTCTCTCTCACATTGTGTCAAATTTGAGTTGTTGGTTATTCTATGTGTTGAGTTGTAATTGTGATTGTGAAATCTTAGATCTGTGTGTAAAAATATTATAAAAATACAAAAATATTAGCTCTCTCGAATATGGTACACTACATGTTCATATTTATGAAAGTTATACAAAAACCTCTCGACATAATCTTCGAGGCTCTCATCCTCTTGCTACTTACTGCATCTTAAAAATGTCAGTTTTCATGTCCCTGCTATTGCAGTATTCTTGATACTTTTTAAGAAATGTTTTCTTCAATCCTTTCCAAGATAAAATAGAGCACTCTCCTAGACCCATAAACCACCTAAGAGAAAAATCTTTTAGCATAGCAGGAAACAATTTTAATTTCTAAGCATCACTATTATAATTATAACTTCGACACAAAATGTCAAATTCAAATATAAATGCATCTGGATCCTCAGTCACCAAACCATGAAAAGTGAGGTAAGAATGAGGGAGGAATATTTTTCATATTAACATTTTGTGCAAGGTCTAAAATTGGGAAACCAAATGTTACCTCATTCTCTTCATTACATGTGTTATTTCTTGCATTGTCATCATCTTCATTTGAAGCTCTTTCTTCTTCTCCCAGGTCTCCAAATAGACTAAACGGATGTTTTGATATGGTGCTCAAGCGAGATGAAGAGGGAGGTTCTGCAATCAAACTTCCAGATTACTCCTTTGTTGCTGCTTGCACAGGTATTCAATCTGTGACATTACAATTTCTCTTGCATCCTCAAGAAATTTAGCAATATTATATGGTACTACAAGCTAGCTATATGTAGTTTTCAAAATGTCCTCTCTTTTCCCCTGCTCACAGTGGTTTCAAACTGTGAGTTTACTAATCTTGGAAGACTAATTGATGATTTTCCTCCAATATGAACTTTGCTTCCTATAGATTTCTCATCCAAGTTAGTAACAAGAGTCTTAGAACTGTTAGAATATTGATCATACAAATGATTTTTAACTGGAATTGTAACTTCCAACTTACCTCTAGGTCTACTCATAAGTAAAATGCATAATGATAGGGGTTTGGAAGGGCTCACCAAAGTGAATGCTATTGGCTATTACACCACATAATTATGTGGTGAGGTCATATGTGCATCTTATTGTCCTTCCTTCTCCTGTAAATATGATTAGCAAAAACAAAATCAACTAAAAAACTTACTACTACTTACCTTTCTCCAACTCCTTGGCAACGACGCCAAAAATGTTAGGTAAATTATATGTTTCAATAAAGAATCTTAGTCATCATGTTCTCAAACCATGACTCGTAAGTTAATGAATTGTAAACACTGTATGTGCAGACAAGCAGGATCTATCCTATATCAACCACTGCCAGCTGATGACCTATGGATTCCTAATTTCTAAAACACATTATGAAATTTGCTAAATCAAGCTTTGATAGAATACTAAAAATTGAATACTCGAACTAACCTAGGAAATAATACTGGAAGTGCAATGAAATATTTCAATACAAGAACTATTTATCCTATCAAATACCGAAGACTGAAAGTATCGAAATACTACGCTAAAGAATCTAGAATCCTATCATACTGCTGGGAAAGGAAACTATTCTGAGTCTAAAGTGATGATTATATACAATATATTATTTTATTAATTAAATATAAAATATTTGTAAATTATAAACTGAAAAGATCTAATATTAACATGTAAATTTCTAACTCTGTGAGAAACCTTTAAATTTGCAACTTCAAATCCTATCTAAATTAAACCTGAGAGCAGAGTAATTGAAACAGAGTACATAAAACATGGAATGAGGACATTAATCTATCTAAAAATGAACTAAATTAATACTACATGCAGAAGTAAGTAGAAAAATCAGTACAAAAATGCAGAGAATGAGTATTAGAAGTCGAATAGTGATTACACAAATGTGAAGTCTGAATCTATAGGTGCTAATATAAAGACTGATTTCAAGAACTAATTTAAATATTCTATATTTAAATTCTAAGCTATTTGTTGACATAAGAATGCATTCTCTTCCATGGAATCAATATCTTGAGATTCTGTATTCAAATCAAAATATAGCTTATTTGCTCAAACCTCGGGTTATGATTTGTAAGTGCAAGTATTGTAACACAATCCTCCACTATATAAAAAGGAAAATGATATTATACTATTTGTAGTGAAGGGCTAGTTATGTTCTCTGTTCAACTTTTAATAATTTAAGAAATGAAAAAAACAAAGTATCCAGAGCATCTATTGGTAAGAGTTTTAGATATGATGTCAAACTTTGTTTTAATAAACAGTATGGAAACTCAAGGTTATTAGAAGTTTGAAAGTGACATATATTCTATTATGATATATAGATGTTAAATCCTAATTGAAAGTGCACATAAATACTAGATGATGCTTTTAACTTCTGACAATAAAATGAGGACCTAAATACCTACTAAGAAATCTCAATTATGGACTTTAGCTTGATGGATGGTGAAGTATAGTAATTCGATTTTGATGTGAATAATACTTTGTACTTGAATAAGATATATTGCTTGAACCTCAGTTAGCTTTGATCTCTATTCTTGGTAAACAACTCAACAAACCTAATGTGCTATTTCCACAATTCAATACAAAACACTAACTAAGATAACAAAACTTGAGTATCAAAATTATGCTAATCTATACAAATCATGAACATTTAAACCCCCCAGTGAAATAATTTCTACCTACTCCAAACAAATTATTGTGTGTGATACCTACAAGTTGTGAGCAAAACTATTATGCACAAGCGAAAATAATCAATCTGTCTATGATAAGCAATGCACCTAATGCAAACTTTGTGATATATGTGGAAATGAACCACTGCTCTTATATTCTTTTTGAGACTTGTTCTATAGAACATTTGCTAAACCTTATGATGGAAAAATGAGTAAGTATAAAACTGATATGAACCTCAGTGATCCACGCTACCTATGGTAACGACTGAAATCGAAATGTCAATAAAACTATGATAATATTCTTTTTATGTATTCTTATATCTAACAATGGATAACATACACAAGTACTCAAAATGGAAACAAAAGAGAAGTGCAGAACAATGATGTATAGAAGAAGAGTAACTTTAAATGAAAATATGCTAGTGTATACAAGTAGCTGTGAATACATACTAAAATAAAGAACTAAAGACACATTGAGACGCAGATCCGTGATGCTGCTACACAGTGATTTAAATAAACCGACATAAGATCGAGATTTATATAATGAACAATAATAAAAACACTAGTATGCTACATAAATTTAACTAAATAAAGGTACATAAGCTTCATTGTTCCAAGTCAGTAGGCCTTCTTTCCTGGTAAGTGCACCGATATATTGGGACCCACAAACAAAACCAAGAGGGGTGTGTTTATAATGATGATATGCACTGCATGTGATGTCTATCTCTCATATAGTGCATTGAACAACCACATGCATATGACATAGTTCTAAGTTCAACCAATGAATTTCTAAGAGTAGGAAACATTGTTAATGGTGCTTTCGTATATTATAAAGTGCACCAAATAATTGAGTGAGGTTTTTAATATCCTCACTTACCGATGTAAAACCTCCCTAGTGTGCATCACATAAATAGACACACTGCATATGGAGAATCCATACACTTCAAACCACACTGATTAGTTCAGAAATTTTCTTGAATTATACATATTAGTGGTGTGCTTTTAATATATAAGGATGTAGCACCACTAGTTATTTTGTACATCTTAAGGAAAACCTATATATCTTTCCCCACACGCAAAACATGAGTGGTGCATTTATAACGATGGTATGCACTACATGAGATGCATATCTATCATACAATGCATCTCACAACTCTATGGCATAGTTCTACATTTTATCATCGTGTTTCTTATAGTAGGATGTCGTTAATATTGACTTTGCATATTATAAAGTGCATAGGATAAAGGTGTTAATATCCCCACTTACCCATGCATGGTTAAAACATGAATGCACTAGTTACTAAGAACCCTATTTTTCAACATAATGCATCGTTGGCGGTGTGCCTTAGGAAACACTACACATTTCAGTGTGGGTCAAATGTCTAGTGTGGGTCAAATGACTTGAATGCACTGCATGGAATTAAAAAGAAGTTGAAAACAATGGAAAATAAAAGGTAAATTTTAAATTTTAAATTCTAATTCACTAAAAATATAAATGAGGTAACAAACATTATACTTGCTATCTTGTCCATCGAGAAGGTATGGTTTTCAAGTAGAAAAAGAGTGAAGTTATGGAACTATTTTCCAAAATTTGAAAACATTTCAAATCCATTGGTGAATCGAAGGAAATATCATCTATAGTCTCAAGCACTGAAATCAAACTATAAATGAAATTACCATTCGATGTTTTTTTTAATTATTGACCCCAGTGCACCCAATCGTGTGCCGCACTGCTAGATTTTTAATAGTAAAGAACATCATGAAATGAATTTGAAAATATGTAGCTCAATGCATGATTTGACAAGATGCAATAGTGTGGTTATGACACCTCAATACACCAACACATTTTTGGAAATCTTAAAAAATAAAGACTTATATTCTATTTCTAATAGCCATACTTGATAGTGTGTCATATATACTTATGCACGAGTGCATTTATAGGCACCAAATGCTCTGCATAGTTTTATAATTTCACTCACATAAAATACCTATATAATAATTGATCCTGTATTGGTACTCTATGGATTTAGACACACCATCGATGTGCTATCTTATCTCTATTGCATCATTGAGTTGTGTGAACATTTGAATTCATTGTGTCATGTGTGATGGTGCATTGATGCATCTATATCCATTTAACACACTGCTCAGTTTTATAATTTTTAGAAATATAAAACCATATATTTATTAATAAGTATTTGACAAGAGATAGAGCATTATAGATTATAATTCCCTGATGCATTATGTCATGTTAGATGCACCAATAAGTGATTTCATAAAATTAAAATAAACATATTCTTTACTCCAACAATGAGGTATTTTAATGTTTGGTGCATATGATGCTTTGGTGCATTGGTGCATATAATATCTTGACGTATCAATGCATTATTACAATATAGGAGCACCGAATAAAAACCTTCACTAAAACCTTCAGTCGCTTGCCTCTGCTAGCAGCCTCAACTATGAATGGATAAAAGGGGATATTTTTTGGAGAGGTTATGCAAAATCCTTCACTAAAAGGTGTTTTCTTTGTAGTGTTGATTAAATATGTGGATGTTACTTGTGGATAGCTAAATATTACAATGAACAAATGTGTAATCCAATTGCATAACATATTAAGACAATCATTATATCCAAATGCAATAACTAAAACTCAAATATCAATATTTTATATATTTTTTCGTTTTTATGATTAACTAAAAATTTAATTTAATTTTTTTTTTTGCTATAGTGTCCGTAACTTGCAGGACTAACTTATGGTCTAAGAAACCATGATCCATGGGAATCTAATATGTCAAAATCCCCTGGGGATTGCACCCATCCTCAGCCACACCAACTGTTAGCATGGTTGGATTTTACGTGTCTCTTCCCACCACCGTTGAGTTTCAAAACATATGTCACCTAACAAACAAAACCCCTTGGATACCAACTACATGAGTGGGACTTGGAAAAAAAACAATTAATTAAAGTATAGAAATATTGGTGCATTTTTTGTTAAATTTAATGTTGGGCATACATAAATTAATTACATTATGAAAAACTATGCATTGATGCTCTTTATCAATTAAATCACACTAATGCTTCTAATTGTTATCAATGCAGTAGTGTCATGGTGCTCAAGTATGAATCAATATTGATGCTTTATATCTAACATTATCACCAATGCAATTATATATCATAATCACACTAAAATCCTCAAAAAATGTCAATCCAATGGTCATTATCATTACTGTTAAATTTACAGGACACTATGGTGCAAATGGTAATATAAGCATTGATGTGTAGTTGTGAACAGTCATCATTGGTTCTATAAAACATATCACATACACTAGGGTGTTATAAAAATGGAAAGCACTAGTGTATCACATTTAAATTGTATACAGTGGTTCACTTATGTTTATGGCACATCGGTGCATTTGTGTGATGTATGCACATCGATTAAAAAGGCTCCACTATAACCTATAGCTGATTAGTTTTTTAAGTTTTAATGAACATCCATTACGGACTCTACTAAAACCTCTATTACCTACGGTGAAGGTTTTAGCAAAGGTTTTTTATATGATTTTTTCCAATCTTGTGACATTAAAATCCTTCACAGAAACCTTTGCTAGAAGGTGTTTTCCTTGTAGTGATGCCAACCTATATAAATGTACTTTTTTCATGAAGTGCATTAAGAATCTTGGTTTCATTGTCGATGAGACAAATGCACACATGACTTAGAGAAGGCACAAGACATAAGTGTAATACCCCATACAAGGTTCATTAAGCCTTTTGAGTATAATGCATACTAACAGTAGCACAACTACTCCATTGACATACTATTAACTGTTTTACATAGCATGAAATATCTTAGAAATAAGAATCCATTTAACTATGGAAGCATATGAGCATATAAGTATTTGATCATTAGTTTATAATTAAAAGGAGAATTCCTCCAATAACAAGTCATATTTGTAGCAAGATTGCATTGCTCCGTGAGGTTCTCCCCTGCTTCCCGCTTTATTGCCCAAAGGGAACAACGGTTTTACCTCCCAGCCAACTAGGAGCTTAGCTAGATCCTAGCCCTAGGAATCCATCCAAATGGCCTCCCAGCCCTCCATGCACGAGATCCTCGATAATAGAATAGTAATGCACCGTAATCTATGTACCTTCTATGAGTTCTTAAACCCATCCAACACTTCTCAACTTCTTCCATCCAAACCCAATTCCCGCCCCCCCCAAAAAAACCCTCGTCTCCTATCTACCTTCACTATTTATTTCCCTCGACCTTCCTCCACCGCATCGTTCAATAATTAATTCATTTTCTTCATATACAAAAAGTTCGATGTAAGTTCAATTATAATATCTTACATATAAAGTCTTCCTTCACATGATATCATTAAAAGAATTTATGGTAGTCCTATCCAGGAAATTAAGTTTGAAAGAAAAAGAAATATCTTAAGTGTCATTTCACATGCTATACATTAAATGCAATATGTTATTCTTATCCTTGAATTCGCGTAAAATTATCCCCTCGTTTATTGGTACTCTTCTCCCATACACAATAATAATATATTATTTGTGCACACATATATAAATATATATATAAATAGTACTTGTGTACACACATAGTAATATTTAATAAGACATATATATAGTAATATTCTCATAATGATTTTAATACTGCATCATACATACATACATATAGATATATTATTTCAATAACCCATGAAATACATTTAACTCTTAAATATGTTCAAGCAGTCAACATTGCATTAATATATATATTTATCACATATACCTACTAGGTAACACTTCCTTAATCCATTATAGACATATATAATACTGCAGCAATCATATAAATGTCAAGACATGGATTATAATTCAACAATCAACAACTAGGTTATTATACTAATGTATTCATCAATCATAATAATGTACTCACGAATCGGCATGTAGGTGGCCATCCCACACATCTTAATAGTGGGTATTATTAATCAACATTTATTGTCCTTGATGCATCATTATTATATACTTGCAAACAACATACAACATAACAACTTAATCAATGTATCATTCATCATTCATACTGATTTATACAACAGTGATAAAATTGAATTAGATAAACTTAGTGAAACAATAAAGCATATAATATTAATGGTTTATAACAATGTAGAACACCATCCAATCCATCTTTGGTCCCATCCCTCTTGATAAGTACTCAAAACAACCTATTCACCACTACTTCCATCACCCGACCTCACCATCCCATCCTCTGTTGGAATATACTATGGCATCGGCTATACTGACCTAACTATATATAGAATCCATAAGCGGAAGTGTTGACAACATCGACCAAGCTTCCCCAATAGGCACTCACTAGTCATCATCAAACATATAGTGGAGTGTGCTAAGCACAACACTCCCACGATTTCGGGTTTCAGGGGATAGACGGTGGGAAATGCCTCCACCCCCTCTGATAGTACTAGGGTCAATACCCTACATCAACCATACTTTTCCATCACTGTTCTAAGGGGTCCCGTCATTGAAAAACATCTTTGGGAAAATCGCAGTTCTTGTAAGAACTCACACTCACCCACAAGTCATAGAAATATTTGAATTCACTATTAAATAACATGAAAATAAATATCACAAGTCATATCAGTGCTTCAAATCATAACTTCATTCATAATTACAACATATAATACACTACTATCTCATAGTTGATCCATTTGTGTGTCAGCTAAAATAACAACATACATGTCTCATGTATAATTATATCCAACTATTTCAAGTAATAAGATATTTCACAAACTGATATTGAAATAACCAAGTATGTTCTTTCGCATCACATTACATTTGTTCTATATTCAATGTATAGTTTTAACTAATATCAAGGTACCACCTTTCATATCCAATATGCATAATCAAATGACATACATAATCATCCATTACTAAAATAAAACGATAATTTCCATTTACTGTTCATACATAAGAAAGTCCATATGCTCTCATAACAACATCATTAATTAGTTTAGCCAAGTCCAATAGTTAATAGCAATTAAAAGTACTAATCTAATTCTCATTAGGGTTTAGTTACTAAATGTCAAATATGGGGCACTACAATTAGGGACTTCCCTATCCCAACTGACATCATTAATACACAAAGCTTTATTGTGTTGGTTTCATACACCCTCTTCTTACATTTTTACACAACAAAATTATTCTTTGCACATGTATGGGTTAATTTCAGGTTACTCACATTCATTGTATCTCACAAATATCCTAAATTCATCCCCAAATTTTGGAATTCCCTTTAGAGTATGTTGGATGTAATGCTAGACATGTTCAAAACCTTTTATCCATAGAAAAATGGATGTGTTAAAGTTGTAAACAAGACCATCATTGACCTATTGCACAAGGACAATCATTGTCACCCCACAATTGGGAATACAATATTGCATTCATTCAACTCAGCTACTCTAGAACTCAATACAACCTTACTAAACAAAACCCATTTAAAGTGTATTTTAGATTTCAACCTAGGGTGTCGATCTATGTGGCTTATCCAAGACCACCAATTGTAGGCACTTATACATCAACATTGAAAGAAGTCAATAATTCAATTCTCTTTAACGAGCAAATTCAAAATGCAAAATGATGATTTGATAATATTATGTTGCATAAACATAAAAAAAATAAAAATAAAAATAAAAATTGTTATAAGCATTGAGCCCAACATAACTTCTTAGTTTAAAGATAGGTATGACTTCATAGGTACAAATATAGATTCACACTTAGCCCACAACACAAGTCCAAGCCACTGTAATACATCCTATCAATCGTCACCAAGTATTCCAATAACAATGTAGTTGAACTTGATACACTACCATACCTTGTGATGCATCTTGTTCTTAATGTTGGGTTCCTTTAATTTGTAGTGATGTTCTAGAAAATATTTGTGCAACTTGAAGTTCAAGTTAACACACACCCTAAGTTTAGTGTGCCCACGTACTCTAATTAGATAATTGATAATATGATGCAACACACTAACAAAAATTTTATTCAACTCTTCAAGATTCTCAAAGCAGGTCAATTCTTAGCATGAGCTAATCACTTCAAACTAGAGCATGTGTAATAAAATTTACATCGTATATTGGACAATGCCATGGGGACCACTTCTTTATTGTATCCCTTTGATGAAAATGAGGGAAATACTTATATTCATGAAACAATGGTGCCCATTACTACATGGAGGGATGACTCATCTATGCATGTGCCATGTGCTTCTAATATGTTTTGTACCTTCATCAAGTTTAATCATGGCAAAACAATGTTTCACAAAGCACTCTTTAATGCTAGTCATGCTAGACATAACACACATAACCAATGTCAATTCCTTATCATGCTATACGTCCTACTTGTAGCCTATGCTTACTATTTGTAACAGCCAAAAAATCTGAGTTAGAAGAAATTTCATAACATTAACGATCCTTTACAATAAACTTCATGAATGAAAGCACCAAACTTCCTATGATTAGTTAAATCGAAACATTTATCATGCATCATCATTTTTATGAGTATCTATCCTTTCACTCTTACATTAATACAAAACCAGTTCTCCCTTGTAATTCAATAGCCACAGTGATCTTCACCATTTTATATGAGACTTTACTTGGGTCAAGAGACATAACATCGCTATCTTTGTAACAACATAATAACGATTAATATCAAATAAAAAGATCATCAGGCATTCTTAATTGTATGCATATACAACAAATTTTACTTCAGGGTATAAAACTATGTTTGCATGCTAGTAGAACTTTAAAGAAGGATGCATCTAGTTGAACATCAAATCATCATATTCATACATAAGAGAAATCATCATCTTCATACATAAGAAAGGGAGACACCATATATACACGTGGTTCACCCAAACCATGGGCTACGTCCACCAGATGTTGCATCATATATTATCTATTCGTAATTTGATGGTTACATCCTGCAATAATGTTATTGCTTTCTATTTTCCAAAGTTGCTTCCCTAGAGCGCCTAGAAGATTTACAGAGCTTCTTTCCATACTGATTACCAATGACTCAATTAAAAAATACAGCGATCGGGCTTCTATAAGGCCGTCCCTTCCCAATGACTATGTGAATGGATAAAAGAAGGTCCTACATACATTCTTGCACATAGTTGTATATACATCTAATCTATCAGGTGGAATGCATAAGGGAAGTAGTAACCCAAAACTCTACACAGCAACCACCATTAACATTCAGCATATAATAGTACACTATATGGAATAAGTCCACAAATAAATAAGCAACATATTCAATACATACATATGAACTGCATAATTCTTACAACCCAGGATGTATTTCAAAAATCCTCTTGACGAGATTAAAAGCTAGTTAACAGAGTCATTCTTTGGTGTGTGTAAGGAGTGTCCTTTAAACAAATCTATTACGTTTTTTTCTGTTCATTTAACTCGACAACTCAACAAGTAAGTAAAAAGAACTAACATGCAGCATTAATTTCAATGCACAATTCCTAAGTGAATAAATTAACATATTTACCAGGCAGATCTAGCGATAAGAAAGTATCATACTATCCACAAAATGATAACTACATATGTTGTGAATTCCATCCTTCAAATTCTGTTGAGCAAACCAGAATATCAACATAATAAATGAATACATACATATGAACTTAGAAGGAAAATAAGTGTTGAAACAATGCTGGAAGCTATAACCTAAAGATCACCACAGAAGCTTATGTTGGCGTTACTAACAAGGACCACACAGGGCTGGGTTTCTAACTTATGAGGCCTTCCTTGCGATTTAAACCATACAGTGCAGCATTTTAAATAGTGAAAAACAAACAAAATATAAGTCACTACGCATCAATCCACATAAGTTTAATCTAGACGTTACATACTTAACTAGAAATCTGATAGTGAAATCTTGCCTTCCTGCGATAAGTTTGGCATACCAAAATTCAAGTAGTTATCCCACCTTAATGGGTATTGATCGCGGCCACTCTCTATATATATGGTATCCTATAAAAATGATCACAACAAAATGAAATAGGGTAACACATTTTGTTTATCCATGCTGTTTGATTTATAAAGGAATCTAATGATGAGTACTAAAAAAATAGCCTCGTAGTCGATATAAATATAGAATCCGCAAGGGTAACTTACGAGGAGTCAATCTATGTAGATTGCATTAAGCGATTCCTTGAAGAAAGGAACCTGAAACTACCATTGCAGAGGCCGTTAAGTGAGACAACTCTAAAGAATCCTCACTTAACTAAAATCGTCCATCGACGACAACCTAGTTTGAGGATAGGAATCCTCCCATGGATCCGTCACTTCCTTTTTACCTAAATCTTTTCTTTTTGACTGTCTGGAACAACAAAATGATAAAACACACAAAAACAAACATATGGGATCGACCTCTTGCTCGAGCTGTCTCTTCAACTCTCACTCTCCATCTCGTAACTATTCAGAAGGGAAAGAGGATCTCGGGAAAGAGGCCATTCCTCTAACTAAGTTGCCCATCAACACAGAATGCTTCATGCAGTCAACATACAATAATGGATAGAACAGTATTTGGGGATCAGGATTTATAGGTCGTTCCTTCCCATTGCTTATCCAAGCGTATTGCAGTCGAGATAAAGAAAATTACAACTGGCATAGTATAAATGTAAATCAAAACCCCAACTACGCAGTAAGAGAAGCATATTCATCTTAAATCTATTCAAAAATAAATTCAATAGTCTTGAACATATAGGGATCTTGTACTACAGAACCACCAAACGTAGCAATCGAAAATCATCTCCACCAGCAACAGTGAGACCAGTAAAAATATGAAACAAATATCAAACCGAAAAAGAAACCCCCCCCCCCTTCCATGCAAAACAACAATTTATAGAACAACACGGTTTCCCTCTTCTCTTGGGGAGTCCGCCTTGACTTGAAGGATCCTCTTGCCATGTGTGTTTTGTAACAAGTGTTTACGGGGAGGCTGGTTAAGTGTGATCGCTATATGATGCCACCTCATAATCAAATCCTGTGGCAATACTATACAGCCATATTACAAATGAAATTTAACTATCAACCCATACCAAGCGTGGACCATAATATATGGCCACCGTAGACTACAATATAACCATGCCATATGTAAACCATATCACAAAATAAATTGTTTAAACCATAAATTTAGCCACTATACTATCATGGCCTAGTATTAATTTCCATGCTTCCCACCCATATGTAAACCATATCACAAAATAAATTGTTTAAACCATAAATTTAGCCACTATACTATCGTGGCCTAGTATTAATTTCCATGCTTCTCACCAAAGAGTTAACTTCCTTAAGTTTCTCGATCTAAGGAACCTTTCTAAATATCCCATGTATTCTTAACATACATAACCATACATTGTTTTATAACACAACTCTTATATATATATAATGATTTGTTGTATAAGAGGGAGTAAGTTTCCATATATATATGATATATAAAAAACTAACCAAATATATATATAATTACATCGTTTATATATTTATATCCCTTCACATAAATATATATATAGACCTGTCATAGGAATAAACTTTCTTTCCAAAAATGTAAATTTCTACCCTGCCAGACTCTCTAATGCTGGACTCTCCAATTTGGATTCATATAGCTTATAATGACACCTAAGGATTAAATCTAAGGAAAGTAAACCATTGCTTCCCTTTGAGTGCCTATGGCACCATGATGATATCCAACCTTGTTACTCCAAAATATTATGGTTGTCTATCTGTTTTGTAACAAAGGCTATTGTCCTCAGCTTAGGACGTCATACAAAAGTCTTAGTTTAATAAGCATAGTCCCAATCATAATAAATGAGTAATATGGACACTTAGCCATCGCCATTTTAAAATTCTCCAGTATTCCCTTGACCTTACCTTCCCTCAATGGTTTAGTTGCCATTGTTTTAGTTGCGTTGTTGCCTTCCGTCTTTCTAAGTTTATTACTTACAACCTAGAAAAATAAATAATGATACTTTCGAGGTTCATTGGTGGGGTGTTGGCCTTGAGCTCCTCACCAGGGACTCATACATAGTTTTACAAGTATGTTTACATCACTAATAATAGTAATAAGGGTCAAATTGGAGGGATTTTACACACTCCTCCCCTTAAGAATAACACTGTCCTTGGTGTTCAATAGTTTGTCTTTTGCATCCTTTCATCATCTTTCGCTTGATTTATTTTTCTGGCTTGGTCGTCTTCACACTTTTGTGATTTCCACAGGTTCTTATCACTTATATCCTGCAGATTATACAGATCATACAAGATATTTCAACGTCCTTTAGTATAACATAAGCATACAACATTTCAAAACATTAAATGTGCATCATTCTTCCTCATCCTTGAGGGGGTACTTGCTTGCTCTAGCATTCATAACATTCACACATAAATACATCTCTAACAATCATTAACATTTTCTTATATCATAAAACAATTATTTTCGACAAAACTTTGTTGATCATCAAACTCTTTTGTACTTCAGCAATCATGGAGACTTGCATACAAAACGCTCTTTTGTATTACAACAATCATGGAGACTTGCATACAAAATACGAGCCCTCTGCAAAGTCAACAGGAATACTTCTAAGTAAGAACACGTCAGTCTTACTCTGCAACTCAAAACATATCATAAAGTAGTCCATGTCCATCAGGGCTTATGCCCAAGACATATAAAAGTAATTCAGGTGCTCCAAAGCTTATGCTCAACACTGATTTAGAATAGTTGAGGTGATCCAGAGTGTATTCACTCAACACAATTTTTTTTTTTTTTTTTGCAAGCAGAATAGCCATAATGTCTATTCACTAGCCCTTTTCGTAGGTTTTGTAAAATAACTTGAACACATAATGTAAGCATCACATAACAAAAATCATATTTGTTATAGTACTAGATATGTATAGGTAGTTTAATCCATGAGTATAAGACGTGCCCATGGTATTGATCTCGGGCCTATTTCAACGGTCATTAATAATACCTTTCCAGGGACTATGGTATTATACTACGGTGCAGTTCAAGACCCCTTTATGTTTGCTTTGATTTTCCCTGGGACTCCACACGACTTATTACTGCAACATGCCCATCCAACATGAGGACGATACCCTTTCACTTTATTATATAGTTTTAGGTATATCTCCTACCGGTGCTCTTCAGGATGTTCATACAACTTGGTCGTCCCCACAGTTGTTTCAAAATTCCACGATGCTCCAAAGTCCCTCCGACTCAACATCAAACCTCTTTAATAGGCTAATAGTCATGATGCTTGAGAGTCCCTCCCGACTCAACATCAACCTCTTTAATAGGTTAATAGTCATGATGCTCCAGATTCCTCCCCACTCAACACCATATTATAAAATATAAGTAACCATGATGCTCCAGAGTCGCTCCTGACTCAACATCAAATAGGTTCATCTATTTACTCATCAATTCGAACTCATGCTTTTATCATATCCCTTTATGAGTCATATGCTTACCATGTTTACTATATCGTGTCCTTGTCTTTCTACAAGTTCCACAGAATGTGACCATTTTTTTTTTTTGCGATTCAACTTATCTGTATAGGTGCTTTTGTAACCAATGTTCCTCCTTGGTCATGTCATCAGTCATAATTCAAATCACTTCCTGAAATGTTAGTATAAAAGAGAAAGAATTATTTGCTTCAATTGTTCAACAGTTGAACACATTCATCCCATAGCATTACACACATGCTCCTTCAATACTTCATACATCTTTTTCAATTCATCGTGATATATGAATGTATCCACTTCAATATTCTTTTTGTGAATCTGAGGTCCAATCTGCTAGTAAACAACATGTCAATATCATAATTTAAGCGGTTAGTTTGCATATAGATTCAGTACCATCATATAAAGATTATTTTCTCTATAACTTTTTGATGTTTTTTTTTTTTTTAAAGGATTCCGTGAGTAACCAATCACAAAAAGATTAGGATTGTTCTATCATACCCAGAATTCCTAGTTGATATTTGAAGGAAAAGGGGTGTAGAATTTTTCTTAATGTTTCTTCATCCAACAATCTGTTATACTCTTTCATAATAACCGTTTTAACCATTGTGTGAATACTTACTAAGCTTGAGACTCATCTACTAAACTTTAGTTAAGAAAGGTTCATCGAACATACTTAAGATGATATCACGAGTTCTTTATTTAGTCATTTTTAAAATATATATCGAAGTACAAATACTTATTCTTATGTTTGCATGGTTCCAACATATCTCTATCAAGCATCTTCTTTACTTGTATCTTTTCTAAGTACTAACCCACCATATATCACATAGTTACAACATAGTTGTCATTGTCATTTTCTACAAACAACTACTTACCCTTTTATGTTTGAATCCATAAGAGGAAACTTATACATCACTATAAGTAGTAGAATTAAGAACAACGACATCATAATAATATTCACTATTTCATCAAGCTATCTTTAATAAATTACGATTCTGGATACATTCTCGTGATACACCATGTAATGTCAACTATGGATTTACTACTTTATTATCCGAAACAATATCACCTTTTCGACATGGTTTATTTAAAAAATCTCTAGTTCTCAATTCAAATAATAAATCCTTAACCTCTTTAAAGGTACTACTTCCTTCACTATGCTCACATTATATGGATGGTTTTTCAACTTATGTTCTCATACTATCATTGTAACGTTGGCATTGTACATCCTTAGAATAACTATTAACATTATCATTCCACTATAAGCCAACTAGATTATATCCTTAGGCTTTCCTCAATGTTAATTATCCTTGTATTTCATATACTATAATAACCACACATAAACTTAAATCCATCAAGGATGATAGCTAATTCTATGTATTTTCAAATCTATGAACTTGGCATATTTAATTTCAGGGTATTAGCCTTTTAGGCATTATGATCTTCAACAAGCTACATCAAGAAGAACATGTCACCTTTTTCCATATAGCAAGAATATATGGGAATACAATTCAACCTTTTATAGGAAGTAATACTACCTCAATCGAAACATCACAATTGTACTATACAATAGGAATGTGCATTAATACAACATTTTATACATAGTAATTGCTATATCAACGCATTATAACAATTGTACCATACAATTTTTCATTATAACAAGAATATGCATAACTGCAATTCAACATCTTATAAGCATAAATGACAATTCAAAGGAGCATACTTAATTGAAATTAGAAATACCTCGCGGGAGAAACTTGAAGTCGAGCTTGGAGATTCATTTTCTTGGCGGGAGAAACTTGAAGTCGAGCTTGGAGATTCATTTTCCCCTAATCTAGTACAGTCCATGCATCTGAAATGAAACAAAAACAATTGATTAGTAAACTTAACAACCTTCATACTTACTTATCGCATGTTGAGCTCATTAGGCCCTAGTGTTGTAACCTAATGCTCTGATACAACTTTTATCAACCCAAAAATCTGAGTTAGAAGAAATTTCATAACATTTACGATCCTTTACAATAAAATTCCTGAATGAAAGCCCCAAACTTCCTATGATTAGTTAAATTGAAACATTTATCATGCATCATCATTTTTATGAGTATCTATCCTTTCACTCTTACATTAATATGAAACCAGTTCTCCCTTGTAATTCAATATCCACAGTGATCTTCACCCATTTATATGAGACTTTACTTGGGTCAAGAGACATAACATCGCTATCTCCGTAAGAACATAATAACGATTAATACCAAATAAAAAGATGTTCAGGCATTCTTAATTGTATGCATATACAACAAATTTTACTTCATGGGTATAAAACTATTTTTGCATCCTTGAAGAACTTTAAGAAGGGATGCATCTAGTTGAACATCAAATCATCATATTCATACATAAGAGAGGGAGACACCATATATACATGTGGTTCACCCAAACCATGGGCTACATCCACCAGATGTTGCGTCATATATTATCTATTCGTAATTCGACGGTTACATCCTGCAATAATGTTATTGATTTCTATTTTCCAAAGCTGCTTCCCTAGAGCACCTAGAAGATTTACAGAGCTTCTTTCCATACTGATTACCAGCGACTCAATTAAAATATACGGGGATCGGAATTCTATAAGGCTGTCCCTTCCCAATGACTATGTGAATGGATAAAAGAAGGTCCTACATACATTCTTGCACATAGTTGTATATACATCTAATCTATCAGGTGGAATAGATAAGGGAAGTAGTAACCCAAAACTCTACACAGCAACCACCATTAACATTCTGCATATAATAGTACACTATATGGAATAAGTCCACAAATAAATAAGCAACATATTCAATACATACATATGAACTGCAGAATTCTTACAACCCAGGATGTATTTCAAAAATCCTCTTGACCAGATTAAAAGCTAGTTAACAGAGTCATTCTTTGGTGTGTGTAAGGAGTGTCCTTTAAACAAATCTATTAAGTGCTTTTCTGTTCATTTAACTCAACAACTCAGTAGGTAATTAAAAAGAAATAACATGCAGCATTAATTTGGGTGCACAACTCCTAAGTGAATATATTAACATATTTACCAGGTAGATCCAGCGATAAGAAAGTATCATATTGTCCACAAAACGATAAGTACATATGTTGTGAATTCCATCCTTCAAATTCTGTCGAGCAAACCAGAATATCAACATAATAAATGAATACATACATATGAACTTAGAAGTAAAATAAGTGTTGAAACAATGCTAGCGGCTATAACCTAAAGATCACCACAGAAGCTTATGTTGGCATTACTAACAAGGACCACACAGAGCTGGGTTTCTAACTTATGAGGCCTTCCTTGCGATTTAAACCATACAGTGCAACATTTCAAATGGTGAAAAATAAATAAAATATAAGTCACTACGCATCAATCCACATAAGTTTAATCCAGACTTTACATACTTAACTAGAAATCTGATAGTGAAATCTTGCCTTCCTGTGATAGGTTTGGCATACCAAAATTCAAGTCGTTATCCCACCTTAATCGGTATTGATGGCGACCACTCTATATATATATATGGTATCCTATAAAAATGATCATGACAAAACGAAACAGGGTAACACATTTTGTTTATCCATGCTGTTTGATTTATAAAGGAATCCAATGATGAGTACTAAAAAAATAGCCTCGTAGTCGATATAAATATAGAAGCCGCAAGGGTAACTTACGAGGAGTCAATCTATGTAGATTGCATTAAGCGATTCCTTGAAGAAAGGAACCTGAAACTACCATTGCAGAGGCCGTTAAGTGAGACAACTCTAAAGAATCCTCACTTAACTAAAATCGTCCATCGATGACAACCTAGTTTGAGGATCGGAATCCTCCCATGGATCCGTCACTTCCTTTTTACCTAAATATTTTCTTTCTGACTGTGTGGAACAACAAAATGATAAAGCACACCAAAAAAAACATATGGGATCGACCTCTTGCTCGAGCTGTCTCTTCAAGTCTCACTCTCCATCCCGTAGCTATTCAGAAGGGAAAGAGGATCTCGGGAAAGAGGCCATTCCACTAACTAAGTCGCCCATCAACACAGAATGCTTCATTTAGTCAACATATAATAATGGATAAAACAGTATTTGGGGATCAGGATTTATAGGCTGTCCCTTCCCGTTGCTTATCCAAACGTATTGCAGCCGAGATAAAGAAAATTACAACTGGCATAGTATATATGTAAATCAAAACCCCAACTGCACAGTAAGAGAAGCATATTCATCTTAAATCTATTCAAAAATAAATTCAATAGTCTTGAACATATAGGGATCTTCTACTACAGAACCACCAAACGCAGCAATCGAAAATCATCTCCACCAGCAACAGTGAGACCAGTAAAAATATGAAACAAATATCAAACCGAAAGAGAAACCCCCCCCTTTCCATGCAAAACAACAATTTATAAAACAACACGTTTTCCCTCTTCTCTTGCGGAGTCCGCCTTGACTTGAAGGATCCTCCTGCCATGTGTGTTTTGTAACCAGTGTTTACGGGGAGGCTGGTTAAGTGTGAGTGCTATATCATGCCACCTCATAATCAAATCCTGTGGCAGTACTATACAACCATATTACAAACGAAATTTAACTATCAACCCATACCAAGCGTGGACCATAATATATGGCCACCGTAGACTACAATACAACCATGCCATATGTAAACCATATCACAAAATAAATTGTTTAAACCATAAATTTAGCCACTATACTATCATGGCCTAGTATTAATTTCCATGCTTCCCACCCATATGTAAACCATATCACAAAATAAATTGTTTAAACCATAAATTTAGCCACTATACTATCGTGGCCTAGTATTAATTTCCATGCTTCCCACCAAAGAGTTAACTTCCTTAAGTTTCTCGATCTAAGGCACCTTTCTAAATATCCCATGTATTCTTAACATACATAACCATACATTGTTTTATAACACAACTCTTATATATATATAATGATTTGTTGTATAAGAGGGAGTAAGTTTCCATATATATATGATATATAGAAAACTAATCAAATATATATATAATTACATCGTTTATATATTTATATCCCTTCACATAAATATATATATAGACCTATCATAGGAATAAACTTTCTTTCTAAAAATGTAAATTTCTACCCTGCCGGACTCTCCAATTTGGATTCATATAGCTTATAATGACACCTAAGGATTAAATCTAAGGAAAGTAAACCATTGCTTCCCTTTGAGTGCCTATGGCACCACGATGACATCTAACCTTGTTACTCCAAAATATTATGGTTGTCTATCTGTTTTGTAACAAAGGCTATCGTCCTCAGCTTAGGACGTCATACGAAAGTCTTAGTTTAATAAGCATAGTCCCAATCATAATAAATGAGTCATAGGGACTCTTAGCCACCCCATTTTAAAATTCTCCAGTATTACCTTGACCTTACCTTCCCTCAATGGTTTAGTCGCCATTGTTTTAGTTGCGTCGTTGCCTTCCATCTTTCTACGTTTATTACTTACAACTTAGAAAAATAAATAATGATACTTTCAAGGTTCATTGGTGGGGCGTTGGCCTTGAGCTCCTCACCAGGGACTCATACATAGTTTTACAATTATGTTTACATCACTAATAATAGTAATAAGGGTCAAATTGGAGGGATTTTACACACTCCTCCCCTTAAGAATAACACTGTCCTCGGTGTTCAACAGTTTGTCTTTCGCATCCTTTCATCATCTTTCGCTTGATTTATTTTTCTGGCTTGGTCGTCTTCACATTTTTGTGATTTCCACAGGTTCTTATCACTTATATCCTGCAGATTATACAGATCATACAAGATATTTCAACGTCCTTTAGTATAACATAAGCATACAACATTTCAAAACATTAAATGTGCATCATTCTTCCTCATCCTTGAGGGGGTATTTGCTTACTCTAGCATTCATATCATTCACACATAAATACATCTCTAACAATCATTAACATTTTCTTATATCATAAAACAATTGTTTTCGACAAAACTTTGTTGATCATCAAACTGTTTTGTACTTCAGCAATCATGGAGACTTGCATACAAAATGCTCTTTTGTATTCTAGCAATCATGGAGACTTGCATACAAAATACGAGCCCTCTGCAAAGTCAACATGAATACTTCTAAGTAAGAACACATCAGTCTTACTCTGCAACTCAAAACATATCATAAAGTAGTCCATGTGCGTCAGGGATTATGCCCAACACATATAAAAGTAATTCAGGTGCTCCAGAGCTTATGCTCAACACTGATTTAGAATAGTTGAGGTGATCCAGAGTGTATTCACTCAACACAATTTTTTTTTTCTTTTTGCAAGCATAATAGCCATAATGTCTATTCACTAGCCCTTTTCGTATGTTTTGTAAAATAACTTGAACACATAATGTAAGCATCACATAACAGAAATCATATTTGTAATAGTACTAGATATGTATAGGTAGTTTAATCCATGAGTATAAGACGTGCCCATGGTATTGATTTCGGGCCTATTTCAGCGGTCATTAATAATACCTTTCCAGGGACTATGGTATTATACTACGGTGCAGTCCAAGACCCCTTTATGTTTGCTTTGATTTTCCCTGGGACTTCGCACGACTCATTACTGCAACATGCCCATCCAACACGAGGACGATACCCTTTCACTTTATTATATAGTTTTAGGTATATCTCCTACCGGTGTTCTTCAGGATGTTCATACAACTTGGGCGTCCCCACAGTTGTTTCAAAATTCCACGATGCTCCAGAGTCCCGCCGACTCAACATCAAACCTCTTTAATAGGCTAATAGTCATGATGCTTGAGAGTCCCTCCCGACTCAACATCAACCTCTTTAATAGGTTAATAGTCATGATGCTCCAGGTTCCTCCCCACTCAACATCGTACTATAAAATATAAGTAACCATCATGCTCCAGAGTCCCTCCTGACTCAACATCAAATAGGTTCATCTATTTACTCATCAATTCGAACTCATGCTTTTATCATATCCCTGTATGAGTCATATGCTTACCATGTTTACTATATCGTGTCCTTGTCTTTCTGCAAGTTCCACAGGATGTGACCATTTTTTTTTTTTGCGATTCAACTTATCTGTATAGGTGCTTTTGTAACCAATGTTCCTCCTTGGTCATCTCATCAGTCGTAATTAAAATCACTTTTTGAAATGTTAGTATAAAAGAGAAAGAATTATTTGCTTCAATTGTTCAACAGCTGAACACATTCATCCCATAGCATTATACACATGCTCCTTCGATACTTCGTACATCTTTTTCAATTCACCGTGATATATGAATGTATCCACTTCAATATTCTTATTGTGAATCTGAGGTCCAATCTGCTAGTAAGCAACATGTCAATATCATAATTTAAGCGGTTAGTTTGCATATAGATTCAGTACCATCATATAAAAATTATTTTCTCTATAACTTTTTGATGTTTTTTTTTTTTAAAGGATTCCATGAGTAACCAATCACAAAAAGATTAGGATTCTTCTATCATACCCAGAATTCCTAGTTGATATTTGAAGGAAAAGGGGTGTAGAATTTTTCTTAATGTTTCTTCATCCAACAATCTGTTATACTCTTTCATAATAACCGTTTTAACCATTGTGTGAATACTTACTAAGCTTGAGACTCATCTACTAAACTTTAGTTAAGAAAGGTTCATCGAACATACTTAAGATGATATCACAAGTTCTTTATTTAGTCATTTTTAAAATATATATCTAAGTACAAATACTTATTCTTATGTTTGCATGGTTCCAACATATCTCTATCAAGCATCTTCTTTACTTGTATCTTTTCTAAGTACTAACCCACCATATATCACATAGTCACAACATAGTTATCATTGTCATTTTCTAAAAACAACTACTTACCCTTTTACGTTTGAATCCATAAGAAGAAACTTATACATCACTATAAGTAGTAGAATTAAGAACAACGACATCATGATAATATTCACTATTTCATCAAGCTATCTTTAATAAATTACGATTCTGGATACATTCTCGTGATACACCATGTAATGTCAACTATGGATTTACTACTTTATTATCCGAAACAATATCACCTTTTCAACATGGTTTATTTAAAAAATCTCTAGTTCTCAATTCAAATAATAAATCCTTAACCCCTTTAAAGGTACTACTTCCTTCACTATGCTCACATTATATGGATGGTTTTCCAACTTATGTTCGCATACTATCATTATAACGTTGGCATTGACCAATTGAACATAATCTAAATCCTTATAATAACTATTAACATTATCATTCCACTATAATCCAACTAGATATCCTTAGGCTTTCCTCAATGTTAATTATCCTTGTATTTCATATACTATAATAACCACACATAAACTTAAATCCATCAAGGATAATAGCTAATTCTATGTATTTTCAAATCTATGAACTTGGCATATTTCATTTCAGGGTATTAGCCTTTTAGGCATTATAATCTTCAACAAGTTACATCAAGAAGAACATGTCACATTTTTCCATATAGCAAGAATATATGGGAATACAATTCAACCTTTTATAGGAAGTAATACTACCTCAATCGAAACATCACAATTGTACTATACAACAGGAATGTGCATTAATACAACATTTTATACATAGTAATTGCTATATCAACGCATTATAACAATTGTACCATACAATTTTTCCTTATAACAAGAATATGCATAACTGCAATTCAACGTCTTATAAGCATAAATGATAATTCAAAGGAGCATACTTAATTGAAATCAGAAATACCTAGCGGGAGAAACTTGAAGTCGAGCTTGGAGATTCATTTTCCCTGGCAGGAGAAACTTGAAGTCGACCTTGGAGATTCATTTTCCCTTCGTCCAATATAGTCCATGCATTTGAAATGAAACAAAAACAATTGATTAGTAAACTTAACAACCTTCATACTTACTTATCGCATGTTGAGCTCATTAGGCCCTAGTGTTGTAACCTAATGCTCTGTTCCACTTGTATCAACCCAAAAATCTGAGTTAGAAGAAATTTCATAACATTAACGATCCTTTACAATAAACTTCATCAATGAAAGCACCAAACTTCCTATGATTAGTTAAATCGAAACATTTATCATGCATCATCATTTTTATGAGTATCTATCCTTTCACTCTTACATTAATACGAAACCAGTTCTCCCTTGTAATTCAATAGCCACTATGATCTTCACCCATTTATATGAGACTTTACTTGGGTCAAGAGACATAACATCGCTATCTCCGTAACAACATAATAACGATTAATACCAAAGAAAAAGATGTTCAGGCATTCTTAATTGTATGCATATACAACAAATTTTACTTCATGGGTATAAAACTATTTTTGCATGCTTGAAGAACTTTAAAGAAGGATGCATCTAGTTGAACATAAAATCATCATATTCATACATAAGAGAGGGAGACACCATATATACACGTGGTTCACCCAAACCATGGGCTACGTCCATCGGATGTTGCGTCATATATTATCTATTCGTAATTCGACGGTTACATTCTGCAATAATGTTATTGCTTTCTATTTTCCAAAGTTGCTTCCCTAGAGCGCCTAGAAGATTTACAGAGCTTCTTTCCATACTGCTTACCAGTGACTCAATTAAAATATACAGGGATCGGGATTCTATAAGGTCGTCCCTTCCCAATGACTATGTGAATGGATAAAAGAAGGTCCTACATACATTCTTGCACATAGTTGTATATACATCTAATCTATTAGGTGGAATACATAAGGGAAGTAGTAACCCAAAACTCTACATAGCAACCACCATTAACATTCCGCATATAATAGTACACTATATGGAATAAGTCCACAAATAAATAAGCAGCATATTCAATACATACATATGAACTGCAGAATTCTTACAACCCAGGATGTGTTTAAAAAATCCTCTTGATCGGATTAAAAGCTAGTTAACAGACTCATTCTCTGGTGTGTGTAAGGAGTGTCCTTTAAACAAATCTATTAAGAGTTTTTACATTCATTTAACTCGGCAACTCAGCAGGTAATTAAAAAGAACTAACATGCAGCATTAATTTCGGTGCACAATTCCTAAGTGAATAAATTAACATATTTACCAGGCAGATACAGCGACAAGAAAGTATCATATTGTCCACAAAGCGATAAGTACATATGTTGTGAATTCTATCCTTCAAATTCTGTCAAGTAAACCATAATATCAACATAATAAATGAATACATACATATGAACTTACAAGGAAAACAAGTGTTGAAACAATCCCGGCAGCTATAACCTAAAGATCACCGTAGAAGCTAATGCGGGCATTAGTAACAAGGACCACATAGAGTTGGGTTTCTAGCTTATGAGGCCTTCCCTGCGATCTAAACCATATGGTGCAGCATTTTAAATAGTGAAAAACAAACAAAATATAAGTCACTACGCATCAATCCACAGAAGTTTAATCCAGACTTTACATACTTAACTATAAATCTGACAGTGAAATCCTACCTTCCCGCGATAGGTTTGGCATACCAAAATTCAAGTCATTATCCCACCTTAATGGGTATTGATCGCGGCCACTCTATATATATATGGTATCCTATAAAAATGATCACGACAAAATGAAACAAGGTAACACATTTTGTTTATCCGTGTTGTTTGATTTATAAAGGAATCCAATGATGAGTACTACAAAAATAGCCTCGCAGTCGATATAAATATAGAAGGCACAAGGTAACTTATGAGGAGTCAATCTATGTAGATCGCATTAAGCGATTCCTTGAAGCAAGGAACCTGAAACTACCATTGTAGAGGTCGTTAAGTGAGACAACTCTAAAGAATCCTCACTTAACTAAAATCGCCCATCGGTGACAACCTAGTTTGGGGATCGGAATCCTCCCATGGATCCGTCACTTCCTTTTTACCTAAATCTTTTCTTTCTGACTGTGTGGAACAAAAAAATGATAAAGCACACAAAAACAAATAGATGGGATCGAGCACTTGCTCAAGCTGTCTCTTCAAGTCTCACTCTCCATCCCGTAGTTATTCAGAAGGGAAAGAGGATCTCGGGAAAGAGGTCATTCCTCTAACTAAGTCGCCCATCAACACATAATGCTTCATGCAGTCAACATACAATAACGGATAGAATAGTATTTGGGGATCAGGATTTACAAGCCGTCCCTTCCCATCGCTTATCCAAGCGTATCGCAGCCGAGATAAAGAAAATTACAACTAGCATAGTATAAATGTAAATCAAAACCCCAACTGCGCAGTAAGAGAAGCATATTCATCTTAAATCTATTCAAAAAGAAATTCAATAGTCTCGAACATATAGGGATCTTCTCAGCTACAGAACCACCAAATGCAGCAATCGAAAATCATCTCCACCAGCAACAGTGAGACCAGTAAAAATATGAAACAAATATCAAACCGAAAGAGAAACCCCCTCCCTTTCCATGCAAAACAACAGTTTATAAAAAACATGTTTTCCCTCTTCTCTTGGGGAGTCCGCCTTGACTTGAAGGATCCTCCTGCCATGTGTGTTTTGTAACAATTGTTTATGGGGAGGCTGGTTAAGTGAGAGCGCTATATGATGCCACCTCATAATCAAATCCTGTGGCAATACTATACAACCATACTACAAACGAAATTTAACTATCAACCCATACCAAGCGTGGACCATAATATATGGCCACTGTAGACTACAATATAACCATGCCATATGTAAACCATATCACAAAATAAATTGTTTAAACCATAAATTTAGCCACTATACTATCGTGGCCTAGTATTAATTTCCATGCTTCCCACCAAAGAGTTAACTTCCTTAAGTTTCTCGATCTAAGGCACCTTTCTAAATCTCCCATGTATTCTTAACATACATAACCATACATTGTTTTATAACACAACTCTTATATATATATAATGATTTGTTATATAAGAGGGAGCAAGTTTTCATATATATATGATATATAGAAAACTAACCAAATATATATATAATTACATCGTTTATATATTTATATCCCTTCACGTAAATATATATATAGACCTATCATAGGAATAAACTTTCTTTCCAAAAATGTAAATTTCTACCCTGCCAGACTCTCCAATGCTGGACTCTCCAATTTGGATTCATATAGCTTATAATGACACCTAAGGATTAAATCTAAGGAAAGTAAACCATTGCTTCCCTTTGAGTGCCTATGGCACCATGATGACATCCAACCTTGTTACTCCAAAATATTATGGTTGTCTATCCGTTTTGTAACAAAGGCTATCGTCCTCAGCTTAGGACGTCATACGAAAGTCTTAGGTTAATAAGCATAATCCCAATCATAATAAATGAGTCATAGGGACTCTTATCCATCGCCATTTTAAAATTCTCCAGTCTTCCCTTGACCTTACCTTCCCTCAATGGTTTAGTCGCCATTGTTTTAGGTGCGTCGTTGCCTTCCATCTGTCTAAGTTTATCACTTACAACTTAGAAAAAGAAATAATGATACTTTCTAGGTTCACTGGTAGGGCCTTGGCCTTGAGCTCCTCACCAGGGACTCATACATAGTTTTACAAGTATGTTTACATCACTAATAATAGTAATAAGGGTCAAATTGGAGGGATGTTACACTATTTAGTTTTCCAACCATTTACATCCAACTTAGTGGACAACTCACCTTGCCACCTTAGTGACAATTTTGTGGTCCACACCAATGCCACATTACAACTTAGAAGAGTCATATGGTGGATAAGTTGGTTGATCAAAGTTAGCAAATTAATCTAGAATGCATACTAGTGATCAAATTTGATCAAGTAAGTGGATGCCCATATTATTCTAATTTCAAGGAAAGAGCCAATAATCATCCTCTCTCAAGCTAACCACGAGGGATTGCCTCAATTGATCATATGATCATCCATGAATATATAAATATGTATCATGTACACTTGTAAATCTAGAAGAATGCAACATTTAGTGAATTCTCTTTCTACCTTTGGAAGATCAACTTGACATCTTACTCCATAGATGACTTGAAAAGCAACATTTTATGGTTTTTCAATTTGTCTTAATGGTTTACTACTTTACTCAAGTTAGTCACTCATTAATATGCTATAACATTTTCTTGTAGTTGTTTAAATATTTTCATTTTTAATGCTTCTTCATTATGTGTGTAATCTTATTTTTTATTATTTGTGATCTTATCACTTGTATGCTTCCATACCACAATGCAAATTCTTTTTACAATAATCCTTCATTGCCATCTAATTGCCATCTAGTTGTGATTAAGTTGTTTAGATAAATTTTCAATTCAATATAATGATAGTAAAAGTTACTCATATGTATTATACACTGCACTTTCTAATGAAAAAACATTTATTTGAAACTATCCTTTCAATTATAAAAGCATTGATAGCTCCAAAAGAAATCTACGTTACAAAACTTGAAAAATTATTTCAAATAACTTGGATCTTACAAAAGTAAAAACTACTTTCTAGATTACTTCGAAAAATTAGTTCAAGTAGCTTGGATCTCACAAAAGTAAAAACTACTTTCTAGATTACTTCGAGGTAAAGGAAAAGAAAATAAGAAATCCTTATTATCACAATCCACAAGTTGTACACGATTGCGACTAAAGCTAGACAAAGCCATGACATAATCAAATTTCTAGTGTTATTAAATCATGCCATCTCCTGAACAAGCTCTATAAATTGTTAAATCTGGTCTCGTAAGTTATTCTAGTTCATGTGATGTTACTCACAAGCTTGGAGTAGTTATATTATTGAGGAGTTTTTCAAGTGTATGGTAGATATGGCAACGCCCAGAGAGCACGTCGAAGAGATTAGAACCCACAAGTTTTCAATTGGGAAGCAGGACAATCCAATTACAGAAGACTCGCATCATGCTGTTAAACATTTATCTACTGAACTTTACACAAAGGACGTTCACTTTCTCATGGAACTCATTCAGGTACAATTCTTTCTCTCTTTTAATTTCAATTCAGTTCCCTTTTCTCTAGTGCATGGCTTAAGCCTTGTATGGCTATGGCTAGTGTGCATGGATATGGCTACGGCTAGTGCTAGTTAGCTCAGTAAGCTTGTGTGGGTTGTGATCCTTCAGAATGCCGAGGACAATGAGTACTCCCCAAGCTTAAGCCTTGTATGGCTATGGCGAGTGTGCATGGATATGGCTACGGCTAGTGCTAGTTAGCTCAGTAAGCTTGTGTGGGTTGTGATCCTTCAGAATGCCGAGGACAATGAGTACTCCCCAAACGTAGAACCTTCCTTAGAATTCCTGATTACCACCAGAGATGTCACGGGTGTGGGTGCCTCTACTACTTTGCTGGCTTTTAACAATGAGTTAGGCTTCACCAAGCGCAACATAGAATCTCTCTGCAGTGTTGGACGATCTACCAAGAAGGGCAAAAGACAAGGAGGCTACATTACCAAGAAGGGCAAAAGACAAGGAGGCTACATTGGCGAGAAAGGTACTCATTTCTTAAAATTTCTACTCAGAAAAACTGGGGTGTTTGGGAGGGTTTTCTAGCCTCGATTGTTTAGATAGAATTTGTTATATATTCCTAAATTTGCAGAGATTGAGAGCTTAAGAGCTTTGACTCCAGCTTGGTTAGATTAAATATGTTACCAAAACAAAATAAAATTGGGGTGATCAGGAGATTTTTCTAGCTCTGTTTGTTTCGATAAAATTTGGTCTTTGTTTGGGAGTTTGGCGCTAAGATCTTCGGGTCATAGTGTTATGAAAACAGACTAGAGTTGGCGAGATTGGAAGCATTTTTTAGCTGGCGAGATTGGAAGCATTTTTTAGCCCTGAATGTTTAGACAGAACTTGATGTGCGTTTCGGAGTTTGGATTTAAGAGCTTTGGACCATGGCAGTTAGATGAAATATTTTATAAAAACAGAATAGAGTTGGGGTGACTGGGAGCTTTTTCTAGCCCTTACTGTTTAGATAGAATTTGTTGTGTGTTTCTAAGTTAATGTGGACTTTCGGTTTAAGTGCTTTCCGCGATGGCTGTTTAGTTGAAATGTGTTATGAAAATAAAATAAAATTGGGGTGATTGCGAACTTTTTCCAGCCCTGGCCGTTTAGATGAAATATTTTATGAAAACAAAATAAAATTGGGTGATTGGGAGGCTTTTCTAGCCTGGTTTACATAAAATTGATTTTATATTACCAGTTTTGCAGAGGTTGGGTTTAAGACCTTTGGGTGATGGCTGTTTAGATGAAATGTGATACATATTACTAAATGTGCAGGAATTGGGTTTAAGAGTGTTTTCTTGATAACGAAGCAGCCTTACATATTCAGCAATGGATATAAGATAAGGTTTAATGAGATACCTCCATCTGGAACCAAAATTGGATATATTGTTCCAGAGTGGATAGATGAAAAGCCAACCATTAAAGACCTCCTAGATGTATATGGTTTTAAGCTTTCAAACACTGTTATAATACTGCCTTTGCGGTCTGAGAAGGTTGATGCTGTGAAAGAGCAGCTGGCTAATATTCATCCTCAAGTAATTTTGTTTATGTCTAAAATCAGAAAATTATCTGTTCGTGAATATAATGAAGACTCTGGGTTGAACAGGATTAATGCAATATGTGTTTCACGAGAAACAGAATTCCCAACGACCAAAAATGAAGAGAGTCAATCATTCATTCTACATCTCTCAGCACAAGAAAATGAGGACACAAAGAGTGAATCCAGTTACTATATGTGGAGGCAGTGTTTTCCTGTGCAGGAGCAGAGTAGGATAGATGAGAGGAAAGACATGGAGAAATGGGTAATAACATTGGCTTTCCCATTCGAGCAACGACTCAATAGAGCTGGAAATGAAATTGCTGCTGGTGTTTACGCTTTCCTTCCCACAGAAATGGTCACTGGATTTCCATTTATAATCCAAGCAGATTTCTTGCTTGTTTCTTCAAGGGAGAGCATCATCTTTGACAGCAAGTGGAACCAAGGATTACTTGACTGCATTCCATCAGCGTTTTGTTCAGCTTTTATTTCCCTTTTGCGCAGTGTGCAATCAGCTCCTCCCATGTCTAGAGCCCATTTCTTCAAGTACCTGCCAATTGGTATTCCTTCTTCTCCAGAGCTAAGGCAACTCAGGGATGCCATTCAGGTCCAGCTGAAGGAAGAAGAAGTAATCTTATGTGAGACTCAAAATGCGTATTGCATGCCTAAATAGGCTGGCAGAATATTGCCCGCCTTTAGAGACATACTAGACAATGCATCTGAAAATGGTTTAGAGAGCCCTAGTGCTCTATGGTCGACTGGGTTATTCATTGTACATTCTTGCATGGAGGAACATAAGTTTTCACATGTCTTGCAATTCCTGGGAGTGGGATATGTGCCTTATCAGTGGTACTCCCACTGTATTCTTGATGGCTTTGGTTGGGTTGCAAATCTGTCAGAGGATTTATATGTGCAACTTTTGTGCTTTCTTGCTCAATACTGGAAGTCTGGCATGTCAACTTCTCTACAAAATTTTCCTCTCTTTAAGTTTGTTAATGATCACAACAGAGTGGATTGGGCTAGTTTATCAGATATATCTAATGGACACAAACAATATTTTTCCTCTCAGGTCGAACATATTTCATGGTTAGCAAGATGGAGTGGGGAGTTTGGGCATGTCACAAATTTCAAATTCTTGCCGGATGCCACTCAAATGGCCATGAGAAATTTGGATTCTCAATGGCCGATGTTGCGAGGATGGTTAAGTCGCTATCCTCAGATCAATGAGCTTTCTGTGTCAAGTTTTAGTGAGCAACTCGTAGAGCAAGCTAAGGTTTCTAACAGTGGTAAATTTATTATCACAGTTTCTCACTTTTTGTATTTTTCCTACGCCAGCAGCCATATTGACTGGAGAGAGTTTAAGAGATTATGCTCAGATTTGCCAGTACTTGATGATTCTCGATGTGTAGTCAGTGGTTCCAAAGAAAAACTCGTGCCAGCATCCATAAGCAAGTGGGCCAAGCTATTGGGGAAAAACCCATGGGATGAACATGGGTTAGTTTCCCTGTCAGGGGCTTACCTAAAGTCACCACCTTGTGCTTATGGGTTGGGAGACAAAAATGGTCTTGAGTCATTTATCAGAAATGAGCTTGGAGCAGTGGATATTCCATTTCTAAAACCGCCAGATATTGCCTTGCCTGGACTTTCCTCCCCTCTCGAGAAAGAGAAAGTATTTTTGCTCTTAGAGTGGATGCAGTATTTGACAGAAAACTATATTGAGACATTCCCTGAAGCGTTCAAAAGAAGCATAGCTGAAGGAAAATGGCTAAAAACACACATGGGGTACCAATCTCCCAGCATGTCTTTTTTGTTCAATTCTGAATGGCAATCTGCTGGTTTTCGATTAAACGACCTTCCCTTCATTGATATTTCATTCTACAGGAAACCCATGGTTGGCTTTAAGAGGGCCCTCCAACATATTGGGGTGGTTGTTGAGTTTGGGAAAGGATGTGACGCGATTGCCGAATATCTCCAAATGCACACAGAATCGCAAGCCATAACCAGGCTTTACAAATATCTTCATCGCTTCCAATGGAAGCCTGTCAACAGTAACTCTGTTAAAATTTGGATTCCCCTTGATGGTGGACTTGGGGGTGAATGGAAGGATTCAAAACAGTGTGTAGTTCATGATGACAATGGCCTCTTTCATGATAGGTTAGAAATCCTGGACAACTTCTATGGAGAGGCATTACTTCCTTACTTTTCTAGTTATCTTGGTGTGTCTCTGCATCCCAGAATAGAACATTATTGTAGTCTATGGCTATATTGGACTTCCATTGATCATCAAGTTGCTGCAGCAGAGTGCTGCTCAGTTTGGAGAAACATTTTAAAACACTGGGCCACTTCATCTGATAAAATAAAGCGATGTCTTGGAAGAGGACTGCTTAGATTGCCAGCTTACACAAACATTGGAGATATCCAGTTAAGTGCTCCAAATGAAACCTTCATTCCTGATGATTTGAAGTTAAAAGAAATGTTCACGAGAGCTTCTGCGAGGCCAAAATTTGCATGGTATCCTAACCCTTCTGATCCTGAGATACCACTGGATTCATTGTTCTCAATTTATCTCAAGCTTGGAGCTCTGAACATATCTCAAGCAACAGAAAAAATGGGCATATCTGTTCCAAATAATATCTCTCTGCGCAAGATTCCAGCAGGAAAGGGGTTGGTCAGAATAGGACTATACAGAATTATTCTTGCATATCTTGCACACCCCTCTTTCAAATTGTCACCTGATAAAAGGCATCAAATTGTGAGTATTCTTGTTAAGTCTACTGTATATGAAGCTACTGAACCCTTTACCATTGAGTACTCACTTTCATTACCATCAGAAAATGGTGTGGAAGAAAAGGTAAAAGCAATAACAACTAGAATGGTAAGATGGGAAAAGTACAAGGAACGAATTTTGATACAAATATCTCATCCACGCAATCAAAAGGAAAAGATATCCTTGGCAACTGATCTTGCAGAGGTGATTTCAGCTGGCCTGTTGTCAAATCATCCTGATCTTGTTGCAGGGTTATGTGAAATGGTTAAGTTAGGAAGTATTTTAGAATTTGATGATGATGCTGTAAATTACATGCTCCAGTCCAAAAACTTGCAACTGTTTGTCGAGGATGAAAGTTTTCTGTCATCTGTTTTTCCTGTGAAGGAAAGCTTCTTTCCAACAAAACAACCTGGACAATTCTATGGGTGTAGCTCTGGTGGCAGGTAAAGCCTCTCCAGGTCAGCTAAGCCAATGTAGTCGACTGCATATTTTTCACTAGATTTTCCAAAAGGATGGAAAATAGTTTGTTTTCGTTTAAACAAGCAATAGTCAATGTGGAACAATGCGCATCCGACAGTATGAAAAGGAAGCTGGTGAGGTTGTTGTGCCCATTGGCAACAGTAGATACAGAGCAGTTAGATAACTATCTTTTGAAGCTGATAGGAAAAGCCCACTTCAAAATGCTGATTACTTTAGGTGTGCTTGGTGGCAATGAAATTAGTGGGATGGTGCCAGGAAAACTGGATGATTTACTTGGTAGTCCTGAAGTCAAAAAACATTTTGGGGGAAGTGGAAAAACTGAACAGATTTCTTCATCACCCTCTTCTAGTAGTGACAAGGACGAAGTGGATGTTGAGACGTTGAAGGCAGTTGTAGGAGTTCATGGTTCTGAGATTTTATGGGGCAGAAGGTGAACAACAGTAAAGGTGATTTTGAGCTGGCAAAGCTGGGTCAAATGAAGCTCCATGCTTATTGGCATAGAAGGTCTCTAAATCTCCAATCTATGAAGACCAAAAAATGTTTTTAGCACTATGTTCAGTCTAGGTACTAAAGATGTATTGCAATTTTTATGAGGATTTTTTAAGTAGGAATGTTGAACGATAATGTAATGATATGATACTTTGACCAATGGACGCATTGCTGTGAAGCTATTTTGAGTAATAGTAAGAGATCCCAAAGAGCGCAGGTTAGAATCTAATAACAAGGAATCCATGCTTATATTTGTAAAATCGCAATTCAAGTAGGATATCCATTATACAAAAAGAAGGTTTCTGGTCAGTTAGGATATCAGTGGACCTCTAGCAAGTTTTAATTTAAGTTATACAATTGTTATTAATATAGCATTATTATAGAGAAAGTGATATATAAATCTGTAAATTGAGGTTGTAGATATGAACATCAATTTAGGTTCTTATTAATCTCTTCCGACCTGCCAAGCAATAGGGACTATAGAAATTGCTTTATACAATTGTATTAGTCTAAGCACATGTTCCAATAAATTTTAACCAAAGTTTTTTTATGATATATTCGATAACCAATCAATCAATCGCGAACCTTATTTGGCTTTTAATCGAGGCATACCCCACTTGCTATGACTATTGTTCTGTGCTGGTCCTAATATGCTATACTTAATGGGAAAACAACGCAAAGAAATTCACCACGGACGCGTTGCTATCAGGTATCTATCATGTAAAAGTGCATGCATCAACCCACATGGTAGGCATGCAAGCCCCACACGGTAGGCATGTGCTTGCCTGCATGCATGCAATTCAAACTTGATTTGTTGTTGTTACGGGCTACGCAGTCTGTCGAGAGGCACTGCAAAAGCACATGGAAGGGCTCTTCCCAGCGGTCGACGACTTGTATGAGCAGAGGTATCTTCTCGTTTTGGATATCTGAGGTGGACTCTGCTCCAGGAGGGAGACCCTCTATGGCAAGTAAGGGCATCTCGACCAGATCAATTGGGCCATCCAACTCAAGCAATGGCTTGATCTTCTGAAGATTGCATGGAGAGGACACGAAGGATATTTTATGGCATGACGGGCGAGGCGCTTGGATAGCTCCAGGAAGGGAAAAATGTGGCCATGGGCGAGCCATGGATACATCACAACATGGACTTCATGCTGATTTTCATCGCTTAAATTACTCTTACTCTACATCTTCTCCTCACCCTGTCTCCGCATATGACAGGTGACTAACAACAACTCGATCTGCGGATGATGAAAGGAGTAGGATTGCAAAAAAATTGATGGCTGGTAATATAGTTTTACAGGTTAAAACTTCAAGAACATAGCCATGCCTGTAAATGTGAGGTCGTAATGGGTGTGGGATCAACGGGGTTTTATTTCTTGTTTTTGAGAATTTGGGAGTGAGTTTTTTGTTAGTGAGAATTAGGTAATTGTTTTTATAAATGAATATATTTACTGTAATGGACACTTGCTTTATCAGCGTATCCATATCACAAGGAGTTTTTATCTGAAACAACGTATCTTTAGTTTCTTCATAAAAAACTTGGAACTCTGAGGCAATAACACCAATTTGCCTCTTATTATCTTCGTTATATATTTGTTTAGAAATTTAACACATAAGAAATTGCCTCTTATTATATTGATTATATATTCATTTACAAATTCAACACATAAGAGGCAATATTTCATTGAATATTTCATGTTTGGTGTTGTTTAATGTTTTAATTATGTGCAATTCGGACAGTGCATATAGAGGACATAATATTTGTCCTTGCATTTGATATAGACGGGTTCAAAAGGAGTGGAATATGCAGTTGCCCGCTTTCATGTCAACTTTGAAATCTCGTGTTTCTGCATGTTGGGTGCAATTTCTTTTCAAAAAAATCCTTAATAGGTATAAAAGCGAATAATGAAAACTTTCCTATCTCATTCATGCAAATTCATTTTCGTATGACTGGTTCATTAACATTCTTTGGAATATGAATTTGATTCATAGGATGCAGTTGTCGAGAACTTACATGCTATATGTAATTATAATATATACCTTTTTTATGTTCTAAAACATAATTTATATGGCTGCTTACATTTAGTGGGCTAATTCAACAATTATATGGTTGCTTACTCGTGGGCTAATTCAGCCAACTATATATTTATGGGAATTTACTGTTAGAGTACCAACTTATTTTTATTCATCTTTATCTTTAAGAAAGTTTTCCAATAGTGTTGTACGTATATTATCAATGTTTATGATTGTTTCATGTAATGTTTAGTGTATATTATCAATACTCGCAAGGCTTTATTTACATGTGATTTATACATTTCAAATTTTTTCCCATCTCTATAGGGGAGAGATGCCAGTTGTTGGACATCCCACCTGGCCCCACTCCCCACGTCACGTGGCCACCTGGACAGGTGGTGTTTGCGAGATGACATGGTAGCACCACCTGTTGGGTAGCTGGGCGCTTTAACTCCGTGAGTGTGGCGCACTTTTCCATGGTCATATGCACTTTATGACGACCTTGCCTTCTGCCCCCGTGTTATTATGTTCGGGCCCGGTCTATGAACATTCTGTTGTCCTGGTCCTTGTTCACCTCGCCCTCTGCTGCGGTGATATCCTGCGCTAGTTAGTGACTAGTTCTCCTGCTTGGTGCTTCGGACATGGTTGCCTTTCGTTCACTGGTGCACATGCAGTTGTTCAGTGGTGACCACGACATGGTTTATCCTCAGTTCGGTGGTGGAGATGGTGGGTTCCTGTTCCCGTGGTGGAGGTGGTGGCTTCCTACTTGCGTTCGTTCGGTGACGATGGTGGCTTCCTGCTCGCGTTCATTCGGTGGAGATGGTGGGTTTCTGCTCCCGTGGTTTCGATGGTGGAGATGGTGGCTTCCTACTCGCGTTCGTTCGGTGGCGATGGTGGCTTCCTGCTCGCGTTCGTTCGGTGGAGATGGTGGGTTCCTGCTCCCGTGGTTTTGGTGGTGGCTTCCTGCTTGTATTCGTTCAGTGGCAATGGTGGCTTCCTACTCATGGGTTCCTAGTCCATTTGCTGTGGTGGCACGTTGGTGGCTCACTGGTAGGATTCCTACCAGCCATACTTGTGACTGTGTTTTTCAACACTCTCAACCTATTGGAGATTGTGTTGACATTTTTTGCTGCATTTCTAGGTTTAATGTTGCATTTCTTGCTGGGTACTAGGTTAATGTTGCATTTCTAGGTGGGTTCGCTGCAGTGGTGTTTATGTTGCAGTAGGGTTTATGTTTCATTCGCTGCAGTTGAATTTTGGTTAATTTTAGTGAATTAGTAGGTTAATGTTGCATTCATTGCTGCAGCATTTTGTTGGTTTAAATTTGAACTATTTGAGGTTGCTGGGAATTGGTATGTCGGGCCTGCTCCTGCTTGTGGTTTATGTTGCATTTGCGGCAGTAGTGAATTGCATTTCGCATTACGTTTTTTTGTTATGAATTGTGCTCTTGTTAATGCTGAATAATGAATAATGAATTTGTTTATGTTGTAGTAGGGTTTATGAATTTATTTTGTTGTTGGTTTGTGTTGCAATCCCTGTAGTAGGGTTAGGGTTAAGGTGAATTTGTTAGGGTTTATGAATTGTTGTTGGTTAGGGTTTGTGAATTTTGTTAGGGTTAGGATTAAGGTGAATTTGTTAAGGTTTATGGATTGTTGCAATCCCTGTAGTAGGGTTTGTGTTGCAATCCCTGCAGTGTGGGTTTATGCTTATTACGGAGTTAAAAAATTGCTATAATGCATAATTGATATACAAAATTGTTGATGAAGGATATGCTAGGCTTGCCTATTACAGAGTTCCATAATTGTTTTTATGCAAAATTATTATGCAAACTTGTTATGCGAACTTGTCATGCAAAATTGTTGTTTATTTACAGAGCTATGTTGAAATGGTGAAATTGTATTTTGCATGAAGGTTCTATGGGATGAATAATTGATAATAGTTTATATGGCATAATTGTAAATATGAGTAGTATGGTTTATGTTGCAGTAGGGTTTATGAATTTATTTTGTTGTTGGTTTGTGTTGCAATACCTACAGTAGGGTTAGGGTTAAGGTGAATTTGTTAGGTTTTATGAATTGTTGTTGATTTATGTTGCAATCCCTGCAGTATGGGTTTATGCTTATTACAGAGTTAAAAAATTGTTATAATGCATAATTGATATGTAAAATTGTTGATGGAGGATATGCTAGGCCTACCTATTACAAAGTTCCATAATTGCTTTTATGCAAAATTATTATGCAAACTTGTTATGCGAACTTGTCATGCAGAATTGTTGTTTATTTACAGAGTTATGTTGAAATGGTGAAATTGTATTTTGAATGAAGGTTCTATGGGTTGAATAATTGATAATAGTTTACATGGCATGATTGTAAATATGAGTGTTTTTCCTATTGCACAACCAACTAAACCAACTAAACTAAAGCATGACTCAACTAAACCAACTAAACTAAACCAACTAAACTAAACCATGATTCATAGGCATTGCACAAACCATGACTCAAACCTTCTAGAAGTAATCATTGGCATTTAGAGTCTATTTCAAAGATTAGGTAAAACAAAGGTGGGTCTCGTGTCCCAAGGAATCTCTCAAAGCCAGAGCACTGTATTTAGGTCATACTCATTGCTCTTAGGTGTAATAAGTCATGCATGAGAGCCCTCCATGGAACATTCCTTAGAGAAGCATTATTAGTCTTAGGAGAGAAATATGGGCATGTTTTTATGCGTTAGCATCGCATGGATGGGTATCACAACCCAAGTAATGGTTCAAACACTAGGAATATAGTTCCCAACCATAATTACTTTGGGCCTCAGAAACCATCCCTAATTTAGCCCTCAATCCCAACCCAACACTTATAGAGGGGAAATTTAAGATATTAGAGGAATATTAGAGAAATTTAAGTAATGATTTAGGCCCTAAATAAATAACCTTTGGCCTACAAGATGCTTATGTCTCCAATTTTAGCAATTAGGAATAGTAGTGATGGGTTCAAACACCCAATTTATAGTTTAGGACCAAATTTATAGTGGTGGGTTTCTATCCTAACTGTCACTTTAAGGCTTATAGTCCATATTTAAGGATCTAGACCATGCCACATAAATCATAGAAGGAATATAGGGCTCTATATTTATTGCTCTATATAGAAGGAATATAGGGCTCTATAGAAGGAAGGAAACATAGGGGTGTCATCTCGAAAGAGTTGTACATTAAAAAAAACACACTTAAAAATACTTTAAAGTTAGGTCTTTCAAATATTGTCAAATGCAACATTAAATACAAAAACAGTGAATATATTGTTGATACTAACCTCATCCAAGAAATTGTTGATGAAATTTTTAATCAGGGCACATTACAGCGTGCTGTTGAAATGATGAAATTGTATATTAAACCGTATGATAAACCCTTGATTACAATGCCACACATAGTAGGGAACGCTATGACTTAGGATTGTATCCAAAATGGCCATGTTACAAACATTAGAGCCAGTGATTACAAAATCCACATTGCAATGTGGTCACAAAAAAAAATTTGGTACCCCTATATGACACCCCTATGCTTGATGTCCTCCAAGATCTTCACTGCCCAATATTGTTGAGTTTCCTACTTGAGCCAAGGTGGTTGGCCTACCTAACAATGGCTAATTAGGTTGTGGCTGATTTCCTCCATATGATATCCAATTTGCTTCTTGTAGCCATGGAGGAATTGAGTAGGCACAGTGCACACTTGTGCTACTAACCCCTACATTAGGTTGAGCCCTCCGATAATAATACATATGATTGACACCTGCACTGGTAGGAGGGAATAAAGTGGGAATGCGCACTTGTTGATAGAGGGGGACTTGGATGTTTAGGAGGTCTTGGAAACATGGAGTATTATCTGCAATATGTTCCAATGTGTTTGGCATCATCCTACTCCCCTCCACCATGTTTGCATTAATGCCAACCCTTTCTCCCAGCCCTTGTTCTTTTTGAAGTAATTGTTGAGCCTTTCTCAATTCCTTTTCCTGCCTTGCCATCTGTTTTTTATGATCCTTTTCTTGTCTTTCTTTCTCTCTTTCAAGCCTTTCCTGTGCTCGAAGTTCTGTTGCAACAATCCTTGCGGCCTTCTTTTCTTTAGCTAAGTCCTTCTTTTTCTATTTTAAATACTGGATTTCAAGTTTCCTATGCTCAAACTCAACTAATAGTTTTATATAGTCTTTTGAGGTGGGTAACTGTGAACTCCAGCATAGACAAAGATTGTCTGATGTTGCTTTCCTTCTTTTTGCTGACACTCTCTCTACTGGTAGCTTTAGGAACCGACCAAGCAACTGGCCCTTCATTGACACTTGCTGCTCCTTGCTTGACACTTTCCTTTCAATATTTGGGTCAATGTTTTCCTGCTCTATCTTAACTATATTCATTAGGGGAGTTTTGAGGCCTAAACTAGGCCTCCTAAGGGAAATAATAAAATAAGAGTTCTAAATTTTAGAGAGGAAAAAGAAAAACTATTTTTTCTTATCGTATTTTTGACATATCTCCTTAACGGTTTACCCAAATTTCAAGTTTGGTCTCTCATTGGATGCAGATTTTAATTCCGCATCCAACCCATACCCACACTGCATATTAAAATACATTTTTTTAGTGAATTTTTTATTTTTTCATGTCGTGGGTGCCTTAGAAGTATGCAGTTTGGGTATGGGTTGGATGCGGAATTAAAATCCGCATCCAATGAGTGACCAAACTTGAAATTTGGGTAAACCGTTAAGGAGATATATGTCAAAAATACGATAAGAAAACATATTTTTTTCTTTTTCCCTCCAATTTGTTTTACAAATTTTACCCTTATGGATGACATCATCATCTTGAATCCTATTGGTTCTTATAAAGTGAAATTTTATGGTACATTATTTGTTTTGAGGCCCATTTTTTACCTCAAAACTCGCCTAATGGTCCTCTTCAGCTAAAACCTCATTATGGACAGTATCTTCTTCCAGATTTGCATTGTCCACAAAATAATGAACAATTTCATCGTCCAATTCTCTTGGTTGTGAAGGCATGTTCATGCTTTCTTCATTGGTTCTTGAGACATTATTTTTGTCCAAATTCATCATGGCTTCTGCTAGCCATGATGGTGGGGTAACCTGGCTTGGCAAAGTCAATTCTCCATTGTTGCTTCCTGGAGAATGATCAACGTTTTCATTGACAGTTGCATGATCAATGGAGACATTAAGAAGATCACATGCAGAAGTTGAAGGTATTTCAGTTGGTCTAATAACCTCCATGTTACTGTCAAATGGCTCATTGTTATATTGTGTTTCACTTACATGTTCATCGTCATCACCACAGCAGGGTCCTCCTTGAGAGATGGATATCATATTATCAGCAACAACAACGTATTCCTCTACTTCCACATCTTCTTGGCCATCAACATGTGCTTGGACATCCCCTTCTTCCTGACCATCTAGTACAAATGCCTGGCTACAACTAGTATCATGCATGAGAGCCTCAGAATTTAGTGGCCATATTCTAGTCCTCTTAAACCCAGCTTTGATATTTGAAGGTGTGAAAGCCATTTTAAAGGCTTTACTTGCAAGCTTGGCTAGCTCAAACCTTTTTACCTCCACTCCTGGATTCTTTGCCATCCACGAAGCTCGCTCACCCCTGAAATAGTTCTTGAAAGGCCCGAACACACTGACATCCAGGGGTTGAAATCTGTGAGTCGATGCCCAAATTGTTAGCCTCCTCAATTGTATGCACAACAATGTGGCTTCCATGTCCATCTAAAACCAACAGGTGTCTATTCAATAGGTGAGACACCGCTTGGTATAGATGCAGCAAAGTGATTAAGCCAATTGAAAAAGAGTTCTTTAGTCATCCAAGCATGGGGATGTGCAGCCATGCATGCACCTGGTTCACAATTCTGTATATAGTTTTTGAGTTGAGTTTTACCTTTAAATAGATAAAATCCAGGGATTGAAGCACAACTTGCATTGTCACAGTATAGAATAGTGATCCACTCCCTGCTCCTAGGAAAAATATTTAGCACATTACGACTCCCTCTCTTGGAAATTACACGCATGCCACAGTTCCTTCCTTCCTGTAAACTTGTTTCATCACAATTCCATATATGGTCTGAAGCATAACCATGTTTCTTGTAAGTACTAGAAAGGTGGCATAGAACTTAGTCAGAATTGGAGGGCGTAGATTTAGAGCCCTGTCTCTATCTAGGCTCTCAGCTGCATGCAACACAAGGTCTAAATGTTTTTTTTAAACCCAAACCACCATGACTTACTAGGAAACCCATCTTTGAAGGGGTTTGGCCTCCCTTGAAATATTTGAGCTACTGTGGATTTTAGTTGTATCAGCTCTAGCCCATGTCCCATTTGAGCCATCTCCTTACACCACTGAACCACCTCGGCCTCCTCCTCTTCACTCATAACTGTAACATGCCCTCTGCGCTTTGTATGTGTGAGCCCATTTATCCAATAATGCACTGATGAGGTAGCAACTTCATGTTTTTTAGCAGCTACACGAATGGAATATCCATTGAACTCTATATCGTCAATCGCAACTAACATGTCTTCTTTTGTCCATCCTCTTATTGCACTTATTTTTGTGGTTGAACTTGTCTCTTGAACTATGGTTAACGATGGATCTGTGGTTGATGGTGGGACAACAGTGTCCTCTACCACCGCATGGTCATTCTCAACAACATTGCTGGGAGCATTGTTGGCATTTGAATGATCGACCCTCTCCTTGTCCGATGAGGTGTAGCATAGCTGGGAACCCCTGCTCAGTCGATGACTTGTTCTCCTTGCATTGTTGACTCTTTCCATGCCTGCAACTACTTGCACATTTACAAGGGAAGCTGATTATATAGAAGGAAACTGGAAGCTAATTATAACAGAAATATAAATAACATAAACATTGAAGCTGATTATAACAGATATAAAAGTAGCAATACTATTATGCAGTTACTTGATTATACTGTGCACACACTCTGCAGTTTGAATGTCTGAAATGCAACTTGAGTAAGGGTTGTAGTTCTTTTATAGTTGTTTGATGTTGAATTCGATTGGTAAGAAGGGTGCACATGGATTGCAATCTCTCAAATTTAAATGTGTGTTGTGGATAGATTTAAATGTGATCCAATGGCTGGGAACTTGTCACGGTGGATCCTTGTGCCTTCATCTGTTTCATGATCCTTGTGCTTTCATTTGTTTAATGGGTGCATTTAATGGGTAGGTGTAATTTATTGAAGACAGTGGGTTGGATTGTTGAACAACGATGTAGTTATGGCTGACACAAGTTTCATTGGTTCTTAAACAGGTTTTCATGTTGGCTGGGATATTTATGCTCCAATAGATATCTGTGGGTGTTGATTTGATAGGTACCTTGCAGTAGGTGGCAAATACAAGGAGGGTTATTTAGTAGTTCATGTACTTTTGTATGCCTAAGCATATCTGTAGGTAGTTGGGACAAGATGTTTTGTACTCTTTTGCAAATAAAGACTATTTATGGACACATGTTGGCCCAGTCAGTTAATGGACAATTTTTGGACATAATTTAAAGTTTTACTGCACTTAATATGAAATATTTATGTACAATTTTTGGGTGTTTTTATGTCAATATTTGGTGGCTTTGTGGGACCAGTACTATGACAACTACTGGTCCCTATTCAAGAATAGACATCCCTCCCCTAAGTACTAATTTTTTTGATGCCAAAACACATTCTATGGATGCCTACTTTTAATGGGCTAATTCAACGAACTGTAAATTTTGAATAACTTAGTGATGAAGCAGTAACTTTATTGCTCATATACTTCATTTGATAGCATTTTTTTCCATAATTGGATTTAAATGTCCATCCTTCATCAACTTATAAGACTTAGTTTAGTTGGCAAATCAGGTTTCTTCACTTATGGTGGGCTCAAGTTCTCAGTAACACTAAAATATGTATTAAAATTATGTTTCTGTCCTTACCATGGGTTTTGACATGTTCATATTTGCTTTATTTGATTTAGTAAGCATGTTCGTGTTAGCTCTAATTTGTATCGAGATACATAGTTATGATGCATAAATACAATGTTAGGTCTTAAAATGTGATTACGTATTGTCAATTAACAATTGCACGGGTTATGTTTTCATATATGTGTGAGAGACATGAATGAACTATGATATAGAACTGATAAAAATGAACTGTGATGCATGACTACGTAGAGGTCAATCAGCTTGTACCTGCTTATTTGCATGCCAATATTCCCCAGATATTCAGTCTCATAGCATGCAACTGGTACTTTAGATCATGCATTGCCAAATGTTGTTGCACCTCGACTTCTTCCACATGACCACGACCTAATTGTTGCATGTTCTACTCATGTCGTGTCTACTCGGTGGTGTTCTGCATCATGTGATTTACATAGGGGATCCTGCTGCGCAGTTCAAGTTCATTTTAATGTCTTCACATGGACACCATGCTAAACACCACCACTGTCATAGATGCAACATGTGACAATTTTATGACACGAAGGCAAGACAGAACCCATAAGACTACACAAAGGCATGAACTCTTTTTAGCATGAAATAAAATCCATATAATAGAAAGTTGTTTCATTATTTGAAGCGAATACAAATGAGATGGCGTGGCTGGAAAAAGAACTGCTTTTGTATTTTTAAATGCATAATTAGTTTTTTTTTTTATAGCTTTGTGAATTTAGAATGAGAGACGAGACATAAGGTATAATTATTATTTTTATAACATTGTGAATTTAGAATGAGAGACGTGACATAAGGTCAAGAGGTTTCACAAACTCTGCATCCCATTTTCTGACTCTTTTGGTTGTTGCTGCATCCAGGGAATCATCATGTAGATGATGGTATTCACTGTAATCGATCACCATTTTCCAAATGTTGCTTGAAACGTTTTGCACACGAATGGGTTTCTTGGTCTGCACACCCTGCACACGAATGGATTTCTTGGTCTGCAAACCCTGAAGCGTCATCTTCAAAACATTGGACTTCAATGCCACGGCCTTTTGTACCTTGAATAGTTTTCCATCTAAGCTCTTTATTGTAACCATTTTCTCATTGTAGTCCTCTGCTGCCGTGGCCATGGCTATTTGGTAATGTATGATTATCTCCGGAGATAAATCTGACGAAGCTTGAAAGATTCAATATATATACTTGACTTCGTGGAAAAGTTTAGGTTTAGGTCTGGAGCTTCGTAGAAAAGTCTAGGTTTAGAACATCTTCTATAATTTTACTCTCTTCCTCCATGCTTTAGGTTTAGGTTTAGAACATCGTGTAGATGATGGTATTCGTTGTAATCGATCACCATTTTCAAAATGTTGCTTGAAACGTTTTGCAAACGAATTGGTGCCTTGGCCGTGACACCCTGAAGCGTCATCTTCAGGACATTAGACTTCAACGCCACGACCTTCTGCACCTCGAACAATTTGCCATCTAAGCTCTGTAAATTTAAATTTATAAATTTATTTATGTATATTTTTTTCATTAATAATGCTTAAATTTAAACAATATTGTAGATTAAATGTGTTAAAATTTAATTTTTTATCTTTTGGATACTCAAAAAACACTTGAGATTTTGAACTTAGGACATTAGACTTCAACTCCACGGCCTTCTGCACCTCGAACAGTTTTCCATCTAAGCTCTGTAAATTTAAATTTATAAATTTATTTATGTATATTTTTTTCATTAATAATGCTTAAATTTGAACAATTTGTAAGTTAAATGTGTTAAAATTTAATTGTTTATCTTTTGGTTACTTAAAAAACACTTGAGATTTTGAATTTATGAAATCTTAAATATTATATATATTAAATCCAATTAAGGGGTTCAATCTATTTATAAATAAAAAATAATAAAGTTCTAATTATGTAGTGTTGAATCTATTTATAAATAAAAAATAATAAAGTTTTAATTATGTAGTGTTGAATCTATTTATAAATAAAAAATAATCAAGTTTTAATTATGTAGTGTTGAATTTATTTATAAATAAAAAAATAATAAAATTCTACTCATTTCAATACATGAGATTTAGCTTCATTCCATTAATATTTGACTTTTTAGTGAGAATCTAAACTTAAATTATGTTACAATTATCAGTATCTAATAACATGATTATGGATTTTCAATAACATCATAATGATATCATTGTTAGTTTCAAATAATGTGATGGTTAATCTTCAAAATTACATTATCATTTTTATAATATAAAATTATTAAAGGTTAATCTTCAAAATTATACTATCATTTTTATAATATACAATTATTAAATTTTATTAATTTAATATGTATATTCAATATTAACACAAAATCTTATATAATGAATTTAATTATATAATATATTAAAAATGATTCATATTATCCTAGTTCTTTTAGTGTTGGATTTGGGGTCCTAAAATTTAAGGAAATTTTTATACTTCTTATTATGAGCAATATTATCCCTTAGATCTTGTTAATTTGCATCATTTTCGATGGCCTAAAGTTCCATTTAATTGATGTTGGAGCATGGGGTCAAGCTGAGGACCATGAAGGACGAGCACCATTACATGAGAAACTTAGAAGAATTTGGGCGTTGGTACAATGACCCTTAAGGGTTTGGTATAAAGTGTTTAATTTCATATTATATTTTCGACTACTCATTTATGTTACTTTTAGTCATTTCTATTATTTATGGTCCACTTAGTTTCATTTTTAATTTTTTACTTAGTCTCATTTACTTGTAAATGATGTATTTGTTTAATGGTTATATTTGATGATAAAATAATGGGACTTGACCTATCATCCAATAGTTATGGAAATAGTTGATAATGTATTATTTATGCAATGTTATTAACACTTCATGGTTTTGATCTTCTGTCATTATTAGGGGAGCAATTAATAGTTTAATGTTATGTGATATTAAAAGCCTTTACAAGATTCAAATTATGGTAGTGTTTTGTTTATCATGAAGATTAATACTCCGCAACCATATCCACTGTATAAAGAAACTTATGAAGCTAGGTGCAAAACTTTGTAGCTCTTCAAAGCCAAAAGGTAAAACAAATAGAGTTATTATCCTTCGGACAAAATAATTATGACAGGGACTTGAAGCTCCGCTTCTATCTTCCTTGTTTTGATTAATAAACTCTCAGCCATGTTACTAAGGAGATAGGACATTGGCACTCCTCATTGTTGGTATCCTTCTTTGACATTTAGGTCCATTTCCCATAGAATGTAGGATAATCCCAAGATAGGACATTGACATTATTAATTAATTGTTGGTATGCCTTTTTGAGATTTAGTTTCATTGCCCACATAATGTAGGATCCTTTTTGAGATTTAGGGTAATCCTAAGATAGGACATTGGTGGCACTATTCATGGTTGGTATGCCTTTTTGAGATTTAGGTTCATTGACCATGGAATATAGGATAATCCAACTTCAATGGTAATCCATTGTTTCAACCTTTTGACACCGTTTTAATATGATAAGTCACATGGTTTGGGTTCGGTGACGAAGGAATTTGGTTCAAATTAGAAATTATTGATGAGATTTGGATAAGATTCGTCATTAGGTTCGTCCATATACAAATTTCAATATTTTTAATATATAAAAAATGTTTAAATTTTTTTTATTTTTTCCATTAAAAACATGTAGTTAATAAATACAAATGTTGATTTTTTTAAAAATTCACCTTGAGATTTGCCTTTGAATTTCTGCAAACTCCAACCAATTTCAATTTGTTTTGAGATTTGATGAATTCAAACCTCATCAATAAAATTCACCAGATCTCGTGCCTTAGATATTAATAGGAAAAATTGCACACCCATTGAAGTTAAACCTTTTACTTAGCAAAGAGATTGGTTTAGATATACCTTCAAGCGATTTAGTCCATTCCCAAATGCACTCCAATGTCTGCATTAAGAATTGCTTATATTAAATTACTAAGATTGAAATGCACTCGTGATTGCCTATAATAAATTTCAAAGATTGAACTTTGGTCACAAATCATTAACTCAAACTTTAAGCCCAACTCTAAAGTCTCCACATGGTCAAGGCATGGACCACAATTGCTAAGACACGGTTGGCATGTGTGGGTTAATTTTTTTCATATCTTTTTAGAATTTTATGGGATTAGCAAGAAACAACCTTTCCATACTAAATGAGCACTCTCGGTAATCCTTCTTTGTTGGCACTAGTACACAACACAAGTCCCTTATCATGATCTAGAAATGTTAGGGTTAGGGAAAAAGTGAGATTTTCTTTAAGTGTTTGAAATAATTTTTCACATTTGTTTCCTCCTCCAAACTTCACACATTTCTTATGCAAAGAATTGAAAGGGTTAATTAAGATGAACAAATTCTTATTTAATATCTTGTATTGTCTAGCAATCTCCATAAACCCTCTAACACGTTGTGGGGAATTGTCCACTCCATTATTGCCTCAATATTATCATGGTATACTTAGAATACTTAATCTAAAATCACATTTCCCAAATACTTATTTTCCTTCCTATAATAGTTTCACTTTTGTTCCATATCTAAGTACATGAATTGTTTTTTTTAAGTGTTCCTCATGTTCTTCCATTGACTCGGAGTACTTTGAATATCATTGATGAATACAATCACAAATGTATCTAATTATTTCTGGCTTAGAGTACTTTGAAATATCATTTATGGATACAATCACAAATGTGTCAAATTATTTCTGAGGAATATTGTTCATTAAGGCCTTGAACATTGTTTGGATATTGGTCAATCTAAAGGGAAGCATCACAAACTAGTGGTGTCCACAATGAGTTGAAAATGACATATTAGTCATATTATCCTCTTGATTTTGATTTAGTGATAGGCCTGACCTTAAGTCTATTTTCAAAATACCTTTGCTCCCTTTAGTTGATCAAACACATCATTGATACAGGTCAAATGATATCAATTTTTAATTATGGCCGTGTTGAGTTTATTATAATAAATTTACAACATCCAAGTACCACTCTTCCCAATGGGTTAGATAAACACTTTATTGATAAACTCTCACAACTAAATTCTTAACTCAATTAGTTGAAGGTCAATCATTTCGTAGGGATCCTTGGATGTTGGTTCAATTCTTGGTTTGGGTTCTATGGCATAATCTATCTTTTTTGCAACAACCCTAAAATATCTTTAGAGAATGCATCAACAAATTCTTAAAATATTATATGGTCTTCTACTATTGGACCTTCACATTCTTCATTGTCACAGAAGCTAACACAACTTGGCACCCCTTCAAACACATTTTTACTTGTATGGAAAAAAGAAAATATATCTTATACATATTTTTTTAGTCCTTGAGTTACTTGGTTGTTTCCTTCTCTATCCAAGAACTAAATTCCTTTTGGGCAAGTCCGTAGTTCAAAATGATTCACTCAGTTGCAAATAGAACTTTGCCAACATTTTAAATTGAACAATGTACAAAATGTTGATGTATTTGTAACTTTAGAAGATATTCACTTGTATATTGTATGTATTACATTTGTACTTTATTGTATCCCCAACGGAGATGTATTATTTCTCCAATTGGAAGTGTTGTCATTTGTATTTGCAAGTGTCGCAAGTTACATTGTAAGTGTCGTAACTTATATTTGATGCGTTATTAGACCACCTTAGAGGGGTCGACCCAGTATGAGTTAAAGGGTTACTAGACCACCCTAGTGCGGTCGGCCCACTGACAAGTGGTAATGGGTTATTAGACTCTCCTAAGGGAGGTCGGCCCAGTTAGAGTAAAAGGAAAGTAAAGGTAAAGTATAAATAGAGAGGAGCACCTCTCTATTTATCCATTCATTCACTCACTCAACTCACATAGTTGAGAGAAAGGAGGAGTGCACACAAGTGGAGGAGGAGAATCTACTAGGAGACTATCTCTTGTTTTTGGGTTTGATCTTTGTGATCTTTGTATTGGTGCTCATTTAATCTCTGAGGAAGTTGCGGGGTTTTTCACCTTCTTGGTTTTCCCCAGTGAAATGCTTTGTGTCTCTTGTCTCTTATGTTTGTTATGTTGTACATGTTGTTCTCTCAGTTAAGATCCTAGATCATATTGAATTAAATGATGAAACACTAACATGTTATCACAGCTAGCCTGAAGGAAGGCATTGTATGGCATTTACGACACTTGTTGCACTTGCGACAAATTGGAAGCTAGGGCTTGATATAGTAAAAAATAGTCATCGTGGAACTTTCGCTATAAATTGGTTTTGGCGAAGGTTCGGGGTCTGAATTTTTTACAGGTCGAATATCAGACACATATGTACCCTATGTAAAAATTTCAGCCTCAGATTCATTGTAATTTGTGATATATGATCCGTACAAGTTAGGGTTTCTTCCTCTTGCAGAATGCAGCCCTAAACAGGTGACCTAGGATCAGAGGTCATATCTCGGGATAGGAAGATCCAAATGAAATTTCGTAAAACGTTTCAGTTAGAGAAAGGACTGCAGTTTCACAGGTCCTATTTGTAGAGGCCTAAGGTGAAACAGTGACACGTGGCACTCCGTACAAGTTCGCTATGTTGTTTCATCCCATAGAAAGGTCATGTTGTGACACTTGGCATATCTCTCTCATGGAGAATCCATTGAAGCTCAGATCTATGGGATTGGAAAGATGACAGGTCAATCTACCACAGGCCAATGTTCAAGAGCCTGAGGATCCAAAATTTCAGAGATGTACCAGAAACAATATGGTATATATTTCTGTCAAAACAGAATTGGATTCTAAGCATTTTCATTTTTGGCTTGTCACTACTACGGGAAATTAGGGCTTTTGACAGAAGTGGAATTTTGGAGTTCTCTCAGCATAAGATTTCTCTCCTAAGAAAAATCAAAATTTAGAGACCAAGATCAAAGTTTTTGGTTGGGTAGAACTTCTGGATCTATCAAACCCTAGTTTGGGTTTTGAACCAGAAAACCAGAATTTGATAGAAGTTGCAGATCTGAAATTCGCAAGTCACTTTGAGGGGTCAATTTTTGGAGTTTTCAAAATATGATCACACCAGCTTTCTCACCTCAGTCAATTGCATCTCTCTGTCCTTACAAAAGTTTGAAATTCCAAGTTTGGATTTTTAGGGTTTCTCTTTCAAACCCTAGCCAGCTCCAAATCCAGTTTCAACAAATCAAAGTGTATAGGATTGGGTTAATCCTAGAAGAGAATGAATTGGACACCTACATAAGTGAATAATTTCGAGTCCAGAGGGAGATGAGGCTAAGGCCTCACATAAAAGACTACAAGCAATCTCGACAGGTATGACTTGAGGAGATACAAGTATGTTTTGAAATCTGTTCATGATTAAGTTTATGATATGTTTGTCTTCATATTATTGAGGTTAGTAAAATCTTGATTAATTTTAGACTTGTCTTATCTTCTTAATAAAAGTATGAATGCATGTGAATGATAGAATACATTCATTGATTAGGGTTATGACACTTATGATTGTATTAATGTACTGTGGTATTGTATGAGGATGATGTTGTCTGCTAACATGAAAGGTACATCAAGAAAGACAAATCAAGTTCTAGATCAAGAACATATGACCATGGTGACATGAAGACAAAGACTCATCCATAGCCATTTATCACATAAAATCTCTACTTACGAGGTATATACAATTTGGTTCTACAATGCTTAACTTATGAGATATGCAGGTTACTAGCACAAGGTCTCTAAATCATTGAAGAGTGCAAAGAAGACATTGTTTGGGTATGTTAGACATAACTAGAAAACATGATAATCCAGGTATGTTTTTCCTGTATCAAGTTAGTATCCTACCTTGTGTTAGGATCTCATATAAGTATACTTTTTGTATGATTGATAATGATTATTGATGAAGTTATAAGTTTGAGTAATCATGGGTTTATGCATATTATGCTTCTTACTTTACTTGATGATATGACAAACCAGAAGAGTCCTATGGTCAAATAAGAATATGCATGAGTAAAATAATTCCTCCTTGAAATACTAATGCTTGTGATAAATTACCTATGTATGAAATGACCATGACCATACATGTTTAAGATTATTTAGAATCATAATGTTTTGATAGTATTGAGATTATAATAATGAAGTATGATTATGTATGAGATCTTGAGGATGACACAATGATGACACTAGTGCACACTTAAGCATGCATAGTGGTCCAAGATGGATAGAAGTTCAAAGACATAAATGACATCATAAAGGAAGCAAATATCAAGAGGGAGCACACTCCAGTAGTTCCTGCAAGGAAGCAAGGATTGAGAGGGAGTCCACCCAACAACCAAACAAATATAAGTATTTGAATTGTCATTTCTTGTAGATATGATTACTTAAATAATGTTGTTCAGTCATGTACATACTTATGTTCCTAGATTTAGGATTTATATTATGCATATTAGAAAAGTTGTATTAATGAATAAGATACTACTAATATACAAGTAATGGGTAAGCGGCCTATGGTACTGTACAACATTCCATTGCTACTTATCTAGAATGAAACCTCTTTGCTAACATGTTGGGAGTAGTGCACACTCTTAACAATGTTCTGGTAGAGATGGAAGGCATCTAGAAAGTTACCATATGAATACGGGATATGGATGAATGTTGTATTGAAGCATTGGCTAAGATAATTGCATGACTGTATGAAATATGTCCTTATGTGTAAGATTTTATTTTGAAAACTATGAGAAGTTTCTAATCATGCAATTGAATTTGACTTGTAGGAAAGATCGTGTACAATCACCTACAAAAGATGGACAACAACATTTGTTCCAACGATGAAGTTCAAGAAAACTACCTATTGAAGATATTCAATAATCTAAAGTTCCCAAGATCAGGGATATAGTAATGGAAGGATTCCATGGTCGAGGAATACCAGTCGATCATGAAGAATGATGTTTAGGATGTGGTCCCAAGACCAGAAAGGAAGTATGTTGTGACTTCCAAGTGGATATACAAGATCAAGCATGCTATAGATCATAGCATAGAGAAATACAAGGAAAGGTTTGTGGCTCGTGGATTCTCCCAGAAAGAAGGGATAAATTATGAAGAAACTTTTGCACTTGTAGCCAGATACACTTCCATCAGAACAATACTTGCTCTAGCTGCAGGGATGAAGTGGAAGATACACCAGATGGATGTCAAGACAACTTTCTTGAATGGTGTAGTCAAAGAGGAAGTGTATGTGGAGTAGCCACTCAGATTTGAGACACATGACAAGGAGTCACATGTGTGCAAATTAAAGAAATCCTTGTACGGTTTGAAACAAGCACCTAGGACATGGTACGATAGGATTGACAACTTCCTGACTAGTTTGGGCTTTACCAAGAGTAAAGCGGATTCCAACCTTTACTACAAGGTTGAGGAAGGCAATCCAGTGATACTCCTATTGTATGTAGATGACCTGTTTGTGATAGGTGAGATTGGGTTGATTGCTAATACAAAGAGGAAGCTTGCTGCTGAGTTCGAGATGAAGGACTTGGGTATGATGCATTACTTTCTAGGTATGGAGGTGTGGCAGAGTGCAGATGGAATCTTCCTTGGACAAGGGAAGTATGCAGCAGAGATCCTGAAGCAGTTCGGGATGATGGACTGCAAGGCCACAACCACACCTATGGCATCGAACTTGAAGCTATTGAGTGATGATTCATCAGAGTTGGTTGATGCCACGATGTATCGTCAGATGATTGGGTCCTTGATGTACCTGACGAACACGAGACCATATATTTTCTTTGATGTGAACACCTTGAGCCAGTTCCTGACGGATCCTAGACATGTTCACTTGATTGTTGTAAAGCATATTCTGAGGTACCTGAAGGGTATGGTTGATTATGGGCTCAAGTATGATGCGAATCAAAAGTTTAACCTGGAGGGTTATGTTGATTCAGATTGGGTAGGCAGTGCTGTAGATAAGAAGAGCACTTCGAGGTGCTGCTTCAGTATGGGATCAGGTGTGATCTCTTGGTTTAGTAGGAAGGAGTCATGTGTAGCACTAAGTACAGCCAAAGTAGAGTATGTCGCATCTTGTTCGACTAGTTATGAGGTAGTATGGCTAAGGAAGCTACTGTCTGATTTGTTTGATCTCCAGTTGGATGCTACTTATAACCAAAGTTGTGTGAAGCTGTCTGAGAACCCGGTGTTCCATGACAAGTCGAAGCACATCGAGATCAATTATCACTATATCAGGGATATGGTGCAGAGAGGAGCAGTGAAGCTCCTATATGTTGTGACAGACGAGCAGATAGTAGATGTGTTGACCAAACCACTAGCCAAGGTGAAGTTCGAGTACTTCAGAGAGAGGCTTGGTGTTCTTCAGATTGAAGATACTTCCAGGAGGAATTAATGATACACAGATGTTGGAGCCATTCCAAGCATGGTGGTAGGAGGATCCTTCCCATGGATGTGGATGTAAGTGCCGTGTGATGACAATCAGGATGATGCTCCAGATGATGTTCTATATGATGATGATCAGTATGATCATGAGCATCAACATGATGCTCTGTGCAAGGATGATCAGGTTGATCATGAGTATTAGGATGATACTCTGAGGCCATGGATATGTGGTAGGTTGTGTAGTGGCATGTAATGTATTCCTGGGAGATCCGATAGGTTGAGTAGTAAGCTCGTAATCAGTCCTCGGGATGCTCTTTCGAGGTTTTTCCTAATAGCATGTAATTTATTCTTGGGAATCCGTTAGGTTGAGCAGTAAGCTTGCAATCAACCCTGGGATGCTCTTTCAAGGTTTTGCGAGGTCAGCATGTAATTTATTCCTGGTAGATCCGATAGGTTGAGTAGTAAGCTCGTAATCAGTCCTGGGATGCTCTTTCAAGGTTTTGCTTGGTAGCATGTAATTTATTCCTGGGAGATCCGATAGGTTGAGCAGTAAGCTCGCAATCAGTCCTGGGATGCTCTTTTGAGGTTTTGTGAGGTCTGCTTGTAATTTAGTCCTGGGAAATATTATAAGTTGAGCAATAAGATCGTAATCATTCATGAGATGTTCTTTCGAGGTTTTGCAGATGCACATAATCAGTCCTGAAATTCCACCTCTATCAGGTCGCTCGCAGATATGATGAAGACCTACATGGAGGCTAGGCCTACATCCAATATGAAAAAGGGATGGCTCTATAGAACTTCCTATGACGAGAAGAATTGAGATACAGCACCAGTGATCAAAATGATGAGTACAATAACAGTGATGATGATGCTCCAGTGATCCAGTGACAATGATCTAGCTCCAGTATTGAAGACTTGTGCCTTTATGTTTTGATGACCTATGTCAAGAGAATACCTTCCTAGTTAAGAGGGAGTGTTGATGTATTTGTAACTTTGGAAGATATTCACTTGTATATTGTATGTATTACATTTGTACGTTATTGTATCCCCAATGGAGATGTATTATTCCTTCGATTGGAAGTGTCGTCATTTGTATTTGCAAGTGTTGCAAGTTACATTGTAAGTGTCGTAACTTTTATTTGATGGGTTATTAGACCACCTTAGAGGGGTCGGCTCAGTATGGGTTAAAGGGTTATTAGACCACCCTAGTGGGGTTGGCCTAGTGACAAGTGGTAATGGGTTATTGGACTCTCCTAAGGGAGGTCGGCCCAGTTAGAGTAAAAGGAAAGTAAAGGTAAAGTATAAATAGAGAGGAGCACCTCTATATTTATCCATTCATTCACTCACTCAACTCGCATAGTTGAGAGAGAGGAGTGAGCACAAGTGGAGGAGGAGAAGCTGCTAGGAGACTATATCTTGTTTTGGGGTTTGATCTTTGTGATCTTTGTATTGGTGCTCATTCTATCTCTGAGGAAGTTCCGGGGTTTTCATCTTCTTGGTTTTCCCCGGTGAAATGCTTTGTGTCTCTTGTCTCTTATGTTTGTTATGCTATACATGTTGTTCTCTCAGTTAAGATCCTAGATCATATTGAATTAAATGATGAAAAACTAACACAAAATACTTCACTTAGTTGCACTTAGAACCCTACCAACGTTGAATCCAACAATGCACACTTCCAACATCGCTTTCAACTTGCAATTCTACAAAAGGATGATTGGTATTATGTTTTCAAAGATTAATATGGAAACCTATGTTTTATTTTGTACTCTCGACATATGTCATAGACTTTGATCTTATTATACCTGCCGCCAGGCCGACAATGTATATATTGTGATCGATTTGCGGTCAACCACTATTAGTTGGTGCGTTGACTACAAATTTAGTTCAATTTTCCCTAAGTTTTACATTAGAGGGTCAATTTTTTTAATTTTTGCAATTGTTTTATCTGATTTCTCTGGCATGCCATTGGCTATTTGATTGAGGGTGTTATTGCTGGGGCGATGACTAAATGCTTTGTTTCTTGATATGACATTGATTTAAACATTTAATTAGATATAATGTTTTTTTGTCAGATGCCTTCAATGCACCGCCTTCCACTCCACTGCTTCCAAGGCACCGCCAGTGAACCGCCTTCCACTCCACTGCTTCCAATGCGTCGCCTTTATGACAGTCTATGCATCATATTCATGCCTCAATTCCCTCCATGTTTAAAGATGGATCCGAACTGAAGCCTGCACTAGTACAAAATGAGAGATAAGTGACTAAGAGACTATAAAGTTAGTCACCGCTGTTTTTTCAAGGGATAAATGACTAAAATTGAGCAATTTTAAGTAAGCCAACTAAAAGCGACTAATTTAGTCACGGGATAAAATATATGACTAGATAACAATTGACTAAAATAAAAATGACTAACATAAATGACTAATTTAGTCACGGGAATATAAATATGACTATCTAACAATGATTAATGTGAATTAGTCGTTTATGTTAGTAATTTTTTGTTGTGCCACACTAACAATGGAAAATCACAATTTTAATAATGAATTTGTAGAATATTTTACTAAATTTTAACAATGCAGAAGGATTTAGAGATCTTACTATGGGGGTCAAGGTCCATGTGTGTGGTCCCAAACCACCATATTGTCCCTCCATAGGGGATATTTGGCCTAGAAGTGAGATGTGGTGCTCATATTTTTGAAGTTTAGAACACTAGATATGGTTTCTAATATAAGGTTTTTTTTATAAGCTATAACTTCATATATTACTTGGAAAAAAAAAATTACAACGGATAACCATTATAGCTTAGGATCAGCATTCGACACAGAACTACAGACAATGTCATCCCAAAACGCTATTCCCCACATCCCAACAAATCCACGTCATACAAAGCATCAAGCCAAAAAAAAATTTCATCCCATATTAGACAACTGAGACTAAATACTTCACTATAGTGATGACTGTATAAGACTTCTACCCAAGCACTAGGACCGACATGTTGCATATGACAGACTATCAACGCTAATTACAACCAAAAGGATCAAATAGAGACACACTTCCAATTATCGCACCTGAAATCTCGACGACATGTCATCCTGGAAATCCTCCTAAGGGTCGGGTGGGGCTCCCATGCCATCTACAGCTTTGTGGACAGCTCCCCACTCACCCGCCCGCATCCCAACCTCCATCGACGCGGTTGATGCTCAATATCGACATGCTTCTGAAGTAGTCAAAGCATGACACCAAAGGAGGACCTACTAAAAATTTTGGCTAGATCATTCAGGTTGTATTTTCATGTCCAAAGTGATGTGCTTTTCCTACTCGTATCTTATTTCACCATTTGGTCCATCATATGAACCCTTCAGCAGATTTGCACAGTTGTGTCTTATGTGTCATTATGTATCATGTTAAGTCATTCCATGAAGTTTAGCAATTTCTCGTCATCATCATCATCATGTCTATAATTCCATACCGTCATCTTTAGATCATCACATAATCGTGCTCATAATTTTTTAGATAAAATAGATTCAGTTTCACCCTCTCGATAATCAGTTGAATTTTCGGCAAGAGCATCTATTTTGTGTCATGTTAGTTAAAAGTTGCTAAAAGTGCATCCTTTCTTAATTGGGTCGCATCATCATTTTTCTAGTACTGCCTCCACGACCACGAACACAAAGTTTAAAAGTACACCCCATATGTCTTTTCACCAGAAAATGGCAATGGCTACCATTTTTAAACTCGAAAAAATTCTCTCCCCATTTGTAAGAATCGCTTTATCTTCCCTTTTGCCAAATTTTCCTTTTAAACATCATTTTTCACCTTCTCCTTTAATTCTTAAGCCCCCTATTTATTAACCTTGACATTCATGGTCTATTATCTCCTTAAGCATTTTCCCCTTGTTCCTATATCCCCTTTCCTTTTCAATTAGTAAAAAATAAAAAAACACCCTCCTTTAAGAGAATTATCCTTCTACTTATACCCTATTTTAGAAAATCAAAGTTCCTAGTTTTATTTTCACTATCCCCTCCTTTCTCTTATTAGTTCCATTTCCATCAAAAGTTTTCCTATCCCATTATCTTATATATACCTCTTACCCTTTCCCATTTTATATATATATATATCCTACTCTCCCCCACCCAATCATAACCAAAAATCATTTCAAAAACTACAAAAAATAAAATATTTTTTGAAACCCTAATAAGATATGGGAGGGTGCACAAACATTTCATGGGTAAAAGAGCGCCCACATATAATGAGATGGAAGACACCCACTCGAGGCAGCTTAGAGGAAGAAGATGGGAGAGGTCAGGAGAGGGCTTGCAAAAGATGGCAATGTGCAACCAAAGGAGGGAGGAAGAAAAATACACCAAGTTGCAGGAGACCATTGGGAAAATGGAAGATTACCGTTAAAATTGCAAGTGAAACGCTCAGTCCAAGAGAGAACCCTAGTCAGCAAGAGAATGGACGCGCATTTGACAGAGGGAAGACTCGGCAGGGAAGAGCTCAGGCTCGCAGGAGGCTATTTTCATATACCAGAGACAATGATGACAAAGAAAATGCAGATCCAAACTCTCCAAAGATACCAATGTTTTCATACGTGGCACAAAGGAGGGTGTCCTGCTAAAACATATGGTATTTCAAGTAATCATTATAAGTCTGATCCAACAATGAGCTGGAATATATAGAATGCAGTCACTGGAGGGCACGTTGTTTGCACCAACGCCCATCAAGTAGGACCTGTAGACAACCATTTAACCCAGTCATACTGCAAAATCCATCATTCATTAACAGAAGGATAGAAGAATTGAAACGCATAATCCTAGCTAGCGAGTTAGCAGTGATAAGGATACCAGAGCTTCAGGATATTGCTCTGTCCACCTTCAATATCCACCATCTCCACAAACCCTAGTCCCAATCCCATTTGTTAATGTTATATTATATTGCAGATATCTGCATGTACGCTCTTATTATAACAGGTTTTTAAATGTAATTTATTTCATATCATAATGGTGAAAACATCACACAAATACAACTGTTATCATAAAGTTTGAACGAGGAAGACCCATCCCAACCACATTCATACAGTTTGCTTATTCAAATAGATCATACATTCATTCATTTCTCACCAAAGTAAAGGCCTGCATATTTCCCCTCCTGATATAAACAAGAAGTGAGAAATGTCCAGTCTACTTTGGCTCCGACTTGAATAGATTTGATTTTTCCCCTCCTGATATAAACAAAGTGAGAAATGTCCAGTCTACTTTGGCTCCGACTTGAATAGATTTGATTTTTTTTGAAGATTCTTACTCTGGTTGCATAAACAAGAAGTGAGAAATGTACAGTCTATTTTGGCTCCGAATTGAATAGATATTTTTTTTTTTCTGAAGATTCTTATTTCGGAACTTAGGAACTTCCCTGGGGTGAAGCAGTGTGTCTTTGTCCGAACTTCAACGGCTTCCTATTGTTCATCTGTGATGAGCACACTTGATTCGGGTTTGCAAGCCTCATCATTATTTGTCATCATAAGACCTACTCCCTCATATGGTCGCTCTGAAACGACCAGGCATGTATCTATCCATTTTAAACCATGCCACACCATAGATTTATCCTTCGGGTGTCCCATGCACATCTCCACACAGACACATCTAGCCAGCAAGTCAAAAATCCCACAATCTAGCAAGCTTCTGTGTCATATTTTCCCCATCAGGTTCAAGAACTCACATTTTTAATAAGCCAAATATCTTATTTCCATCATTTAAGGTAATTCCTTCCATCAATCGGGTTTGTTAGCTCATATATGGATTTATCCAACTAACTCTATTAATTATGAATTGTCCCTCTGCCTTTCTCCTGGGCTCCAGAAATAAAAATTCAAGGGAGGGAATGAAAACGTTCTTCGCCCAAATGCAATTTTTACTCACTGTAACTGGGCAACATATTCTTTTCTGTAAAAACGAGATATATTTTTCCAATCTCGAAGTATCCATATGATTCTTCCATCCTGCCTAAGCATCCATTTGTCCTATATCATAATCTCGACATAGATGAAATAGGCCAAAAAAAATATAGCAATATAAGTCATGGTCTGTGGAAATGTGATGTGATTAAAGGTCATCTGAACAGAGAAATGTGATGTCATTAATTGCAAAACCTATTGATTCATTCTTTCAATTTGAATTTGTTCACATGGTGCACTCTATAGATATTGCATTGGAGTGTTGAAGAAATAAGTTATTGTTGGAGATAATTCCTCCTGCCAACTCAATGTATCCACCAACCGCTGTACAAAGATTTAATGCGTTGGGTGTAGAAGTAAATGAGCCTCGGGTGAAGAGGCATCGAGAGGTTCAATGTATTTCTGGGGTGTTCATTTCAGTTCTAGAATGTAGGAGAAGAGCCTCAGAGCTCCGGTGAATATCTTCCCCTGTTTTGGGTAAGCCCTCTCTCGCATACTCTGTTTTTGAGTTTTGCTCTGCGCCTCCATAAACTCTGTCTTGGTATCAGAGCCCAGAGTCACGAATCCCCCTTCACCCGCCATGTGAAGGATCCGAGTGTTGTCTGGTTATGCACAGAGTTGGTCAGCCAAGCCAACTTGCTGCAGAGAAAGGAAAAGAAGGAGCAGCCGACTCTATTCCTTGGTGGCCGGCAGATTTAGAGAGGGGTTTCATCCCTGTTGTGGAGGCCGAATCCTTGAGGAAGGGCCACGACCTGTGGAGGCGCTTATGCAGCAGAAGATTGTCGAGCTAAGGGTTTGAGAGGGTCAAATAGAGGAGCCCGTGTCAGAGCCGCTGAGCCCGAGAGGAGCCGTCAGAGATCCGCCATTTCGAGGAGCTGTTGCAGAGAGCCATAGAGCGTTGCCGGAGGTGAACCCCGGACTTTGAACAGCAGCCGTTAGACAAACAAAGCTCTGCCGCTCCTCCGTCCAAACACCTTTGAATTCTCTGTGGCTCGTTTTCAGATGACATTATCACAACCGGTATTTCCTTCAAACCTTTAATTTCCTTGAGTTTCTTAAGCAGATCGTAGCCCGTCATTCCTGGCATGCAGTAGTCAGTGATGACCAGGCTGATCCTGAATGTATTTTTCCAAGTGGGTGTCGTCGTTTGTTCTTGGTTTACTCCAAGGATCTCCAGCGCTCTGGTGGGGCTGTCTACCGTGGTAACTTTAACAGAATCGGTATTCAGTAGCCGCTCGATCATCTTCCGGCCGATCACGCAATCATCGACGGCCAAAACGTGACATTTGGGACGGCCGAGCGCCGCAGCTTCATCAGAAATATCTCCACCTACTTTGCCTCTCATTCTCGCCATAGACAGATAAAACTGACAGCGTCGCGTGGATCTCTGAAATATGGAAAATCCCCAGAGGGCTTTATACCTCTAATGTGGTACTACCTCCATCTGAATCCAGCTAAAACATACAAGGCAGTATCTGATATCAGCCTTTGCCTACAGGAAGTTCACTCTAAACAGGATAACCAAAAAAAACCGCTTTGACTGAAGCACAATAATGTGGGCCTGCCCGTCTAAAATCGAACAGTCCGCCCCTGAATGACAGAGTTGAATCGTATGAATAAGACTGTTCGACCTCCAAGTCGGCATTAGCTATTGGATTTCTCAAAGATAAAAGCTGTGGAGACCCAATCTTATACAATACGATAAAGCGGATTCTTTTCTGAAAAGGAATTGTAACCTATTCCCAAACAGTCACCAAATACATGGCCACTCTAGATCCAGGCTTATGACTAGCTTAATTGAAATGAAAATGCCTCGAGCATTGAAAATCCAAGAAAATTAAAAAAACAGAGTGTTTTGCATTAAGGGGGCGTTTTTGACAGGTCTTCCAGCCAGCAAGCAGTTTTATATTTTTTTTAGGGGGCAATAGGGAAGGAGAAGCAAGTAGGAGACTTGCAAGAAGAAGACAAGTGCCAGCATAGGACACCTGCAGCAAAGAAGAGAAGAAATGGGTTATCAAAGAAGACTCAAGCAGATCAAAAGAAGAAATGCAAGGGCAGAGGCAAATTATTTTGCACAGAGATATGGAGAAGTTCCCATTGCAGAGGAGCTTATTAACACAGTTGAAGTCCAAGAGGAGAACCAGGATAACTGGAGCAGCAGAGTTCTCCTCGTACCCCCACATTTTTCAGGTAAAAATTATGAATTCTGGGCTATTAAGATGAGAAGTTTTCTTAGAGCAGAGGATTTGTGGTGTTTAGTTCAAAATGAATGTGTGCATCCCCTAGATTTAGAGGCTTTTGAAGCCCTGACTGAAGACCAAAAATTGCAGCAGCATGAATTAGCCCTGCATCTCATCCAACGAGCTGTGGATGAAAGTATTTTCCACAAGATTGCAACAGCTAAAACTGCCAAGGAAGCTTGGGAAACTTTAAAACATGAATTTGAAGTAAGGGGGAGCGACATGTGCAAGCAGTCAACAGTGTCACAGCCTGTTGAAGAAGTAGCAGTTGAGAATCCTGCAGTTGAAGCAGAAGACAGCCAAGCTGTTAGTGAATCCCACGGTGTAGAGGCACTTGTGGATGAATATGAAGATGGAACTGCCATTGCAGCAGTAGAAACTCCAGCCATAGAAGCTGTTGAGAAGTTCGGTGAACCACACACAGTTGTGGATAATGAAGTTGAAGAACCTGCTATACCAGCAGAAGCACTTTCCCTAAACACAGATGAAGTAGAAGTTGAATGTTTGCATGAAATGGTTGAGGACTCTGTCAGCCAAGCAGAGCCTGTTGAGTTTGAGAACAGTGAAGCCCACTGTGCAGAGCCACAGGTGGATGAAGATAACAAAGATGATGTTGAAGATGAAGCTGCCATAGCAGCAACAGAAAATGGTGAATTAGCAACTCAAGCAGTTGCAGGACAGCTAGTAAAGGCTGAATGTGAAGATGAAAATGAGCTCATGAAGAGCATGCCCATGATGGCAGAAATTTTTCCTAACAGGTTAGATGTTTGTGCATGTGCAGGTGCATATAGGAATCAGCCTGCAATTGAGCAAAATGTAGATGAATATGATGATGAAATCATTCAAGAGTTTTTAAATAATGTGGACAATGTGATGTCCTTATTTGAAGCAGAAAATGGAAAAGAGGGCAGCATTGGAGCTGATAAGCATAATGAAGATCATGAAGATTGTAATTTTATTGAAGAGTTTGACAAAATTATTGAAAGCTGCATGGGATGTGAAGCATTTGAATTCAATGATGATGGGCATTGTGACATGCCAAGAGTGCTTAACAGCACCATGGATGAAGAAATCTGCATTGAAGAAGCAGAAGAAGAAGATAAACCAGTTGAAGACATTTTTGTGAAATGGAGTCTTGAAGAAATCAGACACTATTATCAGCTGATGTCATGGCAGCATGCTAATGAAGAGGATGAAAACAAAATGAAGGATGTGAACAGCATGTGGGATCTTGAAATTCCCACAACATACAAACTAAGAATGCTGAAATCAGAATTTGAAGATGAAGACACAAGGCAGCAAGCCATTGAAGAACTTGCAGACATTGATGGAAGATTCAAGCCCAATGAGCTTGAAGAAAACATGAAGAAGAAGGTGAGAATGAAGAAGAAGGTGAAAAAGAATGTTGAGTTCAAAGTCTGGAGCAAACGCAAGAAAAAGAAGCCGCTGCATCAGCATGCAGCAGACAAGAATGGTAAATTTTGAGCTTTGACATGAATTAATGTAAGCCTAGCTGAGACTTAGACCAGCAGGCATTAATGTTTCAATGTTTTTTGTTGAAAGCCCATGATGACATCGTATGTATGTGTTAGATGTTAGTAGTTTGTTTATGGTTGGAATTAAGGGGGAGTGTTGGAGATAATTCCTCCCGCCAACTCAATGTATCCACCAACCGCTGTACAAAGATTTAATGCGTTGGGTGTAGAAGTAAATGAGCCTCGGGTGAAGAGGCATCGAGAGGTTCAATGTATTTCTGGGGTGTTCATTTCAGTTCTAGAATGTAGGAGAAGAGCCTCAGAGCTCCGGTGAATATCTTCCCCTGTTTTGGGTAAGCCCTCTCTCGCATACTCTGTTTTTGAGTTTTGCTCTGCGCCTCCATAAACTCTGTCAGTTATTACATAGCTATGTTAAATGAACTTGCCAGCAAAATTTGTTTTCTGTAGGAAGAGAGATTTGGATGACTTATAAATGTAATACATCATGCACATAATAGGTGAAGGTGCTTTCCCTGATAGACCATGACATTATGGAAGGAATACCAGCTACTTTGGAAGTTGGCTATAAGTATGGGATCCAATTAATTCCAGGTGTAGAAATCAGTGCATTGTTTACACCAATGTAAGTCAGACTTTTCTTTTTCCCATTATTTAATTTCTTCTAGCAGTGTGCATTTCTTTACTAAACCTTTAGGTTTCTCCAACACTTATTATGCCAAAATTGAAGAAGTGTTTTCCAGAATCCATCTCTATTGATGCCCATAGGGGTATCTTGGTAGAGCCTGCTCACTCGTTATCACACACAACAGTAAGCTAATAGGCCTTTATTGTATTTCTTTTTGTAAGAGAGGTCAATTTAGAGCATGCTACACGTCACCTAGACCATGTCCCTGTGACAATGATAGACTAAGCCATGGAGATAATGCACTAAGTCTCACCACCTCAAAGGAAAAATAATATTTGTTTCATATTGGCATAAAACTACAATTTAAATGCTTGTGACTAATGAGTAGGGTCACTCTAAGCAAAGAACTCTTTGTATAGGCACAAAAATTAAACAGAAGCTGACTTCTACAACCTTTGAACTGATGCCAAAACCATGGAAACTTATGAAGAGATCTTTCATGCAAAATGAAACTCTTCCAGAAAGGATTTTGAAGGAGAATTTAGATAGTGGAACGTATTCACCAAGAACTCATAATGTTCCAAATAACAATGTACATAGTTAAACATGCTTTAATAGCTAACAGTTGGAAAAATGTTGCAAACAACCACGACTTGACCATATGGAACCACACAAATCTCCATGAATATTATTGAAAATTGGGTGGAGTGGAGCATTCTTGATACCTCCCCACCCCCTCCATTGAATATCTAATCTTAGAAATGTAGTTGTTTTAGATTAGTCAGCTTATTGATCATATTTGAAATTTGAAGAGTAAATTTTATGAGTATGAGTTTTAGTTGTGTTTTATGTACTGCTCCTTTGGAGAGTGGTAGGGTATTGTGGCACCTGATATGTTTGGTTGTTTTGTTACCAAAGTTTTTGTTAGGTATCTTTGTGAAGATGATGTAATATTACACGTTTACATAGATTCTGCAGTTATGAATCTGCTGAAAGCATTGTTGGCTTGAAAAGTGAATTGAGAGAGGCAAAGAAACTCCTTTGTTCTCAGAACAGGCAACTGCATAAACTTTGATATCACTCTGTTACATTATGCCATATTATTTCTTTACTGGACCAGATTGATAATGTGGCAAAGGTGAGTGTTATTTATGAAGAAAGGTCTCTATTATTGGGTTTATAATTTTATTATTGACAAGATGATCAGATTTTCATGTACACAAGAGTGATATATTATTATATTTGATATAACATAATGGTTACTTTTATTCTGAAAAATGTTGTTGAGAATGAAGATGCCAAGATATGTTGTTTCTTTTCTTTGTAAGGAAAGCCAAGTGTATGTGCATATTTGTAAAAGCAGAAGAAATATTATACCTGACTCAGTAGCTTACCTTAATTGTTGAATACATCATCCTTTGTAATGCCCAATTACCTAGTCAATGTGAATATTCCATTTTACGGGAAATAAAACTAGAGTACCCAGATTGAATTTATGTTCCCATAGTGCAATGAAAGACCAGATAAAGTTTGTACTGTGAATCACTACCATGAAAAAGAGATCAACACATGACTGAATTTTGTAGTGACTTTTCAACAAGGTAACATTAAAATCAAGAGTAACAATGATTAATATTGTGGTTGTGAACTCAGAACAGTGTTGATTTGCACTCAAATTGAATTGTTTCCATAGTATAAAGAAAACCCAAAGAAAGTAGTATTAATTCACTATTGTGAATAGAACTCAGCACATGCCTGAATTTTGCAGTGGATTTTCTACAAGGGAACTTTAAATTGGCAATAACATCAATTAATATTGTGGATGCAAACTCAGAATAGTGTTGATTTGGACCCAGACTAAATTTCTATTTCCATAGTTCAAAGAAGCTCATAGAAAATTTGTACTATGAATTCACAAAGAAAAATCAACACCTGAATGACTTTTGTAGTGGCTTTTCAGTAAGGGAACTGTAACATTGATTACTATTGTGGTTGAGAACTCAAAACAATGTTGATTTTGATCTGATTTCCACTGTAAATAAGAGGATCAAAGATTTAGCAATCTATAAATTGTCTCTAAGTGTAAATAAGGGGACCAAAGATTTAGCAATCTATAAATTATCTGGACAAATTTAGGAGAATACACAGAAATAATGCAATTATTGGAACATGAAAAATCTCAATCATATGTGGTCCTATGGAAGATGGCACTCTAGATATCTTGAAGAATTGTTGTTCTCCCATAAGAGGCTTAAAGGAAAGCTCTCATAATCAGAAAAGTGTTTCTCCACCACTTAATTATTGCCCAAAAGAGATAATGAACAGGAAACCAATATCATCTCCCGGTATCAGAAGTGGAAGTAAGTGCCCCCATTTCCTCTTACTCCTTTGTCAGGCGAGGGGCAGGCTAAAGAGTAAATAGGAATAAACATAAGGTGCTATGATGCCACATATTTGAATTTTTATTTAAAATATTTTAAAGGCCAGCATATGTGTTTGTCTTCACTTAGGACACACTAGTCCATCATTGAGACTATTGCTTTTTAGTTAGCTGGTTAGGTTTCAATTTGCTTGTTCACTTCTGTTCAGTGTTTTGGGGACTTGAAATAGTGTTGTCAAGCTTTTATGAGCAATCATTTCCATGGCATGCCTCAAATTGTGAACCAACATTGTTGAACTTCGTGAGATTTACTTAAGTTGTTTATATAATCACTACACGTTGTAATTAAAACCTAGAACTGGTAATGCATCGGTTATGTTCACTGATAATTTCTCAATTGTATGCAAGCTTTGAAGTTTATAAATTTGTTTTCTATTCTTTTACGAGGGGCAGGATAAAGAGTAAACAGTGATAAGCATAAGGTGCTAGACTTATTGTCTATTTGTTGCCATTGGCTAAAATACCTTTTCCAAAAAATAATATGTTAACCATCAAAACTTATTTAAATATTTGCCATATTTTTCCATGTTAAATGTCAAGACTTCGACATCCATGAATTTGCATTATGATTATGTATTTTTTTCTTTGGTTTGAAATATTCTTTGCTTTAAAAATGATTTTTATCTACATTTCAGATTCTGCTGTAAGAGCTTACATAACCATTACAAAACTATATCTCTAATATAGAGTCCATATTTTCATTAATAGCTGCTAAATGTACTTGCTTGAAGATATGATAGTAACAAACAGACCTTCATAGTGCTAACAAAAAGTTGAAAGTTGCATTTACACTCATTATTGCTAGGGTCTATTGCACAAGTCACCTCAAAAGAAAATTAAACTCGACCATCATAACTGTCACCGAAGGCTCACACTCGTGACTCACCTACCTTACACTCTTTGTAACCAAGATTTTGCACCTTGAAACACAACTTCACAATTCAGGATCTCACAAACTTTGTGGTAGCTTGGCAACTTCACACTTGCACTTACACAGCGTTTACATAGTAGCTTCACTGCTTCACATTTTGTGGTGTAGCAGCTTCATACTCAATATGACTTCAAAATCTCTACAGCTCCACACACTTCACATTCTATGCCATTTCAAACTCTACATCTTTCAATTTGCATAATGGGCATAATATTTGACAGCTTCACACTTCACGCTCAAAATAGTATTGTACCTAAACTCTTCCCTGTGTTTGATTTTACCAGACATGGTGGAGACCTTAGCTGCTTTAAATTATCAATTACTTCTCATGGTGCTAATCTATCAAAGCATAAGAGTGCAGGGAGAATAAGGCTACATAAAGTAACAACATCTAAAATGGACAGATGCATCAAATCTCCATGTAGAATAGTGGAACTAATTATATTTTTTATGGATCATTTTGTGCAAGTAGAAGCAGAACTACTTGATCATCCCACCTAGGGGTAATGTGCAATGGCAATTCTCAGGAAAGGTATGTCCTCATATAGAGGAGAAAATGGACTGGTAGTAGTGGCTAGTTGGGGAAAGCTTGTGCACCTTTGTCCCCAGCCATTAGCCACATCGCCTCCAACCAACACATCCCACTAATTCTAGTTCTCATTAGTTACAAAGCAGGTCTAAAATGCATGGACTGGTCCAAGATTAGGCTAACGGAATTCTCAAAACCAATTATGAAAATCATTGTAAGAAACTACCATTTTCTAACAGGTCCGCACATTGATAGAAGGTCAGTTGTACCTTTTCTGGTAGAAACTAAACAATTCATGATACCAAAACATGCAATCGTGGTACAATATTCAATGGACCCAACAATTTTGTCATAAACTGAATTGTGCAATTATGATAATTCCCCATTAAGGAGTAGAAACATCACATGGAAAACTGGTGTTTTTGCAATGATACAATCAGAAGGATCAATCAACAGTGGGCCCTAAATACACTAGTAAACAACCCAGAATTGTAAAATACATGAACAAAGGGATCTCATAAAAGAAATTTTCCAATGTTGTGCAAGAAATTAAAGTTTAAAACTATATATTACATATGAAAGACCAGGGAATTGATCATTATTCCCAGTTCAGTGCCTGTAAAGATAAAATTACACAAACCTTAAAACTGAGAAGGCCATCAGGGTAAAAGCCTTGAAAAAGACATGGTTCAACTCCTTTTTCAATATAGCAACATTTCATCTTTGTTTCGCCTTAAATTTTTCATTGATTCCTGCTACAGAATAAAAGGAACCTCTTAAACTCTTAACACCAACTAAGAGCCAAATAAGTCCAATCCCAAATACAATATTCATAAGCTTTTTGCTGTGAAAGAGTGCATTGACAGAAAACATCTTTGCAGCAACATAAAGCATGATTCCAAGTCCACTTCCAGCAAGTGCAACAACAACTTGATTCAGCAGCATCAACAACTCCTCTTTACTAGATTTTGTCAATTCCAAAACACTTGATGCTGTGGAATCCTTGTTGAATAGCACTGAAAGCATGGCTTCATAATGTTGAAATTGGATTCTCTTGTAAACATCTCATCCTTTATTGGCAGACCCTTTACTCTCTTTTTTTTATATGGTGTTTCCGTTTGAGCTTTTCGGGACTGCATCCAAACTTGTGTTCAGTATCATACCAGAAACTACAAGAAAGATTTACAATAGAAGTATGTAAACAGTACCTTGAAACTGAAGATTTCACATTTTGCATGAAAGCAGTTGTAGGTGCTTTTTCTGTGACAGACTTGTTGGTGCCACATCTTCTTGAATAAGACAAAACAAAGTCATTGAAGAATGTATATAATTTTACAAGGAGAAATCTCATATTTTAGGAATTGATTTCTAGTGTCTCAAGACTTCTATTGAAGTTGATAAACCTTTACTTTACTGAAGGAAAATGGGCCAAGAAACATAACTTATAGTTTCACACATGCCTTTTCTTCATACTTGATTGCAGAAGTTTCCAAGTCACATATGCTAGCAGCATGAGGAGAAGGATCTATCATAGTGATGTTGGTGGCAAGGCATTTGAGTACCTTGAATCAACAGGCCTTGATGGACTAAATGATCCCCTTCTCAGCAGTGATAAATATGGCAGCTCTGAAAGGCTCTTGGATGTAAGTGCATGTGATGTAGTTGACACTATGAAATAGGCTATTCTTGAGAATTGTAGTGATGAGCTCAACAAGGTTATTTATAAGAAGCCAATTCAATACCAATCTAAATTTGGTGCATATTGTTCTTACAAAATAGTGATTTTAATTGAAAAATTATACTATGATAAACAATGGTTAGACTTACACCGGTGTATAGGTATGGCCTTTTGTATGGCATTGATTTTCAAGTTGCAGGATCATGGTGATGAAGATGATTGGAGAGAAAAGAGGAGAAATGAGGAGTTAGCTTGGACAAACATTTTATCCCGATTGATAGCACAGTGGGCTTAGTGGTTCGGTAAGCTTCCTATTCTATGATTAGAAGGGTTTTGAATAGATGTTGACAGCTCACCTAAAAGTGTGTTTTAAATATGCTCTTATTTAACCATAGCAAAGTCTGATATTTGACGTTTTCATTGTCTTAGAGTCTTCGTTCCCCAAGTCATGGCAGGGAGAGTGTTCTGTATCCAAGGATCTCCCTCCCCAATCCAAAGTCTTACCCTCAACTAAGATAGAAAACTAATATTGATTTTGTAGTGAATTTGTTGTCAATTCTTTATAACTAGTGTTTGTTCTTAGAAGGCAATACTTCCTACAATATGATGCCTTTTCAAAAATGAAAAATATTGTCTCAGCATTTGATTAGAACTATAACTACCTTGATTAGAACTATAACTACCCTGCAGCAATTTTTTGGTCTATCTTTAAAGTCTCTTTCTCCTATTTCATATTGCACTTATCTCTCTGCTTTTGTTTCATAAAAATTTTGTAATTACCTTTTGATCTCATGCTACAGTTTACTATTGGTTGAGCTCTTTGTAAAGGCCTACACATCCTTAGAAAGTTTAATGGAGAAAACAAATGTATGTATTTTCCCTTGATGGTGCACTCATTTCCAATGTAGAAAACTTCAGAGGGAGTTCTTTCACACATTAATTTTAGCGAGAGAAACTTCAATGCAGAAAAGGGTCATTTAGTTAGTTAGACTAGTTACCCCTCATATAGCATGGGGTTTGTTACCCCTCATATAACATGAGGTTTGTCCCAGTTTGAAGATCCTACCCAAGTAGGCTACATTTGGAGTATTTTTGGCTTTGCAGCCAAGGTGTTGGTTCCTTGATGCTTGCTTGTTGGTTGTAGAGTCCTTCAAGTTGAGCAAGCGATTTTTTTTTTTCTTCACACTTCTCCAAGGATATAACAATAAATACTTGTTACGGCTTACACATATATTTCTATAAATGATAGTAGCAACCACTTAATAACGATAATTTCATATGCATGATAATGATATGAATGGCTCCCATACTCTTTCCTAAACACTAACATCTAACCAATGGATAAATATGCTTAACATATGCATTTCTAGAATGATCGCAATAACCAATTAATTATAATAAATTCATATATATATGACAATGACATAAATATCTCTCTTACACATTTCTGACAATTTAGTTATGGATTAATAAACACTCTTGTCATTCCAACCCTGAATATATGCATTACTCTTCCTAGACATTTCATGTAATTAAAATGTACAATATATGTGTTACTCTTCCTAGACATTTTATGTAATTAAGATATACACGTATTGTATAACTAAATACATAATATTCCTTCAACATTATAAATAACAATGCAATCAATACATGTTAGGCAAACTAAATGTATATATATATTAACTAAACATTTAATAATTCCAATCAACATAATCACTTCACTTTATGCTATTAAAAGCATATCTAAACTAATTGAACTCTTAATATCCTTGAATATATAATTCCTATAAATGTATAAGGATATTCACTTTATCACTTCGTAATGTCTCATAATTTCCCAGTGTATATCTATCTCCTCCAAAGTAGTGATCCTTAAATATATACAAACATGGTTATATTTATTTAAATCACAAGTTATGGATGTACTCTATCCCACACATAACAATTTGTTTTAACTATAAAGCAAAACATATATTAGGTTATACATTTATTTGGGAGATCACTACATGACACTTGCATTAATGTGAGACTATAAACAATTCACACATCACAATTTGTTTTAATTATAAAGCAAAACATATAATAGTTTATACATTTATTTGGGAGATCACTACGTGACACTTGCATTAAAATGTGAGACTATAAACAATTCTTTACTCTAGAGAAGAAGTTTCATGCACTTAGAGAGTATGACGCATGTCTCTCAAAACCCAAGGTGAATTACTTGAAAGTAACAAAGAAGAAGTTTCATGCACTTAGAGAGTATGACGCATGTCTCTCAAAAACCAAGGTGAATTACTTGAAAGTAACAAAGAAGAAGTTTCATGCACTTAGAGAGTATGACGCATGTCTCTCAAAACCCAAGGTGAATTACTTGAAAGCAACAAAATAAATGCAATTATAGCCACTACGAATTACCAAGCATAGCCTATATTTGAATTCCTACACCTTAAATGAGTTTTATGCTAATACCCTATATCTTACTGCGTAGGATGATTCTTTTTTTTTCAAGTGTATGCAGTAATGCACATATAACTACGATAACCTTGTTGATGTCACCGCTTGAAGTTGAATCTCTAAATTAGCTATTCAAGTATGAAAGCATAATAATTTATAGTGACGTTGATGCCTCATCTCAAATTTAAAGAATTCATAATCTGAAATTGAAAAAGATATCTTAACCAATTACCTTGATACACAACTTTGAGTACTAAATTCCCAGATTCGCTTATTTGATTATAAGTATATCAAATAAGTAGTTATACTATACGCGGTTATTTGACTACGAATTTCAGATTTAAAAAACCTTCCATTTACAATCTGGAAGGTAGTTTACAGAGCCGTTTTAAATTCCTAGGATCAGGTAGCATCCAAGGGTTTGTGAGCTTTAGAGCGAGGTAATGGTGCCATTCCTGGAGTCGCCGTCAATAAAGGGATACAGATATTTGTTATTATTCGAATTAAAATCATAACCAAACTGAGATCGCCAACAAGGATGGATCGGAGATTAGGTTTCGAATACCACGAATTTTTAAAATAAATTACATCAAGATTCAACTGAGGGAATTATTAAATTGAAACTGAAATATAGGCTAAGTCTGGGTTTGAGTAAACGCCAATATTTAAACTCAGAAGTTATGAAATCGAGGCTGGGAGAAACGCTAAACTCAGGACATGTTTGAAAATAAAGGACGCCAAGTCTGGTTTTCAATGGGGACGCAGAGATTGAGGAAGAACTCAGTCAGTCGCATAAATGGAAAATGCAGAGATTGAGAACATAACTTACATCCAAATTTAACTCATGACCAAAGCTGGAATAATGTAGAGATTGAAGAATGAAGATCTCAGTCGAAATAAAAAAATGCAATAATTACAGAGTTTGAACAATAACCATGGACGTTCTGGTAGATTGGGATTTAAATGTTCAAATTCAATTACAGAGACTTGAATTAAAAGAAGACGCAGAGTTTAAATTACCAATTAGATATGGAACACTCATTATTTGAAATCAAAGCAGGGTTAAATACGATTTGGTTCTGAACGCTCTTTTAAATTTGAAAATCGACGGAGAGATACATACGATCTGGATCTGATTGAATTTGTAGAAGACGCAGAGTTTAAAGATAAAGTTGGATCAAGAACATCATCTAATTTGAAAATCGCCAAACTCAGAACAAGTCTGAAAATAAAAGACGCCATAGTAATGGATTACAGAGTTAGGTAATTAAGCCCAATTGCTTTCTGATGAGAAGATCAGGGAATGCTAAATAAATTGCAAGATGAATTTAAAATCCAATCGAACCCATTCTGAAATGCTAAGTCAATCATAACAGAGTTGATTAAATTTCACACTACAACTAAAAATCTGGAGGACGATTGCATACAGAGATTAAAATGGGCAAAATTGCAAGTCTCATTAGGAATTCTGGAAACACCGATCAATATTTGAAACCCAGAAATGCCAAGATCTAGATTGAGTGCTATGAGTTTAAATTCGAAAATGCCCAGATCTAAATCGAAGTACATTTGAGTTCGAAATCAACACCAGAATTTAGATCGAACTGCTATGCGTTTGAAATTGATATTGCCAAGATTTTAAATTGAAATAAATATGGGTTTGAAATCAACGCAATGATTTAGGTCGAACAGCTATGCATTTGAAATCGGAAATACCTTCTTAATTCGAAAAGTATTACACAGCAGGTTTAAAATGAGCTATAAGCTTTCACAGCCAGCTATGGGTCTGGAAATACCTTATGAACTGCAATAGATGATAATTCGATCCGAACGTTTAAAACCATCCTCAGAGATCTGAATTGAAATTTGACTGGTTTTCAAATGGATGCTAACAGGGTTTTAGGGTTGTTCATCAGAGATCCAATTTCAACAGAATTAAACCAAGTTTTTAGATTGAAGGGAATACGCTGAGTGCTGTTTGTCAGGGACAGGGTCGGCTCGTTCCACGAACTGAGACATCTGCGCTACCCTCGAGATTCCCACCAGTTAAAAATAATGAAACCACGGAATTTTAGAAGTTACCAAAAGATTATTCGAATACACAGTAAAATATAACTATAGATCTCGGTTTATTATTTTCTGTCAATAAACTTCAACAGATAATCTTATACCCTCCTATTCGCATAATATACTACACAAGCTTAACCAAAAGTATAAGAATATGAAACAATTTAAATCCAAATTGACTTCTACTACCATATTTCTGGAAACGATAATGAAGTATGAACAGATTTATTAAACACATAGAAATATAATCCAAATAGGAACAAACATAGACCTCAATTACTGATAAGCAAAATCTGAAAAACATTAAACTTGATTCGATCGTCGAGCTTGAAGTTGAGAAGTTCATTGGAGTAGCGGCTGATTCGATGTCCGGATCTATCCACTTGGACGAAGATACCGACAACCCCTCGGTTGACCTCCCTACCGTATCGAGGTTACTCTCCTTCACCCTAAACCCCCGAGCAAATGGGGTCGTAAGAACACACAGTGCAAGCTTTCTGGTGGGATTCCCCAATCCCTGGAAAGCTAAACCCAACTCACAAGAATTCACAAAAACAATTCTAGATTCCGGTGCCCATCCAGCACTAGGGAGCAAGAGAGATCTTTTTCTCTTTCTCCTCCCTTCTTTTATAGCAAAAATCTATGTGTCATGTGTCTTCCCATGCACATGAATCATTTAATTTAATACTTTATTAATATTATTCTCAAATTACAAGTGTCTCTCTCTCTTTCTTAAGTGTCCACCTAATTTCTTAAATTGGTGCAAGTTAGGTGTAGTGGTTTCAATGGAGTCCTAGTTATCTTTGCCAACTAGTTTTATTCAAAAAACCTTTTTAATAAAACTTCTACCGGGCAATGTTTTCTTCATTCTTTCCTTCTCAAATAATAAAAAAAATAAAATGAATTTCTTTTATTAATATTCTATTTTATTTCTAATTCTTTTTCAAAACTTATAATATTAAAAATAACATAAAAAATTTGAATAAATAATTCTTTATTTATATTCCACTCCATTTCTAACTCTTTCTTTAAGACAATAATATTCAATAAAAATAAAATTTGAATACATAAAATTCCCTTTATTAATAATCTACTTTATTTCCAATTCCTTTTCAAAATCTATAATATTAAAAATATTCTCATCTACATTTTCCTCTTTTTCAAAATAAATAATATTAAAAATATTCTCATTTGCATTTTCCTCTTTTTCAAAATAAATAATATTAAAAATATTCTCATTTACTTTTTCCTCTTTTTCAAAATATATAATATTAAAAATAAAAAAATAAAAAAAATATTTCTTTTAATGAAATTATACTTTTCTTCAAGATAAATTAATTCATTCCTTTAGTGTAATTTCAATTAGTATAGTTGGTTAAATAACCTCTACTTGTTCTTGTCTAGGTACCTCTTCGGCGGGCCCTTCCGACAGTTTCATTTCTTTCTCTTTCTTCTTGTCTAAGTACCTCCTCGGTGGGCCCTTCTGATAGTTTCATTTATTTCTCTTTCTTCTTGTCTAGGTACCTCTTCAGCGGGCCCTTTCGACAATTCTATTTCTTTCTCTTTCTTCTTGTGGGAGAACTGTGTAGCGATCGGGGAGTCGTTACCACGATCTATCGACTACACTTCTTGGAGACTAAAGGCTGCTAAGGGATAAGGAACTCCTTATCGCGCGCCCCTCAACTCTCGTACGCGACCAAGTCGGTATGGTCTTGCCCGTATGACACACGCTTCCCTGGGCCAGCTCGCAAGCTTTCGATCCGTGCGTCGATTGCTAATTTAGGGTCGACAGTCTATCGTCATACCCCTATGTGTTCTTTCCATTTTTACGACCCCTACAATTCCATTGTGGGTCAGTCGATAAATCGTCTTACCTGCCATTGCACACACTCAAATGCACATTAGTAGTGCTGCACTATATAAATATTTTAATCATTCATTCTAGTATCTCCGTTAGTCGAGCATACAAATTATTCATCATTTATGATCATGTCTCAGTGAGTCGAGCATATACACTATTCTTCATTTTCATTATACACAGTGATTTTCAAAGTAAAATCCATGGTTCATGTTTTACTTTAGTCGGTTCATTTCAAACCTAGTACCCTCATTATTCTAATTAGTTAAAATACTGAGGCGGGCGTTACATTGGTGGATTGGTGTGCTTACATGGTTTCCCTTGGTTTCATGGCATATTATTCCTCATTGCTTGAATTGATACTCTTTGAGATAGTGCCAAAAAAGATCTCAACCATCTTATGCAAAACCATTTTCCAAGATCCAGTTGACCTGTTACTTAGAGTGGAAGCATTTTATTAATTTTACCAAGATCAATATTATTGTTTCCCAGTAAAACATACCTTAAGTTTCAGTAGGAAATCGTGTTAAATTATGCTTTGATTCTATTGCTAAAGGAACTGCGTGTTGTTGCATTTCCTGGTTATCATCCAGATACATGGTATTTGTCAATAGGCTATTGCATGCAAAATGTAGACAGAATTGCAGGCATTGAAATTAACAGAACCCCTAATAAAGGACTCATTAAGGAAGTTTGTAACTTTATCAGTTCAACAATGACCCATAGATGCAACAAACAGAGACAATAGAACACAGATGATGGAAAGTAACTGACATATATGAAATGAAATATTGCAGACAAGAATCAGTAATATATAAGCAATGGTTAAATGAGATTGATTGCTATGCGAGTGAGGATGTCAACAAGTTGCTTGTTGGAAACAAATGTGATTTGACTGCTAATAAAGCTGTTGATTATGATACAGCTAAGGTAATGTTAAATGCTGAGTAGCTGCTGATTGTTGGTATCCTTGGTATACTCCATTATTTATTTAAATTTATGGCTTTATAATGATATTTTTCTTCTGTTGGCAAGTTGTTTCTGATGTTACTGATCAAGAGAGTTTCAATAATGTGAAACAATGGTTGAATGAGATTGATCACTATGCGAGTGAGAATGTCAACAAGTTGCTTGTTGGAAACAAATGTGATTTGACTGCTAATAAAGATGTTGATTATGATACAACCAAGGTAATGTTAAATGTTGAGTAGCTTTGGCATCATGTGCACTGCTATGTGTTTCACTATATGCACCATCGTCTTTGACTTGATGAGGATTTAAATATGAGTGTGCCTTGAAGTTGTTGGTTCTCTGTTTTTTGTTAATTGCAACACTATGGCAGTTTGTGGTCTTAAGTTTGTTGACTTGGCTTGTAGATTCCTTTTTTTATTCATCTCAAGGGTTAGTTTTTTTTGTCACTTTTCAGTTTACATTTTTCTGGACATGCTTCATGTATTTTGTCCTTCAAGGCATTTGCTGATGAGATTGACATTCCACTTTTGGAGACAAGTGCGAAGAATGCAACAAATGTGGAGCAGGCTTTCATGACCATGGCTGCTGAGATAAAGAATAGGTGCACTTTTTTGTTATGATGTTTTCCAACCTTTAACAAGCGCCTATATTATACAATTGTGATGTTAAATGTTTGTTTGACTCCCTAATTTTAATTGTGTAATGGTGTAAACCTGTGCCAACAAATCCTAATGAATATGATTGAGATTCTACTTTTTCTATGATCCTGTTGTTTTATGATAAAGTTAAGTGGTGATACATAATTCAAATTACATGTCGCGACTATTGGTAATCTTGTTGGTTTGAGACATGTTCCTATTGTCTATTTTATTGGGCATAGCTGATATAACATTGGGAAAATACTGGTTTTTTCAGGTCGTGATAGAGTGTTGTAACTATATACCTTGTCCATTCATTGCTTTGAATTCAACATTGTAAATGAACTTGCAAATTTTTATGGCCAAGTGAATTGTATATAGAAGTTTGTATTTTGCAAGTATATAAATATTAATGCCTATCATGTATTTATTTGAAAATTTTGTTGCATATGTATCGAACCTTCATCTATATTCTATTATTTTTGAATATGTTTGATATTCATTTTGTTCCCATGCAAAATTTGTTTGAATATCACCATTGCCAAGCAATAAAAAATTCTTAAAGGGTGCTAGCTCAATGGTAGAGCACCTGCCTAATTATAGGCAGGAGATTGGTGGTTCGATTCCTCCGTACCCTAGCATAAATTAGTGACTAAGAAAATGACTAAATTCGCATATATACGACTATTAGTAGTTAATTTCTAGTATCTTATAGCGCGACTAACGTTTAGTTGTATTTAGCTTAGTCATTAATATGTTATCATCTAGTAGTTTATTTAGTCGTATATTTGGTCATTAATTATGACAATCAATGACTAAATCAGTGAGTATCAATGACTAAATCAATGACTTAATCAGTGATTATCAATGACTAAATCAATGACTAATAAGTCAACCAATTAATGACTAGTGAAATACGAGTAGAGATAAGATAGTGGAAATCGGATACTATTAGTCACCGAGTCAAATATAGTCGTTTATAGTCTAATTTAGTCATTAGTTTTTCATTTTGTACTAGTGCTACCAATATCATTTTCTTATTCTTCTTCCCATTCTAAAGCCTACCAAGGCACCATTGTTACACCAAAAAATTCCAGCAATTAGGGAATATAATTGAGTCCCTACACAACAGGCCAGGGAAAATATCAGTCCCTGCACAACAAGTGCCAACCCCTTCTTCTTGTTTGTGCCAACCCCTTCTTCTTGTTCAGAGGGTCAAGGAATTTCTTGCTCTACATAACAAGGTAAGAATTTTAGCATTCTTTGTTTACAATAACCATAAGTATCGAGAATCATTCCCTCACATATCTCACATTCGTAAATGAAAAATATAGCATTGTATATTTCAAGCACTGTATAACAAAGGCACTCTCTGCGGCTAGGTCAACTGCATCAGCATATGGATTTGGCACTTGATATGGGAGTTATGGCTTAGATGATAGGGCCGGTGGGTGCATCAATGGATAGTGTTCTTACAAAGAAAGAGCGGATGGTGAAACTGATAGTGCTCTAATCCTCAAGTTCTTGTTGCAGACAACCGTAGCGAGGCTATTGAATCAAGTATGGAAGTAAGTAAGAAAATAACAACAATCTTCATATCATAACAACTTACCAATTGTTCTTAGTTCCTTGCTCGTCGTCTTGCTGTTGCTGAGTTACAAATATAGTTTCACATGCATGCATATTCGACCTACTAACCTCGTCAGGTATCTACCATTTGTATTTAGTATAAGCACTACCTACCTGGTTTGACTTGCATCACTACAGCACGAGAAAGAGTACCATTGCATAGCAATTTCAATGTTCTTAAGAAGAATTGACTGTGACTCGGGTATACATAAAGGAAAATGTTGCATTTGCTGCTTTTGGATATTATGTTTCCCTTGTTGTTGGCCTCTCTGCTGCCTCTTTAATGTTGTCTATGTATTTGCAAGTCATCTTCCAATGGCCTAGAAAGAAAGAACTTTCCCTGGATTGCATCTCCACTTGCACCTGTACTAGAACATCAGCTTGCACTTCTTGATGGTTTTGTACTTCAATTAAATTTATGGATGTTGCGATTTTTGCGAATCAAGTAATTGCTGAACAATTCCACGCTTTTTTTTTCACTGTTGTTGTCGGTATTCACATGCCTACAAAACTATGAGAAGATAAATTCAGATGGAAATCCATCTCTAACCATTTATATCTCAAAGGATGTCAGTTTCAGAATAAATGTACATGTTATCAGCATAAGACTTATTGAAAACTAACTAAATATTCCATATCATGGGACATGAAATATATTCCTCAAGAAGGCAAGACGATTACAATCAAAAGAAAGAAACAATGTAAAATTAGGACAACAGATTTTCAGCTTATGTTGGCTGCACTATTAATGAAGGTTGTAAATGTAAAATTTCAAACGACATTACTTAAAATTAACATATTGTCTGAATAGTGTAGTGAAGAGGTCAAAGGTCAATACCATTTGGTTATAAGTTTCAAATGAAATTACTTAAAATTACCATATCGTATGAACTATGCAGTGAAGAGGTTAAAGCTAAATACCATTCGGATATAAGTTTTTGAAGTTATGATTCAGAGGTACTGGTTGGATCTGTGGAAGAACCTGGCCCAGGCATAGCTTTTCCTCGCTGACGATTCATAACCATGATGTGCACATTCTCATCGTCCTCTAATCATTCGTTTTTGGTATTTACAATTTTAATGAATACCATTCTGATCATCAATACCCATGTTATCATCAGTATTGCGTGCATGCTTCCATATTTCCTCTTGGCATTCAAATCCTTTAATGCGCCCATAGCTATGACGAATGGATGACCTCTATAATCCTGAATTGCATGCAAAAAAAAGTTAATTATCTGTTTAAATCTAAGCAGGCTATGGAGGGATTTAATATATACCTGCACTTTCTCGTGGAGGGTTTTAATATATACAATTGCTTCCCACAAGACAGATGCAGTGTCCATCTGCAACAAATGTATTCTGTATAATCAACCCTAATGATCTTAAAGCCACAATCAAATTACAAGTAATGAAAAGACGTTTTCAGTGCTGGAGATCTAATGTAGATTATCAAATGTTATACCTTTCCAAAAGGAAAAACCAGTTGCTGTAACGTTGTAATTCTATCCCCAAGTTTTTCATTCCGTACCTGTAAATGGAGCAAAATAGTTAGGTCCCTTGTTGAATAGAGGGAAAGATGAGTTCAATTGACAAAGTGTTCCAAGCATGCCTTACATATTGCGTCTTGGCACTCGCATCCTGTCATATTTCCCCACAGCTATGACAAATGGATGAACGCCTTACATATTGCCTCTTGGCACTCGCATCCTGTCATATGCCCCCCACAGCTATGACAAATGGCTGAACTCGTGAATTACTATTTATTGATTTACGTGCACACCTTCCATACAACACTATCAGATTGCAGTTGTTGAGCCATATTATAAATGATAAATAGATTATAATTTGATTGTTTCAAATATTGATAACAGATTCATAATTAAAGGTCGGTTTAGATCGGGCCTTCCTTTATTACATTCTTTATAAATAGAACCTTTTAGATTTAGATACATATCATAGCCTCTTTTAGTATTTCATTCTTTATAACCCCACCGGAATATTCTGTGGAATATGCAAAGGAAAGGGACTTCTTAAATAAACTTCCCACTGAGGAAGCTACACATTATCCTTCTAATCTTGCTACTCATGCTACCTAGTTTATGATTGCATGATTGGATTAAACCTTTTTCAATGAAATAATCCAGCTTAAATTACATCACCCAGCCTTTTTCCTACTTACAATTGCAAGTTTTAGAATAGTTACCAAAAAGATGGAGGTTCTATTATAAACAATTAGGTCCTCATACCTACGAATAAACTTGTGGATATCCAGAATCTCACAATAGGGACAGCACGCCGTGTGACTATGACCTTCCATGTATTGTAGCTACCAACAATTAAATTCATCACTTGAGTCGGTGGTGGGAGAGTTGTTGATAGTGGGTTAAGAAATTTCTTGTTTCCAAATTTCTTTAATGGAGTAGCTCATAGCAAACACTATTATGACCTCTAAAACCCTTAATTGCTAAATTTAATGTACTTGGTCCTCAACCTTCTAATTGGCCCTCATCAACAACATGAATTCAACCTGGCATTCATTTTCCCAGATTCCCATCGAGCTGTTCCTTTGTGTGCTGAATATTTTTTGGATTGTCTAGGTTCTTACTACTCGTGGACAGGCTTCTAGATGGGCATTTTTTCATTCCGAGCTCCGTGGTTTCATTCCCTTCCTTAGCTGCTACTAAGCATGTTTTATTGTCGTATTGTCCATTTTTTTATAGAGTACAGGTTGATTTCTTTGTAGCACATAATCCCAGGGTGCATGCATGCTTAAATGTGTCGGTGGCGACTTCTGTGCATTGGGTGGTGGAAGTGGTTTTTTAGCTAAGTTGCAATTGTATTATTTACACCTTTGTTTCCTCGAGTTGTTCTCTCAACTTTTGCGAGGACGCAATAGAATTTTTCATGACCAATTTGCAAGAACCAAAACATTGAAATGAGCCTTCACCACTTGTAAATATAGATGGCAAGTTCAATCAAGGGTTCCGTCATGTTTTATATACTTGTACAAACAAGGTTTTGTATCATACATGAAAGCCATCCATATTTATTGTAATAGCCTCAACCCCCATGAGCCTTCGAAAAAGCACTATCTTCCGCATACTTTAATACCTTCATAGGGTTTGGAAATTGCAACATGTGTTGGGTAAGGGAACACAACACTATAGAAACTTTGATTGATTTGGTAGCGTGATTTTTCTATATACCCAGCAGCATCCTGCCTGCCATCTCGCCATCAATCCCAATCTTCTTTTTCAACCATCCCTCCTCATTTAGTAGACCAGCCCTCAGCATTTTGGCTACCGCACTCTGAACAACAGCCTCTTACAGATTTGCGGGATCTTAAACAAAGAGAAAGGACAATTTCTTCAACTTGATATGGGGTGTTGCCTTGTTTTCTATCTCAAGGTATATAAATAGTCTTTAAACTATTAATGACTAAGAGTGAAATCTTCCCCAATATTGCAAATCTGAGTTTAATATCTAAAGGCTAAGAGAAAATAAATAACATAGAAGAAAGTTAAACTCAACATAAGCCAATGTTTTCGTGGTACAATCGCCAACGTTCGCAACATCGAAATCGCCAATATTTGCAACTTCCAAATCGCCAACATTCGCAACTTCCAAATCGCCAACGTTTACAACGTCCAAATCCCCAACATTCGCAACTTCCAAATCGCTAACGAATCCAACCGCGGTAGGTATCGCTGCCATGTAGCCTTGTTTAAGTCGCAAAGGAAGGAAAATTGTCTATACACTTCAAAAAAACTTTATACTATTGTCCCATTAACTTTGCACATATTGAACACATATGTTTGTCTCATTTTCTCCTTTTCCTCATCAAATTACTAAAACAAAACCCCCTTTTTGAAAAAGGCAATTTAAAGTACTACACTATTATTTTTCTTAATTTTTTAAATTTATAATTTTCAAATATAAATTTTCATTTGCGTTCATCTTAAGTAATAAAATAAAGTTCACTATATAGCTTTTAGAAAAAAAAATGGAGAAAAATAGATAACCATCATGAAAATTTTAAAAACATCTATCTGGATAAAAATAGATTCTCTCTAGAATTTAGAATTTGGTGATTGAATGTCCAATAGTTGTTTCATAAGTTTTAGAGGTGATCATAGCCCTGCAATTTGAAGTTGCATGGAAAAAATCTAGAACAATGATCTTTTGATAAGGAAAAAAAAACGCCTCAAGCTAGAAATGGAACATAATGTCGACCAAGAGTTGTATTTAATATGTTTTTAATGTCTTGACTGAGAAATATAATTGAGATGACTCTCGACCAAGACATTATGCAATGTCTAAGTCAAGACTCTTTTATTTCTACCAAAAACACTTATAAATTAAAAAAAAAACCTTCAATATACACATGCGTTCTAAAATAAAAATGCAAAAATAGAGAGAAAACATCACTTCAACTTATTTTAAAATAATTTAATGAAAGCATGCAAAACATGCAACTTTATCGTTTAACTTAATATTTAGCTTCTTTTTAGCATGCATTATATTTTTAGCTTTTGTTGTTTCTATAAAACTAAATAATTCTTAAAGATTAAAAGTTTAATGTGAAAACACTTTTTCTCTCGAGGCAATTTCTTTTTTTACAATTGAGAGACCATCCCAGCATACAACATTATTGAAGGTAATGTGAAATAAGAGGAATCAACTAAGAATATATGATTATTGTTGTCAAGATGGTGATGAACAATGAACGTGGAACAAAATTCACATTAAAGAATGTCAAGCCATGTAAAGAACTCCTCTAAATGGAGAGGAACATGAAGACTTGTTTAACTCATATGAACGTTTTGATATCGATTACATGCAAACCATAGGTGAATTTTGACAACAACCCATTAGGGTTTTTTCTCAACAACCCACTGATGAGTCTTAAAGTATAAACTCACCAATGAGTCTTCATAGCAACTCATCATAGATTCTTCTCAACAACCCGTTGACACGTTATTAGAACAACTCATGGATGAGTCTACAAATCATATCATTGGAGAGGATATTGTAATTTTTAACACTATGTTATAAATATTTAACCCATTTAATCTTTGCTTATTAAATTCCAAGTTGATGTGTTTAAAATTTAAAATTTATTTTATTAATACAAAATCTATACAAACTTGGTTTTACAATGTAGGGGTGATATTTAACCAACAATAAGACTTTATTCTAAGAAGAGATTCACATTTGAATGATAACTACAATTGCATGTATCAATGAAAACATTTTGGACAATATTGATGAAACTAACATTCATGGTAATATGATTGATGATCACACAATGCATGTTCAAAATATATTTCATTTGTTTTTTAAATAAATGATCATTGACACAAGGTCAAATATTACATAGTTTGTTTAAGATAAAAAAATTAAGAGTTGCAAAGGAAATTTTGGGTGTTCAATCTACAAGAGGCATGAAGGTGACATAAAACATATAAAAAAACATAGCCAAGGCATTTACCACATTTGAAAAGGCACAAACCTCTTTCATATCAAGGTCACTCATAGAGAAATCGTTTCAATAGTTGTTATTAGTTATGAAGCATCAAAATACTGAATGGTGAAAGAAACATTAGAATTATTAAGAATTTCGAAAAGAACACTTCAAAAGTATAACATTTCAAGGTTTGTTTGGATCAAAATGATGAAATTGCTTGTTGGGTCATTATTTACAAGCAACCTTATCAATATAGACTTATAGAAGGTGTCAAAGAGAAGGTTCTACCATTTTGGGAATCAAACTCTTGTGTTTTACCAATTGAGAAAGAGTATCCCATGGAATATATGCGAGTCATGCAAAACATATATTGGAAACCACTCAAACCATGTTTTTCAAAAGTTTCAAGCAAATCAATTTTAGGGTTCAAATTGCAATTAGAACATTCAACAAATTGAAACCAAGTGGTATATTGAAAGCCAATCAATATTCATAACATATGATGTTTTCGTTACCATGTAGAATTTTAAATTGTATTACAAGATATTCCAAGACTTTTATAATAGTCATTTTCCAAGAATCTCCCCTCCTTCATTTGTTTGTGAATTTATTTTCCTCATACTATGCAACGGAAGCATTGAAGATGTTTACTACAAAAAAATTGTCCTAGAGGAATAAAAATGAATGTGATGATTATGGTAATTTGACACTCTTTGATAGTAACTTTCATAATGATCTTTCCAACTTTGGATTGAAAAATATCACGGTAAAGTTGAAGATATACAAAATATATGGTTTTAAATCACATATTCTCCTGAGGGGCAATGTCCAAAAAAATTGATCTACTTAAAAATGGCATTACCATCATAGATTTCATATAAAAGATTAGAAATAAAGTATATAAATACACCAAGCACTAGCTGGTAAGGTTTACAATTCAAACAATTCCATGAAATATTTTCTAATGGCATGATATTATAAGTGGTTAAATTCACATAAAATTATATATTTGTGTCACCGAGGGAGATACAAAGGGAATATTATCATTCTTACCAATATACTATATTAAATTGTGCACATTATATATAGACATGCACAAGATAACATTGATGGTAGAGTTAGCATTGTTGATACACATGATGTCATTAAAGAGTATCATATATATATGATACTCTTTAATGACATCATTTGTATCAACTATATGGTAACTATATGGTAGAGTTAGCATTGTTGATACACATGATGTCATTAAAGAGTATTATATATATATATAATTACAATTACAATGAACATGACACTTTGTTGGTTCAACATTGTTTTGAAATAATTTATACTGATTTCAAAAATTGTAAGATCAACTTCAAAGAAAGTTGGTTTTGGTCTAATGGATGTGTCGTGTAGTTTAAATTAACATGGTCGTTTTATTAGTTGAGTCAACTTCATACAAAAATAGAAATTATATGTATTTGGAGTTACTTTGGAACAATACATGGAAAGAGAAAGCATGATAGGTTTTGCATTACATGTGCACTTAGCGGGCACCAGATGAATCACTTAGCAACATGTTTTTTTCCATCATATTTTATTGTTGTTGAATGGTTCCAATCAAATTTAACCCATGTCAATAATAAGAGGGTAAGGATAGTGCTCTAATAAGATTAGAAGGGTTTATTAAAATATATAAGTCATGTTTTTCAAACTATATAATTTTAATTGTAGTTATTTATGTCTTAATCTTGTTAAGTGTGGGTACTTATGGGATGTTAAAATTGGTGATATCAATAGATCATTACAATATGATTGTGATGGGGTTGTTGGTTCATGAAATTTGTACCCTATCATAACTCAATTTATGCATAATGTGTATGCAATTGATACCCAAAAATATGCTTTCTTTGGTGGAATTTGCATTAATCAAGTAGAATCCCATGATCGATGCAACAACATTAAGGATAGATATGTTAAACCATGGAAATATGTAGAGCTATATAAAAAGATGAAAGGTCATGGACATGTGACCAAGGATGAGTAGAATGCAAAGGAATCCATGATTTCAAAGGACTACCCGCAAGTTCCACATATTGTCAGGAAGGTGTGTATAAAATTGTTAAAAATTAAAGGTCTAGATATGTACAAAATTAGTTATGTATTGGTCATTTAAAAATGGATATCTAGTTTATAATTTTAATTGATTGCACAATGTATGTGTTTGTTGTGAATACACCAAAAGAGAATCCATAAAAACCTACTACTATCCACTGCATTACGCACATAATAAGAGAAAATTGTTGAACCATACATGGATAATGGTTTTGAATATTAAATTGATGGCATGAAAATGGACCACTTCTTTCAACAAGTGGAAAAAAATAGGCATCATGTTGTTTATAAGGATTACATGCTAAATTCGATATTATGTGAATTTAGTCATTTGGTCATAGCAGTTTGAATCCAATTGACACGAATCAAGGGAAAATGGCCAAAGAGATGGAAAATGTCAATCAATGACCACAAAAAGATTATAGATATGGGTGAATCCACAAATGTGGTTCACCATTTTTGGCGGATCGCATGGGGAAAATTCATTTTTGGGACCCTCGATCGATGTGTTTTAGAGCCCTCAATCGAGGTTTTAAATGCTCGATCAAGGGTTTAAAATACCTCGATCGAGGGTCTAACCAAACCTTCGATCGAGCAAACCCTCGATTGAGGGTTTGCTCGATCTGACAGGGAAAAAAAACAAAACAGGGCCCGACCGGTTGTGCAGTGGCTTGACAGACCCTCGATCAAGCAAATCCTTGATCGAGGGTTTGTCTTGCCCGATCCGACAGGGAAAAAAAACAAAACAGGGCCCAACCAGTTGTGCGGTGGCTTGACAGACCCTCGATCGAGGGTTTGCTCAATCGAGGGTATGCGACAAGAAAAAAAAAAAACCAGGGTCCGACCGGCCCTGTTTTGTGCAGTGACTTGACATAGACCAAAAGAGCAGCGATAAGGGACCTCGACTGAGCACACGCCTGATGCCACCTCCCCACACGGATGCCATCATGTCATCTATTCCACCAAGTGGGTAGAATTCGACCATTTTTTTTGTTATTTAAAAAAATATATATATTTTGTATTTGTTGTATAAATTTGTGTTTTTGATCAAATCTAGTTTTAATTTGGTTTTCTAGAAATGGTTAGGATGTAGGCATTGAAACTAAACCAAGATTGAAACTGAAAACCGCCATTGAAACCAAACTAATGGAAAAAAAAAACATTTGATTTAACTAAAACAAAAACCAAAACCATTTGAAATTTGAAATAGATTTAGGGTTTTAGATATTTTGCAGTTATTTGATTTATTTTTGTTTATATATCAACCGGTAGCATTTCATCGCATAAATGCTACCAACTTTGTTTTAAAATGTGTTTTTACAAATAGAAATGCTGCCCATTTTTTTTCAATCCTCCGAGAATGCCAAGAGGATTGAAAAAAAAAACCATTTGAACCTAAAACAAAAAACCATTTCAAAACAAAAACCAAAACTATTTGAAATTTGAAATAGGTTTAGGATTTTAAATTTATTTTGCATTTATTTGTTAAAATCATATATTAATATTAATATTATAATATAAAAAATTAAAAAATGAATGTTAATAATATATATAATCATATATTCTTTATTAATTTTTACTTAATTTATTTTAAAAAAAAATATTTAATATTAATAATATAATATAAAAAATTAAAAAGTGAATATTAATAATATATAATCATATATTATTAATCATAACCATAACCAACTTGCCAAATTGTCCTAAATAGGATCCCCTCTTAGGCCATGAAAAGTATGTCCACAATGTGAGCATCAATGGAGATAAATTGGCCTAGAACCATAATGGATAGCTTGGAAAAATTCCCAACATCAAGTGGCCTAACATCATTAGATGATGTCTTTGAATGATATAAGCCACTACAAATGCATTTTGGTGGACTAGACAACATGTGTTTGGATTAGATTTTTCCACCATCTTTGTGGAATACAAACTACAATTCAACAATAAAAACACCTTTTTAAAAATATGGACATTTCTAAAATGTAAAAATTATAAAAATGGCTAGACAAATAAAACTTACGGAAATGCTCCTTGGAAATTGGCAATGGATGACTATAGGTCCTCTTAGAACAAGCTCATATTACCTAACATTACTTTGTCAACCTTATTATTTATAAGGAAAATACAATGAAAGAATATTATTTTATTTCTATCCTTTAAGTCCCTTGACCACAGCTTTATGATATTAAAAAATATTGGGACTAGTGGTCAAAGAGGGATACATGGATTTCTCATGAAGGCATGTGGTCTATCCTTTGCAAGAAAATAAAATTCCTGAATTTTGGGCATGCACATGATTATTTGAAATTCATTCTTACTAGATTTGGGATCATAGCCTAGGCCGCCATAGTTTTTACAAACATAGAAATTATTCAAACAAGTACAATCATTATGAGAAAATTATGCACAAAAAAATGGTCATGAACAAGACAAAATAATTCCTCCATTATTTAGTGAACTAGAAAATAATTATTGCTAGAACTACAAACTTTTCCCATTCGATCCGCCCAAAATGGTGGACCACATTCATGGATTCACCGCCTTCTAAACATCCTATATTTAGCCTATTTTCTTCAATCGAAAGTGTTGATATCATATCATACAAAGTGTGTGAAAACATTTGAGTTAAGGTAAAAACAATATTATTAAGAGTTGAAGGAAAACTATTTAATAAGATGGCTTTTGCATCTTTGTCTTCTACCTATGTACCAATCTTTGTTAACTATCTTTGAATTTTCACCTTCCATCCGTGGAAATTAAGACCATTAAACTTATTTCGTTGAAGAATTTTCAAAAACAAACAATGACACTTTGTATTATGGGGGTAAATTTTTTACCTAATTCTAGTCTTATAGAAAATACCTTTGTAAGAGCTTGGCATTGGGCATATGTGATCTATTGTTATTTCTATTGTTCTCAAAAATGATTTCCCCCCTCTTCTTCTTTGAATATGAAAAATCTTCTCTTTCACACTTCTCTACAAAATGACGATTGCTCTCTATTTCCAGCTAACGACTCTATTTAAATTGTCTTCTACATTATAGTGACAACCCTTTATCAACCAATTTGACAACTTCTCACACTCTCGTGTCCTTTCTCTTTCCATAATGTTGGAATGGTTGTCTCCTTCATTGTAGCTTTGATACCAAATTAGATTTCTGGGCATATAAGAAAGATATATATACATGATTAAAAACTACCACAATGGACTCATGTAAAATTTAAATGATATGCTTTTACTACAAAGAAATCAAATAATGCAATGATCTTGATCTCCTTTTATGCCATTGGCAAGGTAGTTGTGTTATCATTACATATTAACTACTTTATTAACCAATTACCACCTTAATAATTTTATTAAATAAGCCTTATAATAGATTTCAATAGATGAGAAACCTTTTTTTTTAATTAAAATAGCCTTTACTAAGTTAGCAATTTTCTTGGCAATCTAGTTAATGATGCCTTTACTCTCAAATTTTCTTCTTTGAAGAGTTAACAAGAGGTCCAACTCCAACAAAAGTTAACATCACTAACTACCTAGGTGATACCAACCAATTTTGAATATGAGAAGGCACATTCTTTCCGCTACCAAAACCACTTTCTAATATTGTATCTCTACTTATATCCTTCAAATCATCTCTATTTTAGAAAAATTACTTTCAATCTAGAGCTACCAATGGGCATAGTTCAAAGCCTATAGCATACCCTTCTATTCCAATTCCTATTTCAAAGCTTATAGCATACCCTCCTATTCCAATTCTTTCTATTTGAGAGTCCCTAGTTATATTTGCATTTTGAGGTCTAATTGCACCGAAAGTAGTGAGGTGCTCTACAATACCATATGGGGGAGATGTTGTCACGTTATGTTACATTACAATACCATAACTCGCTTAGCTCTATCAAACACCAAATCCAAAAAAATAAATCTTGCAAAATTGAATCCAAAAATCTAAAACAATGATTGTAGGAACCTTCCTCTCACTCGATGGTTGAGGATCAATAGGAGCAAACTCTAGTCCAGTGGTGGCCTTGAATTTGAATTGGAATTGAAATTGAATTTGGAATTGAATTTGAAATTGAAATTTGAAATTTGAAATTGAAATTGAAATTGAAATTTGAATTTGAATTTGAATTTGAATTGAATTTGAATTTGAAATGTGAAATTTGGAATAGAATTTGAAATTTGAATTGAATTTGAATTTGAAATTGAAATGTGAAATTTGGAATAGAATTTGAAAGAAAATTAGAATTAGAAATTGAAATGTGATGCAGATAGTCCTGAAGAGAGAGATTCAGTGCTTCATGCTCCGTGAAGCACGAAAGGATATGACATCGCCTGATAGGGAAGCCATCGGCAACGCTCCTGTTCACCGAGGAGTGATGCCAGGCTGGGGTCGGTTGCCACTGGTGGCGGCAGCAGGAGAAACAGTGTGGCGGTTCTTCCCGACGACATACATGTGGATCCCCAGGAGGAGGATGTGCAACAAGACATGAGTGCATCAGGTGCGTATTTTTTGTTAGCACATTTTCAGTAAATTTTTAGTATATAATGCATTGAATTTCGGCTGCAAGTTATAATATATATTTTTAGTAACATTTGTGTTTTGGTTTCGATCGCAGGTGCCCCATCAGGGGGATCACATGATGATGAGGTCACACAGATCACTCTCGCTGACATCATTTCCGAGTGAGAGTGGGTGAGCTCATGTGTGTGCACTTTGAGGGAGGATTCTCCCACACGACGATCTTTGTCGATGATGTTATCAGCAGTTGATGAGATGTTGGCCCTCTACAAGAGGATAGGACCTCTCAGTGACATTTGGTGACATTCATGCTAGAGGAGGAGACATGGTGTCACTGGGATCCACAAATGGGAGGATGTCAAAGTCAGCATAAGAGGGCATGACATCAAGGGTGCTTTATTCGACATCCCTCGTGACCGAGTCCCCGGTCAACCGCTTAGACTCAGGGAGTTTAAGTTGGAGGTCGCTGCACCACATATATGTGATAGAGTAGTGGGAGCGTGGGGCATGTTCCCCCACCATGACCGGGTCCCATTGTACTTTGCAAAACATGTTTATGCAGAGTTTGTTTTGGACATGCACCCGGATTACACTAGCACATGGTCCCAGTTCTATGGGGCTGGCAGGGGACGCTCCTACAAACGTCCTGGAGCTCGGAGAGACCCTTCCTTCATGGAACCCACTCCGAGGTTGCTACCGTTTCTAGACAGGACGGTTATCAAGTTGGGAGATGTGGCACAATCATCCCAGCTTATAGTAGAGTCTAGACAGGACCTTGCAGAGTCGTTGTTCACTGCCATGGGTAATGCTATTGTTGCTGTGCATGGAGAGGCATCTAGACCACCCCCTCCACCTGTAGAGCCAGAGATACAGTATGTCTCTAGTGACATACTCAGGAGTTTCAATGGCAAGACCCTACTGCGGTATGCTGAGTCAGTGCGAGATGCATACTTTCAGTTATATCGTAGATGCGTCGCTACAGGATAGGTATACTTTTGTAAAATTATGTATATATGTTCTTCATGTTACATCATATCAATGTCGCAAATTGAATGGTCAATAATACTGAAGGGAGTTGTATTCTATTGATCCATGCAGGGGACCCCATTTATGGATCAACTCTTTGGTAGCAAGCCATCGGTTGGTCCATTTGCTCGTCCCCACCCGCAGACGACAATAGTCGAGGTAAGTTATAATTTATGTTCCAATTTAATTTGTGTTTGAATATTATTTCTCAGTTTAAATAATTTGTGTTTTATTTCTTAATTTTCGAGATTTTATGTTGTAGATCTTAACTTCAAATGAATTTCAAATTTTATAGGGCAACGAAAAGGAGGTAGATCCTGATTATGGACATGAGGACCACGAATGTCCTGACGAGCCGGGTTCAAAGACACATGTGAGTTTTAATTAATGTTCTAATTCATGTTATTTAGTCACATTTAGTAATTGATTTTTGTACTTTATGTTTCAATTTTTTACGGATAGCTTTTAAATTATGTTAAATTTAGTTTTAATTTTTAATAAATCTAACTTATTACATGTAATGGCATATTACATAGGCATCACAACAAGCAGGTGTCAATGCTGCAATGGATTTCACACATGGTTGGGATGTAGCTCGAGTACATGGTCCTGATGAAGGGCCATCTACCCATATTCCTACCCAGATCTCGGATATCACCATTGCCATGATGGATATGGCAGAATTCCTTGAGGGTTTAGAGTCTCAGAGACAGCAGTGGGCTGCTACACACGATGGCAGTCAGAGGGACGATCACAGGCCTCGTGGGGGTAGTGGCCAATGAGTTGATGATCTATACATTTCCATGTTTTGGATATTTTCATATTTTATATATTTTCATGTGTTTGGATGATATATGTATATATTTTCATGTTTTGGATATGGATTTCTATCGTTTATACATGGAATTTTGTCATATATGGACTTTTGGATATTTTGTATATTTTATCATATTGATGTCTTGATGTGTATTTTGTATCTGATTTGAAATCGATTGTTTTTTTATATTAAATCTGGATATAGTTATTACAGTTACAAATTTATGTTTTGTCGTTTCAAATGCAAATTTAATGTGTAGTTACAATTTAGTTCAATTTAAAATGAAAATTTTGACTACATTACAGAACATCTTCGAAAATTTAGAATTGAATACATACATTACGTTTTAAGATTGAAATTACAATTTCAATTCAATTACAATGCAAAATTTCAAATTTAATGTGTAATTTCAATTCCAAATCAATTACAATTTAAAAGCTCTTTTTCAACTACATTACAATTGCATAAATGAAATCAAAATGTAAAATTAAAATACATTTGAAATTAAAAATTGAAATTGTAATTACATTATGTTGTCTACACATCACGATTCAATTGCAATTTACACATTCCAATTCAATTACAATTTAAGATTAAAATCTCAAATTTAATGTGTAATTTCAATTGAAAATTCAATGTGTTTTTGATGCATATAATCCAAAAATTGAGAAGGTTTGATGGTTAGAAATTATAGTGAATGTTTGTGAAGTTCATATACTTTGATTATACAAATTGTGAAGTTCATATACTTTGATTTATACGAAGAAAGGTAAGATAAACCATTATTGCAATTTATATGTCTCACAAAATAAATACTTAGGCAACAAAAGTAATGAAATGTTTACTAAAAGCAAGCATGTAAAGTAATGAATGTTCACATCAACATACAAAATAACGTTTTATTGAATGCGAGTATGTAAAGTTAATGAATTCATGCTTACATCAACAAACAAAATAATGTTTTGTGAGACTATGCTTCCCAACTACTTATGACAAAACCTTACAAATGGTTTTGATGATATGGATGATGTAATCCTCATCTCATCATGGCTTGCACTTGATGCCATCAAGGACATAGTTCACCATGATACAAGATTATAACAAATGAAGTCAAGAATTATGTGGATGCCATACAAGTGTCAAGCAAAGGGATTTTTAACCACCAAATCACCATAACTAAATGTCAACCACGAATGTAAAAATTATTCTAGCAAGGCAAATCTAATTATTAATCAATTGCTTTGGAAGGAAATCAAATTGAAGGAGTGTTTTGGTGCCCTTCATTTCTCTTAGTAGGCAAAATTCAAAACTATGGATTGATTGGGGTCACTTCCCAAAAAATATAGCTAAGGAAGAGTCACATATATACCACACATGGGTATGTATGAGACCTCTGGTTGAAGCTTCAATGATAGACTATGAACAATCAAGGGAAACACAATAGTCCTAAATAGTAAAAATTCTAGGTTATCAATACAAGAATGTGTGGTCCAAACAATAATTATAATGCCCAAAATTTTCTAAATTCATATATTAAAGAATGTTGCACAAAATGGTAATCGGTCACCAAGCATTGTCACATATGAATACAAGGGACATAGAAGAGTCTAGAGGTTTAAGGATCAAGTCTAGAGCCATATAAATTTCCCTGAAGGTGTGGGAACTCTCAATTGAATAAACATTGTATGCCTTAATCATCATACTCCTAAATTGAATTAAGTGGGCATGCATTGCATGCTAACCACGGTAGTTATCTCTCAATTCCTTTTTGCTTGTGTTTCAATTCCTTTATGCTTGTGTTTCAGTTGTAGAGATCCAAGCACCAATAAAGTAGTGACTTAAGTTATATATTAAATATTGTATATGAATTTATATATAGCATTCTACAACACCTAAACCATTTGTATGGAATTTGATATATCACTCTAAATTATGATACTTATGTGTTTTCAAGGTACCCAAACTCATTTCAAATGATTTCCGTACTTATAAAAATACAAATTATGAAAATACAAATTAAGTTTTGGCCATCATGAATTTTACTTAGTTGAAGGAATTATTTAGTGACCTAAAACCTAAAATACATAAGTTTATTGATTTTGGTTTAACCTGGATTATAATGTATAAAATTTTGCAAGTTTGGAATCAAAATTTAAAATTAGAATACATTGTACAATTCAAAATTTAAATTTTACAATTCCACATTGTATATATGTATTTTAAATTCTCAATTACATTACAATTGTATTTGAAATCAAATTTGAAAATTAGAACATGTACATGTTCAAGTGTATTCACATTGGAGCACCATGACCCAAATTTCACAAAAGCTTCCCATCTAGTATTTGTATTCTTGACATTAAAGCATCTACAAAAATACATTTATAAAACAACCGCCACAAAAATATCCAAAAAAATATTACACAAGACAACATGAAAACTATGCCAATGATGCAAGTGGCATACATGTAACTCATTCATCTGGCCAATGGGTTATAGGAATGCAAGTCTCCATAATACAATCATGGTCAGCTTCTGTCATCTTCCATCTCTTTGGATCACCTCTCTTCACCTTGATTTCTATTAGAGGTATCCGAGCTGCAACCACCAAATGATTGTATTAACATGATATATATTCAGGCATAAAATCTCTGTAAATAATGTGAGCACCCTGTTTTTTCACTTTTTCAAAAAAGTTTCCCATTACAACCATGTCTCCAGTCTGGTATGTGAAGTCTCCATCTTGGTAGGGTCGCACCAACCTACTCTTTATTTGTGTGCACCGCATCAAATAGTATGCAACATTTTCTTGGTTGTGGAGGGGTGCAATGACAACGAATACATCAATTGCAAGATATATTACAAATATTATTCAAATGTCCTACGTGCAAATTTCTACAACATTTGTATATGTGTAAGATATAATGAACTAATCAACTTAATGAAGACTCTTGTACCTTCCCTAACCATATCGAAAACTCGATCATGATCTAATGAGACCATTGCCTCTTCAGTGTGCATCTCTTTCCATGTTGGAATTGGATGTGGGCCCTTTGGATTAAGAGATACATATTTCCATGGTTTGACATATAAATCATTTTCACAGTGATCAAGCCTGCATCCATTTGCATCAATGCAAAAATCGCAAAAGCAGGCATACTTCCTCGTTTCAATGGAAAATATGTCCCCCATATCTTTACTTCGAACGGAATGCAATTCCCTCGTACCAGGGATGGTGTCACAATACCATGGCATGGATCTATTAACATCTCCAACGGCAACATCCCAGAAGATCCTGCATGGAATTCAGTTTGTCATATGTAAATTCCTATCAAGTACATGTGTTCTTTTAGAAATGATGATATTGAATGTTATTAGCTTATTAATTGAGTTTGGAGTTTATTACCTGCAAACTGGACTTGTTTGTTCGCAACCTTGATGTCCCAAATGACGTGTGCAACAATCAACTACTTCAGTGGAGCATTTGAGTCGGGTTGCACCATGAGTCATCTGGTACCTATGAAGTGCTCGTTTCACACATACACCTACGCCATCATGTTCACCCTTTCCATGCCCTGTCTCAAAAAAGCTCCAGGTGTGTCGGATTCCTGTCTCTTTGTGAGGGCGACTCAACCAATAAAATGAGCATGCCGATTTGAATTGCCCTGCACACCCATCTGACCAAATCTAGTGTTCAGTAAATGATACGCCTCTCTATCTGAATGAATCATAAATCAACCCAAAGCAGTGTTGAATGAACAATGTGTCATGCTCATGATCATCACTAACATAAAAATGGTACTCCTTGATCACTTCACGTGACTGAGGAGTGCTATCCCTATCATCAATGTTTTCCTGAGCATGTCTGTACAATACATGTACGAAGATAGACACCTGGTCGGAGTTATAGTACTCACTTTGTATCTCTCTCTGAGGAGCAAAGGTGCAGTTCTCCACAAAGTTTACCACTGATAAGATTGTGCCCGACTCAAATACCTCACGGGAATGTTTGAATTCTGAAGCTTGCCACCTGGACCTATGGGAGTGCTTTATGTATTTATAAATCTGACTTTGAAACTTCTCCATGAAATCCGAAATAGGAATCTCATCATCGAGCAAGTCGATCCTCTTGGATGGCACAGATGAAGAAGATGTTGGATTCATGGTGACGTACTCGTACCTCTTCCACCTAACATTGATATCTGACAATCCATGGTGTGTTGGATCGATAGGAAAGTTCTTATGGAACAATGTCAAATCACCGCATTCATGGCATTTTCTCCCACCTACACACCTCTTATTGAAAAACACATGTTCAGGATTCTTGTTGCATAGTATCATACAAATAAAATCTCGCACTATGTGAGGAGCTAGTACACCATTCCAGTGCCTTTTGCAAAAATCCAGAAATGTGTCATAGTATAGTTGAAATTCAACATGGTACTGACAGCAACAAGTATTGTGAATCGTATTTAGCCTAATATACCATGGTTTCAATTTGTTGAACATGCTAAATGATATTTGAACACTAGGATTGGTTTCTTGTAATTTCTTGTAAAGTGCAACTCCTGTCATCTCCATCACATGCTTACAATGCTCCTGATAAATGCCTCTAGATAAACGTTGTCGCAGGACATGCTTTCGATATGGAATAGCATGAGAATGGATATCCCAAAACTCTATCACGTTCTCTCTAATGCCTGCTGCCATCCTACCTCGATAGGGTTCCCTACAAAATAAGAACCCAACAAGCAGCTTCATCATTTTCATCTATCCGGACCCTGAATTTAGTATATTTGAGCAATGTTCTTTTTGAAACATTGAGCAATGATACCATTGTTGATACCATTCGATTTCTTGAGGTGCTTTGTGCCACAATAACTGTTGTAATTGCCCTACAAGCAGCTCAAGTATCATTGTTTCTTGATTTTCCAAATGAAGATAATGCAGTTCTTACATTTTCTATTGCATTCTCGCATGTCTTTTTTGTTTTAACATCTTGAAAACCCAACAACTTTGTGGCACGTTTCAATTTTTTGTGTTTTATCAACCCATGTAGGATTTGAGCTTGTGCCATCGTTGAATGTTGCTCAAAATATGACTTGATTATGTTATTGACATTCTCTCTAACTCTTCGACCAGGGATCGAGTTCCCAATCTCTTCTTGTGCAGAAACAAATGCACAATCCTCTAGAAAATTTCCACCCCTTCCAACCCCACTGCAACTCCCAATTATATTTTCAATGTGAGAGGGAAAGGTGTCATGTGATCACTGATCAGGATCATGAGGGGGCACAGGGTCATGTGATTCTTGATCACCATGATGTGATTTCTGACCATAATCTCGCCCTACATAACATGTAAATTAACAAACTGAAAATTGGTTACTTGATAGTTGTGCATTGAACTTTAAAATTGCTAGTAACTTGAAATTTGATATGGAAATTGAAAAATTGAAAAATTGAAAATTACATGTGAATTGAATTTTCCAACTAATACATTTAGCTCAAGAATTGTTCTAAGTAAAAATTGAAATTTCTAGTAACTTGAAATTTGAAATTGCTCAAGTAACTTGAAATTTGAAATTGCTCAAGTGATATGAACCGTTACACCAAAACCCCGAGGTGTTAGTGAAGGCCGCCCACTAGGATCTTAACATCCCACCACACTCCACAGTCCAGACTCTGGGTTGGATGTGCACCCATATGGTGGTGTCCCCTCTACATAATACGAGCCCCGGACGAACACTACAATGCCAACGTTGGATCTGAAATGGTGTGGAAGTGATCGACAATAGTTCAACTGAAAATAGATATGGACCCCAGGTATGTTCGGCTTCCTAATAGTTCAGGTGTTTCACTTGGCCACCAATGTTGTTCGACGGCTTGGGTATTGGAGCAGTACCCCTCACTCCACAGCTCAGATAAAACTGATAACCACTTGGCCACAAACGACAGCTCTTGGTTTACCTCACGAGGAAAAACTAATCAATCAGTAGGGATCGTTGCCTTTTTCGCTGGCAGGTCCTCTCAATGGGCTAGCTACTTTGGGGTTCTTGTGGTACTCCTCACAATGAGTTTTAGGGCTTATGCCCAAGTACTTTCCACAGTTAAGCGGACAGGGATTATTCCTAGATCCGAACTTGCAACAGATGTGAAAAAAAAATACTGCAGAAATTCCACCCAACGAGCCTAAGAAAGTGCTCTGATACCAAATGATACGAACCATTACACCAAAACCCCGAGGTGTTAGTGAAGGTTGCCCACTAGGATCTTAACATCAAGTAACTTGAAATTGCTAGTAACTTTAAATTTGAAATTGCTAACTTAATTAAACTTGAGAATTGTTCTAGAATTAAAGTTTGAAACTCCTAGTAAAATTTGAAATTGCTTGTAACTTGAAATTGATAGTAACATATACATTTAACTTTAAAATAGCTATTAACTTGAAAATCAACTATATATATTTAAGTCAAGATAGTTATTAATAACTTGATAAAAATTATTGTGGGCATAAAAATTAATATCATTTACAATCATCACATTATATAATTGTGGGCAAATTTTCTTTATGCAATTTATGTCCATTTTACTTTTACATTATAAGAAAAATGTTATTTTAACTTTATGGTATAATTTATAAATAAATAAATATTTAAAATACAAGTTGCAAATCACCATGCAGAGAATAAATGATTACAACACTTCTACCCCAGAATTTCAAGGACAACATCATGCATCCCATGTTGTATATACGTGAAAAAAATAATTTGAGATTGATTTTCTACCCATCATAACATACCTATTATACTCTAAATGTGGGGAAAAAAACATTGATTTAGAGATGAATACGATATTTAATTAAAAACATTGTAGTGACATGATTGAGGGGAAATTCTTAATTTTTAATGTAAAATAACATTTTCATTAGTTGATGATTTTGCAATTTCAACAATAGACACTTAAATGGAAATTGTAATTTTATCATAAATTGCAATTTAAGGATTTTTTTTATCAATAATGCTTCACATATCAATGCAAGGTTGCAAACATTGCAAATTTAAATATTTCCAATTTGTCCTAACAAAATATATGATTCTAATCATTAATCTTATCATGGTAATATGTCATATTATCCAAATAAAAATATATGTGATAGATGAAATTTTTTTTAGAGTAAACATTATAATTAAGTAGCCTTTTGAACATTCATTTGTATTCAAATATTCATTACTATGAAAATATTGCCAACCACCATAACTATGAAAATATTCATTCATTTGTTTTCAAATTGAATAAATTCTAACTAATACATAATTATCAAACATGTAAATTTCAAAATATTCATTCATTTGTTTTGAAATCGAATTTTCTAACAAAACAAGAATTGAAATTACATTTAACTTGAAATTGTTAGTAACTTAAAAAATTGCAATTAGTTAAGTATGTACAATTAAACTTGAAAATATAGTGTCTAAGTGTACATTTAATTTGAAAATTATTCTAATAACATTGAAAATTGTTAGTAAAGTTTAGAAATTTGAAAATAGTTAATATGTACATACATTTTAACTTGAAAATAGAATATAAGTGTAAATTTCATTTGAAAATTGTTGGACAATAAAATTGAAAATTGTTAGCAAACTTTAAAATAATTTGAAAATTGTTTTCAAGCAACTTTGAAGCAGAATTTGAAAATTGTTAGCAACTTCGAAATAATTTGAAAATAGTTAAAAATATGTTCATATCTTAACATGAAAATAGAATCTAAATTTACATGTTTCATTTGAAAATTGTTCTAATTTAACTTTTGTTTAAAGCCACAAGAAAATTGTTCATTTAACATAAAAATTGTTGCAAACTTTGAAATTTAAATAACAAATTGATGAAATAAATAAGAATATAATTACAAATAAATATGAAACAAATTAAATTATGAAATTTAGTTAAATTTATTGGAAAATTGTTACTAATTTTGTAAATTATGTAGCATGATATTTAAATTATGCTAGTATGTAATTCAATAATTTACCTTGGTTGTCCTCCATTGGAATTTATTGCACCAAATGTGCATCTTCTCTCAATCTTGCTCTTTGTTGTTTCATTCGTTCTCTATTGTACTCACGTTCTTCATTGACATTTTGTTGTCTAGCATGTTTTATTTGTCTTTTTTTTTTAATTCTCCATCAATCTACAATGAAAACAAACAATTTTTTTTCAAAATGTTATAACAAACAACAATAGATTAGTATGAAATATTGAAATATGCCTACAAAGAAATCTTACATTAATCAATATATAATGAAAACAAACAATTTTTTTTCAAATTGTTATAATAAACAACAAAATGTTAATATGAAATTTTGAATTATGCCTACAAAGAAATCTTACATGTCTAATGAGGTTTAATTCAACAATATGAAAATGACAAATCTCTAATTCAATAAGATCAAATTGAAAAATCTCTAATTCAACAAGATCAAATTGACAAAGCTCTAATGGAAAAAAAAAAATTTAGAAATGAGGTAAATTGTTGTTTGTGAATCCTTGTTTGTTAGTTATATACAGGTTCGTTGATGTTTTTACGAGGGAAGGGTAGTTGGCAACATTAATTGTTGCCAACTCATTTCGCAGTTTCGCCACGGTTGGTGTTTGTATTTTTTTTTACACAAACGAACCCTCGATCGAGCCTATTTGACGGACCCTCGATCAAGCAAATACCTCGATCAAGGTCTTGTTAAACCCTGGATCGAGGGATTGTTAAACCCTCAATTGAGGTTCTGTTAAGCCCTCGATCGAGGTATTTAAAAAAGTTCGATCGAGCAAATAGCTTGATCGAAGGCTTAAAATACAGGCCGAGAGCCCTTTTCCCTATAGAATGGAATGTTTGTCTGCCTTCCACAGAGTTAAACCATGTCATTAAATGCTCATTAATGAGATGACTTGATACCATTGGATTCGTCAATGAATCCTCTATCCATATATATAAAATTTACGAATTTTGATCTTCATATGTTTGTTGTTTTTAAATTTCTACTAAAACTTGCCCTAAAAAACCATGTCGACAACTTCGATTGAGCTCAAAGATAAATTTACAACATTCAAAATACACATCCAAAAAATTTGAAAAAATACACAAGCCCCAAATAAACGCGTCTTCTTTAAAAGGTTATTTTTGGTTTTCCAAATTATGTAAAAAATCAAAAGATTTCGTGCACGCACACACATGTGTACAAAATGCGACTTAAATATTCATTGGTAAGTTTCAAAAAATAATAATAAATATAATTTTTCGAGAAAAATTAAAAGAAAAATATGTAAGCCATAGTGCACTCTGTCTAGATCATGTTCACATATTTTATTTTTTAAAATTATTACTTTAACATTAATTTATTGTGCACGCACACAAACTACTTGTTAATTGCTCTTCAAATTTTTAAGTACACACGTTTTATTAAATGAAAAATTCGACATGATATATGGCATTGGTATATTTTGAAAAAAACATCATTGGAAAGCCAACATAATTATCTACATTTCGTTTTTCAACCGCATGTCAAAATTCATGTGGCAAGTATGAGTTTCGAGGGCTTCAATTTAATACATGGCTAAAATTTCTGTTTTTCACCTTCATATTTGGCCAAAAAGAGTTACCCATCTTCATACATGCATTCTAATCACCTATTTGTTGGGAATTTTACTATAATGTTATGGTTGTAAGTCTATCTTCTATATCTCTTACATTTTACTATTTTTGTAACTCAAAAGTTTCAAGGACATCCTTATTTTGAAATTTGAGCAAAACTTGGTGGTAGCTCAATGTGATTTAATATTTTTATTAAAAAATGTATTAATTTAACATTTACATTCATTCCATGTTACATTTTTAAGTGAATGTCAGGTAGAGAACGAAATAATTTTTGTTTCTTATAATTGGAGTCGCTTTTCAGTGAAAGATTCATCAGCACGATAGGATAATATTAATCACCCACCGGGGTCATTCACCCGAAAAGGAGGGCGCAACTCGCTATAGTGTCGAACGCTGTGTCGAACACCGAGTCAAGGATAAACCATTCTTTTTTCGATCATGTGAATTCTCTAATGAAGCTAAGGATCTCTCAATTGTATGAATTGAAATGTTTCAAATTGTGTAAAAACACCACTTCCAAATTTATTTCCCTTTTTTATTTATTAATTCCTATGTGGATTTGTTTCACTTATTAGTTTATTGACAAGTTTGTACCATGTAAATAATATATTTAATATAGTCATATAATATATTTAAGATTGTGTATGTTGAAATGAGCCTTCTAATATTTTGGTTGTGGTTGTGCATTCCATACGCATAGTCATGTTTATCAAAATCAAGATTAAAGCTTCATTTTATATATAATTGTTTAAGTTTGTACATGACTTTGGCATTTAGAATTAATTAATGATAAGGAATGGAAAATGAATTTTGATCTAATAAAGAGTTAGAATCTCACCCTCCTCTTCCTTGCGAAAAAAATTTCCATGCTTACTATCTCATTAATAATGCTTACTATCTCATTACTAACTTAGAGTTCGATAAACTTCTGCATTTACTAACCATAAGTATGCTATGAAAACAAGGTAAGGATTGGGGAAATACGAGTCAAACCTTGAGAAAATTTAGCATGTGAGAAGTCATGTTTATTACTAGTAGTAATTTTATTTATTAAGGGCTCTTGCATTTTTAGGATTAACATTATCAAAACACGACTTGTTTACAGATTTCCAAATTACATAAAATGCAAATTATAATAGTCCATTCACCTTTTAGTTATTATTTTATCTCTAATGCATTTTCTAGGAATCCACCAAACTATAACCAAATATACTTTTTTAACCATATCACACATAATATTTTATATAGTTAGTTTTATCTCCCCTACATATTAGATAGAATGATGTAGTAACCCTTCCAAGCTTATCTTCTAATTGTCACATGCCCATATAAAACCTTGTGGGCAATCTTTCAATGAATTGCATTTTCTTTTTACCTAATAATGTATTTCCACCAAATCCACTTCCCTCAATCTGATAACAAATTTATCTTATTTAGTTCATTTAATTAATATACCTAGTTTTTATGTATACGATATGCTCGCCTTTCCATTTAAAAAATAATAGTTGTGATAAATTTTTTACTCTTAATGCTTGTAGGAAAGTTTGTCAAAATAAATACATAAATGTTATCCATTCATACCTTATTAACAACACCATTGTTTAATTTTTAAATAGTTCCCTTATAGAAAGAATATGAACCTCATTAATGATAAAAATAGTTAAATAAATATGAGAATCATCATTCCACGTTGAATTTGACACAAGAACAACCAAAAGCTTCATACAATATGAATGTATCACTAGCATGAAAAATAATTTATTTTTGAAACTATCAATTTTAAATACTGTTCATACCACTCAAGGTTTAAATAATAAAATATTAAGGATTATCTATACAAATATTTTCATAAACATAGAGGGTTTCTCGCCCCTTAAGTCCATTTCGTGAACTATAAGTTGAATTTGTGAATTTACACGCATTTTGATCAGCGAAGAGGGCTTTTAACCTCTTAGATCGATTCCATGAGCTGTAAACTATAATTTGAATTTGTAAATCAAATTTTCATTTCGAGCGTTTTTAAGGCTTCAAAACATCACGTTTTCCCCTAAGACTATCTAACAAGAGGATTTGATAATCTTCATAGAGCAATAGTTTCATTGCATATATATGTGAAGCATGGATAACCTATTCATGAAAAATGCATTTCCCACTTAGCATATAGGAAAATAACATCCAAAAAATATCTCAATTAGTAGATGGGTAAATAACATCCAAATCCTCATAGCATATAGGGAAAACCAACAATACCAAAGCTTATGAAGTAGGGGGGTTATTCTAAGCATGGAAAGGGGTAATGTTGATAAACTGTTGGGTTTTGTCACATTTAATATCATTTGTAGATGAGATATATATCAACCAATTTGTTCTATACCATGATATACCATGATACTTAAGATATAAGATATTAGTTTTGTACCCATAAGCATGCAGGATATGGTGAAGAAAGAAAAATTATAGACTAAATGATTCATTATATCGCAAGACCTTGTGCACTTGGTACACATTATCAAGGGGTTCAATTATGAGCATTAAAATTAGTTTTTCGAGGCCTTCAACAATGTTGAATAGGTTTTCAAGGATTTCAAAAAATATACATCATAATAGTTTCTCTCAATAAGCAAATATTTTTTTGTTGAAGAAATGAATTTTCTAAACTAAATTAATTTGAAAGGTATCATCTCTTTGTAGAAATGTTTTGGGGATTTCATTCAACATTATTATATGCTTACACAGTTCCAAATATTTACCATAAAGAATCATTGCTTCCAATTTTTTCTAGCATGAAGAATCATTGCTTCCAATTTTTCCATGATATTTGAAATGCTAGAAGGATCATAAATCCCCATCTCCTTCTCTAAATGAAGTGTGTTCCCAATTACAACACTAGAAGGATCATAAATCCCCATCTCCTTCTCTATAGATCCTGGCCAAGGCTTGAATCGGCCCTAGAATCCAACTATAAAAGAGCCTACTATCATACCATAGTTATCCCCAATATAACCACCAGTCAAAGACCGTTGATCCCACTGCTCCTATCGAACCACTACCAAGGGAAGAATGTTGTCTAAACAAATAATTCTTTTTTTTATCTATGATCAGATCGTCCACAACTATAGTCGAAACCCAACCTAGCATCTCACGGTTCAAGTTCGCTTAGAAAACTCTTGTTACCATCGAGTTGTTGAAAGTAAGTTTGATGCACAACAATTGCCTCCCTTGATATCTTATATTGTGAAGGTTAAGAGTGCAAGATACTCCAGTAATATGGTCACATTTGCATGTTTCATTGTATGGGTGTTGCAAGGAAGCTAATAATCCCTTGATCACCTCAGATGCAGTCCAACTGGGCATTGGGACAGGTACGTTGAACAATATTAAAATGGTTATTTTTATAGAAATGTATAATATATTTCCCAATGATTAACCCGTGGATTCAATTGTTATTTATGATCATTATTAAAATACCCATAAGTTAATAGATTTTTTAGGTTCTTCCTCAACATACATAAATAATTTTTCAATCATGCTTGTACAAACCAAAATCTAATAATACCTCTATATATCTCTGTCTTTGTTTATATACAAGAACCAGAACCTGTAGTTTGTCTCTTGTACTATATTTTAAGATTTTACCCACTACAGCTTCAGCACCAAATTCATTTGATATTCTGATCTGGAACATAGTAAAGAGCATATCGGAACAGGGTCAATACCTGATATTATGGAGAATCAAGGTATTTTGAATTACTATCATTCGGCTCCAAGGAGCAAGTGTCACCGAACTAAATTTGAACCCGGGTGGGGAGGATAACAATATTCCTTCCAACCACCCAATCTACACTCAATTGAGCAGTAAGCACTTGAATGCCCAATCCATCAAGCAAGAGTCCACGAGTCTCAAGAGGTGACATGTACTTTGAGTAATGAACACCATGTAATATGTGGAGATGATGCAAACCGTCCAATGCGAAATCTATTTTCCATTTTATCTACAATTTTGCATTGATCCTTCGCCCATATCAAGAGACACTAAATATCACAAAACCTTGGATCTTTACTGGAAATTGAAGACATTAATGGGCGAGGCTCTTAATATAGAGCATGGCCATATTGCATACAACGAGATCCTCCTGCAATTGGATGGGATTAGACTCAGCTAAAACCTATGAAATCAATTCATATTCAACTCAGGGGTAATTGAAGCCAAGCAGAACATCCTTGCTAAGGCTAGCGAGATTTAATTCATAGTTCAAAAGCATGTCCTAGGTCAAATTCAGAACTCACCTAAGTAGATCTCTTTAGATGAGGAGAAAAATGGATGAGTCCTTTATGGTTTACCGATTCCTGCTGTGTTTATAAATACATTAAAAAGTTTGTTTATGTTTTTGGATGGCATTCTAATTAGTGGATTTGCACTTTGTTTAAATGGTTACTGTAGCAATACTGAATTTTAGTGATCAATTTCATATTATATTATTAATTTCATATTGTTTATTCATTTCATATTGTTAATTTCATATTATGTATGCTTCGATTTCAGTTTGCATAGTCGGTAATCAGTCAATAAGGCCATTCTCTATTCCCTTTTGGTGAAGAGTTTCTTTTAAGAATCTTTGGTCCTGAAAATATAATGTTATTTGAATTAATGATTATTAGTATTATAAGGTTATTTGAAATTAATGCCTTAATTAATTAATGTTTGAAACATTTGGATATTAATAACGTTAGGTTGGCACAAATTGAGAAAAGTCGTAGGAGATAGATGGATGATAGACATAATACGCAAGTTCTAACGACCCTCCCTACCTTGAATTGCAGTGACTCATGGCTCCAAAACGAAGAAGGGAAGCACCTATCCCGCCTGAGGCTGGTACTCTAGTAGAGAAAGCTATTTTACGCTCCTTCGGTGAAGTATCTAGTATGCTCAAGGATTGAGTAGCAGGTCAAATTCATAATCAAAATATGGGCCAAAACCTGGACCAAAGCCAAGATAGGGAACTTGAGCTGAAATAGAAGCAAGACTGTGATCGACCATCCTCCTTGAAAGAAGGAAAGGCACTGGTTGATATCATTAAGGAAATTCACAAATCTAATTTTCCAGAGTTTACGGGTACCCAGGAAGGGCAAGCAACAGAATCCTAGTTAATTGGCGTTAAACGAGCCCTTAGTTTTAAAGATTAAACCACGAATGAGAAGGAAAAGGTATCTATGATCCTTCTAAATGAGGATGCGTTGTTATGGTGGGTAAATGATGAGAGTAAAATTCACATAGGGCCATCACAAGCCACTTGGGAGCTCTTTGAAGAATCCTTTAGGACCCGTTTCCTATCTAACGAGTATAAGCACGAACATAGGGAAGATTTCCATGCAATACATCATAGGGGGAGATACATATAAGAATATGAAGCATAATTCTACTCTTTAGTGCACCACATTGACTACATGGCAGATGACAGAAGGCAAGCCAAGATATTCCTGCATGGGTTGGACTTGAAGATTCACACAGAAGTAGCCATGTGGAAACCCACTACCATGGCTCAGACCTCCAGTATAGATAGGAAGGTAAAGAAGAAGATTGGCATGGGAAAACAAGCTCAAGCACAGGCACCGAAGGGAAGGTTTGTAGCTTATAGTGCAAGGCAGGTTGGAGGTAGAAGATTCAACTATTGATGAGGCCACTTTGGGGTGGCCAAAGTGACAAGTATTTCAGCTGCCACCACCCCTTCAGAAGCCCCTCTTGGTAAGGGGGAAAATTTTGACCCACGGAAAGGACAAGGAACCAACCAAGTTAGAGGTTGAGGTGGTTGGGAAAGCTCAAACTATGTAGCTCTGGTAGGCATTAAATGTTTTTAATTTCAGGGTCCCCATTACAAATGATATTTACCAAAAAGACTGGAGAGGGAATGAAAAGATAGGGAAGGAACTCAAGGAGGCCAGTCGCAGGGTCAACACTGAATTCATGCTACGGTCAACCATCACCAAATAGAGCACCAAGCTACATTGATGGAGTCTCCAGGTATGATAAAAAACATTCCATTGACTATTCTCATAGACCTTGGGGCTACTGATAGCTTCATTTCTCCTTCTGCACTACAAAAATGTGGGTTGGCAGCCCGAGCTCAAACTGATTTTGAACAGGTAGAGATGGATTTAGGACGAAAAATAATCAGTAGGGATTTTGGTAAAGAACTGTATAGTTAAGGTAGGGAACATCTGTACTAAGATGAGTTTGTATAGCACTACCCTAGGGGCTTACGACATAATAGTGGGAATGGATCGATTGGTTGGAATATCACCGAGCCTTGGTGGATTGCTATGAGAAGAAGGTCTTTTGAATCGATGACCTCGGAAAACCAACAATGATTGAAGGGATTAAATGCGATGTTTCCCTACACCTCATCACAATAGGCAAGGTAAATAAGTGTATAAGGAAAGGATGCAAAATATATACTATAGAAACTATTGACACCAGCCATAATCCAAACTTGGAAACTCACCCAATCCCCTCTAAATTTGTACATGTGTTCCCTCCTGAACTACTCAGATTACCCCCTATTCTAGAATTTGACTTCACCATTTCCTTAAAACTTGGTACCGAACCCCTATCCAAGACACCCCATCAGATGACTGTGCCAGAACTCAATGAATTGAGTATTCAACTCAAGGAACTCATCGATTAGGGAATGATTCGGCCTAGTGTTTCACCTTGGGGGGAACCAATCATTTTCATCAAGAAGAAGGATGGCACCCTTCGTTTGTGCATTGATTATCGGGATTTGAATAAATAAACCATCAAGAATCGTTATCCAAGCCTTGCATCAATGACTTGTTTGACCAGCTGAAAGGTGCATCAATATTCTCCAAGATCGACCTTTGATCATGATATCATCAATTAAGGATCAAGGAAAAATACATTCCAAAAACAACTTTTTGTACTAGGTTCGGACATTATGAATTTCTGGTTGTACCCTTTGGATTGTCGAATGCACCAGCAACGTTCATGAATTTAATGAACAACGTGTTCCGGAAATATCTGGATTGCTTTGTACAAGTGTTTCTTGATGACATTTTTATCTACTCCCACAATGAACGAGAGCACCAAGAGCACTTAAGACTCGTGCTTCAATTCCTTAAAGAACATAAACTATTCGAGAAATTGTTGAAATGCTCTTTCTTCCAGAAAGAGATCCAGTATCTAGGCCACATAATCAGTGGCGATAGAATCTCAGTATACCCAAGGAAGATTGATGCTATATTAAGTTGGTCAACCCCTATAAATGCCAAGGAAGTTCGCAGATTTATGGGATTGGAAGGATATTACAGGAGGTTCGTCAAAGGGTTCTCTAAAATCGCAGGATCTGTCACCACCTTACAGAAAAAGGCGTTCAAATTTGAATGGACAAGTAAATACTAAGAATCCTTTAATGAGATGAAGAAATGTCTAACCAGTGCCCCAATCCTCAAAGTTCCAGACATGGATAAGGAATTTGTGGTTTGCACGGATGCATCAAAAGAAGTTTTAGGTGCAGTCTTAATGCAAGAAAAGGGAGCTATTTCCTATGCTTCTCGCAAACTCAAAATCCATGAGATCAATTATGCCACTCATGATCTAGAATTGGCTGCGGTGGTGATGGCTCTCAAGTTGTGGAGGCATTACTTAGTAGGATGCCAGTTCTAGCTAAAAATAGATCATTGAAGCCTTGAATACATATTCACCCAAAAGGATCTTAATGCATGCCAAAGACGTTCGAGTGAACTGTTTAGTGAGTATGAATTTAGAATATCCTTTATAAAGGGGAAGGAGAACGAGGTAGCAGATGCATTAAGTAGAAAACCTCGTATACATGCTTTGGTATCAGCCATAATGGATCTTAAATATAAGATTAAATTCCATCTAGTAAATGACCCTTGGTACCATCAAATTCTATCTACACAGACAAAGGGGAATTCAACCTACCCAAGGTTTGAAGGTTACTCATTGGAGGGGGATGGACTCCTTAGATTCAAGGAAAAGGTGTATGTACCAACCACTGGCGAAGTTAGAAGGCTAGTAATGGATGAAGCACATCGAGCACCATACTCAGCTCACATAGGAGTTAAAAAGATGTATGAAGGTCTAAAAATGGAATTCTTCTGGCCAGAAATGAATAAGGATATAACACATTATGTGGCACATTGTTTAGAATGCCAACAAGTTAAGGCTGAAAAACATCACCCAACAGGACTTATTTAACCTCATGAGATACTAAAAACTAAGTGGGAAGTGATATCTATGGACTCCATGACTGGTCTACCGACCACCCCACAAAGGCACGATTGCATTATGGTTGTGGTGGACAAAATGACTAAGAGTGTTCATTTTATTCCGGTAAAAAGTACCTTTGATGCAGCTGTTGTCGCTCAGTTTTTTCCCCAAGAAATAGTTCATCTACATGGAATCCCTCGTAAAATTATCTCTGATAGAGATTCTTGATTCACATCTAGGTTTTGGAAAAGGCTCCAAGAGTCCCTGTGTACTCAATTTAATTTTAGCACTGCATATCATCCAGAAACTGATGGCCAGACATAGAGAGTTAACCAAGTAATGGAAGATATGTTGAGAATGTATGTCATGGACCAACAGAGTCAATGGGAGAGGTATCTTCCATTAGTGGAGTTTTCTTACAATAACAGTTACCATAGCTCCCTTGGTGCTTCCACGTATGAAGTTTTGTATGGTAGGCCTTATCGAACCCCTCTTAGCTGGGATAGTCTAGAGGATCGGGTCATGCTAGGGCCTAACTTGATTCAAGGGATGGAGGAGCAGTTGGTCACCATTAAAAAAAGGCTTAAGGAAGCCTTTGATCCTCATAAAAGTTACTTTGATTCTAAACATATTGATAGAAGCTAAGAGGAGGGGAGCATGGTGTTTGTCCGAGTGAGACCCAGAAGAGTCTCTTTAAATTTGATAAAGGGGCCAAACTCGCCCCAAGATTTGTAGGACCATTTAATATTCTAGAACAAATAGGTCTTGTTGCTTACATACTTGAGCTGCCACCCCACTTGTGGAGAATGCATAATGTATTTCATATTTCTGTGCTTAGACATTACCTTCCTAACCCATCTCACATTTTCAACTTGGATGGATTGTAACTTTCCAAGGAAGGGATCTTCCAGGTCGAACCATATCATATACTGGACCACATAAGTCGACAACTACGCAATCACATCCTTGACCAAGTTAAAGTCTAATGGGATCAATATAGCCCAGAGTCAGCCACTTGGGAGGACGCAGACACTATGCATCGCGAGTTTCCTTACCTTTTTTAGTAGACTTGATCCTATGATACATGGATTGGTTCTATTAATTCATGTTGATATTGAGTTAGTATTTTACAGTTCTAGAGTTAGAATACATATGATACATATTTCATGTTGATATTGAGTTAGCATTTTGTAGTTTCTTATGGTTTCTGAATTTAGAGGACATATGTTGCATATTTCATGATGATACTCAGTTTTTCATGCTGCTACTCAGTTTTGATGATGCATATTTCATGTTGATACTCAGTTTATTATGGTTTCTAGATGTATAGGACATGAGGTACATGATACGCTGATTGTTGATACTCAATTGGTAATTTATAGTTTTATTTATGGAATCTTGAAATGTAAGTTATGTGGTACATGATATGGTGTTATTACATGTTGTTTCTTAGAATGATTCCTTATAGACATGTGATTCAAGTTCATGCATTACTAATGTGAAATTTGATGTTGTTATTTCTAGCCATGGGTTGTGCATGTGATACTTCATGACGTTTTGGTGCTTATAAGATAGATGACGTGTGGAACATAAAATGATTTTATTTCGTGATGGTATTAATTTATCATTTTAATAGCTTATCATGGCATTTATAGATAAATGACATTTGGCACATAAATGGTATAAAATCATGTTGTGGTTTATTATGGTATTTTACAGCTCTATCGTGTATTAGTGAGGAATAAGATATTATATAAGACATTTGGTATATGACACGTTATCATTTAATGCTAATCCTTATTTCTCTCCGTAGAATGCATATTTTGATATGATGATGGATTATGTAAGCTGTTACTCCATGTTGAATTATGGCAGCTTATCATGACATATTAATGAGATTCTTAGTGAAATTATGAAAGTATCATGACCAATTATGTTATAGTGGTAGCATAGAGCACGTAAATGCATTAGATGTTAAACTTGGCATGACTTATCATGAAAATGGCTTATGATGTAATGTAATGCAATATGAACTGGTGGCTAGACGTTCTTGTTAGCACATGATTCAAGGTTGATCCATGATATATTATTATATTGAGAAATGGTTACTAATGATTATTCATTATGGTAAGTGCCAGTTGTTCCAGATGCTCCACTCAAACAGCTTGGTGAGGCTAATCATTCTATGATTTCATGGGATCCCATAACCATGGATGAGAATAGATACTATAAATATATTATGGGCTGGGGGACAATCCCAGCAATTAATTCTATGCCAGCAGCTCTTGAATTATTCTAGAAGTCCACAGTTAGAGGCACACTCACCAGGAGGGAGGTTTATGTAGAAGGACTTATGATGCCTGGGGATAGTGCCTTGAGGGTGTAGGTGGAGGATGTTTAGGCTATCCTTTCGATATGTATAGGTATAATGATCTTGATATCAGGATCGGGGTACTGGGAACCAAATGTCGGTTAGCATCGATGAGGCCCAGATTTCGGTTAAATTTTGATGAGGTCGTACTATTACCAGAAGTTGGGATGGTGGCAATGCCGTGGTAACTTCCCAGGTAATTTGATGATTCCATAATATAGGTATAAAATACACTCCCTTGTGCCATGGATGGGCAAAGAAACAACTAGAGAAATATTCCTTTCTGTAGGTTAGAATGTCAGTTGAGTGATAATAGAACAATGTGATTTAGTAGATATCCTTTTCTATTTTTTAGAATATTTTATCAACTAATCAAGTGAATGAGACTATATGTGGACAAGCATAGGTAAATACGAAAGGATGGAAAGTCCCAATCTCTAGTCAAGTTAAAGAGAGACACAAAGTTCTTGTTTTCCCTGATTTATAGGAAATAATTCCCTGAATTAAGGTCATGATTTCCAATGTTGAAACTAGGGTTGAAACATTGTAATAAGTAGAGGCACCTGGGTAGTAGGACGCCTAACGCATTTTTTTAAGACCATTCTCTGTTTTTCAGTTTTGATATACAGTATCTAATCTTTATGACTATTATGGATTCTATGGCATTTTAATGAAGGACCAATGTTACTTACCACCTATGAGTTCATAAGTTTTATCTCGCTCCTGTGATACGCATTGAGGAGGGCCCCCTCATTGTGTAGATCAAGAGTCTTGTGCTTTATTTCCTGTATTAGTTTATGAATCCTATTATTCATTTCTCAAACGTATATGTGTGGATTATTTGAGACACTCATTTGATACTAAAGTTAAGTTCTATGCATAGCGTCTTTTCATTTGTAGTTTCGCAACACAACATATGTAGTTCCAATGCATAGAGTATGTAGTCCTGTAGCTATCATCCATAAAGGAAATTTTTATATCTATCTTTTTATTTCCCACACAGTATTCCTTTACTAGATCGGATTCACACTCCTAGTTAGATGTCCTTGGTTTCTAATTAAATAGATATCTTCTTTCTTAGATTAGATTCATGTTCTTCATCAATATGCAAGGCAAGATTTTTTTGTTCACTAACCATATTAACCACACTACTATTTCCTCTCCCAGTTAAAATTTGAGCCAAACCCTGTCCTTTCACAATATTAATGGGTTTAATTTCCAAATCATATTATTGGATTCGTGAAATCCAGTTCCCTCTAATACCTATTCCATCTGCTTGTTGCGCCGAGAGGCGCCTACATCCCAGTATGGGGGAGATCTTGTAACGGATGTCACATGTAACGTTTGTCGAACATAATAAAATGTAAAAAGTAATAGTATGGGAGAGATCTTGTAACAGATGTCACATGTAACGTTTTCGAAAGTAATAAAATGTAAAAAGTAATAGTATGGGGGAGATCTTGTAACGGATGTCACATGTAACATTTTCGAAAGTAATAAAATGTAATAAGATATATTATGTCGGCCGTTAATTTCGAAACGATGTGTATTTTCATTTCGAAATCAATGGCTATATAATGGAAATCAAAACAACATAAAAAAATATAATACAAAGTAAACAAAAAAGAATAATACAAAGTAAAAAGTAAATATGAGACTTAAACTAGAGACTTTAGAGCTTAGGATTAGGTGATAAATATTATGTCGGTCATAAACAAAAAAGAATAATACAAAGTAAAAAGCAAATATGAGACTTAAACTAGAAACTTTACTTTTTACTTTTAATACAAAGTAAAATGTAAATATGAGATTTTAGAGTGTTTGTTGAGTAACAAAATAATACAAAGTAAACAAAAAAGAATAATACAAAGTAAAAAGTAATAAATATTATGTCGGCCATAAACAAAAAATAATAATACAAAGTAAAAAGTAAATATGAGACTTAAACTAGAGACTAATTTAGAGCTTAAGATTAGGTGGCTCAGGTATTGCACTCAAGGAGCTATTCAAGGAGAGGTTTGCACCTCAGGATATTTGATCCCTCTCGGCGCTTGATAGAGCCTAGGATTTGGAACTATGCTGGTGATATGTCGATTTTTTTCAATTTTTTCAATTTTTTTTATTAATATTTGATATGTCGATTTCGCAAATGTTTGACAGTGTGTTCTTATAAAATGAAAAGACTACAAAAGAGTTATGATTTGTTGCACCACTAAAATCGTTGTTAGACTTGTGTTTTGCAAAAACTGAAAATGCTACGACAATCTACACACAATGTACTAGTGCCTGACTATAAGTTTGCATCCAATGGACCTCTATACTAATTATTATATTTTTTTAAAGTCGATCAATGGGGAAACTCAGTCGATTTTCAACAACCTTTTTGTTGCACCACTTTTCTCTCAATCCGCTATAAAAGCAAAAAATCTACGAACACCCTTTTGAATTAGACACGTCAATGAAGAGTCCCACATTTTTTTCGATTTTTTTGGTGTTGTATTTTCAAAGTTATGGATTTTTCTTTTCGCTGTTTTTTTAAAGAGCTGAATCATAACTCGACACATGTTACGAAGATAAAACTTAAAAAATATCAGTTCTTATCTATATACAACAAAATTTATACCCTCGTAAAGTAGATTCAATGATGAATCTACTGGTATGAAGTCCGACATTCGTTTTGTTGTGTAAGAGGTGGTTTTCTCCTTCCGAAAATGGAGAAACCTGAAAATTTTGCAGAGATCTGAATCTTTCATGTTTCAGACATTATTCGACCGAAATAATTATCCAGCCGAATAATTATTCGGCCGAATAACTGTTTTCCGTAACGGCGTCGTAACTTATGGCAAAGGTTATTCGGCCGAATAACTAAACGGAAAAAAAAAACACGTCGGCCGAAAAAAATAAATATATTTTTTATACTCATATAAATAAACCTAAAGTTAATTCATTATTTTCGCATGTTTGAACTTCGCATTTTTTTGTCAAACTAATTTCGCAAGGAGGAGATAATTTTTGCAAAAGGAGGTTTTTACAAAGTATGTTTCTTCTTCTTTTTTACAAAAGGCACATTGAAGGAGTTTTTTTTTCTAAGGCATATTTGCAAGGAGTTTTTCCAAAATATCTCTTTTCTTATTGCATTTTTACAAAGAAGACATTTTTTGCAAAAGGACGTTTTTACAAAGTATGTTTCTTCTTTTTTCTAAAGGCACATTGAAGGTGATTTTTTTCTAAGGCATATTTGCAAGAAGTTTTTTCAAAATATTTCTTTTCTTATTGTATATTTGCAAAGAAGACATTTTTTGCAAAAAGAGGTTTTTACAAAGTATGTTTCTTCTTCTTTTTTCCAAAAGACACATTGAAAGTGTTTTTTTTAAGGGATATTTGCAAGGAGTTTTTTCAAAATATTTCTTTTCTTAGACATGTTTACAAGGAAGTTCTTTGCAATGATGGTTTTTTTTCAAAGTAGCTTTGCACTTTTTATTTAATTGAAAGAGGTTTTTTCAAATAGTTGTTTTGCTAAGGTATTTTGCAAATGATTTTTTTCCAAAGTAGTTTTGCACTTCTTATTTATTTGAAAGGAGTTTTTTCAAATAGTTATCTTGCTAAGGTATTTTGCAAAGGATTTTTTGCAAGGTAATTTTGTACTTCTTATTTCTTTGAAATGAGTTTTTTTTCAAAGAGTTATTTCTTTACAATGATTTTTTCCCAGATATATTTATAAATAAGTTTTTATTCAAAGTACTTTTTTCTAGTGGTTTTTTTCGTAGATATTTTTTCAAAAAAGTATTTTTGCAATGAATTTTACAACAAAGATTTATTTACAAGGTGTTTTATTTTCTTCCTTGGCACAAGGTGTTTTTATTATTTTCCAAAGAAGATTTTTGTTCAGAGAGTTTTTTCAAAGAAAAGTTAATTCCAAAGAATTCTTCTTCAAAAGACTCTTACAAAATTTTTATAAGGTAAAGTAAATTTCAGTTCATGTTTTTATAAATTCCGTAAATTTTTTTAAATCTTAATTTATTTATTTTTACTATAAAGTAACATGATTCTTTAATTTATCATCTATAGATTAAACAACCATGGGCAATAAGAGAAAACGTCAAAGAAAAGCTGATCGTAAACGTGATGATGATGATAATAGAGAGAAACAAAAACTCAGATATATTGCCAAAAAACAAAGGGTTTCCGAAACGGAAGAGAGAACTATTGAAGATATAAATACAGATTTACATAATAATGTTGAAGAAATGGAAATTGAAAATAGAGTACAAGAAGAACAAATTGAAGTTGAAAAGAACATTGTAGAAGATGTAAATAGTGATTTACATGCTAATGCCGATGAAATCAATATTGAAGATCAAGTTCAAGATCCAGAAATTGGACCTGGTATGTATATATCATATATTTTCCAAATTCATTTTTTTATAGTGAATTTTATTTTTTGATATATGTTAAATTAAATTTAACTTGATGTATAGGTACTTTTACTATTGATGATGAAATGTTAGAAGACATTGATTGCGACAAATATGGAGAAAAACTACCAATACATGTTGCACGATATCGTGCTACAAAAATTTATGATGAAGTTCTCAAGGATTACTCAATAGCAGGACAAGTACAAATTTTGAGATGTTTATTAGTGTCCAAGAAGTTAGAAGGTGCTACATCATTATTGGGTATTCACAAAGTAACAAAAGAGTCGAAATTGAAACAAAATGTGATGGAAAATATAGGCGATGCAATAAAAAAATTTGGAAAATCCAGGAAGAAAGATATCAGTGCTGCACGTAAAGCAATTCATACAGCAATTCTTTCAGCTAGTACTAAACAAAAGCGTTTGACAATAGAACTAGCAAAAGCAGTTGGAACATCAAGAAAGACATTATACAAACATAGCAAATTCAGAATGCAAATAGATGAAAATAATGAACTTGCTTGTTGGGCAATTATTTGTAGACAACCTTACAAAGATAGATTAGGAGCAGGTGTTAAAGATATTGTACAAGAATATTGGTTGGAACATGCTCGAGTTTCACCAAATTCAAGAGATGTGATACGCAAAAGAATATCACGAAATATATATGAAAGCCAACCAAAACATATAATGGACATGACACAAGTACAATTGTTCAATAAATTCAAGGAAGATCATCGTGGAATTAATATATCAATCACTACATTTGTGCAACAAAAACCATGGTATGTTCGACCTATAACTATACGTGATACATGTTGTTGCCGTTATCATGTGCAATTTCAGTTATATTATGACACATTTCTTGAATTTGGTAAAATGTTTTGGACAAATTCACCACCTCCGCCGACGATACGTGAATTCATATCTCAAATTTTATGTGAGAGAAATCACGATGAAGTATTTTATTCAAAGAAATGTGTCAATGGAAAACATTGTCATCATTGTGGAAATTTGGTGTTATTCCACAATAAATATCCTATCGATAATGATCAATCGTTGTCAAATGTAAATGTTGATTGGAAGAGATACGAATACATCAACTATAATACAAGTTCTAGTGATTCACATTCCAAAAGAATTGATTTGCTAGAAGACAAGATATGCGTCATAGATTTTCTCAAAAAATTTGAAAGCGAAATTTATAAATACACCCAGCATTCACATAGAGCACGATGGCAAGATCTTCAATTCAAACAGTCTCGTGAAATTTTTCCACCCGGAACAATTTTGTCGGTGGTTGATTTTGCTGAAAACTATACATTTGCTGCACAAAAAGAAATACAGAGTGAATACTATCACTCTGACCAAGTTTCGATATTTTTCCATGTTGTATATAGACATTCTCAACAGGATGTCGATGGCATTGAAAGCACATGTGACAATCGAGATGTGATTAAAGAATATCACTTCTATATCAGCGATGATTGTACACACGACACACATTTTGTCCAACATTGTATAGAAAATATTTTCTATGACTCACTGAAAAAATGCAAAGTCAAATTCAAAGAGCATTGGATATGGTCTGATGGATGTGCGGGTCAATTTAAATCTTCACGATCATTTTTTTGGTTATGTCGACTTCATAAAGCGCTGAACATTAAACATCGCTGGAATTTCTTTGAAACTAGGCATGGAAAAGGTGAGCATGATGGTGCAGGAGCATGCGTGAAAAGAGCACTTCGAAGATGGCAAATGAACTATTCTTCAGCACGGTTTCATTCAGCTGCAGAGATTGTCCAATGGTGTCAATTAAATCTAAGCCATGATTATAATCAACAATCAAAAGACGTGCGCAGGTATGTCCACTATTTTTTTAATTTATATTATTTCTTAAAATTTAAAAAAATGTATATACTAACATTTAAGTACACATGTACACTATTTATTGTGTAGGTTTTTTTGGCTTGTTGGGGTCCAAGATATAAATAGATCAATACCATATGACGCTAGCACCATACATGGAACTAGAGATCTTCACTCTATTCAAACAAAATCATTTCACAATGTGTTTGCATTTGACAGTAGAAAGCAATCATGCTTTTGTCATATTTGCATTGAAAATGTTGAGTCTACAGAAGTTTGTGAAAACATAACAAACAACTACGTAAAAGCTTGGAGACACACAGAGATTAATCCAAAAGGAAAAATGCCACTGGCAAGTGTTGAAGAATTAGAATCAGAAGAAATAGCAATATCGTCTGATGGCAATAGAATTTCAGATCTCGTAAGAGAAGGTAATAAACTTGTTTTTGACTTTTTAGTCAATTGTTCATTCTAATTCATCGCCATAAGTAGTCAATTTAATTCATTTAAATACGCTAACACCAATCATAACTTGCGCAGGAGATGTTTTCGCTGTGATTGCACCTGTAGACAACAACGAAAATGTCAAATATTATTTGATGCGATGCACTGAAGGAAAAATGAAGTTATTGGAGGACTACAACGACAATGGATTTACATACGAAAGAGGATCCATCATTTTAAAAGGCTACTTTTTTCAGCAGACGCATATGACTAAAAATTATGTCTACTTTCAAGATTATGAGCCCGATGTTATATGTTGTCAATATAGTCATTTAGTATGTGCATCTCGAATAAAATTGATACAAGTTCCATCAAAAAAACAGTTAAAAACCAAAAAATGGAAACTATCCATATGTGACCATGAACGGATAGTTGAAGATGGCACTCCATTGCGATGGTTTTAACTACATATCAAAAATAAATTGATCTATATTTTTGTCCATGTCAATTGTTGTGTGCAATATGTTTTTTGTCCAATTATCAAAATTGTTGTGCACAGTATATTTTTTCATTGAGATTTTATGAATATTTTCTTGAATGACAACTAACATAAGAGCTTAAATGGTTGTACTTTAACATGCTTAAAAATGAATTCAAATATAATTTGAAAATTCAAAAGTACTTTATTCGGGTCCCCATATGTCTATTAGACCACTAAGGGATGAGATAACGGATGTGGCTATCTCCACTTCGCCCCGAATTTTTACTTTTGGTTGATTGATGCTAACGAAAAATCACAAAAAGACCTATTAAATTTTGTATTCTTTTAATCCATCGAACATGTTTCTTTAATACGTACTTCACCATAAATATGATCTTAAATAGATGTCTGTAAATTGTCACCAAGTTCTCCGTCCCAAATCTTTAATTTAAAATATCGCTTATGCAAATTCACATAACTGAAATCATGGCAAATGGAGACAACGATCATTTGATTTTTAATCACAAGCAAGGATTCCAGGATTGTGAAGCTTATGCTAAATTAGAGAAATGATTATTTACAACAAATCAATGAAAATTCATCAAATTGTTGTTTAAAATCATTGCTCTAATTTAACACAAACTTCACAATCCTGGAATCTTCGCTTATGATTAAAAAACAAAAAAACCGTTACCCCCATTTGCCATGATTTCAGCCGCATCTAATGTACCTGAACATTGAAAATAAAAATTAAATTAATTAAAAATCCATTATATCAAAATTTGAACTTAACATATATTTGCTTTTAAACTTCCTAATTCATCCATATTTCTATCAAAAATTTTAACATTCATAAACTTCTACCCAACATTAATTCTTACCATAACATTCATTTTCAACATTGAATATTTCCTAACTTAGATTAACATTTTAAACATTCCCAACACCTCCCATTCATTCTTTCCCAACAGTCATTCTTCCATAACATTCATTCTCATCATTCAACATTTCCTACCCTTGGGTTGCACCTATCAAGACATTTTAAACATTCATGCAAAACATATTATAATAACATTTATTCTCAACATAACAAATTGAAAACATTCCTTCTTCCATAACACCTCCCATTCATTCTTTCCCAACATTCCTTTTTCTCTAACACCTCCCATTCATTTTTTCCCAACATTGATTCTTACCATAACATTCATTCTCAACATTGAACATTTCCCAACTTAGAATAACATTTTAAACATTCCTAACACTTTCCATTCATTCTTTCCCAACATTCATTCTTCCATAACATTCGAAACATTCAACATTCATTCTCATCATTCAACATTTTCTAACTTCATAACATTCATTCTCATCATTCAACATTTCCTAACCTTGGATTGCACCTATCAAAACATTTTAAACATTCATGCGAAACATATTATAAATATTATCAAAACATTTTAAACATTCATGCAAACCATATTCTAAACATTTACCAAATGAGAAATAATGGACATGTACTCATATATATAATCCAAAAAAAAGTTGATGAACATGTGAATTCAATGTACATATATATATAATCAAAAAATAAATACCCTCCATGTTCAAAACAACTACAATATATATATATCAACAAAAACAATAAAGTCTGAACCACTATCCATCTAGACCAATATCTTTCCACTATTTTCCACTAGGTCCTTCCCTGGGACTCAACTCAACCTACAATACACAAAAAAACAAATTATAAATTTAGATCATAAATTATTTAAACAACTTTAAACTAAATTCAAGATATTAAGATATTAAACTCATCTACAAAACAATTCAATTATTAAAAAAATCGTACATCAAATTCTTTGAATGCATGTCCACCACTTTTTTCCCCTAGAGCCTTTCCTTTGGCTCCAAAGGATCTCAAAGAGCCAAGCTGCAACATGTACAAAAACAATTTTCAAATAAATCAAAAAAATATAAAACATTAAACTTATATTAGAGATCATTTCTAGTTCAACAAAATTACCTCGGTGCCAATATCTGCATTCATTAAAGACCCCACATCTTCGCCCCCAATTTCCAAATGGTCTCTTCCCTAAAATTTAAATTTTGTTAATAAATAAAACATAGTAGATACAAATAATAAATTAAGCAATTAACTTAAAACCAAAACAAAAAAATTAAAATGATTAGCTCACAAGAGATGGTAAATCATCTAAAAAGTTGGAATCTAAAGAAACCTGCATAGATAAGTCAAATTAACAATAAGATACATTGATATTTATTAAAATTCAAACAAACAAAAAAAATATCAAGTTCAATCATAAATATTATAATTAAAATACCTCTCCTAAGCGCTCTTCATTTTGACTAAGATGCTCTTGGTTTTGACTACTGGAGACTCGAAAATTATGTGCATTTAACATTCTCGAAAACTGCAAACAAAATACATTTGCTTAATATATTTATTCCCATGTAGCAAAAAATTCAATTCAAAATGATTAATAAAAAATCAAATAGATTGTCATAACATAATCAACAAACCTCTCCCATGCTCGATGTGTCATTGGATAACACATCTGAAGCTATATCTCGACAAGACTTAGCATAAGCCCTGAGATCATCGATGCTCAATGCATCTACCTCGTCATTCGTCTTGTAAACAAAACTTTGACGAACAATAGCGCGAGCCCTCTCTCGCCCCAAACCAACTTCTACTCCAGTAAGAGCTGAAGCTAAACCATCACCTACCGATTCCCTTCCAGCTGTCCCTATTTGAGATGTTGTCTCCATCTCTGATATTAAAGCCACAACCCTTGGTGGACGAGGTATCTCAGGTGGAGGTTGTATAGTGGTAGGGTCTCTGAGAGCACCTTTTCGATTATATATTCTACCCTTTCCGACTCCATAAAAGTCAGAAGGAACATCAGTATAGTTAGGCTTCATACCTAAAAAAAACTCCGCATAAAAAATTCTAGCAAAATAATTAGGAACCTCATCGTTCCAAGGCAATCGACCATAAGCTGCAAGAAATCGATCATATATTAAATGTGCAATTTGGGGATGCTTGAAATATTGCACTTTCAACATTTTTCGCTTAAGGCCTTCTTTGAAATTGAACATTGAATTGGCTTGTTCTCTGGTGACTCTCTCTTTCACAACCTCCCACTTGTCTGGACCCATAACTTGGTCCCTTCGCATCCGCATCAAATGAACAAAACCATTTGTAGTTGGTCCAAGTTCCTCTTATGCATCAATGAATTTTTGCAAAGATGCCAAAACAATCTCTAGACTTTGTCGACTCTCTGGAGGGAGATCCAAAGAACAAAGATCATTGTTCAACCTGTCATAATGGGATCTACAACTTTCAAGAATAGTTTGTTGCACAACACCTTGCCATGGAAGCTCATCAGGTAAATCAGATGGATAAGTTGATATGGGTGTACACCCCTCGGCTAGTGGAACATATGTCGTCCTAGCTCTAGGAGGATCTTCAGGACCCTGCTCTCCACCCACACCTATTCCATCATCTACAATCCTATCTTGATCTTCCCCTCGCTCCATCGAATTACGCAAATCTTCTGAACGTCGCTCTGCTTCAAATATAGCCGTAGTCAAGAATTAACCTTGTCCATAAATTCAAAACACAAAAAAATACAAATTATACATTATTAAACATTAATGTTCATACCAACAGAAGGTTGAGATCGACGCTCCCCCACAGAAGACGAAGGAGAATCATTTGTACCCCTTCGAACTTGTTGATGATCAAATGACTGGGACCCATGCAATAAACTTGAACCTCTCGGTGAATTCAACAACCTTCGACTACCAATTGGAACACCAATCCCTGAGGATTGTGATGACCTCCTACGCTTTCCCTTCGAAGACTCTCTTTCCATTTGATATAACTTCTAAATTTACACAAACGTTAACATATTGAAATTGTACATGACTATTCTACAAACATCAAGCCAATATTTGATAAAAAACTACAACAAAATGTAAGTCCCCCTCCTAACTCTAATTAATTAACTAAAATTCCTTACCATCACTAATATTGCAACGTAAAGATATATCTAATAATCATTTCATTATCAAATATAAGTTATAACACGATTAATTGAAGTAGTATAGTAACCTTAAAAACTTTTAATCCAACAAATATGGTTGAATTATATATGTCAATGAACAAACATCTCACTAAACATATATATATATATTCTTATTAAAAGAATTCTAGCTCATATTTATGATAATACAATTTACACACATTTAAGTTGTACATGTTAACTCTACAAACTTAAAAACATATCTATTAAAGATCTGCATACAAAATGTAGAGCTGCCTAAAACAGTATAACATATATATACACTTATTAAGAGATTTCTAGTTTATATTTATGATAAAACAATTTACACACATTGAAATTGTACATGTTCATTCTACAAACTTAAAAACATATCTCTTAAAGATCTGCATACAAAATGTAGAGCCACCTAAAATATTATAACTTATTTTCTTTCGTAAGTTCCTCTCCTAGCTCTAAGAACACTATTGCAGCATAAACATAACATCAATAATCATCTCATAATCATTTAATTGTAATAGTACAATAACCTTCCAAATTTTTCAATGATCACTTATGTTTTCATTCTATATCTCAATAAACAAACATTCCTTAATTTTTATAAAAAAAATACCTAAGAACTTACAACATCGAATTTTTAAGTGACTTTCTACATGAACTCTGTTCATGAAAAGGTTCTGTTCATGAACATGTTCTGTTCATGAACAGAGTTCATGAACTCATATGACATTCTTGTACCTCACTTAACATAGTAAAACCACCGGTTGACCATTTATAAAGTTGTGTAGTATACCCTTTATTATCCCTTCATTAAAAATTAGGGAAACTTAATATGAAACTCGTTCAAGATTAGGGTTTAAATATCCATTTATATAAAGAAGCCATGGGGTTACATTTCATAAGAATAAGACAAATACATGTTATGTTGTTTGATTTTCATTTTATATATTTCAAAGCCTTACTTGATTTATACTTGCTCTTACCATTTTTATATAAAAAAAAGAAGTAACCGCTACCGCCTATAATTTGAGAGCATAACATGAACAGAGTTCATGAACTCTGCTCATGAACAGAGCTCATGAACAGAGTTCATGAACTCTGCTCATGAACAGAGCTCATGAACAGAGTTCATGAACTCTGCTCATGAACTCTGTTCATGAACAGAGTTCATAAACCCTGTTCAAGCACATACAAACATCTCTAAAATTAAAATTGAATATTAAAAAATTAAACCTTCTAATTTTAACCCCCATAACAGATATTTTTTTTAATTTTCTCCTACTGCCAACAACTCAAGAGCAGAATTTGCGTATCGATACATACCTGTATCCAAACGAGCAGTGAAGAGATCGTCGATCCACGACGCCGCGACTATTCGATCCACCAACGCTCCAGACACCAACTAGTTCCTTCACCAAGCAACAAATAATGTCATCAAGTAAGACCTATAACATACACAAACAGAATCATAACATCACAAGTGAAGGAAAAACACACCTTTCAATGACGAGCTTTCAACCCTGCACACAAAACCGCAACACCGTCGACGTAGCAACACAACCGAACACACCTGCCAACCAAAACGTAATGGCCGACGAGCAACATCCAACGAGAAACAGCAAGAAACAGCCGACGAGCCGACGAACTATCCAACGTAAAGCCGACGAGCAGCAGCAGGTCGTGGAGCACCAGCGGGTCGTGGAGAAGCAGCGGGGTGGCGAACGTAACAGCAGCCGATCGTGGAGCGTCAACAGGTCCTGGAGCAGCAGCGGGTCGTGGAGCAGCGGCGGGGGTGGCAACAAATCTAATGCGGGCCCATTGCGGGGTCCAGATATTTCCAGCAAGGAATGCCAAATGGCAGCCGATGCTGGGTTTTTATGCAGAAAAATAGTTCGATCGAACAATCATTCAGCTGAATAATTCTTCGGCCGAACAATTATTCGGCTGAACAATGTTTCGGCCGAATAATTGTTCGGCCGAAGAATTATTCGGCCGACTGATTGTTCGACCGAAAAACTGTTCGGCCGAATAAACTATTGCCCGAAATTTTTTTTCCGTCCGGCAACTGTTTGCACACATTTCAAGGATCTCCGTTAAACTGGACGGAGAACTGTTTGTGGTTATTCGGCCGAATAACCTCTGCATTATTCGGCCGAATAATGTTTATTATTCGGCCGAATAATATTTATTATTCGGCCGAATAACTTCCGCTAAGACGATTTTGCACTGGTTTCTCACGAAAGTGTTACCCACCTTCACGTTTTCACCCTAAAACATCTTTCACTCCTTGGTATGAGACATACGCTTTAATTTTGGAATATCCTACATAAGTTCTAAAATGTTTTAGGGCTTTGACTAAAGCGTAAGCTTTTTTTTCAATAGTGGTATATTTCAACTCAGCATCTCACAAATTTTTGCTCATGAAAGCTATAGGTTGTTCATGGTTTTCGTTGTTATTTTGCAACAACACTCCAACAATGGTTTCCTTAGATGCATATGAATAGATTAATAATTCCTTGTTGTAGTCAAGACAAGCTAAGACGAGGGAAGTCAAGATGGCTTTCTTTAACTTGGAAAAATATAATTCACAAGTTTTATCCCAAACAAATTTAACATCCTTCTTTAAAAGAGCATTTAAAGGTTTGTCTAACTCAAATAAATTTGGAATAAATCTTCGAACAATGTTTATTTTTCAAAAGAAAGATTGAAGGGAGGCAACATTATGGGGTGCAGGAATGGCATTGATGGCCTTGACTCTCTCAGGATCAATTCTAATTTCTTCCTTAGACACTATATGTCCCAATAGTTTACCTTCATCTATTCCAAAAGTGAAATTTTTCAGATTCAGAGATATACCAAACTTCCTACACCAATAAAAAACTTTCCTTATATTTTTCACATGATCATCCTGCTCATTGGAAAAAACTGTTAGGTCATCTTGATAAATAGCAATGATCTTTACAATGAGGTCATTAGAAGCTAGATCCATAGCTCTTTGAAAGGTTGATCCTGCGTTTAATAATCCAAAATGCATCCTTATATACTCGTAAGTTCCCCAGGGAGTTGTAAAAGTCATTTTTTCTCTATCCTCTTTTTTAATATGTACTTGATTATACCCTGAAAAACCATCTAACATTGACAACATTCCAGCCCTAGTAACACTTTGCAATAGATTTTCCATATTTGGCAGAGGGTAATCATCCTTTAGAGATGCCTGATTTAAGTTTCTAAAATCTATGCATATCCGTATTTCCCCACTTTTCTTTCTCACAATCATCGGATTGGACACCCAAGTAGTATGTCGAACTGGTCGGATGATTCCAGTAGCTAGCATCTTTTCAAGCTCTTTCTTAACCAAGGGAGCTAGTTTAGGATTAAAATTTCTCAACTTTTTCGAATAAGGTTTCGCTCCTTCATTCAATGGGATAGGATGTTCAATGATAGTAGGATCAAAATTTTTGAGGTCATCATATGTACAGGCAAAAACATCCTTGTATTCTCTAATTAAATTTTCAATGGATTTGCTTTCCTTTGGGGAAGCATTCTTTCTGATCTTAATCATTTTTGGAGAAACTAGGGATCCAATGTTGATATCTATAACCTCATCTACTGGTTCAGATATTTTTCCTTTATACTCATCATGTCTATTGAAATTTTTCTCTAGAGGAATTGATAGTTTCATAACATCAACGTTTTGTAGAGACAAACCATTTACTTTATCCTCCAAATCAACATTACAACATTGAAAATCGTTTGTGCATTGCAAGAATGAAATTATTTGAGCATCATCATCAAAAAATTTCCAGTGGTGTTGGTTATCAGGAACTGACGGTCTAAACAACACTTCAACTTTACACTCCTTCTTTTTTAGGTGATCTGGGATTTCAAAAGTACACATTATTACTAATAATGCATCCGCCAGAATATTTTCTTCCCTTGGAACTTCTCTAATTGCAAAGGCATCAAACATTCCAATTATATCCCATACAAAATTCATATAACCTCTAAGTCTATCATTCTTGGCTGCAAATTGATTTTTTACCTGGGATACAATTAGATCTGAATCACCTATAACACTTAAGCTTTTAATTTTCTGATCTCGGGAAACTTCCAATCCTAAAATAAATGGCTCATACTCGGCCACATTATTCATACATTCAAACTCAAGGAGAAAAGAGAATAAATTCTCTTCACTAGAAAGAGAGATGAGAACAATCGCATTCGTGGGGCACATGGCCTCTTCAAAAAGATGATCTGGAGTTTCTACATGTTCAGTCATAGGTTTTTCATTCATTAATTTGTAAAAGGAATTTCCTCCGATAGGGATAATTGCATATGAAAGGTCCATATGAATGCTTCCTCCTAACTTAGCAACCCATTCTCTTGATAACAACATTCCCCATGCATCATGTATATCTAAGTCCAAAACATTCATGCTTATTTCAATTTCTGGGTATGTTTCTAATTTCATCTTCAAATTTTCAATTACCCCTTTGATCACACAGGTCTAGGTTCCATCCCACACACATTCTTAAATTGCCAAGATGGCTCTAGCTCTAGTTGTTCCATCACCTTGAGTGGCATAATATTAACTTTTGCTCTCAAGTCTAACATGTAATTGTGTAGAATCAACTGGTTTGTTTCTAAAGCTATATGTAAAGGTGGATGACCACTACCATTATCAATTACACTTTGAATCATAACGAGAGGGTCTTATCCTATTATTAATTGTTTAGGAAATTTAGTTTTGGGTTTGATTCCCAGGAATTGCGTATCTTGGTCAAATAACGAAGGGATCTTTAATAGCTCATCAAGAGGCACAAGAATATTAGGTTTGGAGAAGAAACTGCTTAGATCGACCTTTAGATTAGAAGACTTTGCTTGGTCCTTAGAATTTGTTTTTAGTCCCAATAAATTCATTACTTGTGCTCTAACATAAGGGATGACTATTAATTCTTTCAAAGAGACCATGATTGAAGACCAAAAAATATTTCCTAATATATTTGTATTCAAGTTTTCTTGCACTATAGGAGAGGTTTCTTTGTTGGGCGAACTTACTTGTTTTCTTTGCATTGATTGCTTGTTTTGAGGCCTAGTAGGACTTGGACTTATTGCCCTTTTCATATCTTGAGATGTTATTCTTCAAGATTGGTCATTATTCTTTAAGATACCCTTAAGTGGATCATTAGGAGACTGCGAAGGAGCCTTACAAATGATGTTCCTTTGATCGGGAGAACTTTCTTTTACAAGAGGTTTGTTATTAACTTGATTTTTCAAAAAAAAATTCTTGAGATCTTGTTACTACCTAGCTATATGAGGGCTTCCTCATAGACATATCTTGAGGGTAATCATTAGTATACAAATTCTCAGATAGTTTATGAAGATGTTCATCACACCTCATATTCTCTTGTTGCTGATTCAAAACTAACCTGTACAAACTTTGTATTAACTTAATCATTTCAGTCATCATTTTAATGGTCATTTTGGTGTCAGAATCGGTTTCTTTAAGGCAATGCATGATTTAAGGACTTAATATTAATGCATTGGGTTTGATCCTTAGTAGAGATGCGGGGTGGAGTCGCCAGGTGAACCACACAAGTAATTCACCAATAGGATAATTGTCGTAGGAGAGGTGAGATTAGTGAATTAGGAATAATTATAAATTGGAAAATGCAATCACCAATGCAAAATACCGGATGTGATAAGATAAGAGATAACACACGGACACTCGCAGACATCAAAGGTAAGATTCTACCTCCCCGACAACGGCGCCAAAATGTTATCACCAAACTTGTAGTTTCCCCTAAAGATGGATCCAGAAGGATGGTAGTCGGGATAGGCAACAAAAAAGGTGAACCACAAGAGCTTCGATTCCCAAAGGATTGGTTGTCACGCCAATTGAGGCACCCTTCGCTTTATACTATCAAAGCCAATATAAAAAAGGGGGAGACCCTGATCTACTCCCAACAGGAGAGATCTAACCAGATCCCCGGATCAAGCTATAACAATAGGGTACATAAGGTGACCAGTATGGAACCCTAGATTTAGGAATTAGGATCACTATGGAGGCTTAAGAAATATAAGATTTGGATTATGGTGTTTAGGCACAGGACACTATGATTACAAGTGATTCAAGGATTCAAGTGCTAGTATAAATGATCAAATTCAGCTACCTTGGGAAACATGACCCTTAAAATAGGGAAAATGTCCCAAAGAGTGGATCTAAGAATTTGGGCTTTCTAGCACGGCTTGACAGAAGGATATGATAGTGTTAAACCAAACAAGCTTGCAAACTGGGAACAAACGACAGGAAAACCATCTACTAAGGAAATGCGTGAGGGGTAGGAGATTAGTGCCTTGGGAATTGGGCCCAGTGGAGTCCTCCAACCATGAAGTCTAGAAGAACCCACCTAGGGTTTGGCTAAATCAAGAATACCCATAAATGGTTTTGCGGTAAACCAAGTCATTTGAGCCAGGGAATTTTTAGATTAATTTAAATGAGGGTTTTGAAATTAAATGAAGATGGCCAATGGATTGGAACCCAAAAATAACTGAAATACAAGTAGATATTAACTGGATAATCTTGTGGATGCCTTGATACTGATGATCTATGCCTTCTTGATCAATTTGAAGTACTTTGAGTGAATGTCCAAGTGAAATCGATTTTCCCCAAGAAGCCAATGCACCCTCCTCTCCTACACAACAAACTACCTAAGTTAGATTCGAAGCATCAAGATAAAAATACTAATGCAACAAGAGACATATCAAGATGAATTCAAATATCACAATGAATCTATTGAAAACCCCCTGATACAAGCAAATCCAAGTGAAGCAAGTTGAGGATGCCCTGTAAAAACGCCCAAGTGAAGTCGCCCTCCTGTAGACAAAACACTGTTTCCACAAATATTTTGGATTCACCAAAAAACTCCAAATGCTAGGTGACAATAGACTTTCCACTCAATATCTAAGAACATCACATCAAAGAGAATCCAAGAAGTGTCTACAAATAAATCTTTATTATTCAAATTCCAAGAGCCAAAGGTCCCTTTACAATGAGAGGCTCTCTCATATATATAGCTATGAGAGAGACCAAAACCCTAACCATATTTTTAATGAGTGACTAATATTAAAAGATGCAATAGTGATAATATATGGTTGATATGAGCTCAACATAAAGTACATGGATCAACTCAAAAATATAACCATGTCATGGACAAAATCGCCTTAGGGGGACGTCCCACTCCAAGTGACTAGGAGATCATGACATAACGCTCATGGTGGGTCTAGGGGGTGACATATAACCTCCCTAGTGTGTCCCCATGGCACAATAATCATCAAATATATCATCAACTTTTAAAATCATGCCCAACAGGGAGAGTCGCGAGCCTCCAAAGGCACCATGAAACCACAAAATGTGCCAGAGAAAAATGTGTGGGCCCCACTGACTGATGCAACTGATGTGGAGGGTGTGGGAGACATCATACACATCATCAAAACCATTCCTATGCTATTTACTTGCCGCAATAGCCCAAATTGATTTCCTCTATAGCCAATTTTACCAATTTTTATGCCTCTGTAAATCACTTGTAAAAGATAAAAAATCCTATAACTCTCTTCCTGGTCACCCGAGGCCAAATCTGATTGCACCAACAAGTCTGGGAGTAAGGAAATTTAGTAAAAACAAGTGGTTGGACCCCATCCTCCCTCTGTAGCTCCCTAGGTGAACCAATCAAATAATGAAACTGCTCTGACAGGCCATTTTTAATGGCAAATCTGCACTGAAGTGATAAACTGAGACAAATCCCAACTGAAACTGTCCAGAACTGAAAACTGACTGTCGCAATGGACTTATAGATCCCAAATGCACTAGATATGCATACTCATACACCATATGGATGACTGCATAATCATATAATATCAACACCATGCCCAGATATAATATAAATAATAATAATCTACAAATCATAAAAAATCATTAAAATAAAACAGATCACTATCTGAGCCCATAAACACTGCATGGAACCATTTGGTGACCAACAATAGATCAAATATCATCAATAACCATCATCCAGGGTCTAACTCATCTCATGTCCTGTGGTTGACTTTGGTCAAACTGGGTTTGACCAAGTCAAACTGACCCGTAATATGATCCAAGAAAAAACATCAAGGTGCTGCAAGTGTAATTGGTTAATGCATGCTTCATAAATCATTCCAATATCAATATAAACATAAAGTAATTATTTCACTAGAGATCTAAAACAATATATTCAAGATTTTCCAATAATTAATAATAGCTCGGACTAGAACCTCAAGGCTATGCTCATTTCATGGTTGTGATCAATTTTCTAGTGATGGGTGAAGGCGGATAAATGCAAGGCTAGGCTAAGGGATTACTGTACTGACTTAACACCGTGATACTTTGGAAGTGGGAAAGGGGATACACACTAAAGCATATGATGGACAAGCAATAACACAGGGGATGGCAGTGTCTCACAAATGGGTAAGTTGTTTGGGAAGTGCTTATCCAACCTTGACAGATGCCTACAACTCACATCCAAGCTGATACAGCTCCATGAGGATCTTTTCTAGAGCCACCATGACTAGGTGTCTGGAAAACCATAACTCAGTACTCTAGGGGACACTTAGAATAAGTTGTCCCTTGCTCCATCTCATATCACAACCTGCAAGCTAATGAGGAATAGATCATTACATGTAATTAAGGTTAGCAATCATTAGATATAACATTTTTTAAATCATTGCTTTAATTAGACCTTTTCATTTCCATAGCCTTTATCCGTGTGTGTTGAAAAACACATTCTTGGATTTACATTTCACATGCCTTTCATTCACGTGTGTTGAAAAACACATTCTAGAATGGGATTACATTTCAGATATACAATAAAGTTTCTAGATACAATGTAATGATGGTAGCACTATCGATTTCAGGTCTAGCCAACACAACTTAGGCAACTTAGAGCCGAGACACAAGTTAAATAGGGAATCTCATCCAACAAATAGGCTAGAGTAGGGGAAAGTCCTCCATATCACAAGCTAAGTAGTAAGTCAGGGTAAATACATTAAATGGAAGGTAATGGATGGATGGAGATAGTGAGGATGATGCAAAAAAATTAGCACGCCAAATAATGGTTGGAATGATAACCTCCATTCTCCTAAGGAGGGTAAAACCAATGAGTATAGACAAGAACCTCTAAAACCTAAGCAGGACAATAGATAGATATACAATAGCAACCAATTCCAATACTATATATATATGATTGCTAGATCATGACACTAAATGCTAGAACATGCCACTATAATGATTATAAAAGCAATATAACCAAGAACACAAGATAATACCCGCTGGATCATATACCTGTGGAATACATCCGAATCATCATCTATCCACTGAGAACCTGTTGCTGCAACTCTGGGCACTACATACTGCTTTGTAAATGGAAAAATGGCTACATCAGTCATCAAATCTAAGTTTCCTAAGACTCAGTCATGGAAAAGGAATATACTGCTGCTCATCATCATAAGAGTGATCCAAAAATAGATGCTCATCTCAAGCATCTTAGTGTAAAGGAATGGATGCAAAATATATTGGAATCTGGAATAAATATATGGTAGCCCCAGCTACTATAAATGTGATAACAAGACCGTGAAACATTTTCTAGTGCATTTTTTTGTAATTACACCTTGTTGCTTAAAATTCCATTTAATATTATCTTTATTAACAATCAAATTTGATGAATGACTGTAAACATATGATAATTAGATATGAAAACCTTAATGTGTTGAGGAGTACATACTCACCAAGATAGGATTAAATGGACCATGCTCACAATGTTATTTTTTGTCCTTGAGACTTGCTTTAAGAAAATATTAGAACCCATGTTACAAAGATATGTTTACACACAACTATTATAGTATTGTCTTATGGAACATAGAGTTTAAAAAGTGAGACCGTCAAATTGTTTCCAGTGCATTATTTGAACTACTTTTGTACACCTCATTGCTTAGAATTCAATTTACTATTATATTTAGCGACAATCAAAGTTAGTCAATGAATTTAAACATATGATAATTAGATATCAAATCTGTAAATGTGTTCAAGATCAATTACTCACCAACATAGCATAAAATGGATCATGCTCATGAGTTTGTCCAGCTTAGTAAAAGCTTGAACTAAATGAGCCATGCTCATAACATTATTTTTTTCCTTTTGTTGGAGTTTGTCCAAATAGTGGAGAGCCCAACTAATGCTAGACCATGCTCATGATGTTAATATTTGGCATTTTGTTGGAGTTAGTCAAAATAGTAAAAAACCCAACTAAATAGGCCATTCTCACAATGTTATTTGTTCTCCTTTTTGTCGAATTTTGTCCAAATAGTCAAAAACAAAACTAGTGGCTTGTTCTACTATATTTTTATTTATAGGTCCCACTCCAAAAGGGACGTAATTTACTCTTAGAGAACTTGTTGTGCCATAGGTAAAAAAGAGAAGTGGGGGTTATAACTCAATCAAGTAATTGATAACAATACATGTGCATAAGACCCAAAAAAATGCTTTGCCAAGCAAAATGCCTTGGCAGCTAGTTATCTAGTCTTCTACTTCAATTATTCATAATTGATGTGATTGACAAATAAAAAGATAATCATTATTTTGATCTAGTCTTATACTTCAACTATTCATAATTGGTATGATTGACAAGTAGAAGGCCAATGATTATTTTATCTATCCTTATACTTTGTTCATGCTTAATAACTTAAGCCCAATTACATTCAAAGAAATAATATAATTTGTGAAGAAATCTTGGCACTCCAAAAGGGATGCAATTTACTCTTAGAGAACTTGTTGTGCCATAGTTAAAAAAAAGGAGTGAGAGCTATAACTCATTCAAGTAATTGATAACAAGACATGTGCATAAGACTGAAAAACTCTCTATCAAGTGAAATGCCTTGGAAAATTTCCAAACTCCAATATCATAATGCCATGAAAATAAACACTACTATAAAATATCTACAACAAAGAAAGATATATGGATCACAACAAATAAAAATAGTTTTATTTTGAAGAGTATTTCCACAATTTTGATAGGGTGTAATTAACTTCATATTGGGGGTTAATGCTTACAATATATGGATCCAAATTGCCTATGTATTTTCCTATTTATTAACATGATTTAATTAACAAGATTTAATAGTATGACAGATCAACATATCAGTGTCATAGTTTAAAGTGTCATAGTTTAAAGTATTGTTTTCAAGGCTTTTTTGTCTTAACAATTTCAATTCCATATTCATACTTAATTATTAAACATATGACTAATATAAATATTCACAAGCAAGTGCTTTCTATTCAATGTTAAAGTATTTTTTCAAGGCTTTTTTGTATTAACAATTCCAATTTCATATTCATACTTAATTACTAAACATTACTAATATAAAGATTCACAAGTAAGTACTTTATAGTCAATGTTATTTTCATAAATAACAAAATATATTTGGTGAATGTACCATTAAACCATTCTTTCTAATGGGCGTTTTCATTGCTTTATTGCTTTTGGGTAATACATAGTAAGTAATGAATGAACTAACAAAATGCCATTGTGAATAAAAAGTGAATTAATTAACCAAATAAAAGAGCAAAAATGATAAAAAGAAACAATCTCAAGCTAACTTCGATGAGACACTTTCAATAAAAAAATCATTTGAAAAATAATAAAATGAACTCTTATGCTTCAATTACCAAACTAATGCAAAGTATGAGCATCTAAGTATAATATATTCATGATATACACCTTGTTATTCAAATGAGAGTAGTTGAAATTACAACAAACAATAAATATGATTAACGTCAATGATAATTTACAATCTAATTAGCTGATTTTGATCCACTTGTAATAATACAATAAATTAAATGATAAAAACCATACTGGAATGAATTAAATGGAAAGCAAGAAAGTTGATCACTAACTATGGACAATCACATACAATCATTCCATACAGTCATAAATACCTTGATATACAAACACATTTCACATCAAATTGATTGTTACCAACTCAAATTGTTTAAAAACATTGGGTAATCAATATTCCATTTCCACCATCATAACATGACAAATAAAATATATAATTACAGAATTAAGATAACATTAATAAACTGATATATCAAAAGTGTAAATCATGAAATAAAACATGTACATATCACTCTCTGTTGCCATCACCCTTATTATCTTCCTTGCTTCGCATGATAACATTGTTTTTTCTCAAAAATATGTTTAGATCTAGGTTTGTGTCTTAATATGAACCACCAATCCCTATCCAAAACATCTAGGTAAAATTACACTTGGTTGTAGTGTTTTGGGAAAACATAAGGCTCTTTAGTTTCATCCCACAACCTTTTAGATTTTATACATATCATTCCACTATCATGATATTCCTTTACATTATTCTTGTTGAATGTGTCCTGCCAATTGCACCTAAAAATAACACACTAGAAAGATGAGAAGTCCACTTGAATGATCTCTTGTATATTTTCGACATAAACCAACTCCCTCCCTTCTATGTTTTGATCATGGTGGCTAGCATGACTATAATGGTTGAACTCGACTTCCACACCAGATTCTTGCGTAAGATGTCCATCATTGACATCCTTGGTGCAAAAATGATGCCCATATTCCCACACAGATGGGAACAAATGCACCTATAAAAAAGTGAACAAATGACAACACCATGTGTCTAATAACCCGACCATTAATCTATAAAATATATATGCTACAATTCAAAGGCACATTTTTAAAGTTAGAAATATATAACATAAAGATATTATTACCGAGTTGATGCACCCAATCCCTATGTTTAACACATCCTCCTCAACATGCGGGAAACGACCAGATGCACCATGTTTCTCTTTGACTTGGTCAACAACCCAATTGTTGGGATATATCATCATCATTGTATATTTTTTTTTAAATGATCTTGATAAGGCTTGCTTCTACTGTTCAACCGTCTGAATTGTTTCCTGTCAATGTCCCATTTCCTCCTCTTCTCTTCATAAAATGTGACCCATGGTTGTGTTGCCTCCACATTGTAAAGAATGAGCTTACTTATGGCATCAATTTCTAAATTCGCTGTTGTATTCATGAAATCAAATCAACATATAGTACATATGAGATCAAATATAGATTATGAATTTCAATGTGAATATAAGTGATAAAAGATAACTTACTTACTCTTTATCATGCACCTTTTTCTGTTTGTTTGGAGTAGCTCCCTATCCCTTTTTTCCTCATCGCGTTCATCATCCCAAATCATTATGTCTAGTGTGTTGATGATTTGCTTGATGTACTCACTGGAATAATAGAACAACTCATATACTATGTACCCATTTTCCATAGACGCCTTGGTTTTTTCCCTTTGTCGAACAAATCCCTTCAATTTTTTCATGTACCTCTCTAAGAAGAGCATGCCGACTAATTCAACCTCATCAACTAGGTGAGTTAGAATATGAACATGCAAGTCCCTGAAACTTGTCGGCAGTTCCTTCTAAAACATACAAACAATCTCAACTATCTCTTGATGCCATCATGGAGTCTAGTGGTTTCAATATCCTTTGATGTTATCCACCATACAAATGCATATAGTTTAGATATGGCATGCCACAAGTCCTTGGGAAAGTTGTGGTTCACACACCCATTGGAAATACTAAGGGAGGGGGTGAATCAATATTGAGCACTTTTTACCATTTCAAACATTAATTATATCATGTAAACATTATCCATTAACAATGTCATTCATCATCACATAAAACATACACAATGCAAAAGATATTTAACATCGAAAACCAAATGGGAGAAAAACAAAGAATTCTTTTCTTACATAATAACAAGATTACATTAATAGAAAGCACAAACTTCCAAGATTCTCCAACACTGACTGGAAGGAGGCACCAACCCCCTTACTTATAGGCACCAACTTGAAGTAATCTCCAACTCCCTGCTTTACCAGCACCTACTCGAAGGAGGATCCAACCCCCTTATTTATAGGCTCCAGCTAGAAGGATGCTCTAACTCCTTGATTTACCAGCACCGACTGGAAGGAAGCTACAACTCCCTATCCTTTCCCCATCCTGCCACCCTAATATGAATAAGAGAACCAATCTAGCACTGTCACTGTCTCTATCACAACATGTACCTGTATCACTATCTCTGTCGATCTATACCATTGCCTCTGTCAACCTGTTACAATCACTATCTCTGTAACAATACCACAATCATTGACTCTGACACAATGTAACTGTTAATGTCACAATTCCACAATCACTGTCACATTGTATCAATATTATTCACACTATATCAACCTGTACATGCCTCAAATCTATACCTAGAGACAATCATCCATCGATTTCATTTGCATCCTCAAGTTTTACATCATGGACATTTTCAAAAAATTGAACACTCCAAGAGATGACCATATGCTAAAACATAACCATGGACTTTACCAAAATAGACACTATGATCTATGCCGATACCATCATACAATATACCCAGATAATCACTATGATCTATACCAACAAATAACCAAGATCTATGCCGACAAATCACCAATATTTATGCCAACAATATGCCAATATAATCACCAAGATATGTGCCAAGATCATCATAAATTATGCAAAGAGAGAAACACTAGAGCATGTACAAAATTCATACCTTTTTCAAGATAACAAGATGGAACCAAAATAAACCCTATATCATGTCATCATATATCCCTTATAGCAATATTTCCAATTAGCAAAGTATTTTATGTTTCCGATAACATATGCAAGATTTCTTCAACCTTCCTCTCTTGAATTTTCACTCTCACTGTCACTGTCACAAACCCTGACTTCCAACAAGTATAAATCCAAACTTGAAATGAATTAGAACGTGAAACGTATACCACATGTTATTCAAGATATCTACTACATATCCTCCAAGGGGAACTCTCTTAAATGTCCTGAATCAAAATGTATAGTGAAAATTCCAAACTAACTTGTTTAAAAGATGATTTCTGAGTCGTTCAGAAGACCTGAATTCCCAAGATCATATCTCCGAAAATTTAGACAAACAGGATCTGAAAATTGAACCATATATTCTTAAATATCTCTCATGCATCCTCTCCAAGGTACACAGTCATAAACATTTAGGATAAAAATATAAAGAAAATTCCAAATTGATATGTTTTAATATTATTCAGAGACTTCCCAAGGTCATATCTCCTAAAATATAGCGAATCAACATTGGAAAATTATACCATAGGTTTATAAATATGTATAATTCATATAATCCAAAGGAAACTTTCTGAATCATCCTAGAACAAAAGATATAGTGGAAATTCCAATATGACATAAAACATATTTCACAACAAAAAACCCAAATAGTCCACTAGAATTTCGGCCTTGTTCACTTCATCTACCCTGAAATTTGGTCCTCTAATATGGTATGTGAGATATTCATTTTTTATTGTTTTAAAATGAAAATTTCCATCTCTTATCTATACTCCTCAAGGGGGCTCCAACTCATTTTTGCAAAAACATTTTACTCTTCCTTAAAAAATTGAATTCCAATTTTTAGGGGGGTATCAAGGGTTAGTACCCCACTTCAAGGATCCATCATGACACTTCATTTAAAATTCAATATCACTCCATATCTTCTCAAAGGGGCCTTAGGTATTTTCCACATCATCATATTTTGTTGAGACATCATTATTTCTTGTGGGGATCCATGCCACTTCATGTGGTCCAATGGGCCAAAGTACCACAACTTTTGGGGTCATGTGGACCAAACATCATTATTTTGGGGATACTTCAAGATTCAAACCAACTTTCTTTAGACCAAATTTGGGTACTCTATAGGGCCTTCTCCACCATGAGTTATGTGACCCTAACCACATGGTCATGTGGACCCAACACCACTATTTTAGGGATTTCTTCACAATTCTTTCCTGCATTGCTTCAAGGTAACTTTAGGTACTTCCTTACACTTCTCATCATCATGGTTAGGTGACCCACCATCATGGTCATCTGACCCATTATCATGGTCCAACATTATTTCTTTAGGAAATTCTTCACACTTGTTTGGGACACTTTAGGGACTCCTTTACACTCCACATCATCATGGTCATTAGGAGCTTCTCTATGGGATTTGCACCACTTGTGTACAACTCAAATGTCTTCTCTTCAGGGCCATGTGTAAATGCTACACCATAATGGGACCACTTTGGATTTATGTACAGTTGTGACAAGGCTTCTTCTTTAAGGGCTTCCTTAGGATCATTAGGGTCTTCTCTAGAGGCTTCAAGGATTCATCAAACATTCCCAAAAAATCTATCTCTAATACAACCACATCATTAATATCACCTTGAAACCAATGTAAACACCACAAATCTCTTCAACATTTTTACATCAATAAGACCTTGTTTGACATCAATGACAACTTCTTCTAACACACACCCACACATGAGCAATGAATAATGATTCTACAAAGTGAACACAAAATTTAATTGCATTTTAACTTGTGTGGTAAAAGATATAAATAAAAAATAAAAACATTTTTTTGACATTATACATACTCCTATATTTAGGTTGATATGGTTATGTGATTTCAAACTTGGAAAATGTTGGTCTGCAATGGAACAACGTTGCAAAGTAGGCCCATATAAAGAAGGTTCCTTCACACCCAATATAACTTCCTTTTCCAAATAAAGATCATATTTCTTCAAAACCCATGGGACATCACCTTCTTTAAAAGACCAAGAGGATCCAACTTCTCCTTTATTTTATTGTCTTGGCCAATGCTTCTTTTTAGTATTTGAAGAAACAAGATCTCTCATGATATCCAACGTGTCACTTTGTTTTGATGATATGAACCTCCACATAGAATATGAAACATTTTTAAATATTTGCATGGGATATAGTAAGTGGACAATCTTAAGATGCTCCCAATATGAGAGCTCATAAAATATCAATTTTCTTTTAATCCCAATGGGCATTTTCTCAACATAGGTGTCAAATAATTCATGATTATCAGACATAGGTTCCCCATTTGAATTGAACATTTTTGCAATTTCCTTCTCCTTCACTCTGTCATATTCCCTAAGCCAGTGAGCCAGTGTCATTATTCTAGGCCTTTGGTTTCTCTACAATTTACCATTCAAAGAAGATGCTGCTCATCTATAAGGGTGGTATTCTGGGAGGAATGCCCTCAAGCAATCATACACTGGATTTCGTAGGTGGCTAAACCACCTAGCATTCATAGAAGGTCCAAAAAATTTACACTCACCATACCCTTTTGTTACAAGACCTACAATGTTACAGTATACAAAGCATGTTAGTGTTAAAGGTAAATGTAGTCGCACCAAATTAAAAATGCCAAAAAATATTACTACGAATATAAATAAATCAACAACATATTTACCAGAGAAAAAAACTAATCTCGAATAATCATGTTTGGTGTATGCACATATGCCATACAATAGAAAAATTCTCTCTATTGGGATGGGTCTTGATACATCATATACCTATATCCCTTCCCATAATTCCTTCAATTCATTGATCAATGGTTGTAGGTAAACATCCATATTCTTCACTTGTATTCTACCATGTACTATAAGGGTCGGCATGAGATGTTCATTCTTCATGGATAACCATGGGGGGGTGTTGTTAATGATCACTACTACAATCCAAACATAATAGTTGGTGTTTTAAAGGGAATATGTGTTGATGCCATCCATGGCTATGCTCAATTGAAGGATCCGTACTTCATCCTTGAATTTATCGGGCCATGTATCCTATATATGTTGCATGGCTATTGAATCTATTTGGATTCACATAAATCCTGCCTCACTTAGGTGTGAGGCATGCCATTGCTACAACATAACTAATTCTCTGCAACGAAAGATCCTTTTGAATCCTTGGGATTATAGGCATGTGCCTCAATATCTTGTGAGGAAGACCATGTGCTTTATCCTTGTTTATTGATGTACCGTACTTGTCATGCCCACATTTTGGACATATCTCTTTATATGCATATTTGAATCTATATAGAATACAATCATTTTGACACGCATGATATGATATGTACTCAACACCCAACATTTTCAACATTTTGTTTACCTCTTCACAGTTACCAAGAAAGACATTATCACTTAGAAGTACCTTATCTTTGAATAACCTACAATTAGTGGTACAATGTCATTTAATGTTCATGAAATTGACCATTTTCAATGTAGATTGTCTGACAAGATTCCTCAAAATATAAGGAGGTTGATGGTTATTTACCTCAAAAGTGCTGATAAATACATGTCTTACATGCCATACATTACTTTCAAGTTGTATAGTAACATTGTTGTCCCTAGTTCGGTAGACTTTGAATGGCCAAGCCCAAAGAGAGGGGTGGTGGAAGCCGATTTAAGGCTTTGGAAGAAGGTATCAGTGATATGAGTGTCATCCCCCGACTCATTGTCCTGGAATTCATCTAACAACATTGCATCCATGGAACTCATACGTCATAAGAACTCATCCATACCAACCTATATTTCATTTTATCTATTGCAACATGTGAAGAACTACTATTACTGTAGGCATTCCTAATTGGTGATTATGGACACATTCCGAATTGAATAGGTTGTTGATTCAACCATGCTTGGTATGATTCCTTTCCAAGTTGCACTCTTTTTGCAGCCTTCTCTCGATTTGACAATGTAGTGGGGTGGAACAGAATATGGTAGACATGTCGATGATCATCATAATCCTGATTTCAAAATATTGAACATTATATCAATGATATTAGTAACCACAATGCAATTGGTTTGTTCCAACATTATACCAAACAATTATTACATAAGCATGATAATTTTTTCCAATAGTAAATGTTCAACCACAAACAATTTATAAAACAAAATTTCTAATTGAGCAATACATCAACATCAATTCGATTGAAAATTAAAAATACAATTAATCGATGTTTCTTGTCTTACTCCCCAAGGGGATGTCTAAAGGTAGTCCCAATTCAAGGCATTTCTAATGATCAGTTGGTGGTCTATGAAAGTTACAGTTTATTAACAACTATTCACGAGGAGAAAAATTTACGTATTGTATGAAAAACAACAAATATGGATGGTTTCCTTTTCATAAAGAACTCCTAGTCATTGAAGTGTTCCTCAAATGAACAATTTGCAGAAAATAAAGAGCACCTAGAACTATTTATGAACCCTACAATGCTCCCATGAGTGCATGAACAACCATCGATATATAATAGGTTCTTCATGTTAAAGTTTCTAGAAACATAACCATTCATGCACATACTATACATGGAAATGCTATGTTTGTATTTAACAATATTCAAGTAATTTGACCAACAATAGATAGGACTGCAAAATTGCATAAGTGCTATTGATTGTTTGGGAGGAATGAGTACATGTGAAAGGATAAAAAACCCAAGATTTGAAGCATCTATATTAGACTTGGAAATCATAAAACTATTACCACAAAAGGAGAATTTGGTTCCAACATCAGCCACGGGTAGAGAAGACGACCAAGTGCCATACAAAGCATGCTTGTAACAAGATTGATATTTATTTTGCATATTCTTGGGAAGAGAGAAGTCATCACTACCCTTCAAAAATTGGACTAACCTTGTTGTGTACGATGATATTTTTTCTCTCAACTCATGCAATTTTTTGTATCTCCTAGTAGAGATGTTTTGGGTGGCATTGATATCATACTTTGTATCACTAGAAATTTCAGTTGAATGAACAAAACCAGAGGGGTTGGTCAATTTAGTACAAAACATAGTTTTTTTGGCTTCCAACTTTTCCAAAAATGAGCATAGGGAAGTGTTCCTACATGTCTTTTCTATATCACCTATTGAATTTTTTACTACAGTAGGGGGTATTAGACCATCAACATTGGGTAGTCGATCATTAGTATAATGGGTGAGTGTGGCACATCGAGGGTTCTCCTTCAAACCTTGACATTTTGAACAACCACATACTAGTGGGGTTTCATAGAAGATATCCAACTCACGACAAATTACCGTCAATGACCTAGGATTGTGGCTAGAAGATGACATGTTACAATTGGCGGGGTAGAGTACTACTAGTTTCCCATTTTCATCTACCAATTGTTTGCGGTATCTTTCTCCTGGTAAGAACTTATGATGTTTTGCAACTGGTGGAATATCTTGCGCATCCGAAATCGATCCTGAATTGATATCCTACAAAATAGAATACATTTTTATTCAGATTCACATGGATAAGTAACATAAATTCAATTAGATAATCAAAATATAAATAAAATTTGAACTTACTGGAGATGGAAAGGGAGAACTCACTGTTAAAATTTGAACAATACAATGAGCTGTAATTTGAAGAATTGGCCATTTGAGATTATAACATTTTCTATCCGCATTTGAGTCAAATCAACAATCAATATGTGTCTACAAGGCTAAAATAAATTTTGAGAACCATATCACAATATAACTTCCATTATATTTTTCGAAACAATTTTGTAAGAATAAGGTGAGTTTAAGAAACATATGTATACTATGAAGTATTGTAATTGGTGTGGTCTAATCCTAAAAGAATATTTGAGATGAATGTATCATTTTAAGTTAAAACAAAAATTCATAGGGATTTTTAATAAAAGCAGTGTGCCATAATAATACAACCGCACTAGTGAGTCATGAGTAAATGGACACACCAGTGTAGATAAACCATGAATGCACCATTTTGGAACATTCACAAAAGAAAATATCCGCTATATTTGATAGCAGATAGTTATATATGTGATTTTCAATATTGTTGACAACCATGTGCTCAGTATATAAAGGCACACATGTGCATCTATATTTTAATACACACCACACTATGATATTTTTTTTTTTGTATGCCAATGCAGTGTGTCATGAAAAGTGTAGCACACTAGTGCATTAATATATGTTTGGAGCACCATTATTGCGGAATCTTTTTAAAAATAAATTTGTTTGGTGATTTTAATATTTTGATGCACTGGTGTGCTTGTGTAGATTACATACTGACGTTTAGAAAATAAAAAATCAAAATTCGAATGAATTATTTTCTCATAAACTAAAAAAGGAGCGGGAATTTCAATTGTATAGAGTATTTAAAAAAAAAACTTATCACTATTTCATTATTTTGCTGAAATTTCAAGGGGAAAGTTTTGAAAGAGAGACTTATCGGGAAGAAGTTTGGAGCAACTAGGTTATTTTGAAGATCGAAATTTGTAAGGTATGTTGAATCAAACAAAACCTTGCATAGTAGAAATTTCAAGCATATGAATTATTACTATTAATCACAATGCATGATTAATTGATTTTCTTATTTAGATTTTAAATAAATTTAGAAAATAAAATTCATAGTTACCTTCAACATTGGACCCCTTGTTTTATTGTGTCTTCCTTTCATTTTAAGTGGCTGAAAAATTTTACATTAGGGTTTGAATCTCTCTATTGTTTCACAATTAGGATTTTTCTTTTCAGTGATTTTAGATTTAAAGGGTTTGTAGTTTTATATATAAGGCGTTGGGTGCGATGGAACCACTTATTGGGCCGAATCCAAAACCTTGCCGGCTTTATCAATATTTTTTTATTTTTAAATGCTTATGCATTTTTCGATGTGTTCGAGTTATTTAAACACATGCTGCATTTATAGTAATAGTGCACTGGAAATGTCGACCTGCCATTTTTTATTTCTTTTTAAAAAACGTTTACGCATTTCTCAGTGTATTCGAGAAGTTATAACGCACTGGTGCATTATTCGTAAAAGCACATCATTTTGATTACCGATGCTTTATAATAAATAAATAACAACTACAAATGCGTATATAATTTTTATAATTTTTCTGGTTAATGGTGTGTTCAGGTATGATGCACTAATGCGTTCAGGTATGTTATGTGCTAGTGCATTTTGGGTACTGAAATGCACCATTATGGAAGAGTAATTTATTATTTTGAAGATATGTAATTTATTTGTATAATATACTTAATAACTTCTCTATTTAATAGTCTAGATTGTTTATTGATAGAAAATGTATGATAAGATTTCAATGAACAACAATTCTACTCGACATGATGGGAGCATTTCCAAAATTGTGAATAAGGCAAGTTCTTTGTAATTTATGTATTAAATTAAAAATTTTGAATTATTTGTAAATTTAACTAATATGTATTGGTTAATGTGTGATATCCAAAGACAAAAAATGAGGAAGATCGATAAGATTCTTTGCAATCTAAGTACATAAGAGCGTAAAACATTGATGGAAAAATTGGAGAGGGATGAATCAAGTGAATAAAAAGGAAATCAATATGATTTTTTCTTGAATTTTCAGTAATATTGTAGTTAAGTATATTCGGTAATATGTTTCAAACAATCTAATTCACATATGTTGAATGTTATGCAGGGACTGACAACAACATCAGGGATTGCCAACATAAGAAAAAAAAATTATGGAAGATGTAAATGATGGTGAATTGGTGCTTAGCTCATCTAGAGTGGTGCTAGAAGCTAATGAAGGGGGGGGGGGGATTTTATAAAACTGTGAGGTAAATTGGAAAGAAACTATAGACGTAATTTCCACTTATAGTACATAAATCAATCCAATGAGTCCAAGAATTAGGTTATATCTAAACTGTAGGAGGTGTTTCCAGAGCAATGGTCAATGAGACCTGTCAGAATTGCAATGATAGAAAAAACATACAACAACAAAAATAACCATTCAAAAATTAATATTCCTAAACATGTTTGTATATAATATGTACCTACTACTACAAAGAATTCCATGATTCATATTAATTCTACTTATTTATTTTTCATATTAGCATAAAAATGGTTTAATGTCATTTTACATTTTCAGGAATATTATGAAAATCCCAAAGAATGAACAAGGTGATATATGAAATATACTAGTACTGATCTCCAAACAAATGTACAAGGAGATGGTTAAGGAAATGGGCATAATTGCATCGCAGGAGGAGCCATCTCAACAAAAATGTGCTTAAAATGTATGAAATCAATGAAATTTTCTATTATGTACATCTAAATAATCAATTTATCATTAAATATTAATTTTCAATTGTTTTGTTGTAGATAAGAAAACAAAATGGAACACATTTAGCACATAAGACAGGATGACAAGGAAAAAAGGGGTTGATAGCAAAGTTTGTAAGTAGCTGTGATTTCCTTACTACAACTTACGATATGGAGATGAGCTGAAGATACCCTGTGTAACAAGGTATGGAAATTATGAGTTTCTTGTTATGTCTTTTGAGTTGTGCAATGCACTAGCCACCTTTTGCACCTTGATGAATGATGTGTTCAAAACATTCTTGGAAAAATGAATTGTTTTATGTCTAGATGACATTTTCCATTTAGCAGAAGTCTTGGAGGCATTGACAAAAATTAGTTGTACTTGAAAAAGTCCAAGTGTGTCTTTGGCCATACCAAAATTTCATTATTGGGCCATTGGATCAAGAAAGGATGTATTCACATGGATCCTACAAAGATCACGGCGATTGATGATTGAGAGGAACCCAAAATAGTCCACAAGGTAAGAAGTTTCCTTTGATTATTTTTTGAAGGTTACTCTAATATTTTAGCACCACTTAGTGATTTGTTGAAGAAGAATAGAAAATTGAATTGGACAAAGAAGTGCCAGGAAATATTCTACAAACTCAAATGCAAACTTTTATGATACCTATGATAAAGGTACAAGACTTTGAGTAGTCATTTGAGGTACATATAGATGCCTCGTACTTTTCCATTAGAGGAGTTTTACCATAGGAAATTATTCTAGTAGCATATATGAGCATAAATATACAATATCAAAAATAGAGATACCTTATTCATGAGAAATAGATGACTATAGTTGTGCATTTCCTACAAGCATAAAGGCACTAGTTGTTGGGAAAATTGTACATTCGGAAGATGGACAATGTTGTGGTGAGAGACTTTGTGACACAACCAAAATTTTCAACTATGGAGACATCTAAGTATTCTATCACTCAAAGTTCATATATTATTATCTCAAATATTGAGGTAGAATTGACCCACGTTCATGATTCATGCAATTTATGATCTAAATCTATTCAATTTGAAGATTCTTGATTTTGATTTCTATTGAAAATTCCTAATGTTCAAAAAGTCAAAAGCATAAGGATGAAGGGGAGCATCTATGAAAGCTAAAGTGGAAGAAACTCCCAAACTTGGGAAGGATGTGGATGCATTGCTATTGACATATATAAATCATCTTACAGGGTTGCAAGACGACCTTGAATGGGGAATGGTATACCAAATTTTCGTCAATTAAGACTTCCCAAATGACGATGATGGCCTAGATGTGTTCCTGAATATTAAAAAGAGTAGTTTCTATGCCATCTTTTCGAGGCCAGCAATATTACCATACAATGGTGTTGTTAGATGGGTGTTTGAACACAAAGATATTAGGACTAATTTAGTGGTCAATGAGGTATAAAATTCAGTGGCATCTCTGCATCTAGCTGCATTCAGAAGAATGTATAAATTGAAGAAGCCCAAGGTTCTACTCAACAAGATGTTCTTGGATAATTTTAGGGAAGAAAACTCAAGTCTGGTTGAGATATTGAGGTAATGGTGGACAAAATAAAATACCTTCTCATAGAAGGTGAATCAGATGTACTCCGTACAATACTTTAAATACCCATATTGGATACTAGTATCCATGATTAGTAAGTTGTATGGTGAAGATATTTATACCTACTTCAAGTTTGAATGAGCCCCTAGCCCATCATGTGGAAGAAATAGGGCAAGAATTCAATTGGGAAAGAATTGTGTTCTTCAACCTCTTGATGTCTGCGAGGGAGATTAAAGAGGTACATGGAATAAAAATCCCTAGTATTTTATGTTGTATTTCCTGCTTGATTCCATTTTCTCCTCAAATCCATTTCTTCAGATGAGTTGGTATTGGAACCCTATTATACCACCTATAGATGTATATTGTTGTGAGTTGTGGTCATCCAATCATAGAATATAATTCTATGACATATGTAATAATTTCATGGCTCCCCTATTCCCAATTATCTATAATTGACCAACCCCAAGGTTATCCAAAGAAGCCATGGAAACCCTGCAAAACATAAGAGGCTAGTACATTCAAAGGTTTTTCACCTACATTAGGGTTTTTAGTGTCTTTGAATCCCCACATCCCATACCCATATATGTTCCCAATAAGTTAGTCATAGGGGAAATTGCTTTTCAAACAAAGGTAAAATATATTTTTTTCTTTCTGCCAATCCATGCCAAAATATTATGGCCTAAATTCTACATCAAAGTCAGTTTGTTAAATCTAACAAATGCACCTCATTCCAAGGCAGATGTTTCTTTCTTCAAATAACTCAATCTATGCTTAGGAACTCTTATAAGGAATGACCCTAAAAAGGTTATTGAATATCACTTCAAGTTTGTCGGGACAACCCCTACATATAGACATGAGCCCAATCCATAAAAACTCATATTCCAAGTGGTTTCTACTTATGAGAAAGTGTTGAATAACATGGGGGGGTGATCGCCAGAAAGGAGTATTGCATAATATTTAGGAAAATACTATGAGAATAGTAGTAGAAAAGAGATAGGCAACATTTTCTAGTGATATGGATAAAATCAAAGCAAAAGGACAAGCTAAAGATGATAAAATAAAATCCTTAGAGAAAAATGCCATATAAGTAGAAAAGCAGCTGAAACAAAAGTAAGAAAGGTTGTAGAGGAGTCTAAAATAAAATTCAAAGAGGAGAAGAAGAATAAGAAAGATTAGGAATAGGCCAAGCAAGTTGAATAACACAAAAAGAAAATTGAAGAACATTACGCAAGAGAAGAAGAATAGAGAAAAAAAATATCAAGAGCAGAAAAGGGAAATAGAGGAAAAAGGTAGGAAAGATGAGGAAGAGAAATAAATCCAAGGAAGAAATAAAGAGAAAAGATGAAGAATAAGGGAAAAGAAGAAATGAAGTTGAATTTGAAGCCAAAAAATTGAAGCAATAGATAGAAGAAGAGAAGAGGAAGAAATAAGTTGATCATGCTAGTGCTTTATCTAGAAACGAAATAGGTACTAGTCATGATTGATCTATGTTGACTTCTCCTATAAATCATGGCACTCTTATTTCTACATTACGAGGTGACTCTTGCTCGGTTGTAGTTAGTGTTGATGATTTTGTGGTTTCTTTAGGGAACTAATTTTTCAGTAAGTTTCCTAAGGAAGGTTTAAGAGAGCCTCCAAGAGGCAAAGGACTAAAGAGACTCTAGGTAAAGAAGGTCAAGATAAAATGATTGTATGGAATATTTATAATATGGTACCACATAAGGTTGATATTAACACAAGTTCTGCTTTAAGTGCCTTTGCAGATGTTATTTCCATAACAACCACTGAATTAAATGCTACATTGGATAATTACAAAAGTTAGATAGCTCTTTTCGAAGCTCAGGTTAAGCAAAAAAGGGATCAAATGGAATCCATTCATCTACAACAATTACATGATAACAATAGATAGAATGCAGTTCAAAGGATTGCTCTAATGAGGGAACATTAATGGAAGATTGAGAGGTTGAAATCCAATTGTGAGGATAAGATCGCTTCTCATGAACAACAAGGACATCAAGTTGAGGATTTGGAAGAAGGAATACATTCTCTAGAAAATCAACTTGAGTAGAGAAGAATTGAATTGAATTGAATAATTTAAAAGACGAAGCATTAGGAACCAATGAAATTTTGAAGGAGGCTCAAAAGAATTTTTTTCGCAAAGTTGGGCGAGGTCCAACAATGCTATGATAATTTGACTAAGTCAACTGACTAGGTTTATGAACAAGTGGATGAGAGGAATGTGCTACAAAATATGTTTGAGGAATTAATTGATGGGAAAAAGAATTATCCACATCCCCCATGGATACTTCTGAGGTTCAGTCAAAGAGACAAAGGTAATACCCAAGTCTTAATGAGTTTGTTAGTTTTCCTATGATGGAATTGAGGATGTCCAAGCAACAAATAGAGCATGCTTCAGATTATGGAATTCAATAAATGATATCCTTGATAAATTTTCCATGGATATGATGGATTATTTAAATCAAGTTGTACCAAATCAATTGTGGATATCAGAATTAGATCGGAATTGAGATAAAAGTAGGAAGAATATCAAGGAGTCATTGGAGATTAATAAAGAGGTTTTGAACAAATTTCTGGTTGTTCCAGTTAAACTTGCAACTTTATCCAATGCTTATGTTCAAAGGATACATAAAGACTTGAAACAAAACATCTCCTAGAAAATTTATAATGAATAAACATATATCGAAAAGATTAAACCTGATAGTGTTTCTCAAATTGTTGAAGCCCATCACATGTGGACAGTGTATAAACATGGGCTAAAATAAATATTTTTTGTATAAAACTTGCAATATAAAATTTTGATATGACTAATTAGTTATGTTAGTTACTTGAACTTCCTCTTGATTTTTATGGGTCTCTCAAATTTGGTAAAAAAATTTGTAATATTATTATTTTGAGGCAATGGAATATTGATATACCAATAGTTATTGAAGATTCTACGTCCGTTTATTTGATATTATTATTTTATTTTTAGTAGATTATAATTGATTGATTGTAATATTATACATATGAATTATTTTTGTGCGTGTTGTTTATGTCAATTAATTGCTCAATGAATGCAATTAGATGCAAAGACTAGGTTTAGATCAAATAATAATGATTTATTAACGTTTATGTTTCATGGAAATTTTAACATGTTGAAAAATAGAGAGAATGTGTTCCTATGCTTTTCAACATTATATATTCACTTTGTATCCACTATAATTTAATTTGTAGCTCCCGATCATGATAGGTTTAGGTATATTTTTATGCATGTTGTTTATGTCAATTAATCGCTCAATGAATGCAATTAGATGCAAAGACTAGGTTTAGATCAAATAATAATGATTTATTAACGTTTATGTTTCATGGAAGTTTTAACATGTTGAAAAACAGAGAGAATGTGTTCCTATGTTTTTCAACATTATATATTCACTTTGAATCCAATATAATCTAATTTGTAGCTCCCGATCATGATAGGTTTAGGTTAGAATAATATTTGATCAAGTTTAATTAGGGTTCACATTTTATTTATTTGATTAAATTAGCAATTATGTAGATCTTAGCATAGGAGATAGGTCTTGTTCATTTAAATTAGGAAAATTCAATTGCTAAAAGGAAACCCTTAATCCCACATTCTATTGAACTATGTTTGTCATTGATGTCAAAGAGGACTTAGTATCTATATGCCATTTTGAAGAAGTACATAAAACTATGTGCGCAAGTCCCTAATCATATCTAGATAGTTGTGGTACTTCAAAGTTGATGTCAAAGAGGTGGTTGGATATTATAGTCTTTTGCCACTTTGAAGAAGTATATCAAAATATGTATTCAAGTCTCATAAGTGCACAAGACCCATCAAGCAATGGTACTTCAAGGGTGCAAGACCGAACACATAGTCATTCCCAAGTGCGCAAGTCCCACTATGCTAAGGAACTAGTGTGAGCAAGACCCACAAGTCATGATACCTTAGTTGCACAGATCAAGACAAGTGGAATATGCTTGAGTAAGCTTGACCATGGAGAAAGGAAGAAGGGATTTCATCATCCAACTTGTGGACACATTGTTTGAACAAGTTGAGTATAAATAAGAAGTAAATTTGATGAGTGAAAAGTAAGCTTGAGGATGAATAAGAGATAGTATTCTGAACTGGCAAGCTTCAAATTATTGGGTATCAATGGCTCGTTGATCTAGAACAACATGATCTAGTAGAGAGCCAAGTGCGCAAGAATAGAAGAGCAGTACAATAGATGATGCGCATAATGATATAGCATATGAGCCAAGTGCACAAGAACATAAGAGCAGTGCCGGCATATGATGCACATGATGATATAGCATATGAGACAAATGCGCAAGAACAGAAAATAAATATAACAAATGATGCACAGGATGATATAGTGCATGAGAAAAATGTGCAAGAACAAAAGCACAGTATAGTAAACGATGCACAGAATTGGATGAATATGCATATGCGTAGAATATGCTAAACAATGCTAAGATTCTAGAAGCATATGAAATATGAGAATGAGTGTTCAATACTGAAGTAGAGACGTGAAGTAAGAGAAGAATTGATGATAGAGTACAATAGTTGCATAGAACAAAGCATATAGCAGGTGCGCGCAAAGGAAAGTAATGCAACAAGTATGAGGTATGCACATATCAATAGACAACAAGAATAACTTCTATAGTCATATCAGGGTGGAAGGAAGGGGAAAGGACAGGGAGTTGGAGCTTCCTTCAAGTTGAAGCTTGTAAATCAGGGGGTTGGAGCCTCCTTCAGTCAATGTTGGAGAATATTGGAAGTTGGTGATTCCTATGAATGTAATCATTATTATATAAGAAAGAGTTCTATGGTTTTCTCCCATTTGGGTTTCCACGTTAAATCTCTTGTGCACAGTGTCTGATTTGTGTGATGATGAATGGCATTGTTTATGATCAATGCCTCTTAATATATTTAATTGTTGAAATTGGTAGAAGTGGAAAAATTGTTTAAAATGTGCTTAATACTGATTCACCCCCCGTCTTCATATTAATAATATTTCCCACACATTCTGGTTAGATATTACTATACCAAAAGTGATCAAGTCTAATTGGGACTTGCAATTGGGAATTATCCCTTACTACTGACCTGGGTCAATTTAGCTCGTCAACACTTCTCAAATTTTATTTTGAGAATATAGGCATGCAAATTAAAATACTTCATAGGACACACAATGATTATTGTAATTTAAACCATTTTTCATAGTACTAACCCTCTTATTATCCGTTCAAGGGAATTATTTTAGTGCATAAGAAAATTAAAGTTAATATGACATAATTGTCTAATTAATTTGCATATGCATATTATCATTCGAAATATGTTGTCCATTTCCAATAATTGACCTCAAGCATCCTCTCACCATCCTCCCATGGATGCAGACTTTATGCCACATAGTCAACTAAGGTAAGGGATAAGCAGTTCTAATGCATTTTAGGTTTTGTTCTTTAGATTATATGAGATGATACACTAACAAAAATTGAAATACATTTAAATGTATACGATTTCATCATTTTCTTCTATCCTTGATGCAACATCTCACTCATAATTAGTATCTCAATGTAAACTAGTGCTCATGGTGTGCCATGTTCAAGAAGTTCTCCATTGCCATTTATAATAAGGCCAATTTTTATCTTGATTTTAATTATCTAATTGAATTTATGCTACCTTGGCACTTGCATTTGAAGTATTTCAAATGGAATTTTGTAGGATCTTGATTCAAAAAGAGTAGAGGGAGCATAGGGACAACATAATAGATTTATCCCTCTTATATCAATGTCTTGTTTTCACTAGCTATTTATGTTATGTATCTCTTCTTTGATGAATCATGTTCAAATACCATACTTCTAAGAAGAAAATTTTACTATAATTTTAGTTTCACCATTATCGAAATGTTATATTTTTATGTAGGTTTGGGGCTAATATAGGATATGTAGTTGACAGGTTAAAACGATATTGGCTAGAGTCTCTCTGTTGTACTTTGTATCAAAGTTTATTTTTTATTACTGCTTTACACACATATTGAACATAACATTTTTCTTCTTGAATATAAAATTATGATTTTTCATTGCAAACAGAAGGTGTATGTGGTTTCCCACCACTTTGGTCAATAATGAGTAAGTTTTGTAATCAATGTGTGACTTAACTTCATTAAAATTCAAATAATTGTTAATTTGGATATTCAGTATTATCTTAAACTTGAAATCATTAAAAAGAAAACTAAAAAACAATTGAATCTTTCAAAGTAATCTTTCAAATGTGATCCCAATGAGCCTCATGATGCCAAATTATGACTACTGATGGTTTTGGAATAAAATATCATTAACACTTTCCATTCCCAAATTTAAGAAACCATTTATTGATATAAATGGAATCTTTAATTCATATATATTATGAATTGATGACATTGTCCCATCTTTAAAATAATTCATTAAAACTTTGAACAAGAATTGGAAACCATTATAATTTAATGATGAAACAAATCCATTTCTTGTAATTATGATAAATAATAATCATGAACAGTTTATTTTAGATGGGATTCAGTGGTTTAGATTTGTCTTTCGATTGAAAATTCACTTTCCATTAGAGTTGAAGTTCATTTTGTTTGGTGATATGTTTTTTGTATATGTGATTCAATGATTCATAAACATATTTCAACTTGAATATGTAATGCCCCCATTTTAATTCCGACAGGTTCAAGTGGAAAATAATTATGTTGGGAATTATTGGTCTATAGTCACTATGCAAGTTAAGACTTAAATCAAGAAGGGGTGATGTGGGACATATTTTTGGTCATAAAATGGCCATATATTCACGAATGAGGTGGAATTAGTCACAAGGATCCATTCTATACTAAAAATCATTTTTATTAATATTTTCAAGAGATAACTCCCATCCAAGGTGGAAGGAATGCTATCATGAAGGCATCTCATGAGTTGTAACTCTCGAGGCTGAAAAAGAAAATCTATGACAGAATCTATGACATCTATGATAAGTCATGACAACCTATGACAATTTATGACAATATATGACACCTATGACAACATCTACGACAATCTATGACAAGCCAGTTTCTAAATTTAGCCAAGGAGGGAGCATGAGGGAAGAGTGGGCCCATAAGGTAGTGCAAATCCCCGAAATCAAGCGAAGCATATCCTAATTCGAATTCTAAGGAATTATTAGGTCCATTTGAGCCAAAATTACATTAGAAAGGAAGTTAATGTGTTCCAAGAATCATTCTCTCTTGAAAATAGTATTTATTAATATTTTATGGATATTTTTAAGAGAGAAAATTCTAGAAGGAGGGGAAAGATTAATGAAGAGTTATAAAAGAAGGGTGAGGGATCATGTGTGGGATATTTTAGAAATTTTATTTCTGATTGTAAATCTCTTGTGTCTTTCAATCTTGGGATATGTGACCCTTGCACTTTTTAACTAGTTTCGGTGGTGAAAGATTCTACCTAGGCTAATGGACAGGAGGAGATAATCCATTTCTCTTTATTTGGGTTTCATTGTAGATGTTAAGAGGGATCATTCATATTTCTCTACCGAGATTCATTGATCATATGTATGTGTGAGTTTTTTGCAGATATGAATAATTCATTAGTACTCCATTATTTCTTTTGCATTAGTTTTCCATTGTTTTAAGGTGTTGTGTTGGTTCTTGGTTGAGGAGGGCACACCAATGGATACCATTATGTTGCATACAATCTATGTTGGTCTAAATATCATGTATTTATGATGTGGGAACGAATTTGGGGGGCATAAATATCATTTGGATCCATCTTCTATTGGTTTAGAACTTGAACCAGTGTAGATGGGTCATGAATGAACTTCTGGTTATGATAGTTCTATGAATTTATGGGTTATTAGACATGTTCCATTGCATATGGATTTCCATTTCCAGTAAGGAACACTTTTTTTTTCACAGAAAAGGGTTTCCGTATGCCCAATATATCATCATTTTACTAGATCTACTCCATTCATCATCTCTTCTAGTGAAGGGGCGCGCCTCTACATTTCCATCTATGTATTTCTTAAGCTTCGAGGTGATGTAAGAGACATTAAGCATTGTAATTTTTTTAATATTAGTATTTCATTGTATCCATCCATTTATAATAAATATTCACATTGATTTTATCATATTATGATCCAATATTGGTGTTGTCGGTTGAACTATTCACGGATCTTTTGATATGGTTGTCCAATATTTTTGTAATGTGTATAAAAATTTCATATCAGCTCCTTGAAGTATGTTAGTAAGTTATTGGGGTTGGTTTGGGAGTGTCATGTTCAAATTGTATTTGTTTGGGAAGATTTGGGCTGATTAGGAAGTGTTTGGACCAAGTTGGAATTAAAGACCCTCATTGCAATGAAATTCGAGCTAGTCTTTCTATATTAGAATTTATGCTTCTAGATTTGTGCAAGATTGATCAAATCTGAAATGAATATCATTATCTACTATTATATTGGACCATGAAATATTCTCCTTTATTTGGTGATCTGAATGGTACCTTCCATGCTTCAATATTGATGATAAAGAGGTTGCATACAAATTGTTTGACGAAAGTCATGAACCAGACTTAATAACCAGCCACCTAAATTTCGTATCAGATCTGAATTGGGCATATTACAGTGGTTTAAATGCACATTTATGAATTTTATCATACTTGTTTGAAGTATTAAATGAGTACATACATTCCACTGTTATTAAAGCAAACATCTCCATTGGAAAAGTTGGAAACTAACACCTTTCACATCAAGTAATTTGGGTTTAATATTCCTAATTTTTAATTGGGGATATTATAGTGGTATCAAAGCATGTTCCTTGACAGTTGTGGGAACTAAAGAGGAATTTTGAATAAAATTTGAGGACCAAACTTTCAAAGAAAAAGAAAATCCATCCATGGCTACATTTGTAGATGGTAGAATGTTACCCATTTTCCTTCCTACATCGCCCATTAAGGAGGAGAAGCTTGAGTGGTAAAGGTTAATGAAGGGCCATGAGAATTCATTGAATAACTTCGATAGGACACAACAAGAGTTAGAGCATAGCTTGCATCAATGTAAATCCTTGTTACTAGAATGCTCCGCATCACAAATTTGGAAGAGGATGTTTGGTATGTTTGAAAATAGAGCACCCAAAATTTCATGTGATGAATCTAGTTCAAAATGTGGTGAATCCATTGTCATTTCTCAGCATTCCAATGATCACGAGGAGAAAAAAAATTAGTCATCATGTGGGAGTCCTAAAGAAAATGAATCCATGTTCAAAAACTCTTTTCAGACATACGAAAGTTTGGATCAAAGGAAAACATATATTGCAACCTTTAGTCTTCAACATGAACTCAAATTGGATGATCCTACCATCACAGATGGACCACATGGGAATGATGAAGCGGCAACACAAAGGTATGATTACAATTCTATTTTTTGCGACAGCCATATTTCCTTGCAACATTATCATATAGAAACCATTTCATGTAAGAATGTTGGTCTTGTAGAATATTCTAATGATAATTTAAGTGTCAAAGATGAATTGTGTGCTGTGGATTCATGCCACAAACATTCTGATCTTGTATATGAACCATTAGAAAATGAAAACAAGACACAAACCTTGGGTAATGACTGGCTACAAGGATCTAAGAAAACGGAGAGGATGGCATCCAAAACAAGACAACCAAGAGGGACCTCGTTCTTTCCAAGGGAAGAAGGTGCAGAAATTGAGCATGTATCTAGCCATACTAAAGGTGTGGGATTAGAGGAAGACAATGAAAGGGTTGAATCAATAATGAGAGATTGCATGACCTACATGATTTGGATGGTCTCTTATGTGACAACATACACAGTACTGATATGATGGCATTTCATGACTTAGAGAGTCATTTTTTAGTCACAGAGGAGAAGATGTTGCAAGTATTTCCAAGGACGGATGGTGCACATAAATTTTATGAAGACCTTATGTGGAGGACTCAGTTGGAGGAGAGACATAAAGGTTTTGTTGAAGGGATCACTAGTGCCCAACTATGCATCATTAAAGAGGAGTTGCAAAGGATGAAATCATATTACTTGCACCTATTTATGGACAGATACCTTGCTCTCAAGTTTGCTAAAGACATGGCCATGGAGGTTGAGCAAATTCGTGAGGAGTTGAGAGGATCACATCCTTCCTCATACACCTCATATAGTCAGTTGTGCATGGATTATTCTATTCATGATTTGATGGAGGAGCCTTATGTGAGGATTGAGCATGAGGAGCATTCAAATTCATAGGTGCTTGAGGAGAGGATTGGCATGGAGAATTTTGTCCAGGAACTCGTTTTGCATCAGGAGGATCATGAGCTTCCTTCTTTAGAGAGATACTTAACCATGGAGGAGGTAGATGAGTACACAATTCCATATGTTCTAACCAATAGAGGAGGATACACATCCATGGACTTGGTGGAAAGATGTATGACAGAGATGGATATGCATTGGGGTTAGAGCATACCATTCAATGTTCAATATTTTAAGCGGCATCTATTGTTGTTATATGATGTTATATGATGTCTTCATTATACATTGTAGGACATGGGATTTCTAGTTGACTCAATTGGATGGGATATGATACAGTGATTTGAGCGATGGGACCATTGTTCATATTCCACGAGAGGGGATTCATATTCTATTGGAGAGGTTCATATAGGTTCCATTTAGCATTTGGAGTGATGAAATTCCAATTTTGTGTGGGATCCTGGAATTCCTCAGAGTAATAAGTTGTTCCAAATGAAAATGATTATTGGCGGGGTTCAACATAGACAGTGGGATCCTGGTATTACTTGGTTCGATAGTTTAGCAGCTGACTTAGGAGATAGATCCATCCATCACTTTCAAGATCCTATCCATGTGGAGTAGTGGATTAGTTTTCTAGGTGGGAGACCTTATGATGGAGGGATATAGTGTTTTCCTATTGGGTGTCTTGGGAGACTACGGAGGCTCTTTGTGTGGAGACTATGTAGTGCAGAGGTGGATGCAGTAGACACTCTACATTTCTTAGGCTCATTTGGGACGATGGGATCATTCTTAGACTTATTTGTTTCAACTCAGATCATCATAGAGCAGTATGGGGGATGCAACTATATCTTTAGGAGATGACTAGTCTCCATCTTCTAGAGTTTGTTCATGGGAAATTTAGATTTGGTTGCATGACGGAGCAGTCTTCTAAGGGGTTGGTGCATCATTGGCCCATTTTAGGGAAAATGATGGAGAGCATCTTATTGCAGTGCATCACTATTTTTCTTACAATGTTGAGAATAGGTGGTGTGTATGCAGTGATTTATCAATTCATGCACCTCCCATTGATTTCTTCAGAGCATGGAGAAGCACCAGTGACAGAATAGGATAGTGGGGATATTCTTAGAGTCCTTAAGCAACTTGCATACATTTCTAGTGATTGGATAAACTCACATGTTCGACATTTGTGATCGAGTATGATAGCCGGCTTTCAGGAGATGAGGAGTTCCATGAGTGGAGGATACAGACAGGGCATGATAGTTGGATGGTTATTATCATAGTAGTGTACCAAAAACATGGTATTATTTTTCTGAGATTAGTTTGGGATCATGGGACTCCAGTATCAGACAACTCAGTAGGAGACATGGTAGCGAGAGCCAATTTTTTCTCTCATGAGTTTGGCTTCCTAGTAGAGAAGTTGATTGAGTTGTTTCATATTTGGGTTTCTCTATCTATCAACAACATTCATGAGGTTTCACATGTTAGGACCTCTCAGGACAGTGGCTTGAGCATAGGGCACTTCATGTTTCATATGTTCATGTGGGATCCAGGTGGTTGGCAGGCATACCTAGTTGGTATGTATCTTTGCTCCACAAATGCAAATAGTGGTAGATTGATGGATAGTTGTGGATTGCTTGAGGACAAGCAATTTTGGGTGGGGATGTGATAATCTGCAGTAGGATCTAGCAGCTGAAACAAACCTCACAATAAAACTCTCAAGAAGTGCAGAGAAGAAGAGAAGAAAGCACTTAATAATCACTCATGAACACAAAAAATGCAGAATAGCAATATCATACATCAGCTGTGAGATGGCACTATGAAATAATGAATACAATACAATAAATGTCAATAGCATTCGAATCATGCTCAAAGTCTAGCTTGGACAACATTGGAGACATCATTCAGTCAGTATTTTCAGTCATAAATGGTCAATAGTCAGTCAAGTGAGTCTAACCGAGTCTAACAGAACCATCTAGGCATGAATCAGGGGATGGAGTCTCCAAGGAGGGCACATGAGGCTGTCAGAAGATCAAGTGGCACTCCAGAACTAGCTAACTAGGAGCTACAGGAAGTTAGCATGAGCAATCAGTGGAAGAAATGCTCAATTAATGCTCTAATTGACTGTCAGACACCTAGTAGGTGAGATAAGGAACTCTAACTAAATGATAACTCCTGGTAGGTGAGAAAAGGCGCACATGTCATGCAGGAGAGTCAATTAGGGAACAACAGGTAGGTAGGAGGGATACTGGGGGCTGAAGACAGGCTCTAGAGAGCTGAAATTAGGCTCTAGGTGCTGGGGAGACCACCAAAATGATGACTGGATGCATGCAGTTGCATGAAAATGCATGCATGATGACTGGATGCATGCAGGCATGCAAATCTGAAAAATGATGGAGAGAATATTCCAACAGGGGAGGACTGTAAAGTCCCCATTTTTATATCCCATAAGTTCGAGTGGAAAATAATTAAGTTGGGAATTATTGTCTGATAGTCACTATGCAAGTTAAGACTTAAATCAAGAAGGGGTGATGTGGGCCATATTTTTTGTAATAATAATGACCATAAATTCAAGAATGAGGTGGAATTAGTCACAAGGATACATTCTCTCCTAAAAATATTTTTTTGTAATATTTTCAAGAGAGAAATCCCATCCAAGGTGGAAGGAATCCTATCATGAAGGCATCTCATGATTTGTAACTCCCTGGGATAAAAATAACAAGTCTATGACATCTATGAAAGTATCTATGACATCTATGACAAGTTATGATAACCTATGACAATCTATGACAATCTATGACACCTATGATAACATCTATGATAGTCTATGACAAGCCAGTTTCTAAATTTAGCCAAGGAGGGAGCATGAGGGAAGAGTGGGCCCATAAGGTAGTGTAACTCCCCCAAATCAAGCTAAGCATATCCTAATTTGAATTCTAAGGAAGGATAAGGTCCATTTGAGCCAAAATAACATTATAAAGGAAGTTAATGTGTTTCAAGAATCATTCTCTGATGAAAATAGTATTTATTAATATTTTATGGATATTTTTAAGAGAGAAAACTATAGAAGGAGGGGAAAGATGAATGAAGAGTTATAAAAGAAGGGTGATGGCTCATGTGTGGGATATTTTGGAAATTTTATTTCTGATTGTAAATCTCCTAAGGATTTCAAGCTTGGGAGATGTGCCCCTTGCATTTTTGAACTAGTTTTGGTGGTGAAATATTCCACCCTAGCTAGTAGAGAGGAGGAGATCATCCAGATCTCTTCATTTGGGATTCATTGAATATGTAGAGAGGGATCATTCATATTTCTATACCGATATTCAATAATCATATGTATGTGTAATTTTGTTGCAGATATGAATAATTCATTAGTACTCCATTATTTCTATTACATTAGTGTTCCATTGTTTTAGGTGTTGTGTTGGTTCTTGGTTGAGGAGGGTGCACTAGTGGATCCCATTTATATTGAATAAAATATATATTGGTTTGAATATCATGTATATCTGATGTGGGAATGATTTGCGGGGCATAAATATCATTTGGAGTTGTCTTCTATTGATTTAGAGCTTGGAGTAGTTTACAATAAGAAACACCTTTTTTTCATTGAAAAATGTTTCCATATTCCCAATATATCGTCATTTTACCGGATCTATTCCATTCGACATCTCTTTTGGTGAAGGAGCACACCTCTACATTTTCATCTATATATTTCTTGAGCTTTGAGCTACTGTAAGAGACATTAATCATTGTAATTTTGTTCATATCAGTATTTTCATTGTCTCCTTCCATTTATAATATTGAAATATTCACAGTGATTTTATCATATTATGCTCCAATATTGGTGTTGTTGGTTGAACTATGCATAGATCTTTTGATATGGTTGTGCAATATTTCTGTAATGTGTATAAAACTTTCATATCAGCTCCCTAAAGTATTTTAGTCATTTATTGGGGTTGATTTGAGAGTTTCAGGGTTGAATTGTATTTGTTTGGGAATATTTGGGCTGATTAGGAACCGTTCGGACCAAGTTGGAATTAAAGAGCCTCATTGCAGTGAAATTCGAGCTAGTCTTTCTAGATTTGAATTTATGCTTATGGAGTTGTGCAAGGTTGATCAAATATGAAATGAATATCATTATATACTATTATATTGGACCTTGAACTTTTCTCCTTTATTTGGTGATCTGATTAGTACATTCCATGCTTCAATATGAATGATAAAAAGGTTGCATACAAAGTGTTTGACGAAAGTCATGAACCAGACTTAATAACCAACCGCCTAATTTTCATATCAGATATGAATTGGGAATACTATAGTGGTTTAAATGCACATTTATGAAGTTTCCCATCCTTGTTAGAAATATTAAATGAGTACATACATTCCACTATTATTAAAGAAAACATCTCCATTCAAAAAATTGGAAACCAACACTTTTCAAGTTGAGTAATTTGGGTTTAATATTCCTAATTTTTAATTGGGGATATTACATAATTCAATGTGTGTTGAAATTGGTTTTCTATGTTTAAGTTAAGTTTCATATAATCAATCAACATTCTATAGATAAAACTCTAAATATAATTTAAAAAAACTATACATAGAAATATCTAAATGTACTAGATAAGAGTTTTTTTATTCTAGAACCGATGATATATGAGCCCACTACTCTCCCACTATGCCACTTTAGCTTTTCCATTGCATATCAATTTTCACTCAACCCAGAGATACTAAGATATTGCATCATCTTATGTATGAATTGTTCAACATGCTTGAAACATATCATTTCTTATTTCAATCAATTTGTTTTTGTGCTATGACTAGAATAAATCACATTGTAAACTCAATTAGAAACTCACCATTACAAAGTTGTTCAAGTCTATCATGTGTGCACTGGAAAACAAAAAATGAGGGATTCATGTATAATCCAATGTAATCAAGAATATGATTGAAAACATTGGCTATGAAAAAAGTTAGATAACAATTAAAATAATTCAACCATGGTTCCATGACCAACAGTGGTGAACAATCCTTTGTTTATATCTAGCTATATTTTATAGTGTTTGGATATCCACATCATCTTTTTCAGGATCTTGCATGCAATTAGGGTTTGCATGCAAATTCTAGGGTTTGCATGCATCCTAGTCACCAGGTTGATGCCTCCAGCACCATAGCCACCTTTTGCTAGCACCCGGGAGCCACTTACTTCAGAGTTTTAGCCCTCCTAGCCTGAAAGGCACCCACTTCTCACCTACTGCCAGAGAAGGGCGCACTTGTTCACCTACCACTGCAGTTCCACTTCAGTTACACTCAGTTAGCTCCGATTCTCCCTGATTTGAGGCTAGTTTCACTCCTGACTGACTGTTTCACTTCCGTTGGACCTCCAGATTGACTAGATGACTTGTTCTGACTTCAGTTAGCCTCCCATGCGCCCCCCACTGAGCCTCCTTCCCTTAATCAGTGCTACACACTTCAGTTACACTTGTTACACTCAGTTAGACTCAGATTGACACCTGGATGACTGGTTCTTGGGCATTGATAACCACTACTGATTGATGATGAGGACTCCTATTTGGAGTCAAGCTACTCCATTCAGTGATTTTAATGACCTCCTTAGGCAATTCGAATTGCTCAGTCATTGTGATAGTTTGGATTGTAATTCATTCACCCTTTCTGGGATATTGAGCACTGCTGCATGTTTTGCACAGTTTTGCACCATATTTTCTATGTTCATCTGTTGTGATTGATTTACTTGTTCATTAGATCTGCTGTGACTAATTTTACATGGTATCAGAGCCATTGCAGGGACAAGATCTCCTTTCTACAAGTGTTTTTACAAGAAGATTTGATTGAATTGCTCAAATTGCAAAAAGTTTTGGCATGAGATATCTCAAGGGCATTCACTCCTGTGCATGCAAAGCTTGAAAATAATTCCAATACCACTCCAGAAGCTTGAGTTTCCACATAATTCCTGGATCTGATACATTGGACCCATTCAACATTGTTTGATCTCCAATCCCAAGTGTGATGCAACTCTAAAAGGGTGGATTGTTCGACCTTATTGTTCTTGGTTTATTGTGATTTGCAGGTTTATTGTCTCCATCAATTGCATTCGCTACATTGTGCATGCAAGCTCCTCTACAGCAATTGCATTCGCTACACTGTGCATGCAAGCTCCTTCTACATCAGTTTGAATCGCTCCTATCAATGGAATATTCTTCTTCAAAGCCTATCCTTACCCCATTCAATTATTTTGATTGGAAAGATGATATGGAGATCATATTACATTCAAAAGGTTACTACCGAGTCACTCTTGGTCTTGAATTGGAGCCAAACAATGTGTTAGATCGAACCAAACACTACAACAAGCTTGATGAAGCTTATGGTCTTCTTTGTCTCTCCATCTCCAAAGATCTTCACTTCCATCTCAGCGGATTGAAGACCCCAAAAGCTATATGGGAGCAACTTGAAACACTATTTGGCAAGCAGGACGAGCTTATGGCTTTTCAATTAGAGAATGATTTGATTGGCCTTAGTCCTGAGAATTTCGAGACCATTAATGAATTCTTCACAAAATTCAAGAACTTGAATATGCAGTTGAAGAACAGTGGAGTTATCAAAGAGGATAAACTATTGATCCTCTCCATTCTCAGCAAGCTTGGTAAAGATTATTTGGTGTTTGTCTCTACTTTCAATTCCGGTCGGCTAACTACCCCGAATTGGAAGATGCCTACCTTTAATGCCTTCATTGAGTCCATCACAAAATAGCATGACAAGTTGGTTCAAATGGGGTCCATAAGCTCCAAAGATTCATCCCTATATGTTCAAGGACCCAAGATCACGAATGGTAAAGGAAAGCAGAAGAAGGAGAAGCCCAAATTCGAGCCTAACAAGCAAAAGGAGAAAGGCAAACAAACGGATGCACCATCCAGTTCGAAATCCAAGCAAAAGGGCAAAGAAGGTAACCAAAAATCTAAATGTACTTATTCTAACTGTGGCTTTCATCCCGAAAGTTCATGTATGAAGAAGACTATAGATCAAATGGACCTCCTTTTGGAAAAGAACAACATAAACCTTCCTGACGGTGCAAGTAAGAAGGATAGGAATGATGATCATGAAAGAGGACAAGCACTCATGGCAATTGTTTCGAAGCCCGCTACTCTCTTGATAGATTCGGGTGCATCGAATCATATGGCTGCAAATATTGATTATTTTTCTTCATTCGATCCAAACAGATCCATCCCCATCCATTTGGGAGATGACTCAAAAATTTCTTCAAAGGGCAAAGGTACGATTCATGTAGATCATGGAAGCTTTCAGAATGTTTTCTTTGTGCCTTCCTTGGCTTCAAATCTTCTTTCTGTGTATCAAATGACACACACTGGTGAACCGAAGCAAGTTACATTCAGCCCTAATACAGTTGAAATTTCTGATATCAAAAGTGGAAGACTCGTTGCAGTTGGAAAGGCAAACCACACTGCAAAATGCTATGAGTTTTCGCACTTTATTCTGCTTGCAAAGCCCACTGCTCTTCGCACACATGGTAATGAGGTTAGTAGGATTTGGAATGAAAGATTTGGACATCTAAATTATAAATATTTGCTGCTGCTATCAAATAAATCCATGGTAGATGGTCTTACACAACTCCGTTCCTCGAAGGGAATATGCACTGGTTGCATCATTGGGAAGCACCTCGAGCACATATTCGACCGCGGCAAAGCTAGCAGAGATTCTACAATATTGGGATTGATCCATTCTGATATCATTGGTCCGCTGCCCCATATTCCATTAAATGGTTCAAGGTATGTTTTGACATTTATTGACGATTTTTCCTGCTTTACATGGGTATTCTTTCTCAAAAACAAGTCAGAAGTGCTTGGAAAATTCAAAGATTTTAAGGCTTCTGTTGAGACCGCCACTGAGAGCAAGATCAAAGCTGTTAGATCTGATAATGGTGGAGAATATATTAAATTCGAGTTGCTGCAACTTTGTGCCCAAAGCGAAATTCAGATCCAACATACAGTTCCCTACACACCCCAGCAGAACGGTGTAGCGGAAAGGAAAAATCGGTCACTGAAAGAGATGGCTACATGCATGATTGAATCAAAAGGTTTGGCTGCAAATATTTGGGATGAAGCAATCAATGTTGCTGCATATATACAGAACCATGTTCCACATTCATCCGTAAAAGGTATGACTCCTTTCGAAGCATTCTTTGGTCAAAAACCGGATGTGTCAAATTTGAGAGTTTTTGGCTCTACTGCATGGGCTAGAATTCCTTCTGAGAAGAGACGAGCTTTGGATCCACAAAGTACCGAGTGCATACTAATAGGATATGGGGAAGAATCAAAATCATATAAACTCATGGATATCAGATCTAAAAAGATATTCATAGAGCGCAGTGTGCAATTTGAAGAACCGCTTCAAGAATTGCAACTAGTCAAGGAGAAGACTGCCGATTCACCGCCTTCACCAGAAGAAGATCCGTGCAACGATAATGAAGGTATGAGTTCTGATATTTCTGATATTGTAGTAGCATATGATTATCATGACATATGAGGTTCGGAATCCAACCATTATGATCCTCCTCAGTTACCAAAGTGGGCCCAAAACACTCTTCAATCTGCTGGTTAGAATCTTGGAAATCCTGCTGATCCGAGACGAACAAGAGGATACTTTCAAAGAGCAGGTATGGCTCTTTCTATTGTTGATCCATTTCTTCCTAAGATTTTTTATTTGATGGCTGGTTCAGATCCTACATCATACTATTCTTCTCATCAAGATCTGAGATGGAAAAGTGCCATGGATGAAGAGTACAGTTCTCTTCAAAATAACAACACATGGGAGCTAGTTTCTCTTCCACCTGAAAGAAAATTAGTGAAGTGTAAATGGGTCTACCGTACTAAAGTTGCTGCTGATGGCACTATCAGCAAATACAAAGCAAGGTTGGTGGAAAAAGGTTTCTCCCAAGTCCAAGGAGTGGACTACACTGAGACTTTTGCACCAGTTGCAAAGATGGATTCCATCCGCCTTGTTTTAGCTATTGCCGCATCCAAGCACTGGGAAGTGCACCACATGGATGTGAAGAGTGCATTTTTACATGGAGACCTTGCTGAAGAGGTATATATGCAGCAGCTAGAGGTTTATACATCAGATCCATCATTGGTTTGCAGATTGAAGAAATCTTTGTACGGGTTAAAACAGGCCCCAAGAGCTTGGTACGCAAAGATGGACTCCTTCCTTCTTTCTCAGAATTTCCAAAGATGCAAATCTGATCCGAATGTGTATCTTCGGCGAGTTAAAGGTAATTTGTTGGTTATTTTACTTTATGTTGATGATCTTCTCATTACTGGTAGCACTCTTACTTCAATAAACAAGCTAAAAAATGCCCTAAATCTAGCTTTTGACATGAGCGATTTGGGCTTGCTGAGTCACTTTTTGGGCTTGGAGATAGCTCAAAATTTTGATGGGATCACTATATCTCAGCAAAAATATGCTTCCGACCTGTTATTGAAGTTTAATATGTCTGAATGTAAGGTAGCCCCATTCCCATTCCTCTCAGGAATCAGTCTTGAGGAGGGAGATTCTACACCACTTGCAAATTGCAGTATGTATCGACAGTTGATTGGTTCACTACTTTATTTGACACACTCACGGCCTGATATCTCATATGCCGTGAGTGCCATGTCAAGATATATGTAGCAGCAACATGAGCTTCATTGGCGAGCAGCCAAGCGGATCTTGCAGTATGTGCAAGGTACGAGACAGTTTGGCATACATTATGCTGCAGATTCTGAGCTTGATTTCATTGGTTTTACTGATTCAGATTGGGCAGGTGATAGAATTGAAAGGAAGTCCACTTCCGGTTATGTTTTCATGATTGGTCATGGTGCTATTTGCTGGTCCAGCAAAAAGCAAGCAGCCATTGCACTTTCTTCAGCAGAGGCAGAGTATCGAGGGGCAGTCAATGCCTGCATTCAGGCAGTTTGGTTGTAGGGTATTCTTTCCGAGTTTGGTTTTGGTGGCACTACTTTGACTGTCCTATTTTGTGACAATCAAAGTGCTATCAAGATCTCCACAGATCCAGTTCAGCAGCAGAGGACTAAACACATTGAGATTCATATGCATTACATTCGACAGTTGGTGCATGACCGCACCATCATTCTGCAATATTGCCCTACTGATGAGCAAATTGCAGACATCTTCACCAAGAGATTCACTGAGAAGAAGTTCTACTACCTTCGTTCACTTTTGGGGGTGAGTTCCATCATGGTGGAGACAGATTGATTGATTATTATGCTTTAGCTTGAGGGGGGGCTTTCTTCCCACTGGGTTTTCCCTCTTTCCTCACTTAGTTTATTTTCAGCATTTTTGGATTATTGTATTGGGGTGACCTTTGCTCTTAGTTACTAGGGCCCCACATTATTTTTTGCACATCATAGTCTAGCTTGAGGGGGGGTGTTCGGATATCCACATCATCTTTTTCAGGATCTTGCATGCAATTAGGGTTTGCATGCAAATTCTAGGGTTTGCATGCACTTTGCATGCATCCCAGTCACCAGGTTGATGCCTCCAGCACCTTAGCCACCTTTTGCTAGCACCCGGGAGCCACTTACTTCAGAGTTTTATCCCTCCTAGCCTGAAAGGCACCCACTTCTCACCTACTACCAGAGAAGGGCACACTTGTTCACCTACCACTGCAGTTCCACTTCAGTTACACTCAGTTAGCTCCGATTCTCCCTGATTTGAGGCTAGTTTCACTCCTGACTGACTGTTTCACTTCCGTTGGACCTCCATATTGACTAGATGACTTGTTCTGACTTCAGTTAGCCTCCCATGCACCCCCCACTGAGCCTCCTTCCCTTAATCAGTGCTACACACTTCAGTTACACTTGTTACACTCAATTCGACTCAGATTGACACCTGGATGACTGGTTCTTGTGCATTGATGACCACTACTGATTGATGATGAGGACTCCTAGTTGGAGTCAAGCTACTCCATTCAGTGATTCGAATGACCTCCTTAGGCAATTCGAATTGCTCAGTCATTGTGACAGTTTGGATTGTAATTCATTCACCCTTTCTGGGATATTGAGCACTGCTGCATGTTTTGCACAGTTTTGCACCATATTTTCTATGTTCATCTGTTGTGATTGATTTACTTGTTCATTAGATCTGCTATGACTAATTTTACATATAGTTGGTTTCCTTCATCCATAGTTCACTGTCCTAAATTCCTTAAATGAAACATTTCTTTCAATATCTTCTATTTCTTTTATGCTTAACTTATATTTCTTTGTAAAATAATTAGGTGGTACAACATTATTAAATTCAACTTATGTCAGAATCACTTTGTGTTCATAAATAAAAGATTCATTGCAATTTGTAAATCCTTATGTGCATTTAAATATATGATCAACACTTTAGAGTCATATCCATCCTAGTAATTACAACATTATATGTTTATAAATGTTTCACAAAGTGAACATGATTCCTTTTCATACGATCGATACTAGTCTTTTTAATTAGCACCAAGCTTGATAAGCAAATGTTATGTATCTAGACTAGATCTTTCTTACCTGCAATTTCTACATTGCAGGGTATCCCTACAATTTTCAACAAGTAGAGGTGACAACATGTTAGGAACCCATGTCTTTACTTTGTTAGTATGTTGTTGTTGGACGCATATGCTTTGTAAGTCGTCCCGTAGTATTTGTTGATCAATAGTTTGTGTTATTGTTGTTGGCGCATATGCTTTGTAAGTCACCCGTAGTATTGTTGATCCATAGTTTGTAACGGCCCATGGTTTTGATCCATAGTATTGGCGCCTAGAATTAGTATATAAGTGTGTGTTGAGACCTATGAAGGCACTGTGAAGTTAATTGTATTGAGCTTGCTCAAGGAGGTTGCCCCCTCGAAGTGGCCTGTGATCAATATAAAAGTGATTCTGAGTTCTGTCATTTCTGTTATTTCGCATATTCTTGTTAATTAATTGTTACAGGTGCATCACATCTGGTATCAGAGCACTTTCTTGGGCTCGCTGGGTGAAATTTCTGCCAAAATTTTTTTTTTGCATCTGTTGCAGGTTCGGATTTGGGAATAATCCCTATCCGCTTAACTGTGGGAAGTACTTGGGCATAAGCCCTAAAACTCATTGTGAGGAGTACCACAGGAACCCCGAAGTAGCTGGCCCATTGAGAGGACCTACCAACGAAAAGGGCAACAACCCCTACCTGATTGACTAGTTCCCACCCGTGAGGTAAACAAAGAGCTGTCGTTTGTGGCAAAGCGGTTATCAGTTTTACCTGAGCCGTGGAGTGAGGGGTACTGCCCCAATACGCAAGCCGTCAGACAGCATTGGTGGCCGAGTGAAACCCCTGAACTGTTAGGAAGCCGCACATACCTGGGGTCCATATCTACTTTCAGCTAAACTATTGTCGATCACTGCTACGCTGTTTCAAATCCATTTTGCAAGCCGTTCCAGATCCAGTCGTTCGGCATTGTTCCAGATTCCTTCCGAGCCGTAGCCGCTCCAGTCTGTTAAAAAAAAAAAATCCGAGCCGTAGTCGCTCTTGTCTGAAGAAGAAGAAAAAAAAAGAGTATAAAATTCAGTTTTTTCTCCATATCTCCCTTGTTTTACCTCTGTTTCCCTTGAAATTTTCAGGGAACCCCTATCATTCCATTCTGCATATTTCATTCCTGAGGACCCTATCCTCAATTCCCCTTCCTACAGCCCGAAATCCCACATTTGTCTATTTTTAGGGTTTGCCATAACTTCCTCAGATTTCACCCAATCACCTTCAAATTTTACCACAGAGTTCCTTTCTGAATTCTGCTTCTTTGTTCCCCTCTGCCAAATTTTCCCATTCTTTCACCCCGCTTCTGAAATCCTCATTTTTGCTTCCCTGTCTATCCAATAGTGTCCAAAACCTAGTCAAATCCCAATTACCCTTCTGATTTTTTCCCAAATCCAAATTTTCCCTTACTGAAGTAGTTCTTGTTTTTGTTTTCCTACCCAGTCAACCAAAAAAAAAAAAAATCCTGGTTATGGTTGTCACCCGTGCAGGAGCAAAAACCATGGAGGACGCATTTGCAGCCATCCAAGCCAAACTCCAGGATCTGGATGAAAAATTTCTCGGTCTCCATCTTGAACATTCAGCTATGAACAACAAACGACAGTCTGAGTCTTCAGCAGACAATGGGTTCTCTTCTTCCAGCAATTTTCGTGGTCCGAAGCTTGATTTTCCTCGCTGCAATGGTACCGATCCAACTGGATGGATCTATCGTGCAGAACAATATTTCAATCTGCATAATACTTTTGATGTCAACAAAGTTCCGTTGGCATCCTTTCATTTGGAACAGGAAGCTCTTCAATGGTACCGTTGGTACATCAAGGCTCATCCAGAGCCCAATTGGCCAGACTTTTGCCAGCTCCTTTTGCAACGATTTGGTCCTAGTGCTTTTGATGACTTCACATGAGCCCTCACTAAACTTCGCCAAACTGGCACTATGAGAGAGTATCAAACCGAATTTGAGAATCTAGCCAACCACACCGAATGATTGTCTAATGAATTTGCAGGAGTTGTTTTATCAGTGGTCTAAAGGATGCCATCCGCTCTGAGGTCAAAATGTTCTGTCCCAACACAATGATGGAAGCACTAGCGTTGGCTAAGTTGGCAGAAGACAAGATTGCAACCCAACAACGCTCTAAGCCCACTTTTGTTCTCTTCCGAAATATGGGTTCTCAGTGACCACCTATACCGTAGGCTCCTCGACCAACTCCTATCAAGCATTTGTCTAAAACAGAGATGCAAGCACGCAGAGAAAAGGGGCTTTGCTATAATTGTGATGAGAAATTCACTCGGGGACATAGATGTGTTCAGCAAAAGCTCTATCTCCTGGATGTGGAGTCTCCACCTACCTCTGAAATGGGTGACGAATATCTAGAAACACTGGATGCTCCGGTCGACATTCGGGAACCGCCTATTGACCCTCCGTCTCAGGATGACCAGCCAGAGATATCTCTCCATGCTTTAGCTGGAATCACCACCCCCCAAACAATGCGGTTCAGGGGTTACTTCAAGAATCTTCCTCTTACAATACTCATTGATTCTTGTAGCACTCATAATTTCATTGACCCTCAGATCGCCAAACAAGCTGATTGTTTTATCCATCCTTGCTCCAACTTTGAAGTCATGGTTGCCAATGGGGGCACCTTACCTTGCAAAGGGAAGTGTCGAAATGTGCGTATCTCTATGGGAGATTATACCTTGTGCTCTGACATGTTTGCCTTGCCCTTAGGCGGATGTGATGTGGTTTTGGGCGCTCAATGGCTATGCACACTCGGCCCTATCTTATGGGATTTTGCCAAACTTTGGATGCAGTTTTCCCTCAATGGACACAAACACACATTGACAGGATTACAACCAGGTTCTCTCAGCATCATCAGTTCACATTGCATGGAAAAACTCCTCAAGAATAATTCACATGGTGTCATCGCTCAGATCCATTCCATCCAGATGCAACCATCCACGGTCTCCACTACTCCTTTGGATCTACAACAAATTCTGGATCGATATACAGGTGTCTTTGCTGAACCAGTGGGATTGCCACCTTCCAGGCCAGAAGACCATCGTATTCAGCTCCATCCTGGCAGCGTTCCTCCCAACATCAGGCCCTATCGCTACCCATTTCACCAAAAAACGGAGATTGAAATGCTTGTTCGGGACTTATTGAAGCAAGGTATTATTCGCCCAAGCACTAGTTCCTTTTCTTCTCCCGTTATTCTTGTCCGCAAAAAAGATGGGTCATGGCGCCTCTGCATTGACTTCCGAGCACTTAATCACCTCACCATCAAGGATAAGTTTCCAATTTCGGTTGTTGATGAGCTTCTTGATGAGCTTCATGGGGCTCACTTTTTCTCCAAGTTGGATCTTCGCTCTGGGTATCATCAAATTCGGGTTCATGAGGATGATATCCCTAAAACAGCTTTCCACACACATGATGGCCATTATGAGATTTTGGTCATGCCCTTTGGACTCACTAATGCTCCTTCCACATTCCAGGCCTTAATGAATAAAATATTTCGACCCTAATTGCGGAAATTCATTCTAGTATTCTTTGATGATATCCTCATCTACAGTAAAACATGGGATGAACATCTCCAGCATTTGGATCTTGTCATGCAACTTTTCTCTGACCATCATCTCCATGCCAAGCAGTCTAAATGTGTTTTTGGACAGAAGGAAGTTGAGTATCTCGGGCACATTATCTCAGCACAAGGGGTTCGCGTGGATCCTGCCAAAATCGATGCCATGAACAATTGGCCGCATCCTCAGACACTCAAGAGCCTTCATGGTTTTTTGGGGTTGACTGGCTACTACCGCAAGTTTGTTAAGGATTATGGGAAGATTGCAGCTCCATTAACTGCTCTATTAAAAAAGGATGCCTTCACATGGACACCTGCTGCTCAGTGTGCATTTGACAAACTAAAACAAGCTATGTGTACTACACATGTGCTAGCTATGCCCGATTTTTCCAAGCCCTTCACTATTGAGAGTGATGCTTGTGGAAATGGACTTGGTGTTGTTCTCCTTCAATATGAACACCCCATTGCGTTCACCAGCAAAGCCCTTTCAGGTAAGAATTTAGCTGCCTCTACCTATGAGAAGGAAATGATGGCTATTTTGCATGCAGTACAAAGTGGCACCCATACCTATTAGGAAATCATTTCTGCATCAAGACTGATCACCAAAGTCTGAAATATTTCTTGGACTAGCGTGTCTCCTCCCCAGCACAACAGAAATCGATTAGCAAACTCATGGGTTATGACTATGAGATCACTTACAAGAAGGGTAAAGACAATATTGTGGCAGATGCTCTTTCTCGCACATTTGATGCCCAAGGTTCTCTTTCAGCTATTTCCATGCCTATTCCAAATTGGTTGCAATCTATTCAACAGGGTTATGTCAATGACTCCTCCTTATCTCAAATCATCCAATGCTTGACCAACAACCCTTCTGTTGTACCACATTACTCTTGGGATGGTGCTTCTCTGCGATACAAGGGTCGTCTGGTGCTTCCCCAAAGCATAGATCTTCAACAGGCTGTCTTCTATGAACTCCATGCTTCTCCATCGGCAGGGCACTCTGGGTTCCTCAAAACGTATGAACGAGCACGGCGTAACTTCTTTTGGCAGGGCATGAAAAGGACAATTCAACAGATGGTGGCCGAATGCGATACCTGCCAGTGCAATAAGGGTGAAACAACACTCCTTCCCAGATTGCTTGAACCCTTGCCCATACCTACACGGCTTTGGACAGATATTTCTATGGATTTCATTGAAGGGCTCCCTAAATCTGGCGGGAAGACAGTGATTCTCGTTGTGGTTGATCGCCTCTCCAAATATAGTCATTTTTGTGCTTTCAACCATCCCTATACAGCCTCCTCCGTCGCTCAAATTTTTCTGGACCAGATCTTTCGTCTTCATGGCATCCCTTCTTCCATTGTCTTGCATCGTGATGCGACTTTCACCAGTCATTTTTGGACAAAACTATTTCGCCACACTGGCACCAAACTGAAGATGAGTTCAGGATATCACCCACAAACAGATGGTCAGACTGAAATTGTCAATAAATGCTTGGAAACTTATCTTCGTTGCTTCACCTCTGAACAACAACATCAGTGGGCAAAATGTCTCCCTCTCGCTAAATGGTGGTACAATACCTCTTACCACACTGCCTCTAAAATGACCCCATATGAAGCAGTCTATGGTCAGGCACCTCCAGCTCTGCTTCCATACACCCCCACCAGTTCACCAGTTCAGGAAGTTGACACGGTCCTTCGAAACCGCGATCATATTCTGCGCATTTTGCGGGACAATCTTCACATGGCAATAAATCACATGAAGCAACAAGCTGATCAGCACCGTTCTGAGTGCACTTTTCAAGTCGGCGCTATGTTTTTTCTTCGTCTCCATCCATACAAACAATCATCCTTGAAACTCAAAGGGCGTCATAAGCTCACTCCAAAGTTCTATGGGCCATATCGGATTCTTCAGAAGATTGGGTCCGTTGCTTATAAATTGGAACTTCCTCCTTCTTCCCGCATTCATCCAGTCTTTCATGTCTCTTGTCTGAAGAAAGTTCTTGGCACCAACATCAGTGGACAAACGATTTTACCCGAACTGGATAATGAAGGATCCATTCTTTTCGAGCCAGAGGCCATCCTCAATCGGCGTACGCGTCAGCTTCGCTCTCGCTCTATCACAGAGGTCTTTATTCAGTGGCACAGCATGCAACCAGAGGATGCTACATGGGAACCACTCCTTCATATTCAACAACAATTTCCACATCTAAAGCTTTGAGGAAAAAGCTTTTTTGAAGGGGGAGGGGATGTTAGGAACCCATGTCTTTACTTTGTTAGTATGTTGTTGTTGGACGCATATGCTTTGTAAGTCGTCCCGTAGTATTTGTTGATCAATAGTTTGTGTTATTGTTGTTGGCGCATATGCTTTGTAAGTCGCCTGTAGTATTGTTGATCCATACTTTGTAACGGCCCATGGTTTTGATCCATAGTATTGACGCCTAGAATTATTATATAAGTGTGTGTTGAGACCTATGAAGGCACCGTGAAGTTAATTGTATTGAGCTTGCTCAAGGAGGTTGCCCCCTCGAAGTGGCCTGTGATCAATATAAAAGTGATTCTGAGTTCTGTCATTTCTGCTATTTCGCATATTCTTGTTAATTAATTGTTGCAGGTGCATCACACAACATAGGGATAATTCTACAACAACCTCTATTTCTCTCTTGATCCATGTAAAGCTAAAAACAAATGGACACATTGAAGTGAAAGCTTTAAAAATTGATTATAATGAAATTGGTTTAGATCACAATATTGAATTCATTAAATCTTCTAAAATAAATGACATATGTATAAGGATGGTTCCCATGAAAGATATTTATGCATATGAAAATAATTGGTTTGTGTACACACAACAATATGTGCAGATATAGATGTTGCATATGTAAGGGAAGATAAAAATTTCATTTCCATGTCTCACTCTGGAAGGTAAGCAAATATTTCCAAGACATAAGTGATGAGGACATAATCTGTTGTATGACATTATATATGTATATGTATCTATGTGATTTAAGTCCTTAAAAGTGTAATTATGTGACTAAGGTTCTAAAAGACTAAACTTATTTGAATATACCACTAAGTTGATTCTTGGGTTAGAATATTGTTTGTATTCATGGGCTCAACAAGAGGTGCTTGATCCTCTAGAGGAGAGGCGCCATAGCTATCATTTCCATTTTACTAAGCTTAAATAGAGGTTTTTATTTGTGTTCTTGACTATAGTGGCAAGAGTTGGTATTGGCTTTATCATCATAGGCCTGCAAAACTTGAAATAAAACATGTCCAATAGAGTTCATCTTAATTATTGACCTCTATTGTAAGTCAACACAATATTTTAATCTACTTGAGAGATTAAAACAACATGAATTCAATATCATTTTCAAAATCAAGCAAACATGTTCTTTTGTTCTCTCATTCAAGTCTCCATCTTCTCCTTTTATAGAGGCTAAGAAGGTAGATGAAAATACACTCACTACCTTATAATATAATATAGTAAATGAAATTGAAGAAAATAATAATAAGTGGATGAGTATCAAGTGAAATTTCACTTGGTCTAACATAGACTAAGGTTACATAAGTAAACTAAAGGCCCACCGTTTGTCTATTGTGCACACATTTAGCATCAACAAGATGTAATTTCTTGAAGATCAATAAATTCCTTATCTCCATCATTCATATTTAATAACTGGAGCTAATTAAATGAAATATGAGTAGTAAATAAATATAAACACATCATTCAACATATGATTGTAAATAACAACAAATATATATTAAAATCAAGCTATCATTTGCAGTTTCTAAAAATATATATAATCCAAAAACAAATACATGTCCACGCCTAATGATAATTAAATATGTCATTTTCAAGCCACAAGAGTGCCAATGTAAATTACCAATAGCTATACAATAGGTGGTTCATAAGGCATATCATAATAACGTTCAAAATTGACACCATTAACCAATGGAATAATCATTGCACATACTAAATTGGAAGGAAAATTCATTCTCCTTTCCTACTAATAAGTAAAAGAAACTAAAGGCTTCCTACCTTGACATTCAATTCCCATAATTAATATTGATGCAAACCCGATCTTATGCATTTATTAATCTTAATCAATCATGCATCATTCATCACAAAGCAAGCTACAGGGAAATAATTTGAATGCAACAAAGTAGTATAAGACTGCAATTATACTATGCACATATGAATTGATGAATTATGAATAGGTGAAAGGGAATATCTACTAGAAAGTAGAATAGAATTTGTGCCTCATCATGATATTTAGTTCTTTCCTTCATATCCATTCATTGATCTCATAATTGAATCCTATTAAGAAAACTAGTTTACAATTAAAGTAGATTATTCACATAAATGGTGACATTAAACACTATCAAATACAAGACTATGCACCCTAGGTTTTAAAACTTGGAATACACCTCATATACAATCCATATGTATATCAAGATGCGCAATGCTAAGGTTATGCATTGGTATTTTTTTATCATAAACCTCTTCTAATGATGCTTCATAAGCCTCATCTCAAAAAAACCATGAAGGAGTGTAGAACAAAACCTAGACAAGAACATAAATAGGCAGAAAAAATGAAAATCAAAACAAATGTGTTTGCTTTATTCGTAAATAAAGGAATTTATATATCCTTTTGAAAAGGGACTATGTAGTGATACTTAACCCATAAATTAAATCACAACAATGATATAGAACCCTTAAGTTTCATAAATAACCAATATCCATCCACAACAAAAATATACACAAGAATATAGAGATAACCCTTAAGGTAGGGTAATGCCATCAAATACTACTTAAGGAAAGAATCATTCAACAAGACATGCACGGTACAATAAATTTGATCTGACATATCTCATACAATGATACTCATGTTTATTTATACTTTCTCACGAGTATGTCTAAGGGTCCTATGCCAACCACCCCTTATTATTATATTATTCCCTCTAACTAACTAGTGGGCCTATTTTTTACCCACCAACTACTAAGTGCAGTTATTCCATTATTATGGCCACATTACATACATTATCCCCTTGGGTACCTCCCTAGGTACCGCATATTATCATCCCTAGGTTCATTTCATTCCATCGCCCTTCGCTTGTTTCTTCCTCGAAACATGGGGAGAATACATATAATATGATCTACTAAGAAATGTAGCCAGTTGATGCCAAGAATGAGCATCCATCCATCCTAATGAAATGTGGAAATGGGATGCACTTGCTTATAATTTTCCACCTCGAGTTTGATTCTAGTTGTTCCTTTGGTTCCATGTTGTTGCTATGCTATTCAGATATATCCATGCATTTCATTTAATCCTCCATGTTCTATCATATTGGTTTCCTTTTTGGATCTATGTTTGTTAATGCTCCCAACCTTGCCTCGATAACTATCGTTTCTCATGGTGGTGTGGGTTCTAATATATTGCAACCTTAGCAACTTTGTTTGACTCTTGAACCTATTGTTATGTGGGCTCGTGTATCTCATTAGCTTATTCTTCTTTTTTTATGTCCTTCTTTGGTATTTTCTTCATGTTCTTCTAGAGATTTTTATTCTTCTTATTCAACTTCAAACTCTTTATCTTCCATATCTGTAGACACTTTAAATATTTGATCTGCAATGACTTCTTCATCTGCCCCCTTATTCCTTTCTTGTATAGTAAGAGAAATATCCCACAATGTAATTTTCTTTTTCAGATACCAAAGCTTCAAGAAATTCTTTTGCACATTAATATTAATGGTACCAACTGATTCCATCCAAGGATATCCCAAAACAACATCCACATCATCCATATTGATAGCATGAAAGTATGAGTGCAACACATATTTATCCATGCTAATCTTCAAATATTAAAAAAGTAAAACATTTTCACCCTCAACATTTGTGCTTTAAATATTTTATGCAATGACTTGTAACCTTTTAGCCAAATTGACATTGATGAGATTATACTTGCTGCTAGGTTTTACATAAATAATAACATTTTCTTCCTGAATACATCCATAACCATGTAATGAAAATGTGTACATGTAATGTCCCCCAAATTTTATTATTAACCATTGAAGAGAAATAATTAATTTTGTCCTATAGTTTCTATGTACAAATTAAATTATTCATGAAAGGATGATGTAGGCCCACAAATTAGAATATTTAATTATCAAATATTTGTTTAATGAATTGGAAATGGTTAGCGTGGCTCAAGAGGGTGCATAGGAGGATGGATAAGATCATATGATTTGTTTCCTTTGATAAATATAAGTAAAAGCAGCTAAAAGTAGAAAAGGCAGCTAAAAGCAAGAAACCATCATAAAGCAAGAAAAGTAGCTAAAAAGTGGAAAGGCGGCAGAAAAGTGGAAAGAAGAAGTTTCCAAATTTTTCTAATAAAGGAAAAGAAACAATTAGTAACTATCAATAAATAAAGCAAGGAATCTAGGAAATGTTTTCCTAATTTCGAATTAGAAAGGGGGGGATAACTTCTATTCTCTCATGAAAATAATATTAATTATTATTTTATTGATATTTTCATGAGAAAAATATAGAAGGAAAGAAAAGGTAAATGAAGAGTTATAAAAGAGGTATGAGTGCCCTAGTTCACATCTTTTGGCCATTTTTTCATTTCTATTGAGAAGCTCTTCACTTTTCTAGACCTGGGAGATGTGCCCCTTGTCACACAGTTGGGAGATGTGCCACTTTTGTCCATTGTAGCTAGTTGCAAGAAATCTTAGCTAGTGACAGAGGAGTTGGGAATTCATCCTTTCTCATTGAGAATATTGTAGATACAACAAAACCATAATGTTCTACAACATATCCATAATGTCCGATGTACCATTCAAGATCCAGTTAGTGATCTAAAGCTAGTGGTATCCAATTCTAGTGTGAGTTCCAGTAGTTCTTCTTGAAGCAGTCCAGGAAAATGATGGATGGAACTCCCATGAGCCACGATAGTTGTACCTAAAACAATGTAATATATTATGCAGTTCATTCCATCATATGAATACATATCTATCCTTATCCTACTTCTATTATCTTCTATTATCGGTATCTTTCCTCTCTCATGTGCAATTTCATTGGAATAATGAACATATCATAAGTCTGGTTGTAATAACATATATGGTGATTTTCTATAATTATGAAAAAGGGTGTTTCCAGTCACTGTACATTTTTTTGAATCTGATCCAAGCATCATATCAAGAATTTTTGGTTCTCAGGCATCATTTGGGAACAATAGGCAATTAGGTTGCACAAACCACTGCCGAAAATTGACTAGTTTTGTGTTAGGTCATAACTACCCATCCTAAATGATTCCAAACTTCTAAAACAAAGATTGATTTATTAGTTGACATGTTTTTGGTCCCATCCATTTCCTCACACTAGAAACTAGTTGGAAATTGACTAGTTTCACCTCCCATAAACCAATATTGCTCCTCATCACCCAATCTAGCAATCTAGCGCCTAATTGTTGAACATACTAAATTCCAATTGAAGGTTGTGACCCTTACTATTTATTTACTTCCATTATTGCACCATAATTCGTTGAGTTTCCACGTAATTCCTAGGGCTATTTCCTTGAATCCTTTGGTTTAGCCAAAGGAGTCTTCCCAGGTGTGATGTACTCAGAGAATGTGCATATTGTCGAAATTAAGGGTAGATCCACCTTAATCCAAGTCTTTATGTAGGTTTTATTAATTATGTTTTAGAACCTATATTCCCTCCATGAGACATTTGTTAAGGTCTAGGAGTATTTGGGGAATTGGTAGAAGACTAGTTCCAATTTGCCATTTACTAGCTAGTCACTGTGTTAGGTCAAGGTTGCATGCAAAGTGTTTGTGAAAAGTTCCAAATCATACCTGCATAAATAATATTTCCAATCCTTCATATAATACCTAAAAATTGTCATAATAGAGGACCTAAACCATTCCCCATGGGCTGTATTATCTAAATCATATTCCGATCATGTCTCCCTATGCCTAGTTTGGAGCAAAAACACCTAGTCTTGAGGAATTTTGATTTCTTGAGTTGGGAGTTGAGTTAATATTCCCAAATTTCAGATTGGGGATATTATAGTGGTATCATAGCATGGTCACATGCACTTGTGCATTGTGAACATCAGTTGAAGAAGAATATTTTGCAAAATGAGGCTTGTACCAGTAGTTGAAGATAATCTTGAGCAGTATGAAGAAGAAGAGTTAATCTACATAGATGGAGGTTTGAATATGTCACGGGGAGAGGATGAATTATTCCGTGAACCAATATACAGAAGAGACAAAAGTCCTAATCCACCAATGGATATCCAAGAAGATATATTAAAAAGGAATATGACATTAATTAAAAACATGCCTCACCATTATCAAGAGTACCTAGATTTGAGTGGGAATATCTATACAACTATGTCCTTCAAATATTATTATAATTGTGAGTATGGATTTTGTCCATAGAATGTTGATGAGGATTCTTTTGAGAGTAGAAAACCATCCATAGAGGAAACAGGTTGTTCCACCTCTCAGAGTAAAGGATAAGAAAAGATGACCAAATGTGAAGCTTCATTTGAGCCATTTTCATATAGTGGAATCATGGGATTCTTTGGGTTTTATTCAAGGAGAGACTCCAAGAATATTGATCCTAAGACAACCAACGGGGAAGCTTCATCAATTTTCTTGAAGAAGCAAGAGAAAATAAAAAATCAACCATCAAATGAAAAAAGCAGCAGTCTCTCAAGAGAAGAACCACGTGGTTCCTCTAGTGAGTGAATTGAACAAAAAGAAGAATCATGATAAAGTATGAAGGTAAATCTGATTTTTACAGAAATAATGTTTTCTTACATCAACATGAGGCAGTCCACAATTCTTGCAATGGAAATGATAGCATAGAATTTTATGATGCTAATGTGGGTGTTAAGGATGAATGTGATGTTGTGGATGTGCACCACAAGCAATTTGACAATATATTGCAGCCCTTAGAAAATATGCACATAACCCTTCTTAATGAAGGTTGCACATCTAATGAGCATGATCAACACCCCACTAAGTCAACTACTAAGGAGACTGAAGAACATTGTAGAATGGAAGGCCAAGCCAAAATGCAAGAGGTTGTTGACAATGTGGAGAGTGAATCCACTCTTGGACACCCAAGCTTCTTTGTTGGTGAGTTTGAGATCACTACAAAGGAGATGGGATATGGGATTGGTGGTGGTGAAAAAACTTGTGGGGCATATTTAGAGGAAGAGAAAAGATTAGCCCTTCGAAAATCATCAAAACTTCATCAGGAAGCAAAGGGAAACCACACACCAGTTGAGAGAGAACCTGAAAGTTGGGTGGAAGAACAGGCCATCATCAATCCACCACATGAGACAACAAAGGTGACACAAAGGTATTGTCACAATTCTGATTTTTGTATTCCTTTGTTAAAATTGAGATGGAAGCCACTTCTTATGAGAAGATTGGCATGTAAGAGTCTTCCACTGTTGAGAGTCAAAATTTTGGTATCAAGAAAGAATGCAGTGTGAAGGCCGAATTGATAGATGAGAGTGTATATGAATCACAAGAGTTGGATGCACACATATGTGGAAGCATACATAGTGCTCTTAAGGAGCCATTGAGTGACTTAGAGAACCAACACTTGGTCACAGAAGAAAGGTTACTGTAAGCCTTGTCCATAAATGATGATGCAAAAAAATGCATTGAAAATCTTATTGGAAGGATTCAGTTGGATGAGAGACAAGGAGGATTTGTGGAAATATACTCTAGTTCCGAACTATGTGTTACAACGTAATCTTCCACCTTGTGAGAATCAGCACTCTTTGGCCTAGAGGATCCATTCCACTGAATCAGAACCATTGTATATCCTCCAGACACTATTTTTCCCTTGTACACTTGCTGCATCATTACAGTATGTGTACCCGCGAGTTGCATCACTATAGCCCGCGGGTAGCATGTAAAATAGTAAAAATCACTAGTTTATTACTTTTTACTCCCAAAAAGCGGTCATTGGGTGACCTTTGACTCTCCATCTTCCCAAGAAACTCCTCGATGTGTCCTTTCACTTACCTTTGAGAGGACTATATATTGAGCACATATGGCTTATGGACGGGAGGAGAAAGAAGAGCAAGAGAACTCTAGTGGATTTTTGACCAATCTTGAGTCTACACTCATTGATCCTTGTAGCTGTGAACCCTTTATGTTCACCTTCCAAAATCCTATTCTAGTTTGAGTTTTCCATTCCATGGAGGATTGAAGTGGTGGAGGCATAAGTGGATTGATCCAGATCTTGGTTCAAATTGGTTGTCGGCAAGAGGTTGTATCACATTGTACTTCTTCTTGTTTATTAATAGAAATACTCATATTTTTGTCCATTAATGTTGTAAATGTTGTTTATCTTACATTGGGTTGCATTTACTTGTTATATCATGGGCCATTGCTATTGATGATGTTAATTCCATTTATATATTATATGTACTTGTTGTATATTGGCCGTCAAGACTAATTTGCAGATTCAAGTGCATGGATTGAAAAGCTCCAATGGGGATCTACATCAAACGTTTGGATCGAGGTTGGTTATATTCTTCATTATCTTAGCATTGTCATTTATATAGCATAGAATTGGGAATTGAGTTGATTTATGGTAGTCAGCTGTCTGTTGTGGTCTACCCCAAGACATAGTGAGTTTTGTCCAACACAGAAATGACGATGCCTCAAATTTTAGTTGTTGATTCCGGGAGCTACAGGCGTCTGATCGTCGAACCGTCAGGAGTAGGTTGGTAATCTCATACCCACCTTCCATTTTAATGCTTTTATTTCAAATTTCATTGGTTGGATTTTTAGTTTCGCCAAGCCCTAAATGGCTTCAGCGCTACTCGTGGGATACTTCTATGCGGGTCGCGGGTAAGGCATCATACTCGCAGTCAACGCATAGGTTGACCGTGGGTACCCGGAATCGTATGCAAATTTGCCCGTGGGTACGGCCATGAAGTTGATTTTGAAAATGAAACTAACTAAAATCTTTGTTTTCTCTCACTTCGGGATGGTTCAAGAGTGGAGGGAGAGGGAACATGACCTAGTAGATGAGGCTGTTCATAACAATCTGCGTGCATAGCAAGCACTGCAAGCATGTGGCTTATACAAATTCTGGAGCATAGGGGGTTTGAGGGCCCAAAACCTATTGCTCTAGCGTTTGATAGACTATTGGAATGTTGTTGCATAGAACTTCAACCTGGACGGGAAAATACTTTCACTGGAGGTGGAAGATATCTATTTCATCATAGGTTTGTTCCACCGAGGTGAGGTAGCAAGCCTTCGGTCTCGAACTATGGGTGGTGGGATCACCATCCCTGACTACATAGAGAGATATTGTGTTCCAAATAATCGGGCAGTGTGAAGTCAGGTGCCCATCCAAGCCATAGTCAACCTAAGTATGAAGGTTGTCGTGGCCACTTTAGTGCAGATCACTAGATCCAAAGCTCTTCACCAAGCATCTAGGCCAATCATGTTCTATGCATCATAGTGCATGCAGCCTATGATATTCGATTGGTGTACTACACTACTGGGGTCCATGAATACCCAACTGACAGAGTGTAAGCAGGGGGATGCGAAAAAATTTGGGTATGGCATTATTTTGTGTAGCTTCTTCTTCGAGCGGGTTCTAGGGCTTAGTCTGAGGGTTGAGGTCCCTCCTCATAGTCTCTGCGACCCAGCCATGACCCGGTGGGCTAAGGTCTTGACATGATAGGGTGGTGGCTGTCAGGAATCACCGTATATAGAGGAGTTCTTTCACTGGTGGGATTGATAGGTCATAGCGATAGACGACTACCCTTATGCAGGGATAGACTTCCGACAGGACCGGGACATGCCGCTCCCACTAGATGTAGTGTTCGGAGACATCGGTGAGTACTCTTTTTAGGTTTTTTGTGTATTAAATTTTTACGGATTTTTTTATTATAGATGTAAATGAAAAAATATTTTTGGGGGTAGTATCATGTATTGATGTTTGACTGTTTGCTCGCATACAAGGGTTCAGTGAGACTCGATGGCTTCCCGAGACATCTTTGTCGGGGCAGGGGTGATGAGATGGTAGGTGCTGCAGCAGAGCAGACACTATAGACTCTGTGGTCCAACATATCACAGATGACTGCCAGGGTACCACAGGAAAAGGTGGCACAACTGCCAGAGGCTATGCAGTGCCAGGTAGTGGGGGTGCGGGGAAACTAGGTACGACTACTACAGTGGATAGCAAATGCAGTGCAGTACTTCCATGAGACACATCTTGTCGGGGCGGAAACTAGGCCTCCTCATAGGGAGTAGATATCTCAGGATCTCATTTTGTCGCGATATCTATATTTTTGAGGGCTACGGGCTCCAGTTTTTGTATCACGATACTACCATTTTGGACATATTATTTATAAAAAACTTTGGTTCTTCGGTTCTACTATATGTGTGTATGTACAAATGTGTGAATTTCTTCTTTTATTTGTGTGCTTCATGGTGAATGTGACAAATGCCAACCTAATACATAGTTAGCGTATGCATCAGATATATGATTAACACTTATCGGAACATGAATGTATGTAATTGAAACAAAATGTCGTTCCAAGAGTCTCACCCTTAGAAATTTCCGTAGTAGCGTAGGATCTCGCACATGGTACTGCGCATTCAGCTGAGACACAACTAGTTGTGAATCCAGGTGGACTTCTAAAGATTGGATACCGTGGGAAATGGAATTCCAAAGTAGCTCAATGACAGCACTATACTCAGCCACATTGTTAGATGTAGGAGCGAGACAAGCACCTCCCGAGGACACAACTAGGTGGTCAGGTGAGAAAATAACCTAGGCAGCAGAAGTAAGCTACTGCGTATGACGGCTAGCACCATCGATGAATCCTAAGAATGTAGGAAACTCAACTAACATCTGTCAATCAAACGGAAGCTAATCAGCAGACCTGAAAAACCAAAAGAAAGCTAAACTATGTAGCTAATCAACAGACCTGAAAACCAAAAGAAAGCTAAACTATGTACAGAAGTAACTATACATTAGTATTCAAAAGTATTAGCCTGAGCCAAAGGTTCAAGCGTAATACTGCTTAAGGTAGAGCCCATTTCTAGGCTCCTTCAAGACAGTCCCCTCGTAGACTTCTAATTCATAGGATCCTTTTTCCAGGACACGCCTCACGATGTAAGGGCCATGCCACATGGGGTTGAACTTTCCTGCCCTGAGGGGTTCTTTAGCTTGGTCATATAAGAGGACCACGTCGCCTTCAGCATATTATCGGGGATGGACAGACCTATCGTACTGAACCTTAACACGACGCTTGTTGGCATCTATAGCCACGACAACATCTCGACGTTGCTCATCAAGTTGCTCAAGGTGGATTAAACGTTGCTCAAGACCCGCCATATCAGGGAGGAGCTCTATGGCCAGTTTAAGTGAAGGGATCTCGTATTCAATCGATAAAAATGACTCCATACCGTGAACTAGCTGAAACAGTGAGAACTCGGTGGCAGTCTTGATTACGGTTCGATATGCCCACAAAGCAGGATATAACATGATGTGTTAGTTGGTCTTGCTTTGTTGGATGGTACGCTGGAGAATGGTCTTCAAAGACTTATTAACTGCTTCAACTTAACCATTCGCTTGGGGATAATAAGAAGATGAGTGTTCTTGGTGAAACCCAAGCTTGAGAGACAAATCCTCCATCTTCTTGTTCTGAAAGTGACTGCCATGGTCAGTGACAATCTCTTTCGGAATACCAAACCGAGTTATAATTTGATTGAATACGAAATGGGCTGCTGTAGCACCATCAGCTTTTACGGTAGGCATGGCCTCATCCCATTTGTAAAAGTAGTCCATGGCCACTATAATATGGTGATGCCCCCCAGCCGAAGCTAGTTTGCAATCGATGAAATCCACCCCCCACTTAGTGAAGGGACCGATGGTGATGACCGGATGAAGGGGCGCTAGATGCGAGCGTATATTTCAAGAAAAAACCTGGAAAGGGTGGCATCTCTTTACAGCATTAATACAATCTTTAAATATTGAAGGCCAAAATTATCCTGCTTGCATAATACGTTGGGCTATAGCAAGCCCGGATAAGTGACCGCCACACGCCCCTACATGGAAATCATTAAGCACATGCTCCACTTCTTTGTGAGTTAAGCAACTACAGAGAATAGAATCCTTTCCTCGGTGATACAAAGTGTCACCAATGATAGTATAATATTTAGCGGATGTTTCACACGCCATCGCTCATCTCATGAATAGTGCAGAGGAAACTTCAAAGTTTGGAGATATACAATGACATCCCCATACCAAAGGTATTCAGACGAGATAAGAAATAAGTGCATCCACAAAGGAATCTTCATGGATGACATCCTCATCAAGTCTCAGAAGGTCCGACATAAACTCAGCAAACACCAATGATTTCACCGATTTCGTAGAAGCAAAATCGAGATCGAACTCTTGAAGGATCACAATCCATTTATTGTACTTCCCCCCGATAAGGTGTCGTGATAGCACGAACTGAAACAGATTGATATGTGCGACAACTGTGGTTGTTCTAAGCAAAATGTAATGTCGTAACCACTGGACTGAATGAACAGTCACAAGTGCCAGCTTTTCCACATGAGTATATCTTAGCTCAGCGTCTACTAGATTTTGACTAATGTAATATATGACATGCTCGACAAGTGCGTCATCAACCTGAACCAAGACCATGCCAATCATCTCTTGAGACATGGCCACGTAAAGGATAAAATCTCATGCGAAGTCTAGTGGACTAAGCACGGGGGGCGATACCAAAGCTTTCTTGAGGGCATTGAAAGACTGCTGGGCTTGCTCATCCTAGATAAAGGATGTGTCCTTCTTCAATAAGCGTGTGAAACCTTTGGTAATATTAGCATAATTGACTACGAAATGGTGTAGAAAAGTGGCTCTCCCTTGGAGGCTCTGCAGTTGTAACAAGTTGCATGGAGGAGGCAACCGAAGTATTGCCTCAACTTTAAGAGGATCGACTCTAATACCCTCTTTCGAAACTATGAAGCCCAGAAGGCGACCCGTCGTTACAGAAAAGATGCATTTGTTAGGATTCAATCGAATCTTGTATCATATACATCATTCGAGAATCATGCGGAGGTGCTTGGGGTGGTCCATCCTCTTGCGAGAATGGCCAGCAAGGTCACCCAAGAAAACCTCCATAATCGTTTTAAGATCGTGAAAGGCGTAGGTCATGGCACACTGAAATGTAGCTCCGGCATTCTTAAGGCCGAAGGGAGTTTTTTGATATGCAAACGTTCCCCAAGGACAAATGAAAGCTATCTTATGTTGGTCCTCGGGTTTGATTTGAATCTAGTTATATCCGGAAAAGCCGTCCATGAAGGAAAAAATCTCACTTCTGGCACAAGCATCCAAGATTTGATCTATGAATGGTGTGGGGAAGTTGTCTTTCAGACATGCACGGTTCAAATCTCTAACATCAGTGCATACACGGATTGTTCCTTGCTTCTTATCCATAGGAACGGGTTTTGACACCCATTCAATAAGGGGAACAGGGTAGATGAAACCAGCTTTGAGCAGTTTCTCCACCTCTGCCTTGATAGCGGCTGCTTTCCTAGGGTTCACAACACGTAAGCGTTGTCGAACTAGTTTAGCGTTGGGATACGTTCTAATCTCATGTTCAAAAATGTGGAGGTCTATTCCTAGCATCTCCTCATATGACCAGGAGAAAGCTTCTCAGAGTTTTGTAAACAATTCAATGTAAATAGCAATCTCCTCAGGAGTGCAATCGTCACCGATGTAGACATTCTCAACCTTTTCGGGAGCATGAGAGATATTGATCGACGTAGTTGGGGAAATATTAGCCATATTCCCTTCTGCAAAAACATCATTCGACTCTAAAAGAGCCACAAGGTGACCAACCGTCTCTGCTAGATTTGTCCTAAACTCTTCTTGTTTGGTGAGCTCGAGGTTGGGAAGGAAATAAGAGTGATGATGCATGTCTTCCCAAGGTCTCTCACTACCACACATGGCCTCCATAATAGCTTCATCAGAAGGAAAAGTATCATCAAGGCAATCGTGTGAACAAGACGAGTTGGCTGCCCAAACTGGCAGCGTAATGAGATCTTCCTCGACTATCTGAGAAGAAGAGAGATCTGGCTCTGTAGTGGCTAGTTGAATATGCTAGTAAGAAAGCTCAGCTACAAACAGTGGCATAGACATCCTGATATGCGTAATGTTTCCAGACATGGAACTCGTGGACGATAAAGTCCATGGATCATCAAAATAGGAAGTCCGAAACGACATATTATGCAAAGGAGGAGACACATCATTGGTAATGGTTCCAATAAAATTCACAGGTGCGGCAAAATCATAAGTTCCCATCAATGAAGGGTACATGCCAACACCCATGTTCCCAGTTTATGGCTGAGAATGAGTAACCTGCGGGACTATGGATCCTGTGGATGCTGTGGAAGAGGAGTTAACGAAATCCAGCTGATCGATGGTCACAATCTTGCCTTCGTGAGGAAAGCAGATAACTCTAAATACAGTGGATGTGACAGCTTTCATAGCATACATCCAATTCCGACCCAACAAAAGGTTGTAGTCGATGGGTGCATCAACCACCTCGACCTCATTAGGCACAGATTTACCTCCCAAGAAGACAACAAGGGAAGGGATAATTCCATGCAGCTTAAATGATCGGCCGTCAAATGCAGTGAGCGTGGTTCTAGACACGAGTATAGGAGGAGAGCCTAGAGCTTTCCAACAAGTTAACGACATTACCAACGCAGAGGCACCTTCGTCAACCATCGTACATTTGACAAAATTCTGAAGGATTTCCACCTGGATTTGAAAATCCACGTGGTAGGGTAAATGAGGTTGGACATTAGTAGTGTCGAACTTGATAACAGTGGGACTTCCCCCATCCTGAACTCCTAATGCACTCAAAAGGGCATGCTTCTGAGAAGGACAGGATTGCAAGACTTCAAGAGCTGACTTGGCACACGGAGTTTGGCCCAAATCTTCCACGATGGAGTAGTTATGGGTAGCTCGAGCATTAGGATTATGCATAGAGCGCTTAAGAACACCTTTCGGGATCTGCGGCATATTAGAGGGCTTCTCGATATGCAAGGAATTGTTAGGAGGAGGGAGAGGCTCATTCCCCAAATTGGGTTGTGGTGCATCATAATCACGTTGACGAGTGGCAACACTAACCTCCGACTGAACCATGTTCACACATCCATAACCACCAGTATTGGAAGAAGACGTTGCCATCTCAGTAGGTCCATAACCAGTGGTGGCAATATGCAAATCCATGTTTTCAAGATGAGGTAGGGGATCCTTTAACACAGCTAGGCTCTGTGCCAAATGCTTCGATGCTTCTTCAATTCGAGGACATAAGTGAGTAAAATGGTCTTTCCACTTGTGTCTCCATCACTCCACTTCTGAGATTTATAATGTATTTCAGCCATCGTAGCATCAGTCTCTAACCTCACACATTAGGGGGCATCTTTTACAATGTAATCTTCCACCTTGTGAGAATCAACACTCTTTGGCCTAGAGGATCCATTCCACTGACTCAGAACCATTGTATATCCTCCAGACACTATTTTTCCCTGTTTTTTCCCTTGTACGCTTGCTGCATCATTACAGTATGTGTACTTGCGAGTTGCATCACTATAGCCCGGGGGTAGCATGTAAAATAGTAAAAATCACTAGTTTATTACTTTTTACTCCCAAAAAGTGGTCATTGGGTGACCTTTGACTCTCCATTTTCCCAATAAATGCTTCGATGTGTCCTTTCACTTACCTTTGAGAGGACTATATATTGAGCACATATGGCTTATGGATGGGAGGAGAAAGAAGAGAAAGAGAACTCTAGTGGATTTTTGCCCAATCTTGAGTCTACACTCATTGATCCTTGTAGTTGTGAACCCTTTATGTTCACCTTCCAAACTCCTATTCTAGTTTGAGTTTGCCATTCCATGGAGGATTGAAGTGGTGGAGGCACAAGTGGATTGATCCAGATCTTGGTTCATATTGGTTGCCGACAAGAGGTCGTATCACATTGTACTTCTTCTTGTTTATTAATAGAAATACTCATATTCTCGTCCATTAATGTTGTAAATGTTGTTTATCTTACATTGGGTTGCATTTACTTGTTATATCATGGGCCATTGCTATTGATGATGTTAATTCCGTTTATATATTATATGTACTTGTTGTATATTGGCTGTCAAGACTAATTTGCAGATTCAAGTGCATGGATTGAAAAGATCCAATGGGGATCTACATCAAACGTTTGGATCGAGGTTGGTTATATTCTTCATTATCTTAGCATTGTCATTTATATAGCATAGCATTGGGAATTGAGTTGATTTTTGGTAGTCAGTTGTCTGTTTTGGTCTACCCCAAGCCATAGTGAGTTTTCTCCAACACACTATGCATAATTAAAAGAGAGCTAGAAAAAATGAAAGAAGATTACTTGTAGTTCATGGATAGAGACCTTGCTCTCAAATTTGCGAAGAAAAAGGTAGCAGAAGTAGAGCAACTTCACATGGAATTGGGAGAATCATATTCCTCCCCCATGATCACATGTGATCAAATGTGTGTAGCTGATTGCACAGATGATATTTGGGAGCAGCCTCATGTGCGAGGTGAACATGAGGAATTTTTAGATTTTCAAGCACTCGAAGGAATTTTTGACATGTAAGAGGATTGTCAGACACTAGTTTCGCTCCAGGGATATCATGATATTTCTCTATGTGAGGAATACATAGTCATGGAGGAGATTCCTGTGCTCATTCCATTGGGACCAAGAAACAAAGATATATATGCATACATTGATTGGGTGAATAGATACATAGAATAGATGAAGACTCCATGAGGTAAAAAAAAAAGTTTGTATTAGTTGTGGATTAATTGATGCATATCACATTGTCTTGTTTTATTATCTCTAGTTTACATCCATCCGTGGATTGGGAGGAAAGATACATGGCCAATATGGAGTCACCTTGCAAGAAAAATTATTCTTACTCTCCTAGTATGTGGAATGCAGTCGCGCAAGTAATTATGCTTACTCTCCTAGTATGTGGAATGCAGTCGTGCAAGCAAGAAGTGTGATGTCACATGAGGAGACACACATGTCTTCTCTTCAATTTGATCTTGATTATTTGGTCATCCCATTGGGTTTGAAAAATACATCAATCCTGTTGCAATCTTATGAGCAGTTGAAGAATCTATGGGTGTTATTTTATGCTTCCCTCATGCATGCCAGAGCATGGGAACTCCACTTGAGTCATTTGGGTGGAACAAGTGATGGTGATGTGAGTGTTGACACAGTTCTGTCGACAGGGGTTCACTTCGCACTACTATCAACAAACACCAACCAAACTCCCTTAAGCATCAGCCCAGAAAGGCTTTACCCTTTCCAACAACACCCACGAAGCGAATGAATTCTCACCCAAGATGATTAAGGGGGCTGCAGGAACCGGGTTTCTGTAGTGAGGGAAGGACATGCATATATTATTACTCTATCACTATAGAAACTAGATATTTATCTTCGCATTATGATTACCAATTCAAACATACATTCATCATTCGCATATTCAATGTGTAATCGACATTTGCATTAACAAGGGAAAACTGGTGATCGCATCAACAGAGATTACAGAACAATAAATTAAACATAACCCAGCATTTAAGTCACATTCACCATTCAACACAAACAAAGATAAAAGAGACATAGCCGAACATCTTCATGCATTAACTCATCAAAAATGTGTGGTACAACCTTCGCAGGGACAGTTCCAAACAACTTATCATAGATCCATACAACACTTGCCAAAGGCAGAGCAAAACATTATACCATTCATCCGCTCATCTATGCATCAAATGATGATTCCCTTAGGCTCACAATCATAGTCCTATTTATAGGAAACTATGGAGGTTACAAAATGGTCCAAATGACCCTTTCTAACTAACTAAACTAATATTGCACTTTTGTCGGCTCCTTGTTCTCCGTGAATAGTCCTTTCTTTCACGGATGGTCCTTCTTCGATAATGTCATCTTCTGCACTTTATGTGGTCTAACCCCATGCCAACAGGCCCCCAAGACAAACTTGTGGCTTTCCCTTTAGCCACCTCAGCTGGAAACTATTGGAACTGTTCTTGTCCTTCGTTGTTCTGTACTTCTGAAACTGATCCTTTCTTCTTGTGCTTGTTGTCATGTACTTCTCAAACTCATCCTCCAGTCTCTTGGTCACTTTCATGTACTTCTCAAACTCATCCTCCAGTATCTTGGAACCTTCATCATCTATCCCTTCTCGGTCATCTACTATATTTGAACCTGGCTTGCAACTGGACATAATTTTATCGACAACATCGAATTGTGGAGAAGGCGTAGTTATCCAGCACATCTATTTCACACATTTGATCATTCTTTGCTAGTGTCGACATGCCTTTTATCTTGGTACTTCTGCAATCACAGGGACCGCTTCTCTTCTAACACTCGAAAATTGATTATACATCTCGGATAAGACCTCATCTTTGTTCTTTCTGATACATGGTGCCTCTGCATTTGTCGGTTTCTCATGAACACTTGTCGGTCTTTCCCTTAGCGCACCTTGGGTGCTTCCATTAGAAACGAAATGCACCATTGCAACTTCCTCACTTCCTTATTCCACAACTTCCTTGGAATTGCTCACTTGACTTACTGACTCTCTTCATAATTCTCATAATCCTTCATACTTCAATCTCTTCACTTGTATTTATGCTTGTTCCTCATGTCCTTGACGCATGATTATCAAGTTATTCGCTAAATCTTGCAAGTATTCATTAGATTATGTCCTCAAGTGTGTCATCATAAACCTCTGTTGTCTTCCGTTGATGCTTAGTCGCAATAATCATGCTCTGACTTGACTCCCGCATGCTAAACATCAACGAGCAACCCATATGGCCATGTCTCCCACTTTTTGTCATAATTGCTCTCTTTTTTTTTAGCTGACTCGTTTCTCAACTGCTATGCGCCTGATCATGGTGATTGGGTTTCAACCGATTCCCATTTACTAGATTTGTCAACAATGTCCCATATAGCCTTTGTAATTGTACTGCACCTCCACCAGTAAAACAATTTATGATATAGGGACCCAACCAATGCATCTGCAGCTTACCTAGATGCTTCACAAATTTTGCTGTCATATAATAGGATCATATCTCCTCACTGGAAGTGCTTTGCTTTGACATGGAGATCATGCCAATCCTTCTGTTGATCCTTTTCTACCTTCTAATGGAATCCTGTGATAAACCGATCCTCATCAATATGTACTAATTGTGCCAAAAACTCTTCAATTGCTCCATCGTAGCTCATTTCTGTGGCCGCTGCGATGCACAGAATTGAGACAATATACTCCGTGGGTATTACCGCTTCTTGTCCGTAGGCTATCTTGAACGGGTCTATTTTGTCAATCACTTGCAAGTTGTTCTATATGCCCAGAGTATCACTGGAATATTCAAATTCCAATCATCACGATTTGTGTTGCACACCTTTGTGAGTGCATGCTCCAATATTTTGTTAAATGCCTCAATTGTCCCGTTATCTTGCAGGTGATATAGGGTACTCTTCCTATGTTCAATTTGAAACTCCTCTGTCATCGCTATGATCGTTTGAATAACAAAATGAGTAACCTGGTCACTCATTAGTATCTTTGGGAACCCAAACCTGGTGACCACGTTATCGAAGAGAAACATTGTTGTCGTCGTAGCTGTGAAATCCTTTACCGGTGCGGCTTCCGCCCATCGCTTCAAATAATCTATCACAGTAATTATGTAGCGCGATCCTGTTCTTCTTCCTGGTGGGTTTATTGGTCCCAGAAAGTTGACTACCCATTTTTCAAAAGCCTGCAGTGTCAATTGAGGTACTAATGGCATTTCATCCCTTCGTGATGGTTTCCCTGTTCTTTGACATACGTCGCAACTTTTTGCATAGTCTGCAACATCTCCATGTATCGTCGGCCACCATAGTCCGGCTTGAAGTATCTTTCTAGCAGTGGCACGTCCTCCATAGTGTCCTCCTGTGATCCCATTATGAGCTTCCGCTAAGATCCTTTCCTGTTCATGTGAAAGGACATATCATCAAAGTATCTCGTCTGGTCCCATCTTATATAGTTGTCCTGCAATTAGTTCGAAATTTGTCGCTCTGATAACTAATTGTTTCTTTTGGTTGGTAGTTGTGATAATATGCAGTAGGATCTAACAGCTGTAACAATCCTCACACAAACTCTCAAGAAGTTGCAAAGAAGAAGAGAAGAATGCACTCAATAATCACTCATGAAAACAGAAAATGGAAAATAGAAGTATCATACATTAGCTGTGAGCTAGCACTATGAATAATGAATACAATAATACAATAACTGTGTAGAGAATTCGAATTAACCAAGGAGGTCATTCGAATCATGCTCAAAGTCTAGATTGGACTACATTGGAGACATCATCCAGTCAATAGTATCAGTCATAAATGGTAATAGTCATTCAAGTGAGTTTAACTGAGTCTAACAGAACCATCTAGGCATAAATCAGGGGATGGAGACTCTAAGGAGGGCGCATGAGGCTGTCAGAAGATCAAGTGTCACTCCAAAACTAGCTAACTAGGAGCTATAGGAAGTTAGCATGAGCAATTAGTGGAAGAACTGCTCAATCAATGCACTAACTGACTGTCAAACTCCTGGTAGGTGAGATAAGGCTCTCTAACTGAATGATAACTGGTGGTAGGTGAGAAAAGGTGCACATGTCATGCAAAAGAGTCAAATAGGGTGCATCAGGTAGGTAGGAGGGCTACTGGGGTCTGAAGACAGGCTCTAGGAAGCTGAAAATAGGCTCTAGGTGCTGGGAGGACCACCAACATGATGAATGGATGCATGCAGTTGCATGCAAATGCATGCAGCATGCAAAATATAAAAATGATGGTGAGAATATTCCAACACCCCCCCTCAAGCTATACTATTAGGTAGTAACTGAAAACTAAAAAATAGGGCCCTGGTGACTGAGACCAAAGGTCACCCCATACAATCAATCTAAATAAACTAAGTGAAGAAAGAGGGAAAACCCAGTGGGAAGAAAGCCCTCCCTCAAAATAGATTGAAGGATGCTAATGTAGCATATAATCACTCACCCCAGAAGGAGGCAAGTGTCCTTCTTTTCTGAAGAAGGATCAATCGATCTGAAATGGATCAGTAATGTGAGAATAATGAAACCTTCCATTCTGAAAATATGATATGGTTCTTATCTGATCATGTGGATCACCAACCAAATCACTGGCAGATCAGAATGTAATGGCTTCCCATCGAGGAAGAGGAGGATCTTCAGGTTCTTGTGGATATGGATCTCCCATTCACTCATCTTCATCATCAGTTGCTAGATCTTCAGGTTCTTATGGATCTGGATCTAGCATTCCCTCGTCATCATCTCCATCTTCAGATTCTAAATCTGAAATCTCATGTGAAGAAGCTTCGCTCTCTTGATCATCAATCGAAGGAGGAGTAGTAGGTAAGCTATCAAGCTCAACAGGAGGAGTATCATGGAGAGACAACTCCTCAAACTGTACACTCCTTTCCAGGAATGTGGTCATGGTAGAAGGATCAAGTATATTGTAGGCCTTTGCATCAAATGCATATCCCACCATAATGCACTCTCTGCTTTGTGGATCAAGAGCTCTCCTTTTGTCAGTTGGAATAATTTCCCATGCTCTGGATCCAAACACTCTAAGATGAGATACATCAGTTTTATATCCCATCCATGCTTCGAAAGTAGTGTCATTGAGTCCTTTGTGAGGGACTCTGTTCTGAAGATAGGAGGCACAGTTAATGGCTTCTTCCCAAAGACTAGGGTGCAACCCTTTCGACTTTAACATGCAGGTGGCCATTTCTTTCAATGTTCTGTTCTTCTTTTTAGCTACACCATTATGCTGTGGTGTATAGGGAACAGTATGTTGCATCTCAATTCCCTCTTCTACACAAAATTTTTGAAACACACCCTTTATGTACTCACCACCATTGTCATTGTGAATTGATTTTATCTTCATGTCTGAAAATTTCTCTACAGAAGACTTGAAAAACTTGAAGAATCCAAATACTTCTGATTTCAATCTAAGGAAATATACCCAAGTTAATCTGGAATAATCATCAATAAAAGTGAGCACATACCTTGATTTGTTTAAAGACAGATCTGGAAATGCACCAGCCACATCACTATGGATGAGATCTAGAGGATGAGAGGCCCTCCTAGCCTTCCCCTTCTCAAATTTCTTCTTAGGATGCTTCCCCATCAAACAACCATGACAGTTTCCCTTTGCAAACTTGATCTTGGGAATCCCATCAACCATCTCCTTTGCATGCATGTCATGCAAGTACTGATAGTTAAGATGCCCAAATATTTCATGCCACAATCTTCTTTCTTCATTGGCATGAGTATGGAGAGATGATCTCTTTGAGAGAGGTAAGAAGTGTGAGAACTCATACAGTTTAGAGTTGTGATTTGCAACTCCTTTTGCAATGATTTCACCTGAAACCATGTTTTGTATCTCGACTTCATTTGGAGAAAAGATCACTCTTTTGGGCTCTCCAATATGATTCATTTGATACACTGAAAGTAGATTTGCTATGAGAGAAGGAACATAAAGCACATCAGAAAATTAGCCATGGTCAAGATTGATTCTTCCAATACCCTGAGAGGAGAGTTCATAATCATTTCCCAACATGATGGAAGGGCCAACTAAGCTTTCAAAGTTGGAGAAGAGATATTTGGAGGAAGACATATGTCTTGAAGCTCCTGAATCTATGATAAATGAAGAATCTGTTGATGCAATTGCCATGAGGGCATGGCATCTCTCTTTGTCCTCAGATCTAGAAAGTTCAGTATCAGTATCTTTCTTCCTTGCACATGCAGGTACAGGAAAATTGTTCTTCTCAAGTAATTGAGACATCAAGTCTATAGTCTTATTCATACAAGAACTCTCAGGATGAAATCCTCGATGACAATATGTGCACTTGGATCTCTCTTTTTGAGATTGCTTGTTCTTCTTTGAGTTCGAAGCCCCATCTGACTAATATGGAACATCTTTTGGCTCTGTACCATTCTCTCTCTTTTCATAAATATTTTGCTTTCCCTTTGCATTCACTGTTTTGGCATCAGCAGCTGTAAGTGCCAAATCCAACTTTGGTTTGATCATTCCCATGAAGATTAACTTCTCCTTCTCTTGATTAAGCTATTGGATGAAGTCATCAAGTGAGGAAACTTCCATTTTGGAATGGACATCTTAGCTGACTGAAATGTGGAGACAAAAACTGAGAAGTTTGGCCCCAATTTGGAGAGAATGGCAAGAAAGCGTTGTTTGTCTTCTTTCACTATCTCATATCTTTTCAACTGAGAAATCAATCCTTTGAACTTGGTTAAGAATGCATTGATGGATTCGAAGCTTTCAGGACTCAAAGAGATGAGTTCATTCTCCAATTTATGACCTTTTAGATCATCTTTCTATCCAAAGAAGGATTCGAGCTTGTCCCAAACCTCTTTTGGATATGTTAGATCGATGACATGGAAGTGAAGATCTTTAGAAATTGAGAGAAGAAGTAAGCCTATTGTTTCATCAAGCCTATCCATGTACTTGGATTTATCTATTGCACTGAGTGGTTCGACCATAGTTCCATTTTGTATCCTGGTGAAGCTCTTGGATCTCATGAAGAGAGCCATCTTAGATTTTCATTCGACATAGTTGGAAGAGGTGAGTTTTAGATCCATCTGAATAGTGAAGGTCAAATTAAAGAAGAATTTGAATGGGTGAATAAACCTACAAAACAAGAAGAGTTTTGTTGATGGAGATTTGCTACACTTCGAATGAACACTACCTTAAGACACCTGAGCACATATGACTAGGTCCTTCACACGTGGATAGACCTCACTGGATTGCTCCAGTGAATTCAAGGTAATAAAACCAGGATTTGCTGTGGAAACTCAGAAGCTTCTAGTGCTTAGGGAAAGATAGCTACTCAAAGAAATGATGCAACTGTTGCTACTGCAACTGCTGCAATGGCTACAATTCGAATAGCTGTTGAATGCTCTGATACCATGTGATAATTTTCAGTAGGATCTAACAGCTATAACAAGCCTCACACAAACTCTCAAGAATTAGCAAAGAAGAAGAGAAGAATGCACTCAATAATCACTCATGAACACAGAAAATGGAGAATTGCAGTATCATACATCAGCTGTGAGCTGACACCGTGAATAATGAATAAAATAATACAATAACGGTGTAGAGAATTTGAATTAACTAAGGAGGTCATTCGAATCATGCTCAAAGTCTATCTTGGACAACATTGGAGACATCATCTAATCAGCAGTATCAGTCATAAATGGTAATAGTCAGTCAAGTGAGTCTAACTGAGTCTAATAGAACTATCTAGGCATAAATCAGGGGATGGAGACTCCAAGGAGGGTGCATGATCCTGTCAGAAGATCAAGTGGCAATCCAGAACTAGCTAACTAGGAGCTACAAGCAGTTAGCATGAGCAATCAGTGGAAGAACTGCACAATCAATGCACTAACTGACTGTCAAACTCTTGGTAGGTGAGATAAGGCGCTCTAACTGAATGATAACTGGTGGTAGGTGAGCAAAGGTTCACATGTCATGTAGAAGAGCCAAATAGGGTGCATCAAGTAGGTAGGAGGACTACTTGGGGATGAAGACAGGCTCTAGGGAGTTGAAAATAGGCTCTAGGTGCTGGGAGGACCATCAACATGATGACTGGATGCATGCAGTTGCATGCAAAATATAAAAATGATGGTGAGAATATTCCAATAGCAGTGACTTCCTCTGGTGCCTTCCCTGTTACCAAATTTGGATAATTTGCTCACAATGGTCATCGAACATTTTGACCCTGAATAGATGAGCATCAAGCAGTCCTTCATCAATATTCCTTGGTTCTTCTCCTGACTCTATCTGTGACAAATGGTCTGGTCTTGAATTTAGTCGCCTAAGCTTTACAATTATCTCAAAATCAATTTCTTGGAAGAGTAATAGCCATCGACAGATTTCTCCCACCAACACAGGCTTGTTCACTAGGTATTTGAGTATGGAATGATCAGTGAACATTTTAAAATGGCCTCCTAGGAGATAATGTCGAAACTTATGTAATGCGTAGACCATCTCCAACGCTCCCCTTTCCATTTTCGTATAGTTATTTTTCACAGTAGACAACTTCCTACTTGCGAATTCGATCGGGTGGTCAATCGCTCCTTCTCCTGGCTGGGTCAATAATACTCCTAATGCGACTGATGATGTGTCAAAATGCACATGGAATTCCTTCGTCCAATCGGGAAACACCAGTATTGGTGCTGTGACCATATTTTGTTTCAACATATCCAGGATCTTCTTGCATTATACGTTCCATTCAAACTTGGCATCCTTCTTCAACAGTTTTTCCATCGGTGCCATGATCGCTGCATACCCTCTGATAAAATTCCTTTAGTATCCTGTGTGTCCCAACGTCGTTCTTAATTTTTTTACTGCTGTTGGCGGTGGTAGGTCGACGATAATCGCGATCTTCACAGGGTTGACCAGCATTCCTTCCCTGCAAACAACGTGTCCCAGCAAAATCCCAATGGAGTGCAGAAAATGCACTTCTTCAGGTTTAGCGAAATCTGTTGTTGTCGACATCTTTCCAGCATCAACCTCAAATTCGCAACGTGATCCTTGACCAACCCATATAATGTCCAATCATCCATGTATACGGAAAGAAATTTATGGAAATTTCTTGAACGCAACAACTACCAGTCTTGAAAATATTGTTGGTGCATTCTTCAGGCCAAATGGCATCACTGTATATTGAAAACATCCCCATTCTATGACGAAGGTTATTTTGTGGTGATCCTCCCTCACAATTTTTATCTGGTGATATCCTGAGAATCCATGTGTGAACGAGTATATTTCTTGTCCTCCAATGTCTTCTAACACTTCATCCGTGAACGATGTTGGGAATGGATCATGTAAACATGCATCATTCAGCTTCCTTAAATCAATGCAGATTCTGACTTCACCAGTTTTCTTATCTTGGACCACCATTAGGATGATCCACTCCGATTCCTCCACTGGTTCTATAATCCCTTCTTCCAACATTCTCTCAATTTTAGATTTCACGCGCTCCTTGTACCTGTAGAAACACTTTCAAAAGTGATCTCTATGTCACCAGCATAGAGGTGTGAGCACCCATCAGTAGGTACTCCTTCCTAGTTTAAGCATCCATCAGTAGATGCTCTTTGGTTCATGTCTAAGCTAGAAGGTGTCTCGAAATGATCTTCCATATTTTCAATAGAATCTTCTTCATGCTCTTGTGATGTCTCTTCCTTTTGATCCTTAAAGCAAGTTGATGCATTTTGCTCCTTGTTTTCCTTAGGATCAGTATATTTGGAATCTATTCTTGAATAAATCTCAAAAGCTCTCCTCAAGGAGGACATCATTTCATGCACACATATATGATACTCGCTCCAAGGGTTTTGACAAGAAGGGCATAAACCTTTCTTCGCTAACTCCACATATTCATTTTTGGGCCTATTTTCAAAAACATGTTCAGCATAGTACTCAAAATACATGGCATTTTGTGTATCGAAGCAAGATATTCTTGATATTTTTGATATTGTTGGGGCAAGGTTTTATATTTTTCTCTCCATCTTTGGAACTCGCTCATAGAATTATCCTTGGTTGGTGTGACACACTCATATTCATCAGATCTAAAGTCATAAGAATAATCTTCATTTCTCTTGAAATTGTAATAAGTGTTGCATGACGGTACCTTTTCCTCATACCATTCACATTCTGCTTCATATTGCTCATAAGCATCTGCATATTCCTCATAAGAATTGTACTCATAGGATTCATCATAATAGTAAGACATGGATGCCAATTATTCTTGAATGTATGTACCTAATCCACAGGTGCAAGGACCATGCTCTGATACCACTGTAATGTCCCTTATTAGGAATTTTATTAAAATTGCAATTTTCCACTTTTTTTCCCTAGTTCGACCTTTGACTAGTTTTGATCTTTGGGTCCCAAATTTGCCCCAAATGATCCCAAATATTCTGAGAAGGTATATGAATGATATTAAAACATAAATATGTGTTTCAGGGATTCCTTTGGACCTTTAAAATACTTCTGCAAATCCTCTTTCAATTCTGATCAATGTAGGTAACTTCACTAGTGATTTTCCTTTGACTAGTATTCGTCTCTAGGTCTCAAATTGACTCCAAATGCCTTCAAATCTTCAAGGAAGGTGTATGAATGATATTATAACTTGAATATGATGTTTATGGATGACATATTGCCACCAAAAGACCTCTTCAAACTCTCTTAAGATTCTGGACCAATTATGCAATTTTACTAGTAATTTGGGGTTCAAATCCCCCTGGGGTAAGTATTGAAAATGGCTTCCCAAATGCCTCCAAACCCACTCAAATTTATGAAAATAGGTATGTAATGTGTTAAGTATGTTATTACAGTCTCATATGCACCATTAATGGATTATTACAACTGTTCTCACCCTCTCCCATTCAGCTGCAAAAATCCCCAATTCGACCCTTGGGGAAATGGCACTATTTCACCTCCCAATACAACTAAACTGAGTAAAAATGCTTCAAATACTCAAGTACAGTAAATGAAACTTGTAGAAGACATCCATGTCAGTATATTGATCACAAATATATCAGAGAATCATCCATTCATTCGAAATCATCAGCATTACATTGATTCACAACAAGGTAGTGGGGAAATGACACTGTTCTTTCATTAAAATTGAGATTTATACATTTCTACTTGGAATTTCGACCTGAAACTTTCTGGAGATGAATAAAAGAGTATTTACTTCATATTACAAAATAAATGGGGCATTAAAAGCTTCTCCAAAGAGTACAATAGCTCACCAAAAACGCCCTCCCTCAAGGATTAAGAATATGCCATCAAAAATGGAAATGGTTGAAGGAGTGAGCTGCAATAGAATAAACCATGAGCTTCCATGCAGCTTAAACCTGAAAATAAAGACTCCATTAAAGCTCCAAATGAAAGGTCTGAATGGCCTTTCCAATTACCAACTTGGATGGGAATCTTTCACCCTCGAAATTGGCTAAGGCAAGAAACTAGTCATCCACTAGCTCTCCCTCTTCACAAATGCAATTGCAAATTCTACAAATGATCAAAAGATGGTTTTCTTCTTTTTTATTGAAATTTATAAATTTCTAATGTCCTCCATGGGTCGAATTCCTTCCAAGAGACTCATGCCAACTCAAGTTGGGAAGAGATTCCAAAGAACGCCACTTGTACACCAATTCCTAGTCTCCCACTTCCACCAAATCACATGTGGAAGCATCTTAGCTTCCCTAAAACCCTTGAGAACCCTCTTGGAGTCTATTTTTATCCCTGACATGTCATATTTCAGCCTTCAGGTCTGATTTGTGTCATAGGTGTCATAGCATCTTCATCATTGTTGTCATAGAGCTAGGGAATCTAGCCCAAGTGTCTCACTAGCTCCAAATTGCCTCTTCCTCTTCCATGGGAGTTACTCTTCCTCTATATTTCGACCTTGGATGAGTCATGCCATGAATAATACCTTTTGGACTCCCCCAAGTATGTTACCATTCACCTTGAATTCGAATTGGTGAGAGAATGATGCCAAGTGTAGTGGGGAAATCTAGCCATATGTGGGTCCCACTTCCTCCATGTGTCTTCATGATCAAATTCCACTTTGATTTTCACTTGTATATATTTATTTATCACCTTTATTAAATATTTATGCCATTCTAATGTTCAAACATCATTTATTATCCCCATTATTCCAAATCCCAAAGCTTCCACCCCAAACCTAGGAAACTAGTAATTTTCCTCCTTGGCAATTATTTGACCTTTAGCATCAATTTGACAAACTCTAATGAATAGGGCCAATGTTATTAGGCCATTTTGACCCAATTCCAAATTTGGGACATGATATTCAAGTTGGGAAACCCCTCATATGTTGGTATTTCGCATACTTATGTAGCTACCCATCGCAGCAACTGGGTGATCCGTGCACATCTTCTAAACAATACTTCATGCAGCCGATTCTCCCAATTTTTGAGCGCTTCATCCAAATCTAACAAATCCGAATTGATACTACGCCATCCTGACTCTCCGTCTGTAGTAGGATTGGCATAGTCTTCTGATATGTTGTAGAGACTTTCCCATCCCTCAGTGAATTCATCTCGTGTTAGCTCAACATATCTCTTCCCTTCTGCTGGATCAAGAGGTGCGACTACCCTCATCTAGCAGTTTTCGAACGACATGGTTCATTTCATGAAATTGATTATGGCCTAATTCTCCATATCCCAGTCTATCCTTAACATCACTAGATAGGGGCTTTTGTTGTCGACAATCTCTATTAATTCAAAGTCTGCATATGTTTTTATCACTTCTATCTCGACAGGGACCTGGCACAATCAACCAATCGGGGTGACCTTACTTTGATTCGCTAGTCGCAATTGTACCGGGGACCATGCCAACTGCGGTTTCCCCATCGTTTCCCAGGTTTGTTTCATCAGGATGTTTACATATGATCCCAGGTCTAAGATAATGGAGTCGACATCGAATGCTCCATTTTGTGCAGACATTCTCATATCTCTTTCTATCTTCCTCTTATGTATTTGATTGACCATCCGCTCCTGTCGTGCACCCTCCCGTCGATGCAACAAGCTAGATATCTCTACCAATGCGTCCTGATATTTTTCCAACTCCGGGAAGCCTTCTAGAAAGGCTCTTAAGTTGTTAGGCTTTTTCTGCAAATTCGTCGTGTTGATTGTCGACGACATATCATAAGTGAATTCTTCTTGGTGAAGAGGTGGCTACCTTATCTTTCTCATTTCCTCCAGTTTTTTCAAGAAAATATCCCTTTTTGCTTCCACATCGAATGTGACTTGTTTTCTTGTTGTCGGTCGAACGCTAGCATGTGACCTATCGGCCCCTGTCACATCTTCTCCTCAGGTTACTACTCCAACAGTCGCAGTTTGACTTCTGACCTCTACTGATATCTTCTGTACCGTTGGAGGCAGATTCTGGTTCTGTTTTTTATTTGGTGGAGGTGGGGGTAGGTAATTATTTTTCCACTTCGCGATGAGCTGAGGATAGTCTTTGACACCATGGTCCACAACGCTACAGTAAGTGCATTGAGGGGTTGGATTTGGGCAATCTCTCTGGTAATGCCCTTGCTGACCACAATTGTAACATTTGATTGGTCCTCAACCTCGTCCATCAGCTTCGGTACCTTGGCCTCCACAGAACCCCCCTCTGAAATCTCCTCGCAGTGGCCCGTATGGCGGGTACTGCGGTTGTGGATATTGCAGTTGACCATATTGCGGTGGTTGATATTGCAGTTGTGGATATTGTGGTGACCATATTGCGATTGACTATACTGTGATTGATCATACTGCGGTTTCGGATGATAGTGAAGTTGGTGTTGATTGTACTATTGTTTCTTCTTTATCGGTGGTTTATCTTCTCCCTTCATAAAAAATGTATCCGTAGTCCTTTCTTGGAGGAGGTCGTAAGCCCTGCAATATTTTTCGTCATGGCCAACTGATAGACCGAATTTGCAATACAAATTAAACGGATTTGACACCATCTTCTATAGGTATACGCATTCTTCTGGTCGATGTCCTCTTGTCTGACAGACGCGACACCAAGGCATCCCTCCCTAACTGAGGGTATTCGATGCACCTGACTGTAAATACTCTCAAAATTCTAGGCACTAATCCTTATGATGTCCTTTTGTTTTTCATCTACTACACCAAATTTATTCACAAACTTCTTTTCCCTTTTTCCTATCTTGTAGTTGGATCATCAAGTTTTCCAACTGCGCTTGTATCCGATCCATGCCTATGCATGTTTCCCTGATCACTGAAGCCTCCAGCTTCATCGCAATTTCCAGCGCTTCTGCTTGAGTCGCTACCTTATGTTGCATCAGCATACCATGAATGTGTGGTACGAACCTTACGATAAACCACTCTTTATGCTGCATGTCGCTCATTCTGAAACTCACCTTTACCATTAACGTTTTATACCATTGGTCGAATTCCCATACTGATTCATTTGGAAACTGCTTGATTTCCTTGAGCTCTGTGATGTACTCCGACTCATATTTGGGTTTTCTAAATTCATCAATCATTCCCGCCTTGATCTGTGGTAGTGTTTTATCTGGAAATCCTGTCGGTACCTTAGTAAATTTCATAAGCCAATCTAGTGCACGGCCCCTGAGGGTCGTTGCTAGCTGTCCCTTTTTGATATTTTCGTCTTGGAACTGTTTCAGAGTCCATACCGCCTCACAAAAAAACCAATATTGTTCAAGATCCTCGGTCCCGTTACCATGGAAATTTGGCATTTTTACATCGTCACCTGCCATTCTTCCACTCCTACTATTATTATTTACTGATCCTCTACTATTATTGTTGTTCTGATGTGTAAGACAGCTCTACGAGTAGCTTGTATTTCTTCCTACAAATTTTTGAGTAGTGCGTTGGGTTGAAGGTACATTGTAGCTTAGGGTCCGTCCCTCTTCAGCTTCTGGGGTAGCCTGTTCACCTTCTTTGTTGTAATAAGGTCACTTCATCCCTTGTGGTCCTGTTTCACAGTCTTCCGTTCCGGTCCCCTCAGGAGACTCCCTCTCAGTCCTCCTCTTCTTCTCGGGTCATTGGAATATCACCCCACTTCTTAAGGTACCACAATCTTCCTCAGCCTCCCTTAGAAATTCATCGTCGCTCATGTCCATCTGCCCTGCATATTTCTATCAGACCCGCATTCACGCGGTACCCACAACCTCTGCACACTGAACTTCTACTCGTCAGAATTCATTCTCAGTATGCCTTTTTCGCAAATGAGCATCTTAATCCATAATTTCAGTGATAGTAAAAATCTCCCTCTAGGTCCTTTGAAAAATTTCCTTTATGCGTCGCTTTCTGATTTGATTGTATCAACAACAAACTCAGTGATGTATCCCTATAGGATATTGTCTACCCAGAAATCGACATCCCTTGATACCCTATTTTCGACTTGATTCAACTGTTGGATCAGTTCTGGAGTCCAGTGGTTAGGTTCACCTCCTTGGCAATTGTTCTTTTGAAATGTCAGCTGCGCCAACCACCCGTGCAACAATACCAGGAATTCTCAGAAAAATACCTCATGGATATCAGAATAGATATGCTTTTCCAATTAGCTGCTTGTTGTCTTCCCAAGGTTCCAATTTTCTCTTTCCGCAAATTCTTTTGTCTTCTTGTCGAACCAATCCTGAATCTCTAGTTTTGTCGGATGCCACGACATGTCCTCTTCTTTCTTCTTCAGGGTCCTGGAAACAGAACCATTTTTTGACACAATTTTGTCGATAGGGGTTCACTTTGTACGGTTGTCAAAAAACGCCAACCAAACTCCCTTAAGCATCGACCCATAAAGGTTTTACCCTTTCCAACAACACCCGCAAAGCAAGTGAAGTCTCACCCGAGATGATTAAGGGGCCTGCAGGAACCAGGTTTCCGCAGTGGCGGAAGGACATGCATCAATTCTTACTCTATCGCTATAGAAACCAGAGATTTATCTTCGCATTATGCTTTCCAATTCAAAAATACATTCATCATTCACATATTCAATGTGTAATCAACATTCACATTAACAAGGTAAAACTGGCAATCGCATCAACAGAGATTACAAAACAATATAACTTAAACATAACACAACATTTAAGTCGCATTCACCATTCAACACAAACAAATATAAAAGAAACATAGTCGAATGTCTTCATGCATTAACTCATCAAAAACCTGCGGTACAACCTTCGCAGGGACAGTTCCAAACAACTTATCGCAGATCCATACAACACTTGCCAAAGGTAAAGCAAAACATTACACCATTCATCCGCTCGTCTATCGATCAAATGATGATGCCCTTAGGCTTACAAGCATAGTCTTATTTATAGAAAACTATGGTGGTTACAAAATGGTCCAAATGACCCTTTCTAACTAACTAAACTAATCATGTGCTTTCGTCGGCTCCTTGCTCTCTGCGAATGGTCCTTTCTTCCGCGAATGGTCCTTCTTCGCTACTGTCGTCTTCCGCACTTTATGTGGTCCAACCCCGTGCCAACAGTGAGTCATTGGAACATAGTACAGTTGGCACAAGAGGAGCTTCATGTATTATGGGAGAGGCTCACAGAGACTCAGTTTAGAATGGGGAGTGATGAACTTCCAATATGGTGGTGGGATCCTGACATAGCTTGGAGTGATATATTTCCACCAATTATAGTGATCTTTGGAGTAGTTCAGCATAGGTAATGGGATCCTGGCATTGCTTGGTATAGCAGTTCAGTTGCTGGCATGTGAGAGTTATCCAACCATGATTTCCAGGAGTCCATCTACGCAGAGCATTCGTTTAGTTTACTCATTAGGAAACCTTATGATGGATGGACATGCTATTCAATTGCTTGTTGGTTTGGGAACCTTCAATAGGTTCCTTATGTGGATGCTATGAAGTGCAAAGGTGATTGTTATAGACACCTTGAATTCATCAAGTTCATTTTGGAACTTGGTATCGTTTTTGGACTTAGTTGTTTCAACTGGGTTTTTCGTGGAGAAACATGGGGAAAGGAGCCATCCCTTGAGGTTATAATCAGATTTAGCGCAACAACAACATGGTGGAACTTCATTGAGTTTAGTTTTGAATTTGGAATTCCAATGGTTGTCAATTTCAACATCAAATATTAAGTATGTTGCAGTTGTGGAAAATAGTGTTGGTGATTTGGTTCATTTGAAGATACAACCATATAAACAGTCACCATTAAAGAAGGACACAAAGAAATGGTTTGTGCATAAAGTTGGGGGGTTGGGGGGGAAAGAATAGGTACCCCCACATTCAGATTTAAAATTGCTCAAGGAAAAGAAATATTGGGTGGGGAGGACTATAATGTCCCCAAAATTCTATTATTAACCATTGAAGAGAAATAATTAATTTTGACCTACAGTCTCTATGTACAAATTAAATTATTCATGAAAGGATGATGTAGGCCCACAAATTAGAATATTTAATTATCAAATATATGTTTAATGATTTGGAAATGGTCTAGGTGGCTCAAGAGGGTGCATAGGAGGACAAATAATATCATATGATTTGTTTCCTTCAAGAAATTTGAGGAAAAGTAGCTAAAAGCATAAAAGGCAGCAAAAAGCAGGAAAAGCAGCTAAAAAATGGAAAGGCAACAAAAAAGTGGAAAGGAAGAAGTTTCCATTTTTTTGTTAATAAAGGAAGAGAAAGGATTAGTAATTTTCAAGAAAGAAAGCAATGAATCCAGGAAATATTTTCCTAATTTCGAATTAGAAAGGGGGGGATAACTTCTATTCTCATGAAAATAATATTAATTATTATTGTATTGATATTTTCATTAGAAAACTCTAGAAGGAAATAAAAGGTAAATGAAGAGTTATAAAAGAGGTATGAGCACCCCCATTAACATATTTTGGCCATTTTTTTATTTGTAATGAGAATCTCTATGCTTTTCTAGACTTGGGATATGTGCCCCTTATCACACAGTTGGGAGATGTGCCCCTTCTGTCCATTGTAGCTAGTTGAGAGAAATCTTAGCTAGTGATAGAGGAGTTGGGAATTCAACCTTTATTTTTGATCATATTGTAGCTACATCAAAACCATAATGTGGCACAACAAATCCATAATTTCCATGTACCATTCGAGATCCAGTTAGTGGTCTAGAGCTAGTGGGATCCAATTCTAGTGTTAGTTCTAGTAGTTCTTCTGGAAGTAGTCCAGGAAAATTATGGATGGCGCTCCCATGAGCCATGATGGTTGTACCTAAAACAATGTAATATGTTAAATTCATTTCATTCCATCATATGAATAAATGTCTATCCTTATCCTACTTCTATTCTCTTCTATTATCAGTATATTTCCTCTCTCATGTGCAATTTCATTGGAATAATGAACATATCATAAGTCTGGTTGTAAAAAGATATACTGTGCTCTTCTATAAATCTGAAAAAGGGTGTTTCCAGTCATTATAGATGTGTTTGAATATTATCCAAGTATAATATCAATAATTTTTTGTCCTCAAGCATCACTTGGGAACAATTGGAAAATAGGTTGCACAAACCACTATCGAAAATTGATTAGTTTTGTGTTAGGCTGTAACTACCCATCTTAAATGATTCCAAACTTCTAGAAAATGGCTTGATATGTTAGTTGAAATTTTTTTAGTCCCATACATTCCCTCATACCAAAAACTTGTGACCTTCAGGTGTAATTAGAAACTAGTTGGAAATTGGCTAGTTTCACCTCCCATAAACCGAAATTGCTCCTCATCACCCAATCTTGCAATCTAGCACCTAATTGTTGAACCTAATGAATTGAAATTGTAGGTTGTGACCCTTACTGTTTATCTAATTCCAGTATTTCTCTAGAATCCATTGAGTTTCCACATAATTCCTTGGGCTATTGCCTTGAAGCCTTTGGTTTAGCCAAAGGAGTCTTCCCAGGTGTGATCTACTCAGAGAACATGCATACTGTATAAAGTAATGAAAGATCCACCTTCTTCCAAGTATTTATTCAGGTTGTCTTAAGTATATTTTAGACCCTAGAGTCCCTCCATGAGACATTTGTTAAGGTCTAGGAGTATTTGGGGAACAATTTGGTAGAAGACTAGTTCCAATTTGTCAATTACTAGCTAGTCACCATGTTGGGTGAAGGTTGCATGCAAAGTGTTTGTGAAAAGTCCCAAATCAGACCTGCATAAATCATATTTCCAAACCTTCATAGAAAACCTGAAAATTTTCATAACAAATTCCCCAAACCATTCCCCATGGGATGTCCTATCTAAATCATATTCTGAACATGTCTCCTTATGCCTAGTTTCGAGCAAAAACACCTAGCCTTGAGGAATTTTGATTTCTTGAGTTAGGGATTGAGTTAATATTCCCAAATTTTATATTGGGGATATTACAACACATGAAAATAAACCATTATTTATTTCTTTATCATTCTTCATATCATGAGACCACTTATCTAAAAATACATTTTCAAATTCTTCATATGGAAGAGTTGAGATCTTGTCATGGTCAAGCAAATACCACCATCTAGTTACATCTTCTTTTAATCCATAGGTAAACAATATTCCCATTTCCCTTCCCACCGTAATTTTTTCTTACTTATGTACTATTGTATACTAAAATCATCAAATTTTCCTGTAAAAAAACATCTTTCTTACTATAATGTCAAAAATAGAACCAAGGTTTTGAAGAAAACCACTTACTTTTGAGACAACACATTAAAATGAGCATAAGTCCCTCAATATGTCTCAAAATATCTATTATGACCATAATCATATTTAATTACACAATCATTCTACATATACTTTAGTTGGCTTGAAAAAATATACTCGCTCTATCAAAAGATACCAGCTATACAATCCATGTGGTCGTCACCAGAAATCCCTAAAAAATAGTTGATTTTAAATTAGTGATAACTTCACTTCTTGAACTTGATTTTGGACATTTGTTTTTGAAATTAGGTGTTTCGGTGAGAGGAACACATATATGGAATTGGTTTCTTTATATTTGGCACATAATTTTTCATAAAATCGAGTCAAATTTTGTTGTCCTCTTTTTACCTTAAAAAATCAACAAGAAAAAAGAAAAAATCTTCTAATTTTCCATCCCATGAAAGAGATATGATACCATTTGCAGTGATCTTTAACCTATAAATTGAGTCACAACAATGATATAGAACCCTTAAACTTTATGAATAACCAAGATTAATGCACAACCACAATATAGACAAGAATATATAGATAACACTTAACGTAGAGTAACACCATAAAATATTCATTAAGGAAGGACTCACTCTACAAGCCATGCTTGGTACAATACAATTCATCCCACATATCTCATACATTGATACTCATGTACATTTATACTTTCTCATGAGTATTTTGAATGGGCCTATACCAACTACCCTTTATTATTATATCATTTCCTATAACTACTTTGTGGGCCTCTTTATTACCCACTAACTACCAAGTGGATCTATTCCATGATTATGGTCACATTACATACATTATCTCTTTGGGTACCTCCCTTGATACCCCATATTATTCTCCTTAGGTACATTATAGTCTGCATTATCATAAACAATTATTGGATTCTAATTGGTTAACTACTTTTCATGTATCTCACACTACTTGTGCATCCTCAATATGTGAGGTGTGCCTTAGGGATTCATGCTTGGGGATGCGTACCTTATTGTGCCATATCAATTCCTCCTAGTTTAGGCCGAAAACAACCTCAGTTTCTTTCTCATTTGGGAAGATCAATACTCAACGAACATCACAAACAATAAAAATGTGTTTTGCTCTAAATACCTGAGCATAAGTGTGTGAGTATATAATAACTACATTATAGTTTTTCTTAATTGATATAGTGAGGAGGAAATAGAAAATTTTAATGGTTTCTTCCTAGAAGTCGAAGGAGTAGAGTGAATGTGCTTGGGAAGAGGCCGAGGTGTTGGTTGAGGCAATTTCATTCATAAGCGTCCATTCCTACCTTGGTGAGGATGATGCACTCAATATATGCAATGTGTGTAGAGGCCTTCTTTATAACCATTGTGGGTGTAAGAGGTGTTTAAGTTATATGGCTATTGTTTTCAACAAGCACAAAGATCCCTCCATCAAGATGTATGTGTTCTAATATTTTCCTTGTAGCATAGTAAGTGTGAATGATAGATGTTGGTTGGCTAGTACTTGAAGAAAATATGGATCCTTGGGTGTTGATTGATTGATATGTATAATCTACAAGAGAATGAGACTATGAGTCATGTTGAGTATTTGTAGTGTCATTTTGTATTTCCTTAACAATTCCACATTCAATTAGATTTAACACACCCTTCACGAAAAGGATCGATTTGTAGGTTTCAAATACGAATGCATAATACACTATGTGTGTATTGTAGTAACTACCTTAAGAATTTGATTCTAATAGAAACACCACCAATTCTTACCTGTATAATTTCTCTCAATGCTTATTTCCTGATGTGTGTGTGAAAGCATCTAAGCAATAGCCATTTCTCCATATTCAAGAACATCTATAGAGATCAGTGCTCATTTCATCTTTGAATTTTGAGTCTCTAGTCATCACTCTCTTGAAGAAACTTTGTTTCTAAATTTAGAGTCAATAAATTGTATAATATAGTGCTTTCCATGCAACCTAGTTAGGTATACTATCTCCCAATAGAAACCATATGTGATAGATTAGTTTTGGTTTTTTAGATTGATTTTGTTAATGACATTAATAATGCAATATGATGATATAAATTTGTGTACTACACTACAACCACCATTGTTTATCTTATTAGTTTTTGATAGGTTTTATTATTGATCCAAAATAATGCCTCTAGATCACAGTTCTTGTTGTGACTAGTGGTTGTTTCACTGCTGGGAGTTCTCTTCTCAAATTTACTGTGATAGAAAGATACTTAGACCACTTTGTTGAATTGGCTTGCTACATTGGGATCTTGATTCGTTCTATGAAGTAACATGCCAATTTCTATGGAGTTTTTTTTTGTCTAAATATGTTATCCCTAGGTACAAAAATCATAGGAGGAAATAAGTGGAACAAAAGAAACCCTTCACTAAAGATCTTTGGAGTTATGTTTTCTCTTTATGTTATCCCTAGTTATTGCAATGAGATATGTCAATATGATGAAGCAACACTTTGTCAAATAGCGGCGGCCATCAAAAGAATTCCCTGGGGCTATTAAAAGAATTTTGTGAAAGACTTCTTTGGAGGTATTAAAATACTTTCCAAGGTTACTAAAAGACTAGGGCCATTGAAAGATTTTCTCGGGGATTTGGAAGGACTTGTGTGGAATATTTGTCTTATAATTTCACATGCTATCTTGTCCAACAACTTAATTAAGTGGGATAAATAAAATAGTAGCGGGATAGAAAAAGATATATGTCTTTGAATTTTACATGCTAACTCGTCTATAATATATTTGATGTATTATACATTATGTTAAGTTATATATTCTCCTTATGCTCCCTTAAGTTGAAAATATTGTCTTGTATATATTCCAACCAATGCCAAGGAAATACATATATGTAATTGTGGTGTCTTGGGATAGGAAGCCAGTTAAGGCCAAGCTAGATCTTGACAAATCCCAATCCCCCCCATTAGATAAAGTAGTCTTAAGAAATCTAGGTTCATTGTAATCTTACTCATTGTTTATATGTTTATCTCTTTATGCTTTGAGAATGTTTCTTATGTAATTAAATTTATGAATAGGCAATAAGTTTAATTACATGCATAATAATTCATAAATCATGTTAGAATGATTGCCAAAAAAAAAACACTTTTACAATCTAGTATCATAAATATGTACATGGGTAATGCTTACATCATCATATGTCGCTTTCAAAAAAATGTAATACTTATAACAAATTACAATAGCAAAAATGTATGCTAGCTAAATATAAATATATACATAAATAAAAATCTCTTACTATGTATGAGATAGAGATATTTGATATTTATATATATCATATATAAAATACTATATAGAAATATGAAAAAAGGATCTCATCTAATACTATAGATATGATATTACAGGCGTTTTGTGAAAGTAATGGTTGAATTTGAGATGGGTAAGGGTTTTCCTGTTGAGCTTGAGATTTCGTGGGGTTCTAGATGGTGGATGCAGAGACTAGATTACTTCAAGATACCTTTTAGATGTTTCGAATGCCATCAGACTGGTCATGTTCGAGCTAACTACTCGAGGTTTCAGTCACATTTGTCAAGAAAGAAGGTGGATTCTGCTATTGTTAGCCCAACTGCTGTCCCTATTTCAATGCCGAAAATGTCGGGTTAGTTCTTTGATAGCCCTATTTTCCAAAACAATGAATTAAAAAATGAAGAACTGAAATTTGTTGAGGTTTCGGAAAGGCATTTGGAACATCGTATTTCTATTGGGGACATTGTCTTGAATCTGAGTAACCTTGTCAATGACCCACTTGCTCCAAATTCACTACAAACTCTGAATGTGGGGGGGGGGAAGATCTACTATCAAAAGAAACCTCTTTGGATCCGAGGTAGATGAAACTTTAGTGTTGAAGGATATTGTTTCTCCTGCTCTTGCAATCGATAGGTCTCAGTGTTTAGGGGTGGAGGGCACTTTGGGGGGACAAAAAAGTGTGGCCTCAGATGTGGATGATGGGTCCTTTTCTATGCCAAAGGCTGATATTTTGCAGGAGTGTAGGTATAAGGTTCCTGACGGTCACACTTATCTTTCACCCTTGCCTGTATTTTCAAAAAATCCTTCTAGTAACCCAGAGGTTTTGGCATCTACTTCGGTTCGTTTTCAAAATGTTACTATCAAAAAAAAGAAGGGTAGAAATAAGGAATCTCCTTCAGAAGTCGAGGTCTGTGAAGCATTGTCTATTAGATTACAGAAAGGGGATACTAGGTCATTGTTAAATTCTATCGATGGGGATCTTAGAGCAGGAAATCCGAATGATTTGGGTTCTTAATGTTGTTTTTCTCTTTGAATATAAGGGGGGTGGGGAAGGCTACTAGACTCAGGGCCTTATCCCACCTTATAAAGTCTACTCGGTTGAATGTGTTTCTGTTACAAGAAACGATGTGTGATGCCCCGACTGCTATTTCTAAAATTTATGGATTGATTCCTGATTGGGAGGTTACTGCTATTAGTTCAATTGGTCTGTCTGGGGGGATGTTATTAGCTTGGGACCCTCGATACTTCACTTTTTCTGCATACAAAACAAAGTGGGGTATTTTGTTGGATGGTTTCTATAAAGTTAATAATCATAAGTTTGCTCTTTTAAATTGTTATGGGCCCTATCATGACAAGACTGTTTTTTGGGATTCTTTGGGGAAGTCTGGTTTACTGAATAACCCTAATCTTATGATCGTTGACGACTTGAATTTCACTAGAGGGGCTACTAAAATTTGGGGTCGTCATGCAAGGCTGGATGTGTTGGGACATTATTTTTCTGATTTTCTAGTGGAAAATAATCTTGTGGATGTATATCCTACTGTTTTTGCTCCTACATGGACTAACGGTCGTCAGGGTGATGAGGGTATCTACAAGAGACTGGATAAATTTTTGATAAATTCTTCACTCCTAGAGAATTTGGGGAGTTATAAGACTTGGGTTGGTAATAAAAATATTGCAGATCATTGGCCTATTCATTTTCAATTTCAAGAGTTGATTCACAAAGGTTGTTACCCTTTTAAGTTTAATAGCTCCTGGTTGAGTGATGAGGCATTCTGTCTGATGGTTCGGGCTTATTGGACAGAACTGGGTGTGGACATGGATATGAATCCAGTGGACTCTTTTTGTTTTAAAATTAGGATGCTCAAATCAAAAGTTTCTGGTTGGATCCATGATCAAAAAAGAAAAGATCTTCATGACCTTTCTAAAATTGAAAATGACATCCTATCCTTGCACAATCGAAACATTGAGACCCCACTTTCTGAAACTGATTTTGATACTCTAAAATTGTTGGAGAGTAATAAAGAAAAAATTCTGGAAAAGGAAGAACAAGAATGGCACCTAAAGAGCAGGGCCATCTGGTTAAATTCTGGTGATAAAAATACAAAATTCTTCCACTCCTTTGCTTCTCACAAGCGCAATCTAAATTCCATCTGGAGTATTGAAGATGGTTCTGGGGCCACTGTCACTGGTAAAGAAAGGGTACATTTGGTGGCTAAAGATCATTTTGGCTCTATTTATACAGATCAGAAGGATTGTGACTTATTTGATCAACTCAAGGTTGCTAGGCTGTATCCTAGATTTTGCGATGATGCTTCCTCTGGAGTTGGTGAAGGATATTTCTTTGGAAGAGATTGAGGAGTTCTTACACTCTTTTGCCAAGGAAAAGAGCCCTGGGCCCGATGGGTGGACTATTCAGACATTTTGAATATGGTGGCTTATTCCAAGAATCAGGGTTACATTTCTAGTGCTCTTAATGCTACTTTCTTGACACTTATCCCAAAGAGTAATGAGCCAAAACATCTAGGGGATTATAGACCCATCGCATTATGTAATATGGCATATAAAATTGTCTAAAAAATTATTGCAACCAGATTAAAGCCAATACTGTCTAAATTTATTACCAAACAACAATTTGGTTTCTTAGATGGATGATAGATTTTGGATGCTGTGGGGTTAACTCAGGAGTTTTTGCATTCAATCAAAATTCAGAAAAAGAAGGTTGTTATACTAAAGATGGACTTGGAAAAAGCTTATGACCATGTGAATTGGGATTTTCTGCAGATTGTCCTAATACAAATTGTTATCTTTCCATTGATTATCAATTGGATCATGGCATGTGTGAATTCCATGAACATTGCAATTTTGGTAAATGGGGATCCGACTGAATTTTTCAAATGTTCTAGAGGTTTACGCCAAGGATGTTCACTGTCTCCATTACTGTTTCTATTGATTATTGATGGACTGAGCTTATTAATATCTCAAGCAAAAAATGTTGGTCTTTTAAAAGGCTTAAAGGTGACTAGGCATTTGTCTCTGTAACACATTCTGTTTGTGGATGATATCTTGTTGATTGGCTCTGGCTCTGATATGGAATGGAAGGTATTTAGTGATATTATAAGGCTATTTTGCAGCGCGTCGGGCATGAAGGTGAGTTTAAAAAAATATTCATTTCTTATTAATTCTATGAATTATCTGGAGATTCACAATTTGCAGCAGTTTCTACCCTATAAAGCTTATACAATGGGAGAAGATTTTAAATACCTTGGGTATTTCATTAAACCTAATGGATACTTGATCCAAGACTAGCAGTGGTTTGCTTCGTAAAATTGAAGCTCGCATTGGACATTGGTCCTTCAGATTTTTATCTATCGGGGGGAAGCTTGTGTTGGTGAAATTTGTTCTATCTGGTATCCCGGTCTATTGGCTTTCTCTTCTGCCAATTCCCAGTGCTGTCATTAAAAATATGCAGAAGATTTTTAGTACTTTTTTATGGTCTGGTGGAGGAAATAAGAATGCCATTGTGATGATTGGATGGGATAAGTTATGTCTCCCGGAAAAGGCTGGTGGCTGGGGTATTAAGGATCTTTACTCCTTCAATGAAGCTCTGCGACTAAAATCCTTTTGGCGTGGACTTTTTAGTGGAACTTTATGGTCCGATGTTTTACATTCGAAATATATCAAAATGGAGATTAGTCACTGGCTAAGATATTCTGCAAAAAATACCAAGGGTGTTTCGCCTATTTGGAATGGATTCTTAAAAGTATATAAATGGCTTGCTATGGATATTTGTTGGAAACTAGGAAATGGGCGTGATATTTCCATTGGAGTGGATCCGATTGTGGGGCTACAGGGCGACTATGGTTTATCCAACAGCATTTTATCTCACATCAGAAGTTTGGGTTGGTATACCCTAAATCATATTATTAAAAACATTTCTTCTATATATTGTTATAGCTCCTAGGATATCGGGCTGACAGGGCAAGATGCTACAGATTGGGATAATTATATATGGTTCTTAAGTGAGACCGGTTGCAGAGCCACAGGTGAGAGGGATACGCTATTATGGATAGGGAATGAGTAGATAGGCAAGGTGACTGCAAAATCAGCATATTCGAGGATCATTCAGCATAAGTGTATCTTTATGAAACATTGGTGGTACAGTGCTGTGTGGAGGTGGCAAATTCCCAATAAAATGAAGTGCTTTATGTGGTTTGTCTTCATGAACAGACTCAAGACATGGGATAACCTCATCAAGAGGGGATGGATTGGTCCTAGTATATGCTGCCTGTGTAAAGCAAGTGATGAAAATATCTCACATTTATTTATTTATTGTGATTTTTCTAAACATGTCTGGGATAGAGTTTGTCATACTCTCAGAGTTTCAAATGGTTGGGGAAATCATGATATTATATCAAATTGTGCTCATTGGATATCGGCTCATAAAACCTATGTGATAGATGGAGCATATGGTATGTGAGGAATCTTTCTATTTTTGAAAATCATGCTCCCAATTATTATGTGGCAGCGGATATTTGTCTTAAGCAATTTTCTCTTTATGGAAACAAGGAAGCTGGCAGTAAACAAAGAAAGGTGGCAGTCTTAAATATCCAGGTTGATAATCCTATTTTATACTTTGATGGGGCTACTGCTCGGGACCATTATGCTGCTGGGGGAGTAATATTTCTTAATCAAAATCATTATTACACATGCAAACTAAAATGTGGTAGAGGATCTAACATGAAAGCTGAAATTGTAGCGCTATGGATGATTGTTAGGGTGGAAAATCTTTTTGGTCTGGCAGAAGTAAAAATCTTTGGTGATTCCTGGGTCACTATAAAATGGGCTCGAGGTGAATATAAGCTACAGGCGGCTATTCTGACTCCATGGTGTGATCGTATCAGACAGGAACTATCATCCTTCAATGATTATTCTCTTCAACATATTTATAGAGAAAACAATGCTTTTGCTGATAAGTTATCTAAGGAGGCTTTGGAGACTGAAGAAGGCATCCTTTTCTGGGAAGAATTCATTGAATCCAGGCTGGATTCTGCTAGTTCTATTTCACTTTTTGAGATCTAAGGGTAGAAATATGTGTGTCAGTTTTTTCCTTTCATGGCTATCTGTAATTATTATTTTGGATATATATCCTTGGGATCTAGCTGATTTTGTTCGATTTTGATACTCATGACAAATCAGTGCTGAAATATGCTCATCCTTGTACTATTTGATTTATTCCTATAAATAGCAATAGTACGTTTTTTTTCGCTGAAAAAAAAATGATATTACATTGAAATTTTGTTACAATGCAAATATAAATATCTTCACAATATCAAATTTTAATTTTCACATATCTATATCTTTATAAGTTGTGAGTTCTAAGTTCTAAAAAATATTACACTTCAAACTATTTGATCCTTCTAAACACTTATAAATCTTTGATTAAAATGAATCTTGATAAATAATAATATCATGAAAATAAATTACAGTATTGTTAACATTTATAAAAAAGTTGAATTAAATTTCATATTTCATACTCATAGCTATATATAAACTAAATGCTTGTAGTTCTCTCAAATTTTATATATATAAACAAAACAAATAAAGAAAAGAACTATATCTTCACAATATTAAATTTGCATTTTTGCATACCTATATTTGTATAAGTTGTGAGTTCTAAGTTCTAAAAAATATTATACTTCAAATAATTTGATCCTTCTAAACATTTATAAATCTTTGATTAAAATGAATCTTCATAAATTATAATATTTTAAAAATAAATTATAATATTATTAACATTTCTAAAAAGGTTGAATTAAATTTCACACCAATTGCAATATATAAACTAAACAAAAAAACAAAAACAAAACAAAACACTAAACTATAAAACAAAAACAAAACAAAACAAAAAACTAAAGTAAGTTAGAAAACTTTTACTTCTCTCAAATTTTATATATAAAAACAAAACAAAACAAAAAACCAAAGCAACTTAGAAAACTTTTACTTCTCTCAAATTTTATATATAAAAACAAAACAAAACAAAAAACTAAAACAACTTAGAGAACTTCCAAAACAAAACACTAGATTAAAAAACAAAAACAAAACAAAACAAAAAACTAAAAAAACTTAAAAAACAAAACACTAGACTAAAAAACAAAAACAAAACAAAACAAAAAACTAAAGCAACTTAGAAAACTTTTACTTCTCTCAAATTTTATATATAAAAACAAAACAAAACAAAAAATTAAAGGAACTTAGAAAACTTTTATTATTTCATATGCTTTACCATTTTCTCTGTATTTTATTATATATATTTATAAAAAAATTAAATTAAATTTCATAACAATCAAAATAAATAAACTAAGTGTCTGTATTTTTCTCAAATTTTATATATAAAAACAAAACTAAAAACTAAAAATTAACAAACAACTTATATATTACAGTAGCCAAACAGTGAAGCATATTCATAAGAACCTCAAATTTTATATATAAAAACAAAACTAAAAATTAAAAATGAACAAACAACTTATATATTACAGTAGCCAAACAGTAAAGCATATTCATAAGAACCTTATAAATCTTGAGAATACAAAAGCTTGGATTATAAATGGGGAACATTAATATAATTCCAGCAAAAGTTTGGGTTATATTTTAAAATATTTTTTTAGTATTATGGTTTGTAGAAGAAGCTTGTGTTTTATAACGTTTTTTTTAATTATTTTGAAATTAGAATGACCAAAAAATGATAAGTTTGGTCAGATTACTGATCTTCACCTCTATGATTACCGAGCTATATGTTTCCAATTTATATAGCAGATATGGCTATTATTTTCACTTCAAAGATAAAAGCACTAAATTTTGGTAAGAGAGGAAATCAGCACACTTATTTATCTAATAAACCTATTGATTATATGTAAATTGAACAGTTACATTTACTCAGTAGAAAATTCGCCCACTGGTGCAGACCTCACACGCCACTGTGAAAATGTAAGTATTTAATAAGCATGGAGTTTCATTTGAAACCACAGCTTTGCTAGCTCAAAAATCAAATTTACCGTTGCTCTTCATCTTCTGCACCATAAAAGTTCAGAACAGTAGCTCCTATAACTGATTTCAATGTCTCTGCATCCAATTCATCATTGCCACTGGAAGAGATCAATGAAGAAGAAGTTTGTTCTAATTTTCCACTTTCCCCAAAATATTTCTGCAATTCCGGACATCCAAGTAGATCATCCAGTTTTAGTGGCACCATCCGACTACTTTCATTGTCACAGAGCACATCTGAAGTAATCAGCATTTTGAAGTGGGCATCACCTATCAGCTTTAGAAGATACTCTGTCTCCGTATCGATTGTTGCCAATGGGAATGACAAGTTCACCAGCTTCTTTTTCATACTGTTGGATGCAGACTCTTCCATATTGACTATTGCTTGTTTGAATGAAAATAAGCTTGTTTCCCATCCTTCTAGATAATCTAGTGAAAATTTTCCAGTTGATTTCATCGACTTAGCTGTCCTCATGATACTTTTCCTGTCCCCAGAGCTACATCCATAGATTCCTCTGGATTGTTCTGATGGAAACAAGCTTTCATTCACTTCAGGAAAAATGGATGTCAGGAAATGTTCATCCTCTACAAACAGTTGGATGTTTTTGGACTGGAGCATGCAATTTACTGCATCATCATCAAATCCTAAAATACACCCTAGCTTAACCATTTCACATAATCCTGCAACAAGAGCAGGATGCTCCGCCAACAAGCCAGCTGAAATCACCTCTGCAAAATCAGTTGCCAAGGACATATTTTCCTTTTGATTGTGTGGATCAGGTTTTTGTATCAAAATTCTTCCCTTACACTTTTCCCATCTTGCCAGACTAGTTGTCCTTCGTTTAACCTTCTCTTCCACACCATTTTCAGTTGGTATTGAAAGTTGGTACTCAACTGTAAAGGGCTCAGTAGCTTCGTAGACAGTAGATTTAACAAGAGAAGTCACAATTTGATGCCTTTTATCTGGTGACAATTTGAAGGACGGGTGTGCAAGATATGCTAAAATAATTCTGTATAGCCCTATTCTGACCATCCCCTTTCCTGCTGGAATCTTTTGCAAGCAGATGTTATTCGAAACGGAGATATCGACCTTTTCTGTTGCTTGGGATATGCTCCGAGCTCCAAGATGGATATAAATTGAGAACAGTGACTCCAATGGTATCTTGGGGTCAGAAGGGTTAGGATGCCATGCAAATTTTGGGCTTGCAGAAGCTCCCATGAATAACTCTTTCAACCTCAAATCATCTGGAATGAAGGTTTCATTTGGAGCACTGAGCCGGATATCTCCAATGCTAGTGCAAGATGGCAATTTAAGTGGTCCTCTTCCAAGACGTCGCTTTATTTTCTCAGATAATTTGGTCCAGTGTTTTATAATTTTTCTCCAAACTGAGCAGCACTCCGCTGCAGAAACTTGATGATCAGCTGATACCCAGTCTAGCCACAGACGGCAATAATGTCCAATTTTGGGATACAGAGACACACCAAGAGAACAAGAAAAGAAAGGAAGTAATTCCTCTTCATAGAAGTTGTCCAGGATTTCTAATCTATGATGAAAGAGGCCATTTTCATCGTGGACTAGGCACCGTTTTGAATCCTTCCATTCACCCCCGACTCCGCCATCCAGCGGAATCCTAATTTTAATAGAGTTACTGTCGACAGGTTTCCATTCAAAGCGATGAAGATATTCGTAAAGTCTGGTTATGGTTTGCAATTCCGTGTGCATTTGGATATGTTTGGCGATAAGATCACATCCTTTCCCAAACTCAACAACCACCCCCAACTGTTGGAGGGCCCTCTTGAAGTTGTGAATGGGTTTGCTGTAGAATAGAATATCAATGAAGGGAAGGTCGTTTAACTGAAAACCAGCAGATTGCCAATCAGAATTGAATAAAAAAGACATGCTAGGAGATTGGTACCCCCTATGTGTTTTTAGCCATTGTCCTTCAGCTATACTTCTTTTGAATACTTCAGGGAATGTCTCAATACAGTTTACTGTCAAATACTCTATCCACTCCAGGAGCAAAATGACTTTCTCTTTATCAAGAGGAGATGAAAGTCCAGGCAAGGCAACATCTGGTGGTCTTAGAAATGGAATATCCACTGCCCCAAGCTTATTTCCGATAAATGGCATAAGATGTTCTCCCTCTTCCAACCCATAAGCACAAGGCGGTGGTTTTAGGTAAGCCCTTGACAGGGTAACAAACTCATATTCAACCCATGGGTTGTTTCCAAATAGCTTTTCCCAGTTGCTTATGGATGCTGGCACAAGTTTTTCTTTGTAACTCTTAACTATATATCCGGAGTCATTGACTACTGGCAAATCTGCACATAATGTCTGAAATTCTGTCCGGTCAATATGGTCCCTGGCATAGGAAAAATACAAAAATTGAGTAACAGTGACAACAAATTTACGACTCTTAGAAACCTTAACTTGTTCTACAAGTTGCTTACTAAAGCTTGATACAGAAAGCTCAGTGATCCGAGGATAGTCATTTAACCATCCTCGTAACATTGAAAGTTTTTGAGAATCCAATTTTCTCATGGCCATTTGAGTGCCACTGGGCATGAATTTGAAATTTGCAACACGTCCAAACTTCCCACTCCATCTTCCCAACCATGAAATATGTTCCTCCTTAGAGGAAAAATATTGTTTGTGGCTATTAGATATATCTGATAAACTAGCCCAATCCACTCTATTGTTATCCTCAACAAACTTAAAGAGGGGAAATTTTTGGAGAGAAGTCGAAATGCCTTTCTCCCAGTATTCAGCAAGAAAGCACAGAAGATGCACATATAAATCCTCTGATAGATTTGCAACCCAACCAGAGCTGAGAAGAATGCAATGGGAGTACCACTGGTAAGGCACATATCTCACCCCCAAGAATTGCAACATGCATGAAAACTGATCTTCTTCCATGCAGGAATGTACTATGGATACCTTAGTTGACGATAGAAAACTAGGGCTCTCTAAGCCACCTTCATATGCATTGTCTAGTATGTCTCTAAAGGAAGGAAGTATTCTGCGAGCTTGTTTAGGCATACAATAGCCACTATGAGTCTTACATAAGATTATCTTTTCTTCTTTCAGTTGGGTCTGAATGGCAGCCCTGACTCGTCTTAGCTCCGGGCAAGAAGGATTATCAATTGGTAAGTACTTGAAGACATGTGCTCTGGACATGGGAGGAGCTGATTCCACGCTGCGCAAAAGGGAAATGAAGGCAGAGCAAAAGGCTGATGGAATGCAGTTGAGTATTCCTTGGTTCCACTTGCTGTCAAAAATGATACCCTCCCTAGAAGTAGCAAGTAAGAAATCTGCTTGAATTACAAAGGGAAATCTACTGACCATTTCCGTAGGAAGAAAAGCATAAATATCAGCAGCTATCTTATTTCCAGCTCTATTGAGGCGTTCCTCAAACGGGAAAGCCAATGTTATTACCCATTTGTCCGTGTCTTTCCTCTCCTCTATCCTGTTCTGTTCCTGCACAAGAAAACACTGCCTCCACATATAATAACTGCATTCACTTTCTATATCTTCATTTTCTTGTGCTGAAAGATGCAGAGTGAATGATTGACTCTGTTCATTCTTGGTAGTTTGAAATTCTATTTCTCGGGAAACACAGATTGCATTAACCCTGTTCCGTGCAGAGTCTTTATTATGTTCACGAACAGATAGCTTTCTGATTTTAGACATAAACAAAATTACTTCAGGATGAATACTAGCCAGCTGTTTTTTCACAGCATCAACTTTTTCAGGCCGCAAAGGCAGTATCATAACAGTGTTTGGAAGCTCACAACCAAATAGTTCTTGGAGGTCTTCAATGCTTGGCTCTTCATCTATCCACTCTGGAACGATATATCCAATTCTAGTTCCAGGTGAAGGTATCTCATTAAACCTTATCTTATATCCATTGCTGAATATGTAAGGCTGTTTTGTTATCAAGAAAACACTCTTAAAACCAATCCCTGCAAATTTAGAAATTCATAACATGTTTCATCAGCAATGACCTCTTAAATCCAAACTCTGCAAATTTATCCAAACAGCGCAGGCTAAGAAAACTCCCAATTACCGCAATTTGATTTTGTTCTCATAACATATGTAATCTAAACAACCATGACCCAAAGCTAGCAAATTTAGAAATATATAACAAATTTTATCCAAAAACCTCCAAGCCTAGAAAACGCTCCCAATCACCCCAACTCTATTTTGTTTTCATAACACATTTCATTTAAACAGCCATAACCCAAAACTCTTAAATCCATCTCTGCGAATTTGGAGATATATAACGAAGTTTATCTAAAAGTACAAGTAAAAAGGCTCCCATTCACCCCAATTCTATTTTATTTTCTGAGTACAAGTTCAGAGAATTGATTACCTTTCTCGCCAATGTAGCCTCCATGTCTTTTACCCTTCTTGGTAGATCGTCCAACGCTGCAGAGAGATTCGATGTTGCGCTTGGTGAAGCCTAACTCATTGTTAAAAACCAACAATGTAACAGATGCACCAACACCCCTGATTTCTCTGGTTGTAATAACGAATTCTAAGGAAGGTTCTACCTCTGGGGGATAATCATTGTCCTCAGCATTCTGAGAGATCACAATCCACACCAATTAACTACTGTTAGCCATAGCCATGCAAATTGCAAAGTACTATTTACCTTAGCCAAAATTAGCCATAGCCATGCAGAGAAAAAGGAACTGAATTGAAATTATAAGACGGAAGAATTGAACCTGAATGAGTTCCATGAGGAAGTGGACGTCCTTTGTGTAGAGTTCAGTAGATAAATGTTTCACAGCATGATGTAAGTCTTCTATAAGTGGATTATCCTCCCTACCAATTGAAAACTTGTGCATTCTAATTTCTTCAATGTGTTCCCTGGGCGTTGCCATATTGATTGACAATGGAGCTGTAAAAATTACTAAAAAATATCCTTAATAATCATCAATATAACTATTCCAGCCTTATTAGTAACATAACATGAACCAGATTCAAAATGTGCTCGAGGAAATGGCATGATTTAATAAAACTAGAAATCTAATTATTTTACGGTATTTATTTAGCTTTAGTCACAATCGATTCCAACTTTTATTCGATTGATCACTTCTCGCTAGTGTTGTAATAATATTTTTTTCTGATTCCTTCTCTTAGCTTCGAAGTAACCAAGAGCTCAGGGTTTCCTTTTGTGAGATGCAAGTTATGTGAAAAAAAAATTCTAAGTTCTGTCACAAAGATTTCCTTGGATTTATATATGATTTTCTAAAGTTAAAACACACTTATTATAATAAATTAATAGCAAGTTCTACCACCCTTGCCATGAATGAAAAATGGTCTCACACTCTGAATCTTAACGTTATGGTTTGTTAATGAGCCATGAACTTAAGGTCAACACAACAAATCATTTATACAACCCTTTAAAAATGAAAACATCAAACATGAGATTATAGGATTGCAGAGGATTGTTGCTTATTAATTGCATTATAATGTTGGCACAAGGATGAATATGCATTTGGGGAAAATAAGAAACTTGCATTCTATGTTCAATTAATTTATGGAGTATGAATGTGGAGTTGGTCTCATAAGCGAAGAATCTACAAATGTAAGCTTCTTCCAAATGTGCAACATTGCATGATGCATATTTGTACATTTGTGGATAAACACATGATCAATTAAGATAGTTCTTAATGGTCAACCTTAGGAACAATGAACAAGGATGGCCACTTGCTTTCTTACTTGATATCAAGGAAACTAGATTGTGCACTGAATTGGTCAAATATATTGCCAATGTGTCTTTTGGATTGACCTGGCCAACTTTGATTATCCAACTTATCAATTAAGCGACTCCTCTAAACTATGATGTGCATTGCTAAAGTGTCATTGAGGTGCCATGGTGCATTTCCCACAAAGTAAGATGCTAAATTGATGGTGCATGTAATGATGCAAGAGCATATGCTTTGACTCTGTGATCCTACATATGCACCAAGGATTTTTTGTTGTTATTGGAGGAGCGATCGATGAGTGATCTCGTAGCTTGTGGTGGTATCTCAAACTGAAAGGATGCATAGTGTGGATAGAAAGTGTGTAGAGCGAGAAGGGAGTTCCTTGGAAGTTGATATGATCTAGGCCATCCATTCCCATGCAATCCTCACCATACTTGGGAATGATTTAAGGTAGGTGGAGCTAGGATTACCAAAGGAGCCTACCATGGGTTTGAGGGTTGTCGGTCCCTCCACCAAATTGATGGTAAAAGGGAACCATGAGAGTATGAAGAGGGAGGTTGTGAGCTATTTTAACATGATCGTACATAAGGATGATGAATTTCACTGGTGATTGGGAGACATGTGGTAGCAACTAAAGAAGGGACCCATCATTGGATATTGGAATTGATTAGTCATGAGGTCGTTCAAGAAATTAATAAAATAGAGACGCAAGAAAAGGATTATTTGTTACGATTTTTGGGGAATTATTCACCCATAGATAAGGAGATAGGATGAAGAAGAGGGGATCCCATGAAGAAAAAGAAAGTGGAGTTGGAGAAGAATGCTCTCATGGCCTTTTCAATTTGTAAATATTGATGAACCCATTGTAGCCTCTATGACACTATGATTGACATGCATATTATTGTGCTTTAAAGGTTGTCAACCACATGTTTTTGTTGCAATAAATATTCATTGAAGTTTACATATGAAGCTTGAATTTTAATAGATGGTTGAATCTTAATTTATTCATTATGCTTGAAGGATTTATTTCTTGATTTTAATGCGTGGTTCCCATTCTATTGTTGTACACTCTTAGTAATAAATTGCACCCTTGGGGTTTTCACCACTAAAAGTTCAACATTCATAACATGTAAGAAGTCTAGCATGATAAGGATTCCACATTTAATTTGGGGCTTGCACCACTTAAATTTAAGCACTCGTCACATGTACAAAGTCTATCCTCACAAAGAATTCACATTGGTCATGTACATGTTGTCTAGCGTGACCAGCATCGAAGAATAATGTGTGCAACAACATTCTAATGCACAAAGATTAGTTAAATGTATAACACAAATTAGAAGCACTCATGAGTCACCTCTCTAGGTAGTAATGGACCCCTTTGTACCAAGAGTCTATGTACTAACCCCAATTCCACTGGAAGGATCTAATGAAGAAATGGTCTCCATGGTGTTCACAAAATTTTGTTGCACATGGTCCAATGTGAAGCACTTAGATTATACTAGGAACTGGCTTGATCTAACAATCTTACAGAGTTGAGTTTTTCTTTTAAGCAAAGTAGGATTGTATTACTCTTACATGCAAGTTACAAAATCCAAAAAAAAATCCAACCAACCTAAGTCATGTTAGATCCATCGGGATAAGGGCCTTCCAAACATTCCCAATAATTACATATGACTAATATAAAGTTAATTGATCTACTTCTATTTATCATAGAGATTCCTTGAAAATCCTAGGTTACCATCCCAAGCAAATTTGTGGGGATATAGATTGTTTTTAATATCATCCAAAAATCTTGTAGGGAACTTTTTATCTAGCTAAGTAATAGAAGAAAAAACAAGGATTAATTTGCATACACATATCAAGAAGAACATAGAGATATATAGACAAAGGGAAACTATATCTAAACACACTAGTTCCCAATAGACATTAGCACATATTCATGATCTCCTAGGACAACTAGTTGAAGACCATCAATGGTGGTTTGAGTTTGATGTAGAATGGCCTTCACCTTTGTGATATATATATATTTAAACCAGCAAGGGAACTAGATTCCTTTACTAATGTTCACCAATCCCACTCCAGAGTTTTGGGTGTCTTCTACAAAACTTGCTATGAATTCTTGTATGGGTGTCTTGGAAAGGAGAGTTTATATGTCCTTGTTCTAGTTGAGATCGCGTAGATGAAAAATAATAATGTAGTATGCATATTCCCTCTCATTGATGGCAACAAAGTCTCACACTTGCTTCTCCATATACTGCATTTTATCTACCATCCAATCGAAGTATTTTGAGGAAATTTTTTCCTCTGCTCTTGCATCAACAACCTTTCACTTGGATATAGAGGGAGATCTCTTAGGATTTTGTAGAGTTATGGATAGTCTCTTTTCTAGGGATCACTATGTCAAGAGTTTGGAACTACTTCTTAGGGTGATCTTGATGGTATTTAAGTCCGGTAGAATCAACCTAGGTTTCATGATCACAAAACATTAGCGATTCTCCTTTACTGTTCTCATCCTTCCTAAGTAACTCATAGTGCTTTGGGCACACCATTTCTATTGGTAGGATGATGTGGTCATCTCCCTTGGAGAGAGGATCCTAACACAAACTTGTTATGGATTTTCATTCCAAAAAATTTATCAATAATACCTTCATTTCTTCCTCCTAATATTAGGCATATCATCTTCCTCCCATGAGGCCTTGAGGTTGGCTATGATGATTTAACACTATCAAGAAAGGAGAGATTGCGTAGATTCACCTTCCAACACTTTAATATATCTACCTCTTGAACATTTATCTCCTTATCATTACTTGTCCTCTTAGCTACCTTCATGGATTCTAATTTATTGACTACTATCCTTTTGTAGACCTCGTCCTCTTAGTCGATTTTGTTTTGAAAAACTATATTTTTTTCCTTCCATATATCCCAAATTATGAAGCCAAGAATGGTGTTTCATATTTGATTAGGATTCTAATTCTCTATAGGGATTTGAGGTCCAATTTTCTAGTGTTTAAGGAATATTATTATTTTTTTTACCTAATATTCTCATTAGGATAGTGTACTGGTCCCATAGACTACTAACATAACTACATTGGTTGAATATGTTGTCACAGGTTTCCTTGAAGTTCTATACGATAAACATATGAAGGGACCTTCAATTGATATTTTCTAAAGAAATTCCATGTGAGGATCACTCATTTTTTAGGAAACCCAACTCATATAAGGAAACTGTGAATGGTAAACCACTTTGTCCATTGAATAGGAAAGCACCATCTAGCCTTACAACCTTCTATTATAACCTTTAATGCATTCCTTCATTGATTGGGTAGGGTGCATATTGCGACCCATCGGTGAAGACCTTACAACCTCCCCCATTAAATTTTTTTCCATCCCAATAACATCCGACAAGAACTTTCCTAAGTGCTCCAAGATTCTACTTCTTGAACTCTTGAATCTTTTTTCCATAATGCCACAATGATTATTTCCTTTCCCATTTTTTTTTCTCTTCAGGTCTATCTTTCTAGCTAACAAAGTACTCCTACCTCTGATTCTTGTCCAATTGAGTGGTCCTCTATGCTATTATCTTTTGATCCACTCACAACTTTGGTCTATTTGTGATCAATGCAAGGGCTCTAGATGGGCCAACCATGTTAGGATTCCCTTCATCAATCCTACAAGGATTCAATTGATTGATATGGAAAACTAGATGGTGAGCTCTTGTGTGTTCTAACATTTCCAATTTTTAAGTGACATTTCCAATCTTTTGAAGTACTTTTAACAATACTTCAAACCACTGCAGCAAAGAACCATACATGCCACTCGGTGGCATGAATTGTTCTCTACCCAATTTAAGTAAGACAAAGTCACCAACTTGAAACTCCACCTCCCTTCTTCCATGATCTTCCCAACACTTCATCCTTTCAGTTGCATTGATCAATTGAACAGGGTCCATCTCCAATCTATCATTCCATCCTTTCATGAACCCTAAGGGTGATGTGTTGCACATAACGTAACCTAGTAGAGCTACATGGGGTGCAAAAGATTGTTTTCCATTTGTCAACTCAAATGGGTTGTATCCCATTGTATAACTATTATGCATGTTGTAACTGAACTAGGTTGCATCCAACAACTTTCACCAATTTGATTGGTCTACATGAAAAAAATATTGTAGGTAATCCTCCAAAAGGCCACTGATACATTCTATCTATCTGTCGATCTATGGATGATAACTTGAACTCATCAATGACTTGGTTCCAACAAGTGTGAACAAATTTGTCCAAAACTTGTTAATATTATATGCTACTAAAGACTAAATTCTAACTTCATGAGCATTTAATACATTTTCACAATAGAAGCATAACAAGGATCTATGAAAGATACAGAATCACAAGGTACACAACAATATATCCTCAGAAACCCTCAAGGGGAAGAAAACCCAGTAAGAACTTCATCAATATAGATTACCAAAGTACAATGCCCAAAAATAGACGTCACAAATAAGAGAGACAAAACCCAAACTCTAGAGCCAAGCCAATCCTCCTCCTCCTTCGCAAACTTCCTCTCTCCTCTAATGTGCAATGCATGAATGAGTGAATGGTACAAATGAGGGAAATACTCCCTCTATTTATACTTTACTTTTCACTTGACATTTAACCTAACTAGGCCGGCCTCACTTAACTTGAATGGGCCGACCTCTCTAGAAAGACTCAAATAATATTTATATTACATTCTTTTGGGTACTAACGACCCAAATTACAATGGAAGTTTTACCTCATGACTTTTACTTGACCAAATATAATAATGACATCCCCGAACGGAGGTAAAACATCTCCGATGGAGTTACAATAATAAAGTACAAGTAGAATATTCTTCAAAGTTACATTAATTCAACACTCCCCCTTAATAAGAAGGGTATTCTACTGACAACAAAAACAACATGTGTGGCTCTACATCATCAGAAGGAGGGAGGAGGAGGCATCATCAACAACATCATCTGGAACATTGGTTGATATATCTATAAATCATTGGAAGTTCTTCAACAACATCAATATCAACAATTGGAACAACTTGTTGTAACATTATCATCATCTGTAGCACGGAGCTGGAACATCATCATATGTAGCATGAAGTTGGATCATCATCATCTGCAACACGAAGCTAGAAAATCATCATCCGTAGCATGAAGCAAGATCATCCTCATATGTAGCACGAAGCTGGATCATCATTCACAACAATGGAATGTCATCATCTGTAGTACTGGAACATCATCATCTACAGTACTGGAACATCGTCATCTACAACGTTGGAACATCATTTTCTGCATCATAATATTCAATATAGAGCTGAAGTATCATCATCATCATCTTCAGTACAGAGGTGAAGTATGATCATCATCATCATCTTCAGAACAGAGTTGAAGTATCATCATCATCTTCTTTAGTATAAAGCTGAAGTGTCATCATCTTCAGCAAGAATTTGCTGGAACATCAACATCATTTGTTGTAATATCACCATCAACATCATCATCATTGTCATCAATAATTTGCTAGAACAACATCATCATCAGTATATGAATACTGGAACAACATCAATCATCAGTAAGTAAATACTGAAACAACAACATCAATCATCACCAACATAAAAACTGATACATCAACAACAACGACAACACGAGGCTGGCTCATCATCATAAAGCTGGAAGAACATCATCATTGTCAACATCTCAAGGTTGGAGCAACATCATCTCTGGAAACAGGTGCATCAACAACCAACATGATCCTTCCTTTCGTAATGTTGGGATCAAGTTCAACACAGGTGATCCTTCCTTTTGGAATTATGAGATTATGGACAATCCTTGCTTTTGAAATTACGGGATTTTGGTCCAACAACACTGGCGATCCTTCCTTTCGTAATTATGGGATCATGGACAATCCTTCCTTTCGGAATTACGAGATTCTAGTCCATCAACTCTGGTGATCCTTCCATTCGGAATTACGGGATCAATATGGACAGTCCTTCCTTTCGTAATTACGGGACCTAGTCCATCAACTCTGGTGATCCTTACTTTCAGAATTACGGGATCATGGATAATCCTTCGTTTTGGAATTACGGGACCCATTCCATCAACTTTGGTGATCCTTCCTTTCGGAATTATGGGATCATGGATAGTCCTTCCTTTCGAAACTATGGGACTCTAGTCCAAAAACTATGGTGATCCTTCCTTTTGGAATTACGGGATCATGGACAGTTCTTCCTTTCGAAATTATGGGACTCTAATCCAACAACTCTGGTGATCCTTCCTTTCGGAATTACAAGATCATGGAAAGTCCTTCCTTTCGGAATTACGGGACTCTAGTCCAACAACTCTGGTGATCCTTCCTTTCAGAATTATAGGATCATGGAAATTCCTTCCTTTCGTAATTACGGGACTCTAATCCATCAACTCTGGTGATCCTTCCTTTCGGAATTACGGGATCATGGACAGTCCTTCCTTTCGGAATTACGGGATCATGGACAATCCTTCCTTTCGGAATTATGGGATCATGGATAGTCCTTCCTTTCAGAACTACAGGACTCTAGGACATCAACTCTGGTGATCCTTCCTTTTGAAATTACGGGATCATGGACAGTCCTTCCTTTCGGAATTATGGGACTCTAGTCCATCAAATATGGTGATCCTTCCTTTCAGAATTACGGGATCATGGACAGTTCTTCCTTTCAGAATTACGTGACTCTAGTCCATAAACACTGCTAATGCTCAAACAATCATTCCTTTCAGAATTATGATATCATTTTCCACCACTTACATCTTATACAATCCTTCCTTTTGGAATTACGGGATTTTAGTCTAAGGATCAACATTTAAGACTATCCTTCCTTTCGGAATTACAGGATCATTGTCTAAGGATGATAAATCCCAATTGCACCACCATAGTATCATTAGCACTACTCCACCTTTCAAGGGAATTCCTTATGGACTATACCAAGCTTGTCACAGAAGTTCTCAAACTTCAAATGAGATAGACGCTTAGTCAACATATCTGCAACTTGCTCATTTGTGCTCACATATTGGAGCTTTACAGCTCCCTTTTGCACCATATCTCGGATCTGTATAGCTGTACAGTTTCAAGTCATGATCAAAGATCATAGTCTACCATACCTTTTAGGTACCTCATCACATGCTTTGCAGCTACAAGGTGAACACATCTGGGCTCAACCAAATACTGACTCAAGTTTTTCACAACAAAGCATATCTCTGGCCTTGTATTCATTAGATACATCAATTACCCAATAATCTATCTGTATAGTGTCATATCCACTAATTCTGATGAAGCATCAGTCAACAACTTCAAATTTGTATCCATGGGTGTGGCCATGGCTTTACTTTCCAACATATCAAACCTTTTCAGGATTTCTATTGCATACTGGGGCAAACAACCTTTGCCACAAATATAGACTAAGTGAAAGTGTCTCTCCATCTGTATTGTAGTCACTTCCTCTGAAGCCGAGCTTTCCTATTCCTTCTATAATTGAGCACTATCCTCCCTATGCATCTTATACTTTCTGCATCGGGACATTTTGCACTTGAGTGACTGGTAGCCTTCTCTTCAAATAATATTATGTGTATCCATTTATTTCATTATTCTAAGTCACTGGATACCAAGATCTCGAACTCTATTGCACCCATCTATGAGCTTCTCATATTCAACCTTGTAGCAAAGGTTGATGTCTCATCACTCTAGGTGATCCTTGATCTCATCATTATATCCATGGGTGACTTCTGAGCCTGTACAAATTCTTCTTCAATATGAATACACGTGGTTCTCTGAGTCCTGGAGGTTGCTCGATATCTTCTCCTACTTCGATTACACCATGAGTCTGGATACTAGCGCAACATCTCGTCATAGTCAAATTTCTCTGCTTGATTTTATAAGTCTTGTTTATAGTTGAATCATCGCCACTTGTTATACGAAACAAGTCTCATCATTCTTTATTTGTAGGTGATCGTGTAAGATACTTCCTACATGTCAAATTTAGTAGCATGGTTAGAAACATTTCATATTTTCCAAAACATATGCATAAAAACATAGGTCACATTGTCATAATGCTATCTTAGCCAATGCTTCAACACAACATTCATCCATATCCTGTATTCATACGGTAACTTTCTAGATGCCTTCCATTTCTACCAAAACATTATTAAGAGCGTGCACTACTCCCAATATGTCAGCAAAGAGGTTTCACTTTAGATAAGTAGCAATGGAATGTAGTATAGTACCATAGGCCACTTACCCACCACATGCATATCAATGCAAAAATTCTAACATGCGTAATCACACATCCTAAATAAATGTGTACACAATTGGATAATATCATTTAAGCAATTAGATAAAAATGACAATTCAAATACTTATCTTTGTTTGTAAGGTAGGATCTCTTTTGATCTCCTTGCAGGGATTACTGGAATGTCTAATGGTGAGCTCTACTCCATCATTTGATTTTGAGGACCTGTTCCTTTCTTTCTTATGACCGACAATGTTGAACAAGTCTTCTATATCACAACTCACAAGGACTCATGGTCCTAGATATTAGGGTTGAGTCTGCCATTAGAGGAAATTTCAATTTAAAATGGGCCTTCCAAAAATAATACAAATTCCATCTCATCATGTATTAGCCAATCAAAATGCTTTAAAATTCAACAAGGGAGCACCTAAAAAAATTGGAGGGAAAAAATAAAAACTACTTTTTTGGATCGTATTTTCAACTTATCTCCTTGTAGGTTTACTCAAATTTCAAGCGGGAGGACTCGTTGGATGCATAATTAAATTATGCATCCAACGAGTACCCATGTTGCATACTTTTAACAACATCCACACCATGAAAAATCGAAAATACATTAAAAAACATGTTTGAACACGTTTTTTAATGTATTTTCGATTTTTCATGGTGTGGATGTTGTTAAAAGTATGCAACATGGGTACTCGTTGGATGCATAATTTAATTATGCATCCAAAGAGTCCTCCTGCTTGAAATTTGAGTAAACCTACAAGGAGATAAGTTGAAAATACGATCCAAAAAGTAGTTTTTTTACTCTCTCTCTACTGTTATTTTATTATTTTCTTATTATTTTCCTTAGGAGGCCTATTTTTTACCCAAATTTCCTCTAATGATTTCCCTTTAATTTGTAGAGACTCCTGCTTCAATTTCAATCACGACTGCATCCCTTCTTATCCAATGTTGAGATAGATAAGAGGTTCTTCTATCTTCTTACTTTGGATTAAAGTACATATTCCTCATAATTGGAGAAATATTCTTTGGCCTTGATCATATAATTTGATTTGGCCTCATCTCACTTTGGTTCTTTAACTTCTTCTTTTATGAAGCTTTCTAGGTGAAGTTCTTCAAGAATGAGCATGACTTTGTGAAACTCCTTCTCCAAGAACTGCTTCTGGCTTGACCTAGAGTTTGACAGAGAAACCCTAATTTTTTTACTTTGATATCTTGAGAAACTTATTGGAGGAAAAGAGATGCATCCCCAAGGCGAGTTAGGTAAAGTATTGATTTTCCCAAATTTGTGGACAGGACTGCAAAATACTTGATGCCCTAGTTTCTTCAATTTCTATTTCATATTTGTCGGCTCTTAATTCTGATGTATATACGAAATTTCTACTCCTAAAGGTCTGAAAATTTGTTATGTGATAGTATGATCTGTCCTCTATCCAAAACCATAGGTTAGAGCAGTATTGGATTCACCAAGTGGAACTTATGCTAAGTTTCCAAGATGACCTGTTTATGGACTGTTTCAGTATAGATAACTTGTACGAGCTTCCACGTGTCACTGTTTCATATTTAGGTTCTAAAAATCCTACCAGAGAAACTAAAGTCCGTGAAATTTCTAGAACATCTTACGAAATTCAATTTGGATCTTCCTATCTAGAGATATAGCATTTCTCCTTAGGTCACCTCTTTAAAACTGAATTTTGGAGGAGGTTGGAACCCTGATTTGCATGGATCATATCTCTTAAAGTAAAGCGAATATGATGCTGAAACTTTCACACAAGGTACATTAACATTTCAACTTCGTCCTTTCCAAGTTTCAGATCCTGAACCTTCTCCAAAAGTGATTTATAGTGAAAATTCCATGATGACTAGTTTCTAGAGAAAGAGAGAGAGAGAGATTTACCCTAGTGAAAGCTACTCTTTTCAGTCTAGCTCTCATACCATGTTAATATTATATGCTACTAAAGACTAAATTCTAACTGTTAGGATATCTCATCATTCAGTTTTGTAATTTGCATGCATCCCAGTTATTTGCATGCATCTTAGTGACCAGTTTGATGCCTCTAGCACCTTGTCCCTAGTTTGCCAGCACCCATGAGCTTCTTTCCTTGCAGTTTTAGCCCTCCTAGTCAGTAAGGCACCCACTTCTCACCTACCACCTGAGAAAGGCGTGCTTCTTCACCTACCACTCAGTTCACTTCAGTTAGTTGAGTTCTTTCCTTGATTTAAGGCTAGATTGACTCCTCAACTGATTGTATCACTCCGTTGGATCCCCAATGAGACTATATTTCCTATTCTGAATCCAATTAGCTCCCCATGCACCCTCCACTGAGCCTCCTTCATTCAATTAGTGCCTCCATGTGCTAGTTACACCTACCACACTCAGCTAGACTCAGTTTGACACCTGGTTGACCGTTACTAGTGCATTGATGACTCCACTGATTTGATGATGAGGAATCCTAGTGGAGCCAAGCTATTCCATGCAGCTATTTCAAATGACCCCCTTGCTTAATTCAAGTTATTCAGTTAGTGTGACTGCATCTTGTATTGTATTCTACTTCTGAGTTCAATAGAGCACTGCTACAAGTCTTTTGCACAGTTTACACTTATTTTCTGAGTTTCATCTATTGTAATTGATTTACTTGTTCAATTAGATCTGTTGTGCTTAATTTCACATGGTATCAGATCCATGGTAGGGACAAGACTTATTTTCTACAAGTGTTCTACATGAAGATTGAGTGATTATTGCTCAAAAATATCATAGATGTGGCATGCATTCTCTCTTGCGCATTCCCTTTTGCTGAAATTTTCTCTCCAATCCACTCTAGAAGACGTGAGTTTTCCACAGAATTCCTGGATATGAATCATTGGATATTCAAGCTTGCTTGATATCCTATGTCGGGTGTGATGCAACTCTAAAAAGGGTGGATTGTTCAACCTTATGGTTCTTGTTTTCTTGTGATTTGCAGGTTATTCTACACTTCTATTGCATTCGCTCCTCTTGAAAGATGGAGACTTCTCATCAAATCTCCTCACTCCTTTCAAATATTTTCAGTGGAAGGATGATATGGAGATATTGCTGCTCTCTAAAGGTTTCTACAGAGTTACCATGGGCCTAGAAGTCGAAGCTACATCAGCAGTAGAGAAGGAAAAATATTTCAATAAGCTTGAAGAAGCTTATGGTTTCCTTTGTCTCAGCATCTCTATGGATCTTCTTTTCCATCTCAGTGGATTGACTACTCCGAAAGAGGTATGGGATAAAATTGCCACACTCTTTGGCAAGCAGGATGATATGAGATCGTTTTAGCTAGATAATGAGTTGATTTCCCTCAATCCTGAAAATTTCGAGACCATAAATGAATTTTTCACTAAGTTTAAAAGCTTGGTTATGTTATTGAAGCAATGTGGAGTGGAAAAAGATGATAAAAAATTGATCCTATGTATTCTTTCAAAACTTGGTAAAGATTATTCAGTTTTTGTTTCAACTTTCAATATGGGAAAGCTCACAATCCCGAATTGGAAAATGCCTACCTTAAGTGCCTTCATTGAATCCGTGACGAAGGACCATGATAAACTCATTCAAATGGGGACCATATGCTCCAAAGACCAAGCATTATTTGCTGGAGGATCCAAAGCTACGAATGGAAAAGGGAAGCAAAAGAAAGAGAAGCCAAAGTTTGATCCGTCCAAGGAAAGAGAGAAGACAAAGCAATCGGATGAGCCATCTGGTTCAAGAAACAAACAAAAAGGGAAAGAGGGCAAAGAGAAATCTAAATGTTCTTATTGTAGCAAGGGCTATCATCCTGAAAGCTCATGCATGAAGAAAACCATAGATCAGATGGCCCTTCTCTTAGAGAAAAACAACATAACCCTTCCTGACAGTGCAAGGAAGAAGGAGAAGAATGATCACCCCGAGAGAGATCATGCACTCATGGAAACTGTTTCGACTTCCACAACTCTAATCATTGATTCTGGAGCTTCGAACCACATGGCTGCAAATAAATATTCTCTATCATTCGATCCCAACAGCACCATATCCATCCACATGGGAGATGACTCTCAGATCTCTTCAAAGGGCAAAGGAACCATTTATTTAGAGCATGGCAGTTTTCACAATGTTCTTTATGTTCTGTCCTTAGCTTCGAATCTTATTTCCGTTTATCAAATGACACACATTGTTCACCAAAGAAAGTTGTATTATTCCCTAACAAAGTTGAAATTTCTGATATTCAAAGTGGAAAAATTATTGCGGTAGGAAAAGCCAATCATGCTTCAAAAGCATATGAATTTTCTCACTTTTTGCCGCATGACAAGCCCACCGCTCTTCTAACTCATGGAAATGAGGTTAGTAGGCTATGGCATGAGAGGTTTGGACACCTAAATTATAAATATTTGCAGCTGCTATAGAAATATTCCATGGTTGATGGCCTTCCGATGATCAAATCTTCGAAAGGAATATGCAAAGGTTACATCATTGCGAAGCACCCCGAGCACAAGTTTGACCAAGGAAAAGCTAGAAGAGCTTCTTGCATTTTGGGGCTGATACATTCTGACATCAGTGGTGTGCTGCCACATACCTCCATGAATGGATCAAGGTATGTTTTGACATTCATCGATGACTTCTCCATATTTACATGGGTTTTCTTTCTCAAAAACAAGTCGGAAGTACTAAAAAAATTCAAGTTTTTTAAGGCTTTTGTTGAGACTGGCACCAAGAGGAATATCAAATCTCTTAGATATGATAATGGAGGTGAATATATCAAATCAGATCTATTGCAACTTTGTGCTAAAAGCAGCATTCAGATCCAGCACACAGTTCCCTACACACCTCAGATGGACGGTGTAGCGGAAAGGAAGAACCGATCACTGAAAGAGATGGCAACCTGTATGATTGAATCAAAAGGTTTGGCTGAAAACCTTTGGGCTGAGGCCATGAATGTTGCTGCATACATTCAAAACAGAGTTCCACATTCATTTTTGACTGATATTACACCTTTCAAAGCTTACACTGGTCACAAACCTGATGTGTCCAATTTCCGTGTTTTTGGCTCAACTGCTTGGGCTAGAATTCTGACTGAAAAGAGAAAATATTTGGATCCGCGAAGTGTTGAATGAATCCTATTGGGATATGATGAATAATAAAAAGGCTACAAACTCATGGATATCAGATCCAAAAGTATATTCATTGAGCGAAGTGTCAGATTTGAAGAACCACTTCAAAATCTAGAGGTAGTCGAGGAAGAAACTGCTGATTTGCCACCTCTACAAGAAGAAGAATTTGAAGAAGATGATGAAAGTATTGGTTCTGATATTTCTGATATTTTATCAGAGTTTCATGAACATGATATATCAGGTTCATAAGCTGATTCAGTTGTTCCCCAACACTTGCCAAAGTGGGCCCAAAATACTCTCAATTTTGCTGGTCAAAACATTGGAAATCCAGCCGATCCAAGGAGGATTCGAGCAGACTTTCAAAGAGCGGGTATGGCTCTTTCTTATTCTGATCCTTTAATTTCAGAGAATTGTTTTTTGATGATAGGTTCAAATCCTAAATCATATTATCATTCCCACCAAGATCTGAGATGGCAAACCGCCATGTATGAAGAGTACAGTTCTCTTCAAAAGAATGCTACATGGGAGCTAGTTTCTCTTCCACCTGGGAGGAAATTAGTCCAATGTAAATGGGTCTACCACACAAAGGTTGTTGCTAATGTCTCAACCTACAAATACAAAGCTTGGTTGGTTGCAAAAGGTTTCTCGCAAGTCCAAGGAGTGGACTACACTGAGACCTTTGCACCGGTTGTAAAGATGGATTCTATCAGTCTAGTTTTGGCCATTGCTGCATCCAAGCACTGGGAAGTGCACCATATGGATGTGAAGAGTGAATTTATCCATGGAGATTTGAAAGAATAAATATATATGAAGCATCCAGAAGGATATATATTAGATCCAAAGTTAGTATGTAGATTGAAGAAGTCATTGTATGGCTTAAAACAGGCCCCAAGAGCTTGGTATGCTAAGATGGACTCCTTTCTTCTCTCTCAAAACTTCGGAAGGTGAAAATCAAATCCAAATGTGTACCTACAAAAAAATGAAGGTAATTTTCTGATTATAGTTCTTTATGTTGATGATATTTTGATAACTGGAAGCACTCTCAGTTCAATTGACAAGTTAAAAACTGCTTTAAATCTAGCTGTTGACATGAGCGATTTGGGCTTGCTAAAACAATTTCTGGGGCTTGAGATTGCTCAAAATTTTGATGGGATCACCATATCTCAGCAAAAATATGTTTCAGACCTGTTAAACAAGTTCAACATGTCAGATTGTAAGGCATCCCTATTCCCATTCCTCTCAGGAATCAGTCTTGAGGAGGGAGATTCTACACCGCTTATAGATTCTACATTGTATCGACAGTTGATCGGTTCTCTTCTATACTTGACACACTCAAGGCCTGATATATATTATGCCGTGAATGTTGTATCATGATATATGCAGCATCCCCATGAGCTCCATTGGCGGGAAACCATGAGGATCTTACACTATGTGCAGGGTACTTGACACTTTGGCATACATTATGCTACAGATTGCGAGCTAGATTTGATTGGGTACACTGATTCAGATTAGGCGGGTGATAGTATTGATTGGAAGTCCACTTCCAGTTATGTTTTCATGATTGGAACTGGGCCTATTTGCTAGTCAAGCAAAAAGAAGGCAGCCATTGCATTATCTTCAGTAGAGGCAGAGTATCGAGGAGTAGTCAATTCTTGCATTTAGGCAGTTTGGTTGCAGGGTATTTTGTCAGAGTTTGATATTGGTAGCACTACTTCGAATGTCATTTTTTGTGACAATCAAAGTGATATCAAGATCTCGATGGATCCAGTTCAGAGACAGAGGACCAAGCACATCAAGATCCACATGCACTACACCCGAGAGCTTGTGCATGACAAAACCATTGTCTTGCAATATTGCCCTACCGACGAGCAAATTGCAGACATCTTCACCAATAGCTTCACTGAGAAGAAGTTCTCTTACCTCCGTTCATTGTTGGGGGTGAGTTCCATCATGGTGGAGACATATTAGATCCTTCTATGTTCAGATTGAGGGGGGACTTTCTTCTCATTGGGTTTTCCCTATTTCCTCACTTAGATTTATTTCTAGCATTTTTGGATTATTGTATCGGGGTGACCTTTGGTCTCAGTAACCAAGGCCCTATTCAGTTATTATTTTTTACATCATATTATAGCTTGAAGGGGGGTGTTAGGATATCTCATCATTCAGTTTTGTACTTTGCATGCATGCATGCATCCTAGTTATTTGCATGCATCCCAGTCACCAGTTTGATGCCTCCAACACCTTGTCCCCAGTTTTCTAGCACCCGAGAGCTTCTTTCCTTGCATTTTTATCCCTCCTAGTCAGTAAGGCTCCCACTTCTCACCTACCACCTGAGAAAGGCGCACTTCTTCACCTACCACTTAGTTCACTTCAGTTTGTTGAATTCTTTCCTTGATTTAAGGCTAGATTGACTCCTCAACTGATTGTATCACTCCACTGGACCCCTAGTGAGACTAGATTGCCTATAATGACTCCAGTTATCTCCCCATGCGCCCTCCACTGAGCCTCCTTCATTCAGTTAGTGCCTCCATGTTCCAGTTACACCTACTACACTCAGTTAGACTTAGTTGGACACATGGTTGACCGTTACTAGTGCATTGATGACTCCACTAATCTGATGATGTCCTAGTGGAACCAAGCTATTCCATGCAGCTATTTCGAATGACCTCCTTGGTTAATTCAAGCTATTTAGTCATTGTGACTACATCTTGTATTGTATTCTACTTCTGAGTTCAATAGAGCACTGCTGCAAGTCTTTTTCACAGTTTACACATATTTTTTGAGTTTCATCTATTGTAATTGATTTACTTGTTCAATTAGATTTGTTGTGCTTAATTTCACACTAACTTCATGAGCATTTAATACATCTTCACATTAGAAACATAAAAAGGATCTCTGAAAGATACACAATCACAAGGTACACAACAATATATCCAGGGAAACCCTCAAGGGGAAGGAAACCCAACAAGAACTTCCTCAATATAGATTACCAAAGTACAATGCCCAAAAATAGATCTCACAAATAAGAGAGGCAAAACCCAAAATTTAGAGCCAATCCAATCCTCCCCCTCCTTCACAAACTTCCTCTCTCCTCTAATGTGCAATGCATGAATGAGTGAATGGTACAAATGAGGGAAAGACTCCCTCTATTTATACTTTACTTTTCACTTGACATTTAACCTAACTAGGTCGGCCTCACTTAACTTGACTGGGATGACCTCTCTAGAAAGACTCAAATAATATTTATATTACATTATTTTGGGTACTAACGACCCGAATTACAATAGAGGTTTTACCTCATGACTTTTACATGACCAAATATAATAATGACATTCCCGAATGGAGGTAAAACATATCCGACGGAGTTACAATAATAATGTACAAGTAGAATATTCTTCGAAGTTACATTAATTCAAAAAAAATTGCCTTTGAACCTTGTGTCTTTTTCTAACATAGTGCTTAGTGGGAGACCCCAACATAGTGCCTAGTGGGAGAGCCTAACACAGTGCCCAGTAGGAGACCCCAGTACTTCACAACATTCTGAAAGAACATCTTTGAAACCTTATATGCTACACAAGGAACTTTCATGGGAAGGAAGATTGCATACATGGAAAATTGATCAACTACAACCAAAATATCATCATAACCTAGGGAAATTGGAAGTTGAATGATGATTTCCATAGAGACACTTGCCTGAGGTCTCTCTAGCACAAACAAGGGTTGGAGTGAACTGGCTTACATTCTAGTGTCTTCCTTGTCTTGTTAGCACACAAGATAGTCCTAGGTGTATTCTTCCACGTATCACCTCATATGTTTTGAGTAGTCACCTCATTCCAACAATGGAATTATCCTTCATTGTGCTAGGTGGCATATCCAAAGATAATCATGGCACCCATTTAAGAGTTCCTTTTGAACGTTAGATGACTTAGGAAAATTGATGTGATCACCAAAGTGTAGAAATCAAATATCCATACAAAATTCCCTTGTATTACCTTCCTTCACCTATGTCATTATGTTCAAAGCTATGGGATCCTTATGCAATCCCTCTTCGATTGTCTCTTGGAAGTCTTTGAAAATTTGTGCACGATTTCACATAGGCACTGAAAATCCATCCTCCTTTAAGGATGCAAGCCATGAATTCATTATCAAGGAATATATTGTTATGTTAAGCATGCTCAATCGATACTCAATGACCATATCAAATTCTACCAAGAAGTATTCCCATTGTTCCTACTTAGGTGTTAACTTTGGTTGCGTGGCAGAGTAACATGTTTTCACATCGTCTTTCTTCATAATGAATGAATTTCTTAACAAGTAGTTCATCCATACTTGCAAGCAATGTGTACAACTATGGTCATCTCTTTCTCATGGACAAGGTACCTCCTATCATGATCTTGTAGCTTTATGCTCTCATAGTCTAATGGATTGTCCTCTTGTGACAAAATTCCTCCAATGGAAAAGTTTGAAGCACCTATCTACACTTCAAACCACTGCTCAAAGTTTGGTAGCTTCAACATAGGTGCCATCACAAGTTTTTGTTGGGATAATGAATTTCAATAATAGGTACTGAATCACTTATCTCTTACTTTAATTATCAACCTTGGGCTCATACATACTTATGAGGTTCTTTCACCATGTATGCAACTACAAGGTCTAATTTGAAATTAGTATTCTAAAAAGGAAATGTTCAACTTCAATAGTTCATTCTTCTTAACCTCTCAAGTCTTGGGGTCATGGCCTTCACCCCTGTATCCCTTGAAAATGTGCAAGGTAGATGGATATCTTAGAGTCACTAGTTATATTAATAGGCTAAGTTAAATGAGTCTATTCAATCAAATGGATCTAGTCCTTTAGTTACCAGTAGGCCAATCAACCCTTACAACCTTCGTAAAACATAGATTCAAAGGATGTACTATAAAGTGAGGAACATCATCAAATAAACGATATCAATGAATTTCATGAAGTAAAATATCATACAAGTTGTTTTAATGATAATAACAATATCATAAATGCTAGAAAACACATAGACAAGTTAATTGTAATGTTACTATAGAATTTTGTAATCACAACTAAGCATATTATTAAAATTCAAATGGAAGATAGATACACGGGTTCTCAGTCCTTTCTTTGAGTGGGCCCTGCTCAAGGATGATATTGGACCCTTGTAGCACACAAGGCTAGGTATGCAACATAATAACTTTCTCTTTATTCAAAATATGTTCATAACATCAAGGCAGCAAGTGACTTCTTCTACAACTCGAAATCCAACATCTCTATAAAAAATGATAATATAAAAAGTGAAGTTAAGAATCTTCAACTATCATCCTATGATTCTATTTATGTTAGAAATGGAAAATTAATTGAATACCCCATCAATCCCTTGATTGATGGGGGTTTACCCCATCAATCCCTTGATTGATGGGGGTTTACCCTAATAATATGCATTTTTCTTTCATGGGATCCTAGAATCCTTGTGCAACTCGGTATCTTGAGGTAATTCAAATTTTCCAGGGTCATAAATGCCTCCTTGAGTGTTCGCAATTGCTGGAGTGTCAAATTGGGACAAGATCCCTATTATTAATCATCATGCTTCTAGCTATTTAGAGTCATCAACGAGGATATTTGTGATTTGATCCCTTGTACTCTTATCCTTGGAGCCACATTAGTGTCATAAATGAAATGTATGCATAATTACTTAAAACCACCTAAGAGAAAAATTACATCACATGCATTCAATAGTCTAGGCAAATCATTCATAAGAAAATAGGAAATTTCATAATATCCTCAAGAAATGTTGAAATTCATATTATTTATCAGGAATGAACAAGACTTAAGGCAAAGAGTGTATCAAAGGTTTATTAAAAAATGGTCAAAATAAGGGTCATTAGAGAGGACCATCATCACCCCACAACTAAATATTTTGCATGACCCAACATAAAAAAAAATTATCCCACCCCAAAAAGTTTTCTTTTCCTACACTTGTTGTCTTGGCTATTGGTTTGTGCATTAAGTCTGTTTGAATTCATAGACCACAATTAGATGACTACCCCTTTCTTGTGGTAACTTGCATTTTGTCCCTCTTCCTTCCATCTTCTCCTCTCTTCTTATTCATTTACCTCCCCTATGGAGATAGGATGAATAAGTAGAGGGTGCTTGAATTTTAGCCCAATCTATTTGAGCTTCATCCTTTCCATTCTCTCCAACTATGGTTGTGCCTTAAAGAGGGAAACATTCAATTTATTTCGAGAGCAGGATTTTAATTTATGTAGGTAAGTGGGTATCTATTCCTACCTATGTTGGAAAGACAGGATAGCCTTTTCTACTAAGTCCTTGACCACCATCTAGTAATGGGAAACTACCTTTTCTTTGTCTCCTCGAAGATTGTTGTTAAGTTTACATCATAGGTCAGGGATATGTGGTTTCTTAGTATCTCCTATAGCCTTTCTTCCTTTTCCCTATCCACATGTCTCTACTTGCTTCTTCTTCCATATAACTTTTCACTTCTTCAATTCTTCCTACCTCACTTTGAACCTAGGAGAAGAATGCCTTAAATTGTACATCCCCCACATAAGGATTCAGGGACAATTTGTATGTGTGTGGCATGCCCAAGTTATGGAGGAAAAAATCACATAGATAGTATTCGTCCCTATAATTCCTCTGTTGATAGATCTTTGTAAACTCTTTTTGATTATCTAGATCAGAGGGGAGGTGGTTGGAAACTTTTCTTAACTAAAATTTGACCCATTTCTTCTTAAGTAGCATAATGTATGTTCTTGTACAAGGTCTACAAGAAATTAATTATTCTTTGATATCCACAATTTGATCAATGATTTCCTTCAATTATCCAAAACTCTTTGTCTTGCCCTCAACCTCCTTCATTTTCTATTCTAGTGCATCCCTAATTTCTTTATGATCTTCCTTTAATTGCTTCATGACATCTAGGTGTTTCATTTTGAGTATATGAATTTTTTTCTTGCAATTTTAAGATATTCTACTTAGATTTTGTCCTTGATCCTTTCATGGTGGTGATCTCCATCCTTTTTTTTCCTGCTGCAATGGTTTTCCATTTGGGAGTCTCCTCCTCATATTTCTTTAGTTAATCTAGGATATCCTTTACCCTAGAATCATCCCTCTCTATTTGGATATCTTTGTGATCTTCCCTAGAGTCCTTTTTGTGCTAGGGCATGACGCATGCTTCTCCAAATCTAAAATAGAAATATTCTTTTAAATTGAAAAGCTTTTGCGTTCCTAGGGTCTAGTTCTTGGCCTTTGGTTCTACCTTGTCTCGCCAATTGGATTGTTGGGGTGGCATTTATAGGACTACTTGTAGGTGTCCTCATCTAAACCAGGGTAGTTTCTATATCTCTAGTATCTTCCTGTATCCTAGCATAGGTCTTCTCCTCTTATTCTTTCCCATCAAAGGTTATCTCTTCTTCCACTTCTTGACTAATCTAACTGTGTGTTCTTATTTTCTTGCTTGTACATGTCTTGCCTCAAACACACTTTCTTTTTATTTCTTGAATCTCATATTGTTGTCCCTTGACTTGTATTGGCCTACAAGGCTAAAAAATCCTCTTTATTCATGGTTAGGAACTTATCACATTTTACTTGGTATGCTTTCTTTGTTTATGCATCTTCAACAAAAAGTATTATCAACCCATGATGGGTTAGGCAATATATTTGACCTCCTTGCACCTTGTCACTTGATTCTCTAAGGAAATGTAATAAGAAATAATGAATGCTTAAAGTTTCTATTTAGTTGTTGGTAGTAAAAACACCTTAGTTGGTGTAGTATCCTTAAAGGATAAGTGTGAAGAATGATATTATCCCCTCGCATGTGACATACTTCATGATTCCCAAGGAAATTTCATTCTAGGGTTTAGGCATATCTCTCCTTTTACCCCATTTTTGTCTCTTCCACGCTCTCATACTATATAAAGAACTTTTTTTTTTTGTTATGACAAGTTATTTTTATTTCTTGTTCCAAGGAAGTCCAACAGGAAGCTTGGTTACTCTAACCAATGTGGGTTCATATACATGAATTTGAATACTTCTTACTACTAATGTGTACTCTTGTTCCTAAAGATGTTGAAAATTTTCTACAAATTCTAACTGGCAATTTGGTCAACATATCCTCTAAGTTTGTTAAAATACTCCATCCAATTATAATTTTGGAATTGTTATTTCCTTTCTTGGGAGTTACTCTAGGTTTTTATCCTGTATAAGTAGAAGAGAAATCAGGTTCTATTATGACTCTATTTTTTGTTTTGTTTTGTGTGTGTACACTTTGTCTAACTTGATCAATTCTTGTATAAATGGAGAAGGTCATAATGCCTTACCTCTTCTTCTTAGTTTAGTATATTTTCTCAAGGCTTTTAGTCCCTTTGGCCACCACTAATTTCTTGCTAGCTCCACTCCTTCAACCTCATATCACTCTTCATATGCATTGTATTTGCACATATGTGGAAACTCACACTCAAAATTTTACGTTTTCCAACTAGTTTGATAGGGTTGAATACCTTCTCACACCCAACTTCTTCTCCAATTGACTTGAACAAAGAATTTTTTCAAAAACCTATTAGCTTTCACTCATTCGATACATTCTTCTTTTAAACTGCTTGCACAAATTACTCGAGCTTCATCCTTCTCAAAATGAATTTTAACTGATTTGGATCAATTTGGATTAGGTGTTTTGGTGGTTTATGTCATAATGGCGTTGATTCTGATGTGAGTGACCCACTTTTTAAATTCTAAGTTTCACTTTTAGTAAGAATTTCACAATGCAAATTTATGTTTCTCCCCAATTTGAATTGACAACGTCCACGTTGGCAGGCTGGGGTGTTTTTATCAATGATGAAATGAGGGAGAATAGGAGGAATTTTGACATGTAGATCAACTTAATCATAATTTATTAACCATGAAATTTGTGACATACCTATATATTTGATGACTTATGTATGCATGTGTTTGTGGATGTGATCATCCTTTGAAATTAGTAGCATCATTACTTTGCATGGATTTGATTTGTGGTATCCCACAAGTTTCTTGTAGGTAGAGTCCTTTATAGTACTAACATGTAGGTGGTGACTCCCATATTATCCCATAGTTTTCACCCCAGTGTTTGTTGAATCTTTTGATGAGTTGATGGCCTAGTTAGATCACCTCATAGTGCATGTGTGATGTTAACAATGCTTGTTGATTTTCTCTTTGGTTATGATGCTTGAAATTTCCATATATGGCGGGATTATTTTTATGTGAAAATGAACTCAATATATTTTTGTTTCTATGGTAATGATCATCTACTAATTCCAATGGATGGTTGTATATTTTTTTGATGTTCAATCTCCTTATCGTATCCATTACATTTCCCAGTAGCTTCCTTTGAGATCAATTGGATCATTGATATGAAATGGAAAAATATAGAGCTATACTTTTTGAAGATACTATTTTTTCTTTGGATACTTAGTCTCTTGGATTCTAATTTTTTTTATCACTTTCAGTTGAACTTATTGTAATTGGAAATGCTACATTTTGACGAACAAAGAAGGTAAAAACTTGCATAATTATACCCTGAATTCAAAGTGATCTATCTTAATTTGGAGAAATGTATTCGGTGCTTTCATATGTCTGTGTAGAGTAGGTTATAAGTTTGATAATATTTAATTTTGAAGCTTGATTGGATATACTCAGATAAGGATACACTTAAATATTTTGTTAGGATTGACATGGAAAATTCCTTCTTTTGATTTTCAATATTTTTATCTTGACAAATCCATTTGTCAATATATCTATAATAATGATCTTGATCATATTACTTCTCCATTTAAACCTTCACAAATTGAAGTGAAATGGATCCTAATAGGAAAGATGGATTATTTTAAGGTTTGAAAACTATCATGATCTATGTTAACATGATAAATCTTTGAAAACCACCTTTGCTCTCCAAGTTAAACAAACTTAAATGTATGTATGATTGTTATAAGATTATATGTATTTTGAGAAGTTTTCTCCTTTAGGGAACTCAGTTTTGATTTGATATTGATTTGAAACAATTTGAAAAGAGACCATTTCCTTGCTTATCCTCATTTATTCTCAACCAAAGCTTGAGTTACCCTTGTTGTCTTGCAAAATTTAGAGAATATTTGTAGAGATAAGAAAACAAAGTACTCTACACTTACATAATGTATGAGTAGTGTTTGATATTTCAAGATCTTTCTATGACCTCGATGTTTTGAAATTTTGGTTCTTATTATGCTTGAAATGAGTTCTACATGATATTTGTTGTGTGCTCCATGATTTATGGCTGAATTTTCCTTCATGTTGCCTCTTTTAGGTTTGTTGTGCGGTTTAATAAACTATGACTGGGAAATGGAGGTCACCAACGTACATTAAATTTTATTGCAGAAATAGAAAAGAAAGTACATGTAACATTCAAACACTTCTTTCCATTCATAAAATAAATAGGATTCAAGATGAGATTCATACCTGGATAATCGATGGTTGATCCAAGCTTTCGAAATCCAATCTTCTCGATCCATCGCTACATTGCTCCAATTGATGGACCTGCAAACAACCAGACTACCTTTCTCAAAGCAATTTGACTACATAAAGATAACAATTGAAATTGAAACTCATATATAGATTCATACGACAGATTCAAGTATCAAGTTTACACAAATACAAGTGCTATTGGAAGGGAAAACTCTGATTTTATTTGCATAAATAATAGCTAGTTATACTTGTCCTGCAACTGGCACTGTTGTAATCAGACCCTAGGATCCTGCTCCTCTCTCTTGAGTAAGTATTCCTCCAACATTTCTTTACCAAAGTTGGCTCCCCTTTCTCATGCCTCTCCCCTTGTATTTATGGCAAGGCTAGGAGGGAAGGCCCAAAAGGTAGTTGGCTTGGGAAGTTAAGGTAGTTTGAATAACTTCCCTAACTAATCCATAATTTTTGTTTTTATATATTTTTTCGAGATTTTTTAAGATACCTGCGAGTATTCCTTTGGACAACCAGCGAGTGACTATAGGCTCTTATGCCTTACAGCTAGCGGGTGCAACATTTTAGATGATACCCACGGGTTGTCTGTATAGACACTCGCGGTTGACCTGCGTGCTGGAAGATATCAAAGTTGCGGTTATGCTTCAAAATAATTGAAGAAAATATGTTTATTGAGGAAAGGATTGTAAAGTTCAGATCCAAGTCATCTAAGGTCAATTAAGCTCTTCCATCCATAGTGTCCTTTTGTGTGACCAACAAGGCAATGTGGTCACAGACGGAGAAGTGTTAATTTGACCGATAACAGATGCCCCCTAATGTATGAGGTCAAAGGGAAAAATGATGGCCGAAATTAATTACAATACAGGAAAAGGAGGAGCAAAGAGACCACAGGATGAGATCACAAACGATACCTGAAATAGAAATGAGGTCAAGGAGCAATTACAATCTTGATATTAGGAGATGTTTAGAATGGTAGAACATGATATTCAATACATAATAGAGAGATTTATATAGCATGGACACTTAAATACAAGCATGGATCCATGTCAAAATAGGAGATGATAGCCATAACAACAAACTGGATCTATGTCTCATCAAGAGCCAAGAATGGGTGTGGCTCAGTCTTGTGCAGCTTGGGTAATAAAAAAAATATGATGATGTTATTATAGGCCCAAGATCTTCATCCAAACCGTTTGATTACTGGCCATTGATGTGGACCATTAACAAACATGAGGGCACCCACCAATAATGAAAATGGGGCCCAAGGTACCTAGTAAATTCTAACAAGTGTGAATAAGGGGTCTTGAAGTCGAACACCTGAAGAATACATTGAGTAGGAGACATTGATGTATTCCCACTACCCAATTGTGAGGGAAATTTCCACTGATGACTGCAATCCCCAAGGTACTACCAAAAACTCTAAACTTCATTCCCAGAGCAAGATGAGTTGAAGTCCGTTGGAAGGGAGGATTTAAGGCATCCTCCATCATCCAACATGAAAAAACAATCAAAGGTTGATCTGATATGGAGTAGGATTGAGTACATGATGAAATATATTGATACCAGGGAATGGATGACACATGAGGTTAAGGAAACTGCAGAATGGCCGACACAGGTGGTATCCTTGAATAGTGAGCAAGAAACAATAACGACTTAGGAAAATTTGAATACAAAGGGACCATGATATAAATTTGCAATGTAGGAGACATTAACAGATTCTCCATATGATTGGAAGAGTAACCAATCATAGGAGTAAAAAATCTGAGATCAGGTTTATCCTAAGGCCAAAACTAGAACCCAAATTGTTTGATAAACTAAAAAAGGTGCTATGTTGAAGGATAGACTGCTTCCATAAATGAAATGAAATAGCGGATATTTCCCTTCCTTTTCTCTTTTTGTTAAAGAATGTCTTTTCTTAGTTTTAATGAGCATGAAAAGATTGAAAAATAAAGCTTGATAAAATATTTATTGTTAATTTTAATGAGTCCAAGAAAGTAAGCTCAATAGTCCTACTTCATTTTTAAGACAAGCTCGAAGAGGGGAGAGAAGAATGATTCATATAAGTCCAACCATGTGTAATTTAACGAGTCCATGGGAGGGAAACTCAGGACCTTCTTCATGTTTTAACGAGTTTGAAGAAGAGATAGACTAGTACTCGATAGTTTATGGATCCATGGATTTTAATATCGAGCTCGGATCTGTTTGTGCCCGTTGGTTTTTTCATATTTAAGGAGTCTAAAAAAATTAAACAATAACTCCATACACCTACTCGTGGATTTTAATATCGAGCCTGAGTTGGTATGTGCTCGCCGGTGTTTTCATATTTAACTCCATACTGTACTTTTTCGTAAAGTTATCCTCCTCGCCCAAAAAATTGTAAAAGTGTATGAGAGAGGACTCTTCTAATCATTATGACTGGAGTATACCTTTTTTCGTAAGTAATCCACAAAGATATGGAAAATGGGTAAACTTATATCTAAGTGGATATCTATTCAAGTCCTTTAACGAGTTTGAACAAGACAAGTATGCTCGTCAATCTTGTTAATTTTAAGGAGTCTAACAAGAGCATAAAAAGACTCCATCGGAACAGGGAACTTAATATTAAGTAAAAATGATGTATAATGTATAAGCTCCTTGATATGTCAAATGATGGATGAACTGTAGATAGAATCAACATCAACAGATTAGCAGAAAATGGTAGTTGAAAGTGAACAAAGAAGATTCGAAATAACATAAAATGATAGAATAGATCTAATGTTAAGCTAAACTGACATGTCAAAAAGAAACAAACCTTTGTATTAATCACCTTTTGCAACTGATAGTGAGAAAAGCGCCTTTTAAAGCTTTACCTAATCCAAACAACTAAAAAAGGGTCATTTCAGATTAAATAAAATGAAAAAGGGAATTTGAAACTATATAAAGGGGGTCAAAATTTGAAAATAATTTGTATAAATAGTGTCAAATTAGAAACATAACTCACAAAACCATTTTACCATTGGAGCAAAGGAGAAAAACCCTCTTACTTCAAACGCTGACTGCGATCAATCCAGGACACGAAATCAAATTCCTCCACTTGCAGGTAAGTTATATCTTCGTGATCTATCAATTCAATCCATTCTTTTAAGTTTCTAATTATGTTTTTGGGGTTTTAAACAAGTTTTAAAACCAAGGGATTCGTACCCACGAGTATGGATAAGTAAAATTCGCGACCACGTGGAATGTACGCTAGTTTATTATAAGCAGACTCGTGGGTACCTGCCTCTGTTGAAGAGGTGAAGCCACGGGTACCGTAGTTCAAATGAAAAAACCAAAAGCTAATGAATGGAATGGAAATGGTTTATGCAGGATGGTTCTAACTTGGAGGGAGAGGGATCATGAGGCCATGGACATGGATTCCATGGGGGATTGTCTTACTTTAAATTCATTACATAGGTGCGGGATCTTAAATTTTTTTCGTACTATAAACATGCGTACACAAACAAATCTGCGCCAAATGCTTGTGGGATACTGGTATGCCGATCATGGAATGTTTAACCTTCAGGGAGAGATGTTGGACATCACTATTGAGGACATATACTTCATAACCGGTCTATCTCGACGAGGTGAGGTGGTGAACCTCAAAGAAACATTTAGAGGAGTGGGTGCATTGTCCATTCAGGATTATATAAACACCTACTACGTAGCTAGCACCGAGAAAAGCGGGAGCCAAATTCCCATTGGGAAAATTAAAAGTTTCCCTTTAAAGGTGATCTTGAGTACAATCAATAGGATCGGGGGAAGTGCAGCACAACACCTAGCCTCACAGAACTATATGCAGATAGGTGTAGAGTGTCTATGCAATGCCATCTTCGACTGGTGCTCAAGATTATTGGTAAACATGATACATCAGCTTACAGAGTGTAATACGAGGAAGAAAAATAATTTTGGATACGGGAGTATATTATGCACCTTTTTTTTCAAGCGTGTCCCCGCTCTTAGGCCGGGGGTGGCTTTACCGGCGTTGAACCCTCGCGAGCCACTGATGACTCAGTGGGGCGATATCTTCCTGCGTCAGGGTGGTGGTGAAACCAGTTTTTTATATGCTGACGAGGATTATCTGGGGTGGTGGAGCCTCCAAGTACCGGGACTAGAGAAGTTTCCGTATGCAGGCATGGATTTCCTAGGTGATCCTGAGCTCATGCTGCCTCCAGGGGAATCTCGGGGAGAGATAGGTACCAATATGTTTTTGCTTTTGAAAAACTATTTATTTTTGTTTTGTTTTTTGTATGTATAATTTTTATGATGAGTATGAGTACTAAAAAAACATAACTTATGAAGATGTGGCGCCGGTGAGACCTGTTGGGCTTCCTAGAGTGTTCATTCGACCAACCGATCCAGGTGTTGCAGATACGACGCTGAGGATCATTGAGGGGAATATGAGTCAGTTGACTCATGATATCCCTACCTACAAGATAGAGTGAATGTCGCTCGATATGCAGGAGCATGTAGTAGGGGTGCCCCCAGCCTGAATGCGATTACTTAGGAAAGTATCTAGGCTAGTCATCTGTTATAGAGATGCCATAGAAGATCTAGATAAGGCTCCTCCCTCTCTATAGGGAGAGTGAAATATTATGTTTTGAGGATGTTTATGCCCACTTTGTATATTTTGACAGTGGTTGACTCAAACTCATATTTATTTTTTGGACCAGATATATATATGGACAGTGCTGATTATATACATGTTATCTTATGTGTTTTAAATGTTATTGTGTACGATACAAATGCCAGTCAAGAACATAATTTTCATATGCATAAGCTAATGTATTAAAATTCCTTGAAATATGTTCATATATGATGTAATCAAAATGTCTTTCAAGCAATCTAACTCTCAAAAACTGATGTAGCAAAGAAGGATCTCTAACCCTATGTTCACCTGTCAACTGAAGTACTACTAATTGCGAATCAAGTCTTACCTCCAAACATGAAATGCCGTGATGGATAAAATCTCGGAGTAATTCGATAACCACACTATACTCAGCTATGTTCTTCGTCGTAGGGCCCAAACAAGCACCTCTCGAGGAAAATTTTTTCCTGGAGGGTGAGTAAATAACCCAAGCCGCTAAAGCCAACTAACAAGTGTGGCGACTAGCACCATCGACGAATCCTATGAAGCACTCAGTTTTCATCTGAAACCACAGTCTAGAAGACACATACGATGATAAAACAAAAAAATACTAACTCTACAACAATGTACAACTATAGTACAAGAAAAAGGATGTAGGCCTAAGCGTAATACTTTTTCAAGTAGAGCCCATTTCTAGGCCTGGGAAACTTATAACCAACATAATCTGTCAGATCGTAAGATCCCTTCTTCAACACTTTAGAAACAATATAAAGTCCAAGCCACATGGATTTAAACTTCCCTGCCGCCAAGGGATCATTGTCCTAATCGTAGAGAAAAACAAGGTCTCCTTCTGACAAAACCCTTGGTTTTCTAGACTTATCATACTGATGTTTAACTTGGCTGTTATGAGCTTCATTCACGGTAAGTGCATCACGACGCTACTCATCTAAATTCTCTAAATGAAGCAAATGCTCTTCTAAAGCAGAAGTTTCAGGAAGTAGCTGGATAGCCAACTTCAAATATGGAATCTCGCATTCAATTGGTATGACTTCCTCCAACCCGTGAACGAGTTGAAAAGTTGAAAATCTTGTAGCAGTCTTAATGTTGGATCAATACATCCAAAGAGCCGGATACAACATGATGTGTCACTTTGATCTACTGGCATTAACGGTACGTTGAAGAATAGTTTTTAAATTTTTATTGACCGCTTCGACTTTCCCATTCTCCTGAGGATAAAATGAAGATGAGTTTTCTTGTCGAAAACCTAACATAGTGTATAAATCGGTCATCATGTTGTTTTGGAAATTTCTACCATGGTCAGTGACGTTCTCCTTAGGTATACCAAACCTTTCAATGATCTGATTGAAAATGAAGTAAGCTATTGTTTCTTGATCTGCTTTCACAGTAGGAATTGCCTCGACCCACTTCGTAAAGTAGTCGACGATAATGATGATATGGTGATGTCCTCCAACAAAAACTGGATTACAAGTCATAAAGTCAATCCTGCACTTGGTGAAGGGACCTGTTGTGATAACAGGGTGAAGAGGAGCTGGGTGTGCTCGCATTTTATTTGTGAAAACTGACATGGTTGGAAGTGTTCCACGGCTTCCACAAAATCTTTAAAGATGGTGGGCCAAAAATACCCCCATAGTCTCCACTATGGGAATCATTCAATACTGATTCATCTTCATCGAGAGTCAAACAATGACGTAATATGGAATCTACCCCACGTCTACACAATGTGTGAGAAATAATGAGGTAGTTCTTGGCATGAGCCCTAAGCTTTTGTTGTTTGTCTCTGGAGAAAGTCGGCGGACACTTCAAATTCTGGAGATATATTAAGATGTATCATACCATGGGTCATAGGTCGCAATGAGAAAAATATGTTCACCAAGTAATGATGAATATTCCTCGTTGCTTGTTCCATCACTAGGGAACTCGGAGATAAGCTCGATGAACAACAAAGACTTCTTTGACTTAGCAGATTAGAATGTTACGTCAAATTCTTATAGAATGAAAATCCACTAATTAAATTTCCCTTCGATGATACGTCGAGTTAATACACATTGAAAAGGATTGACATCCTCTATAACTGTGGTGGTCCGCAACAAAATGTAATGATGTAATCTCTGAACGGCATAGACAACAACTAATGCCAATTCATCAACATGAGAGTATTTAAGTTCCGGAGTTACCAGTGCGCGAGAGAGATAAAAAATGACATACTCTTGGAGCTTGTCATCCTCCTAAACCAGGACTATGACGATTGTGGAAATAGATGTCACAAGATATAGAAGGAAATACTTAGTATAATTTGGCGGACTCAGCAAGGGGGATGATAATAATGAATTTTTCAAAGCATCAAACGAGGTTTGTGCAACCTCATCCCAAAAAAAATGGGTGTCTTGCTTAAGCAATTGCATGAAACCTTTAGTGATCTTGGCATAGTTCATGATAAATCGTCATAGAAAATTAGACATGCCCTGCAAGATTTGAATTTCTCTGATGGTGTGAGGAGGAGGATATTTGATAATAGCCTCAACTTTCAAGGGGTCGACCATAATGCCACGACTAGACACAATGAAACCTAGTAAGCGTCCAAACTCGATGCATAATACACATTTTTTAGGGTTTAACCGAATCTTGTAATATATTCAACGTTCAAACACGAGACACAAATGGTCAGGTTGATCTCGTCTCTTACAAGACCACGCAAGGAGATCATCCAGATACGGTTCGACTACATGTTTGATGTCATGGAAAGCGAAGCTCATGGCTCGTTGGAAAGTAGCTCCAACGTTCTTTAATTCGAACAGAATTTTCCTATAGGAAAAGGTACCCCATGGACAAATAAAAAGGTGTCTTGTGTTGGTCTTCGGGTTTAATTTGTATTTGGTTATATCCCAAAAAACCATCCATGAAAGAGAGAATTTCATGGCGTCCACACGTATCAATGATTTGATCTATGAAAGGCATGGGATAATTATCTTTTGGATAGGATTTATTAAGGTCCCTAAAGTTCATACATACGCGTATGGTCCCTTGATTTTTATCGACCGTGACTGGGTTAGAAACCCATTCTGTCATGTTGATACGATAATGAATCCGACCTTAAGGAACTTTTCGACTTCATCCTTGATGGTCACAGCTTTCCTAGGGTTGACCGGATGAATTTTTTGTCGTATTGGTTTCATGTTAGGATAAGTCGTGATAACATGCTCAACAATAGAGGGGTTGATGCCTGACATCTCCTCATAAGACCAGGCAAAAACGTCACGGAATTCCTTAAATAAATTGGTGTACAAAGTGATCTCCCATGGAGAACAATTTGCTCCAATGAAAATGTTTTCCACACCATTAGGTTTGGTGGACATTAGAGGAAATTTGAGGTCTAAATGGGCCTCCTAAGGAAAATAATAAAATAATAGTTGAAATAATGAAATAATAGTTAAAATAATAAAATAATATTTATTAATTTTGGAGGAAGAAAGAAAAAAATAGTTTTTTTGTTTGTATTTTCAACATATCTCCCTGTGTTTTTACTCAAATTTCGAGCAAGAGAACTAGTTGGATGCGGAATTTTAATTCTGCATCCAACGAGTACCCATACTACATACTTTTGATGGACCCCGCTGCCCCAAAAAATTGAAATACCTGAAAAACGTCATGATGATGTCATCATGACATTTTTTCAGGTATTTCTTGTTTTTGGGGAAGCGGGGTCCTCAAAAGTATGCAGTGTGGGTAATCGTTGGATGCAGAATTAAATTACACATCCAACGAGTGCTCCCACTTGAAATTTGAGTAAAAAGACAGGGAGATATGTTGAAAATACGAACAAAAAAGTAGTTTTTTTATGACAAATATCTCAAGTCAACCATTATGGTTGACTCATTTTAATGAAATTCTATTGGTTCTTGAATTCCAACTCATTAAGAAATTATGGTTGGCTCGTTTTTTTATATGATGGCTCGTTTTCTTATAAGTCTCATTTTAGACCTCAAATTTCCTCTAATGAATATTGATCGGTATAGTCGTCAAAATGTTCATCATATTACCTTTAGCATAAATCATTTGTTTCATGGAAGGAGTGATGGAAAAATCAATATTCCCACCGGGTCTCAATGAAAACTCTCCATTCTCAATCTTGTTCAAAACTGGAAGAAAATAGGATCTGTGATGCATATGTTCCCATGGATAATCCAGACCTACCATAGATTCCAGGATGACTTTATCAGAAGGCAAAAAAGTATCTAAACAATCAAAAGAATGTGTGGAGTTAATTGACCATGCAGGTGCATAATTAAGATCCGACTCTATTGATACTGACAGAGTCAAGATATAATCTATTGCAACATTTTTTGATGCTTGATAAGCCACTTTTGCGATGGATAAGGGCACGATTGGTTCTTGTTGAGTAGGAAGGATCCATGGATCAGTTGCTCAACCAACCGTAAAAACTTCTTGAGAAGATATGTCGGTGGTACTCATTAAACCAATATAATTTACCAAAGCAGGTAGGTAAAATGTGCCCATCAGAGATGAATACATACCTACTCCTAAGCTCTCACTGGGCAGATGAGATTGATAAATCAAAGGGATGTTCGAATCTGACAAAGTTGTGTTATTTTTCCGAGTGAAGGAGTGTTGATCGACTGTGACGATCTTACCTTCATGAGGGAATATAAGCACTCAGAAAAAGGATGAGGGGATGGATTGCATAACGTATGTCAAACTTCTTCCCAAAAACATATTGTAGTTGAGAGAAGCATCCACAACTTCTACCTCCACTAACACTACTTTACCGACAAGCTGAATCTCTAATGAGGGTAAGAATTCATGTGGAAGGAAATATCTTCCATCAAAATAAGTAAGTACTATAATGGAAGGGTATAACTCAGGAGAGCCCAATGCTTTCCAACAGGATATAGAAATTATGCACATCGACGCGCCTTCACCTACTACCGTTTGTCCAATGGTATTTGAACCATGGATGAATTCGATATGGAAGGCCACATGATAGGGAAATCAGGGTTTGATATTTGACATATCAAATCTAGCAAGCATACTCGATGAGTCCATGCTTCTTATTGCCACTAAAAGTGCATTACGCTGTGATGGGAAGCTTTGCAAGACTTATAGGGAAGACATAGCACACGATGTTTCGGCCAGGTCCTATACAATAGAGTAGTTTGGAGCAGCCCGCGCATTAGGGTTGTGCATTTCCCATTTATAGACACCTTTTGGTATCTTTGGCAAAGGGTCTGTTGGTCTCTCGATGTGGAGAGGTAGAGTGTGTGAGTTAACCATGTTGATATAAGACTGATCAGCTGATGTGGCACGGTGAGTGCCCCCAATATTAGAGCTACCAGAAGCTGGGATTTTTCCTTGGGGAAAAGGATCCTTCAATGCAGTTGGTTTCTTTTCATGAAATAGCTTCTGGGCTTCATCTATGAGAGGGAATTGATGAGTAAGGTGGTCTCCTTTACAAAGTTTACAAGGAAACTTTACCTTCTTTTTATCTTTCTTTCCCTCGTCGGAATTTTCAATATTCTTGGGTTTTTGTTGGTTCCCGTCCCCTTTCTTACCCTTCTTCTTACTATTAGGTTGCCGAGAACCCTTTTGGTTTGTCTACACACTTTGTACAGATTTTGTTTTTGAAGGGGAGGTTTCAATCGTAGTTTCTTCCGCATCAGACTGCTTCACTGAAAGTGCATGGACTTGTTTCGTTAAAGCTTCTAGAACATATGAGTCGACTAAACCAACGATGCCATTGGCATGTGGTCCTAGTTTAGGCTTACCAAGATCTATATTAGACCTAGGTACGTCAGGAATTATCTCATAAAGGATCCCAGACTAAGCGTAGATCAGGTCGAGCTGCTGGGTCCTTAAAATTGCTTCCTCTTCAGAAGTAACCCCAGAAGTTGAAATGTCCTTAGAGATGTAAGGTAGTAGTGATTTTAAATACCACTCCAATAGAAATTCTGGGGGATCTCACCTTTGATGAGTTGTTTCCCTCTTCACCACTCCTGAATATGATCAGAAAGATGGGTGGCTTTATTCTATCTAAAGGCAGAGAGAAGATCCATGCTGGCATCATACCGGATGAGAAGCTGGAAATGATTCAAGAAAACTGTCGCTAAATCCCAAAAATTGTTATATGCTGTAGCAGGCAATTCGATATACCACTTAGTTGCAATGCTCTTTAAGGTTCTTTGAAAGAGCCTCAATCAAATTGAGTCATGATTTAATGAGTTAGAGGAGCACCAAAGGTGAAAAGTCATGACATGGTCTCTAGCGTCGTCACTAGTTTTGCCTTCGAATTTTGGAATGTTTGAAGGGAGTTTGGTTGGGACCAGAGTCCAAGCAAGGTTGTGCCGCACCGGGTCATTCATTAGTTTTGAAAGGTCTAGAAAATTTAAAGTTGCCAGAAAAGGAAAACAGGGTCATGCCGATGGCATGTTATTTAGAGGAGTCTGGTAAGGGGAACCACCCGAACTTTGGCTCCTATAAGGTTGGTTGGAGTTTCCCCCAACCACTGGTTGTGAAGAAAAAACATTGTGAAAGTTGCTCCAGCCATAAGCTAATGTATTACTTCCTTGTGGCCCAGTCCATTGTGGCTGGGTATAAGTGCCTCTGAATGGAGGGTTAGTGTAACTGTTACTTCCTCCTCCACCAAATAGTGAAAAAGGAGTATTCCCTACAGGCACATTAGAGGTTTGTACATTAGAAGAATGTGCATTGAAGCCTATAAAGGGGTTAAAACCCAGCATCGATGCAATGGAAGAGGCAGGCATTGAGCCTACAAATGGTGCACAAGGAGCAATGTGTCCTTCGTGTCAAGGAAATCCTTGATTGAAAGGAGCAGAAGTAGGGTTGACTTGGAATTGCTGAACAAAAGGGGAAGATGTAAAGGATGCCAAAGGTATCCCTGAAAAGGGAATACTAGATGGGCCAATGGTGGATCCAAATGGAATAGATATCATCGCAAATTGGGTGTTAGACAAACCTAAAGATCCAACATTGAAACTGAAAGAGGTGTTAGGAGCAGAAGTGAACTGCGACGAACTCGATGTCGATGTGTTTAAGCGTGGGGGAGATAAACCTCTCGGCATGATAGCTGAAGTGGGAGTATGAGGAACTTCCGATGCATCCCCTATGTTATCCATAGCAAGACCAGGTGTAAGCCTATAAACACTTAACTCAGGGAGCCCTAAGAAACAACACTTTCTAACAAAGGGTCGTTAGGTCTAGTTATTGGAGGGTTGAAGTGTCTTGCAAACTCTTATGTAGGAAAATATTCAACCTCGATGGTTTGCTGAACCGGTTGAGTTTGAGAGATAAGATGGGGTTCTATAGGGGGGTCAGTTGTACCTGTGAGTTCAAAAGAACCATGTGAGTTGGTTCTATGCCGCTGAGGTGGCGGTGGAGGCTCCACGGTGAGTGGAGGAAGGTTTCTCAACCTTTGTGACCTATGAGGAGGTTAGTCCTCCACAACTGCAACAAATATATACTAAGCGATCAACCTAGGGGCCACTAAAACAATAGGAAACAAACAACACACCACTATAAAAAAAATCCTATGGTGGTCAAGACTAGGAAAAAAAGATGATACTCTCAAAGGGATGTCCAAGATGGTTAGGGCCCATAAAAAACCAATAGAGTAGCAAATGAAAGTTACCCGGGGTCCACAATATAGAGTCTTCAGGTGAAAACGTTTGAATCACCAACCGCCCTCCCAAATAAATGCAAGGTATTTCCTCCCACCTCTATCATAGGTACAGTGGAAATATCCTTCCACCGTCACCTATGTAAATCCCTATAGGTCAAAGATACTAAGGTTACCATAGTTGCAGAAAGAGTCCGAGGGGACAGTTGTAGGTTGATCCAACACGTATGGGCAGGGTAACTAGGCCTGAATCCCAAAAGCACACAAGGTACTAATGGATCCCCGTACATGTGTCAGGTCTGGTAGATGCTCGATTGAAAAGCAAGGGGGTATCCCCGAATTATCAACCTCACATGACCTCGTGCTTAACTCCGGTTTGAGTGGAGCTTCCCGGCACACCTCCACAAAAGTGGATTTACCTAAAGATAGTCTTAATACGATTTCAATATTTAAACAATTTTGGAAAGTTTAAAGTGTTCTATTCCAAAACCCTAGCCTAAGCTAGTTGGTTTGTGTGACCTAAAAGGAAAAGTTACAAATTTTTTTAGATTAATGATTCTTTTTAGGGTTTTTGCTTACTCAAAAGGGTAGTGTGTTTGTGTGCAATGGTTACAACTGAAATAAAAATGTATATATCACAATGCAAATTCTTCACAATTTTCTTGTTGCTTAACTTTCAAAATGTAAAATCGTAAAGTAAACCTAAAACAATCTAAAGATTTTTTCTATTTTTCAAAGAAGATAGCATATATGACTACAACTACTTTGAAAAAAGGAAAATTATTGTTATAAAGCAAATGTTCTTTTGATTTGTTTTTTTTTCTTTAAATGAAAGAAAAGGCAAATAGCTATGAACACACAAGAACAACCAGACGTGCAAGCAAAGGAAAGATGAACCTAACGATATAACAATCAGAACTTTGACCCTAACAAAGCATTGAAAATACCAACCCAAAAAGTTCCTTCAAATGACCCAGAAGTAACTAAGGTTTGGCAACGAGATACTATAAGAAACAACTAATATGTAAAACATAAAGCATGAATCTATGCAAATATCAAGCTGTTCTCTAAACACCAGTGGCTATAAAGGATCAAGTCCAAGCATTTGCCAAACAAACTATGGATTAGAAAGAGTAGGTACCCTTACAAGCCCAAAGAACAAAAAATAAATCTCGCAAAGGGCTTTAAAAGACTTAGACAACAACTCATAAGTAGTCAGAAGGTCTAAGATCCACAGGAGAATTTTCAAAACCAAAGTAACCAACCCTAAAAGAAAAAGTAACTCTCTCAGGGAAAAACCACGACTGTGTCTGTAGATTCACGCGAGTGACCCAAAGGTACAGATAAAGGAAACTTGGGGGTGAGGGAGGATAACCGCGACTATAAGTATATGCAACTCGCGGGTGAGCTCTGAAATTTTAAAAAAAATAAATAAATATGAAGATCAGACCACAGCTAAGTCAAGCACAGGGATGGAAAATACCCTAGAAACCTTCACAGAGACCTAAAAGGTTAATAAGAACTGAATAAAGTATCTCAAGAATCTCCAAAGCAGAAACAAGTGCTCCCCAGCAGAGTCGCCAGTTCTCTTGTGCAGTTTAATAACCTATGACTGGGAAATGGAGGTCACCAACATACATCAAATTTTATTGCAGAAATAGAAAATCAAGTACATGTAACATTCAACACTTCTTTCCATTCATAAGATAAATAGGATTCAAGATGAGATTCATAGCTAGATAATCGATGGTTGATCCAAGCTTTCGAAATCCAATCTTCTCGATCCACTGCCACACTGCTCCAACTGATGGACCTGCAAACAACTAGACTACGTTTCTCAAAGCAATTTGACTACATAAAGATACACAATTCAAATTGAAGCTCATATATAGATTCATATGACAGATTCAAGTATCAAGTTTACACAAAGATAAGTGCTATTGGAAGGGAAAAATCTAATATTATTTGCATAAATAACAGCTAGTTATACATGTCCTGCAACTGACACTGTTGTAATCATACCATGGGCTCCTACTCCTCTCTCTTGAGTAAGTATTCCTCCAACATTTATTTACCAAAGTTGTCTCCCCTTTCTCATGCCTCTCCCCTTGTATTTATGACAAGGCTAGGAGGGAAGGCTTGAAAGGTAACTAGCTTGGGAAGTTAAGGTAGTTTGAATAACTTCCCTAACTAATCCATAATTCGTGTTTTTATATATATTTTTCGAGAATTTTGAAGATACCCCCAAGTATACCTTTGGACAACCAGCGATTGACTCATGGCTCTTATTCCTTTCATCTAATGGGTGCAACATTTTAGATGATACCCACGGGTTGTCTATATAGACACCCGTAGTTAACCCGCGTGTTGGCAGATATCAAACTCATGGTTATGCTTCAAAACAATTGCAAAAAATATGTCTATTGAGGAAATGATTGTAAAGTTCAGATCCAAGTCATCTAAGTTCAATTAATCTCTTCCATCCATAGTGTCCTTTTGTGTGACCGACAAGGCAATGTGGTCACAGACGGAGAAGTGCTAATTTGACCGATAACAAGGTTGTACTGCAATCTCAATGTTGTGACCTACATCCATATGTAGGTTTTCTCAATGTTGGTATTGCTTTGTTCTGTTGCTGGTAGTGGAAATGAGTGGCCATGGTAGTTCATGAACTTTTGGATTTCACTTTTCTTTGTTTTTTCTATGCTTAATGTTGAATATTTCAATATGAACCTATAATATTTAAGTAATTTGCAGGGAAATTATAATAATGTTTAGATTTTTTTGTCAGATCACAAATGCCATTTTTGGTTTTCATATACAGTCTATGTCATGGTGCCTTTAGGGTGGAGTTTTCACCATGATAAATTTTCTCTTTTTATAGCCTTAAAATTACCTATTGGGAGGTTTTAAACCAAAGGATTTTCCTACACTACTACATATGTCTCAAAAGTCCCACGAAAGTTTGCCATGAAATAGTTAAAATCGATGTTTTCGTGGAACAATAGTTTAAATTTTTGGAAAAAATTGAAAATTCCCTCGAGGATCGTCGCTATAGAAACGGATGGACTTTTCATTGCTATAGCCACGAACTTTCGTCACTATAGCCACGAAAAGTCCATCCGTCGCTATAGCCACGAAAAGTCCATCCCCACTCAGATGGAAATAAAAATCTTTAGAGGTCATTTGTGGTGGATCAATGTGTCATTATTTAACATAGATTCTCAAAATATTCCTTTATGGCATAAGGCTTAGGTTTCCTCCTTCAACCATGTCTAGGGCCCAAAGAAAATTTTTATTTCCAAAGAAGGTTCCAGGTAGTTGCCAACATTTCGGTTGAATCAAAATGCAAGGAAGGATTTGTGTAAAGTGAAAATACTTTTACAAACCATGAGATTGAAAATGGTTCTATAGCATTTTATATTTATTGATTCAAGTTATTTAGACTTAGAAGGAGGTCATTATATTACTGTCTTATGACTAGAGTGAAACGGTCATAACAATTGGCTATACTTCCTTTACAATCCAAAAATACTCAAAAAATGCCTAAAAACAAGGAGAGTGAACCACCTCCAACAAGAGAATAACAAAATAACAACATATGGTCCACTCTATGCATCGAGTAACCTCCAAGAATCCCCTCAAGGAGGGTGCCCTATTTAGGTTAGTAAATTTCCTCCAGTGAGCAAGTTTGGCGATGTCATGCATGTACCAACCAATATCCTTCCCACACCATCATGCATGTACCAACCAATATACTCTCCAAGTGAGCTCGAGTGACCTCATACCATCATGTACCAACCAATATCCTTCCCTCATTATGTCAAATCATCACACCAATGCATGGGGTAATGTCAACATAACTCACCATAAGTCACATAACCCCAAAGCCTAAACAATATTGTTGGGTTAAATGCTTCACCCACACACCATGAAATACTATAAAAACATCAATCTACATTCAAATTTCCCGATATTTTGGAAGGTCAATGCCACAATCTAGCCAAGGAAACCATAACTACAGGAAACTATTTTTGGTTTGATAAAAGGCCATGTAGTGATCCTTCAACCTTAACAGTCAAAGGATTTGAATTGAGAAACTAGTGTCCTATTACTGAGCTTGAAGTTTGAATCCTTGGTTAAGAACCTAAGGTCAAAGTTCACTGTGGTAGTGTTTTAGGTGTGTTGGTGCATGAGGTAGTGGGTTAGGGTTAGAGGGCTAATGGCTTAAAAGGGTAATGCATACAATTAAGTAATGAATTATGCATTGAGGGGTTTGTGGGACGTTAAATATAAGGCACTAGTGGGGTATTCAATTAGTGGTTAAATGGTTTAGGTTTTTGGGGTACTAGTGAGTAAGTAGTTTATGCATTAACATGTTAGTTTGTCAGGGGTTAGACGTTAGGGTTAGGGTATGGGGTTAGAGGTTGAAGCTTCCAAGGTGCATGAATTCATTATATGGGTTGGGTGTGCTAGGTCCATGAGTCATTTGCGTGCGTTGGTTGTGTTAGGAGTGTTTAGTTCCGACATTATGCAATATCCATCTTTTGCCCTACTGAGAACATTGTTAAGAAACTAGAAAAAAAACGCAACTTGTCTGGTGCAATTATTCAACTTAATGATCAGGCTTATTATAACATTTGGCTGAATGTGGGCATTGGTATGAATACTCGTAGCGATGTTCGTGCCCTGTGGTATCTCTTATATTTTGCTAATGTCAAGCAGTTGTAGATGTCTCAGATTATTGGGGATGTACTTGTGGTGGTGAATTGGGTTAATGGTTTGGGTCTGATTAATGTTATCTCTCTTAGGCCCTGGTTGGAGAGGATTCAAGCTCTCCATGAGGTTTTTAATGACTGGATATGAGTTTACCTTCTCCAGCATGCTCCCAGCATGTGCAAAGCTCGCAACTCTGAAACAGGGTATAGAGATCCATGAATAGATAATGAGAAGTGGGTTTAAGTCAGATTTGTTTGTGGCGAGTTCACTTGTAGAAATGTATGTTAAATGTGGAAGTATTGAGGATGCATGCCAAGTGTTTGAGAAAATGCTTGAGCAAGACATGGTCTCCTAGACTGCAATGATTATAGGATATTCTAAAAAGGTTAATGATGGTTGTTGCTTCCACCTGAGCATTTCAAGCATCATGGGTGTATGCGTGCCTTCCCCTGCGACATACAAATCAGGTGAACCAGTACTTGTCCATCTTCTTGTCTTCTTCATAATGATCTTATTGAACAATACTTTACTTAAGAACTACGCATTGAAGCGACCCATCCACAAGTCAATTGAGAGAATTTTAAATCTGTATTAAAATGACTTCTGCGTTAAGCCTCATTCAGGTCTCTCAATGATTCATTTCAGGATCGCCCATCTCATACTTCTGATGATGATGAAACTCAGGAGGAAGAAGAGGAGGATGTGTCTCATCCCCTAACATAGAAGATTTTTGAGATGGACTTGATTCCTCAGGAGGTGATCCCTGATCTGCATAGAATTGCAGAAAGGATGGTTTTAGATGGATATACAAGACAGTGTATGCAGGTCTATGGAAGTATCCAGAAATCCATGGTGGACGAGAGTTTGCTTAGATTGGGAATTGAGAAGCTCGGTATTGGAGAAGTGCAGAGATTGGAATGGGAAACATTGGAAGGCAAGATTAAGAAATGGATCAGGGCAGCCAAAGTGTGTATCAGGATGCTTTTCGCAAGCAAAAAGTATATGTGTGAGCAGGTGTTTAATGGGTTGGATTATGTTGGGGAAACTTGTTTTTCTGAGCTTGCCAGGGGTGCAACAATGCAGTTGTTCAATTTCAGTGAAGCTATAGCCATTAGTAGGAGGTCTCCTGGGAAGTTGTTCAAGATCCTTGATTTGTATGAGACTCTTTCGGAGCTTTTGCCTGATATTGAGATTGTGTTTTCCAATGAGCTATATGCAAATGTGAAGACACATGCCTCTGAAATACTGACTCGGCTAGGAGAAGCAGCCATAGGGATATTCATAGAGTTTGAGAATGCAATTCAAAGGGAGACTTCCATAACACCTATCCTTGGAGGTACAATCTATCTACAGGTCTACCCCCTTTTATAAATCTGGTGTGAGATTCTTATATATTTGTGTGACAAATTCTGAGTTGTACTATTTTGCATATGGATATGTGGATTATGTTAAACATGTAACTATTACGTTAGAAGGATATGAACAATAAACATTAACTCTCAAACTAAGTATATTAATATCAACATATGAGATCAAAGGTTCACTTAGAAGGTACCACCCTTTAAATGATCTTAAATAGTCTATTAAGATCAATATATAATATCAAAGGTTAACCTATAAGGTACCACACCTCTAGGAACCAATGGCCTGCTTTAGTCTACTCTAGTCTGAAAGAGAAAAGAGGAACAATAGTTCAGATTGTAGGAACACTATATTGTATATTCTCATTAATAAATTAATGATGGAGACTTATCACCACATACACCATGATAAGTTTATAGGCAAGCTTTGCAATAGGGAACTTGAATCGAAAATGCACTTCATTTTTATTTTGTTCAACTTATTATGAGATATGTAAAATATAGTAATCTCTATTTAGAGTTCCTCACACTCTTAGATCTTGAATTCTTTGTAAAGAACATTTTTATGTTATGTTACGCTTTTAATTAAAAAACTTCCTAAGTTGTGGTGAGCATGCAATTGAGACGAGAGTATGTTATTCCCATTAGAGAGGATTATTGAAAGGTGCTAGCAGGGAAGGATTTTTTATACAGCCAACACAATGGTAAAATAATATAAAATATTCTTTAATTTTCTTCAACATCTTGAGCAATTAGCTACCATGGAAACCTTGTTAAACCTGCTAGGATTTCTTTGGAAATTTGTTTGAGAGGCCAAAGGATGGCTGGATAATAGCAAATCCCTTAGTGCAACTTCTCCATGGATAGAAGACACTACCAATTTGTGGGTTAGCAACTACTCTGATCCACACTTTATCGCCATCATCCTCTGTGACTTGCTACCACTCATCTCAGGGCATTTAAGCCCCTTCTTGTACACCATCTCCAACTTGGGAATTCTGGGTCTATGGAGGCTACATCTCACAGAAGGTAGAATGAGAGCATGGAAAATTGATTCTAGGAACCCAATGCAACACACCCTAACCATTCCCCATAGATCTTGAATTAGAAATTAAAACCGAGACATAAAAAATAGCATTTACCAGCACGCTTTGGGGGATTTCTCAATCCTCATTGTCCAAGCCAATGCCTTGCTGGAGGATCATATACAGGTAGAGACGATCCCTCGTGCAACATTCGTTGGTATATATGATGGCCATGGAGCCCCTTAAACATCGCGCTTCATTAGTGATCACCTTTTCTCGCATCTCGTGAGTAAGCATATCCCCTGAACTGCTTTCTGTTTTTTTTTGCTTCGCTTCTAATCATAATGTAATGTGATTCTGCATATCATTGGACCATATGTATCTCTGTCTCAACTTATTGTAGAGTGCTAATTTTAACGTTTTACTGCTTGAATGTGAATCAATAGACCCAGCTAGAAATAGGTTAGATAATCAGCCAACATAACATGTTACACCTGTCTCATCTCCCCTAATGAATTAAGGGATTCAGACGTTGGTGGAGAAGGAATTCGTGATTCGGTAGTTGATGAAAATGTGGAATTGAAGCATGAAGGTTTGGATAATGAGGTTTTGGGAACGAAGGTTGGCTGGATGAGGGTTTTGGAGACGAATATTTTAGGTGTGATGGTTGGTGGAAGCGTCATCAGGCTTCATTGACATAGCCCAATACTCTGTGGTCGATTGCGGTGTCTACTGCTCTGCTGGGGATTGTATATTTGGGGCAATGGTGGTAGCACGAACGCTGGAACAACAAGAAGCTAAGGCTACAGCTCTGTTCGGATATCCACATCATCTTTTTCAGGATCTTGCATGCAATTAGGGTTGCATGCAAATTCTAGGGTTTGCATGCACTTTGCATGCATCCCAGTCACCAGGTTGATGCCTCCAGCACCTTAGCCACCTTATTCTAGCACCCGGGAGCTTCTTACATCATATTTTCAGCCCTCCTAGTCTGGAAGGCACCCACTTCTCACCTACTGCCAGAGAAGGGCGCACTTCTTCACCTACCACTGCAGTTCCACTTCAGTTACACTCAGTTAGCTCCGATTCTCCTTGATTTGAGGCTAGTTTCACTCCTGACTGACTGTTTCACTCCGTTGGACCTCCAGATTGACTAGATGACTTGTTCTGACTTCAGTTAGCCTCCCATGCGCCCTCCACTGAGCCCACTTCCCTATATCATTGCTACACACTTCAGTTACACATGTTACACTCAGTTAGACTCAGATTGACACCTGGATGACTGGTTCTTGTGCATTGATGACCACCACTGATTGATGATGAGGACTCCTAGTTGGAGTCAAGCTACTCCATTCAGTGATTCGTATGACCTCCTTAGGAAATTCGAATTGCTCAGTCATTGTTACTGTATTGTATTGTAATTATTCACCTTCATTGGGATATTGAGCACTGATGCATGCTTTGCACAGTTTTACACCATTTTTCTGAGTTTCATCTATTGTGATTGATTTCTTGTTCATTAGATCTGTTGTGACTAATTTTACATGGTATCAGAGCCATTGCAGGGACAAGATCTCTTTTCTACAGGTGTTTCTACAAGAAGATTTGAGTGAATTTGCTAAAAAATTACAAAAATTTTTGGCATGAAAGATCCCAAGGGCATTCGCTCCTGTGCATGAAAAGCTTGAAAATACTTCCAATACCACTCCAGAAGCTTGAGTTTCCACATAAATCCTGGATCTGATACATTGGACCCACTCAACATTGCTTGATCTCCAATCCTAGGTGTGATGCAACTCTAAAAGGGTGGATTGTTCGACCTCATTGTTCTTAGTTTTATTGTGATTTGCAGGTTATTGTCTCCATCAATTGCATTCGCTACTTTGCCCTTGCAAGCTTTTCTACATTAGTGTGCACTCGCTCCTAGCAATGGAATACTCTTCTTCAAAGCCAATCCTCACCCCATTCAATTATTTTGATTGGAAAGATGATATGGAGATCATATTACGTTCAAAAGGTTACTATCGAGTCACTCTTGGTCTTGAATTGGAGCCAAACACCTTGTCAGATAGAACCAAACACTACAACAAGCTTGATGAAGCTTATGGTCTTGTTTGTCTCTCCATCTCCAAAGATCTTCACTTCCATCTCAGCGGATTGAAGACTCCAAAAGCTATATGGGAGCAACTTGAAACACTATTTGGCAAGCAGGATGAGCTTAGGGCTTTTCAATTAGAGAATGAATTGATTGCCCTTAGTCCTGAGAATTTCGAGACCATTAATGAATTCTTCACAAAATTCAAGAACTTGAACATGCAGTTGAAGAACAGTGGAGTTATCAAAGAGGATAAGCAATTGATCCTCTCCATTCTCAGCAAGCTTGGTAAATATTATTTGGTATTTGTCTCTACTTTCAATTCCGGTCGGCTAACTACCCCGAATTGGAAGATGCCTACCTTGAATGCCTTCATTGAGTCCGTCACAAAAGAGCATGATAAGTTGATTCAAATGGGGTACATAAGCTCCAAAGATTCAGCCCTATATGTTCAAGGACCCAAGATCTCGAATGGTAAAGCAAAGCAAAAGAAGGAGAAGCCCAAATTCAAACCTCACAAGCAAAGAGAGAAAGGCAAATAGACGGATGCACCATCCAGTTCGAAGTTCAAGCAAAAGGGCAAAGAAGGTAACCAAAAATCTAAATGTACTTATTGCAACCATGGCTTTCATCCCGAAAGTTCATGTATGAAGAAGACTATAGATCAAATGGCCTTCCTTTTGGAAAAGAACAACATAACTCTTCCTGACGGTGCAAGGAAGAAGGATAGGAATGGTGATCATGAAAGAGGACAAGCACTCATGGAAACTGTTTCGAAGCCCACTACTCTCTTGATAGATTCGGGTGCATCGAATCATATGGCTGCAAATATTGATTCCTTTTCTTTATTCGATCCAAACAGCTCCATCCCCATCCATTTGGGAGATGACTCAAAAATTTCTTCAAAGGGCAAAGGTACGATTCATGTAGATCATGGAAGCTTTCAGAATGTTCTCTATGTGCCTTCCTTGGCTTCAAATCTTCTTTCTGTGTATCAAATGACACACACTAGTGAACCGAAGAAAGTTACATTCAACCCTAATACAGTTGAAATTTCTGATATCAAAAGTGGAAGACTTGTTGCAGTCGGAAAGGCGAACCACACTGCAAAATGCTATGAGTTTTCACACTTTATTCTGCTTGCAAAGCCCATTGCTCTTTGCACACATGGTAATGAGGTTAGTAGGCTTTGGCATGAAATATTTGGACATCTTAATTATAAGTATTTGCTGCTGTTATCAAACAATTCCATGGTAGATGGTCTTCCACAACTCCGTTCCTCGAAGGGAATATGCACTGGTTGCATTATTGGGAAGCACCCCGAGCACAGATTCGACCTTTTAACGTCCTTTGAGACCTACTTGCTCTATAAGACCTCTTCTATTCGAATCAAAATGGAAAACTGAAATTAACTAGGGTTTAGTCAAATGTTTCCATCTGTCTTTGAAAATCCGAGTCATGAAATTTCTTAGTTCATTTTGTATTTTGTTGGATACTGTATGCTGGAGAGAAAATTGTGGTTGCAAATTTTATTTATTTATGATTTAAAGTGTGGTTTCACCCCTGAACAAGAATGTTGTTTTTATATGATACACAAGGGCATTTTTTGATTTCGAATTTTGTAAAATGGTTTTAGATTTGTGTTTGAGAAAAATGGATTTGTATACAGTCATTATGCCGAGGTGCTCTTATAGCTAGGGTGTAAGAGTGTGACATGCGTATTTGCACCTGGGCTTTTTTTATCCCTCTCTCCAAATATGTAGATTCAGGGTTAACTTAACCTTTATGCTACTTTATACTTATAGCCCTGGTGGTTTCCGGTTATCCATTAACTCCGTGTACACATGTAGCAGTGCATTAAGTATAGATGGTGCAATGGGTGTATTGAATATGGCGTGCAATTGCCAAGATCCATCTAAGCTTAAGGATGCGTATGCCCCTCACCATATTTACCATCATGTCTTTGAGTGACCACTATCTATCAATGATACTACCTTGGATGTTTTGTGGGTCTTGGGGAGAAAACATAAAAGGATCCTTAAGTCACCTCCATCCCTTATTCTTCCCTTTCCTTGTCAGATTCGATGCTTTCAATCTAACAATTAATGAATGGTGAGCATCATAAACTCTGCAATATGCTTCAGCTACTCTATAATAACGAGCACTTTTTTCCCTTTTATAGTAGCTGGGGATTTTCCTTTTGAAATCTGGGTTGTTGTCTTCTTTAATGCTTTCAGTCGGTTTCCTCATGCGCCCCCCCCCACCTTGGGAGTTTCCCTCTAAATCCCTTCATTGTTTTTTTAATCCAGAGTCTAAACAGCCCCATCTCTTGTTCAAAATAGGGGCTAGGGGCTAGCTGAATCATCTGTTGCATGAGCAAATATGGCTTCCTGAAACTATAATAAAAAATGCTTCTACCATAATGCAAAACCTAATCTCTCCAAAATTCAAATAGGGCTATGTGTAGCTCCATTCAATTTGGGTAGATCCTCCACTTTGATAAGAGATTGTAATTCCCTGATAATGATTATGTATAATGCTAACAACTCTCTAGAACGAGCTAAATATCTCTAGACTAGCCATAATCCAACTCAACATCTCAAAGGTCCTTCCAACAAAAGATGTCATTCTTACTTAGTCTCTGGGCCTGGAATCGAGAGATGTTAGAGATGCATTGCCCCTACACTCTCTAAGACCACATGATTAAAAAATGGGAGATCCCAAGTTCCAACCCTGCCTGCTACCAGAAATATCCCAAGATAACCATTTAACAACTTGTTTCCAGGCAAAATAATGTGGGGAACTATTGATATCACACAAGCAAAATATTCCTCTTATCTTGTCCATGTGACTACAATGAAGAATCTTGTGGGTTATAAGACACTACCGTGGTGCATCACCCTGAAAACTCTTGGTCACCCATTTGGCTGCCAATATATTTCCTTGATTGAAAATATTAATCACTCCAAGTCCTCCTTCCTGCTTTGGCATAGTACAAAAGTGCCAAGGAACCACTGGAAGTCCTCAATCACCATCAAATTTGGCCAACAAAAGCCACCTTTATCACCACCAAAATTTTCCCACAAAACCCACCTCTAAATTTTATTGAGTTCAAGGTATTGAGACAATCAGGAACCAACAAGAGGAACAAAACGCATTTCCAGCTTGAAGAATCCTTGAAATGATGATCAACTTGCCGACAAAGGGAAGGTCTCTAATATCTATACTTCCATCTTTGCAGCTTGTCCTGCAACCTTCCCAAGCACCAATACGACAAAACAACATGTTGAATGCCATCCTAAATAGATACCTAAATATCTGACAATTTCCCTAGGCCTTATCTTCTTCCAACTTTGAAAATCATGGAGGGGCATTATCAACCTTGATTAACCAAAACTCAGACTAATGATCACCTACTAGTGCACCTGAAGCTGCACAAAAGTTGTTCAAGCAACTCATATTACCCTCCATCAATCCAGGATCTAATAAAACAATTCAAAGTTATTAACAAAATTATTAAGGACCCCATCGTCATCTAGGATCATCCTCTGAAGTCTGGATGACTCACAGAGGTATCAATTTTTTTGTGCTTTTTTATTTTCCATATCATGGATTTTCTAGACACAAAAATTAATATTCCCTCCGCTTTTGGTATTTTATTGCAGACTACAATTTGTTCCTTTGTTCCAAGACCAAGTAGGCATATTTATCCTTGCAATGTAACTACTTCAATTATGGTTGCAATGGGGACAAACCCATTAGCTAGTGCCTGAACTCAAACTGCTGTATGACCCCCCCTGCACATAAGTAAGTGATAGTAACAATGTTCCACAGAGCCTTTGTTCAAACATTTGTTTGGCATCCAAATAAATGTGGACCTGTTATATAGCATGCAAACTATCATTCTCATCAAAGGATAGAATCTTGTCTACATGAGGTCATCCTTCTCAGGACAACAAATTAGTAATCGAAGCAAATCTGTGTCATGGATGAGAGGCAGTTCTGGGCCCCATGAAAAACACCTAATCAACGTTATGGAGAATGATCATTCAATCTGGGCTACTCAGCAATGAAGAAGTGACAGTGTTGAGATTCATTTTCGTCGATCTTGAAGACTTATCATAGAACAATGAAGCATGGGAGGAAGCTAAATAATATTATGATTACATGGTTGATGTGGAAACTCTTAACTATGATGATTTGGACAGTGTTTCAAAGCTACCAAAGAGCCAATGTCATCTAGATATCATACATAATGTTGAAGAAGAGCTTCATCAATATATGTTTATTTTGTGCAAGTTATGGTGTTAAGTGTTCTTTCTATGTGGAATTAGTGTTGTCAATGTTAAAAGCCTCTTTTTCATGGTTTTATTTTGGTTCTTAAAGGATAAATAGTGTAATTTTAAGGATTTACAAACCTGTCAAAGATTGATCCAGTTGAATAGTAGCAAGGTTGTGTTTACATATAATTACATTTCCTTTAAGTGATAATTGTCAGCAAACTTATCAGTTGACATCGTCAAAATCCAAACATGGGACCACTAGGACATCAGTCCATTTGTAATTTCAACATATAATTGCACTATCCATGAGGGTTTTGTCCCAATTCATCAATGTTTCTGTCACAGTTAAACAACAAATAAAAAATCAGATGAGGATGGTTGCAAGTCCTTGAGATTGTGGCAGCGTAATAGATACCCCTCAAACCTGGTAGCTGACCCCAAGGATTTCCATGTTATGTGGTGCAATACCATACCTTAGGGCATGTTTCTCAAAGCAAATTCCAGTAAACATGGTTAAAATTCACATTCTTGACACTAGATAAAATACCCTTTCCATGTTTCCATGAAGATCATAGAAGAAGTAGTATTATAGATTGGGTAGATGTTGGACAAAGTTTGAAACAAAAATATGAGGGATAGGGCTATGAGATCACGTGCAATACCCTGTTATGTTAAATTCATTTGTCACCTAATGAGCATGTCTTTTCCTCGAAGGTGGTCCTAATGAAGTATTTATTCAAGGCATCTGATTCATGTATGGAGAGTCCTTATTGCTTATGGCACTTTTCCAATCTCAATAAATAATATCCACTTACAACAGCCTCAAAAGGTGCACATCATTTGATTTGAAAAACATATGAGCCTTGAGGGTGGTATTTTTTTTGTATGGTATCATATATATCTCCAAATAGAACAAAATGTTGCAGCCATCATTAAGGGTTTATTTCAGTCCTGTTAAGTTACTAGAGGGAACAATAAAGTGCTTGTTGGTAACTTATAGTGGCATGTGATTGAGAGGCTTCCATATGTTAGGGATATGCTTCTAGATCAAAATTATTTATGTACAGAACCAATGAAGAGGTTTTCCGGCCATATAACCCGAATTTCCAAGTGACGAAGAACAATGTTGTAAACCAGGATTCCTAATGGAGCAGATGCTTATTTGGAACTACATTTAAAGTATGTTGCTGGTAGTTCTGAGACTACTTTTTATGTTGATTAGAGGTTATCCAATATGACACAATTTATCCCATCTTTATAGGAAGATAAGACCTTATGTGGTTTCCTTGATATCTTTTTTGGTGGATATGCAGTAGGTCATCATAGCTATAAGTGGGTCGAGTTTCTATAGTAGATGTATTCTAATCTTTTAAAGAGGTTGGTCTGGATGTTGAGAAGGATGTCAAGGAAACAAATGGCACCTTTGGAGCATTGGATGGACTTATGGGAATTACATCATCACCATTCACATGAAAAATTGGAGCATTGAAGGCTTTCACAACATCTGTACAGTATTTTCAAGACCTTTCAAATGTAACTTAAAAAAAGGATTTTGAATGTAACTGTTATCGCGAATACTCATGTACAATTAATATGAGCACATGAATGCGTGTGTCATTGGGGAGACTTGAATCCTAGTGGGGACATTAATAGTTCCCCACTTTCACCAACCCAACAAACCACGGTTGACAACAGAATTAATATAAATAATACATATATAAATATATAATAAATATAAATAATAATAAACTAAGTCCTCAAACATTGTATCCTTTCATACTCATGTCTCTTAAGCAGTAAATAATTGTATAAATCATCATATTCATTATTATCAATTATATTTATCCTACTTAAATTGGATATTTTTGTAGTTATCAAACAAGACTATTTGTAATATTGGCATCAAAGGGAGTTCAATTCCCTACTGACCCACTACCAAGAGTGCCGGTAGGAGGAGATAAACTTCGGGCTAGGAGGCCATCCACTTTTTCTCCTAAATTTCCTACACATTCCACTTCCATGTGCACTTCAATGCCACCTTTTCTATTCTGCATACTTTGTTCTCTTTACAATTTCCACCTTTCCATTCCATATCCATTCTTGTACGTGTACTTAAAAAAAGAAAGAAGAAGAAAAACACCATTTAAAGTTGACAGAATATCATTGTGAATTTCCCAATATCATTTCTTGGATTCTAAAATATGTCTAGACGTTAGTGCATCCATAGATTGTTGTGTGAAACTATTGTTTAAATTTTATGTCTCAAATCATTGATGAGAAACCATGGCAGAAATGATCCTGTTTGAAATATGAACCCGGATAGATAAATTGTCTTGATTGTGGAACAGACTATAGAATCATAACAATTAGTATAAGTTGATATATCAAACATTTAATCAAGAAAGTTATAATTATATCACTTAAACTAGCACCCTAAAGTGCAAGTTTCTCACTAGGTTCCAAGTAGATTGCCTAGGTGATAGTGGCAATTCTTCTCAGAGTCAAATTACTTGTGATTGGTTTTAGTAGAACTCCAAGCATCAACAATAATCTTGTAGACTAAATCCACTTGCTGACATAGTACTTTGTTCCAGATTTCAAGTATTGATCTATGCTTGAGTTAATTCTCGTTAATATGATGTTTACAGTGTTTCAATATCAAATTCACACAACTAAAAATGTAAAGGCAGGAAATCAAATAACTAGATGCTTGAAGACTATAACTCTTATGAATAGTTTGTCTTTCTCAAGTTTACAATATTGCAACTGGTGCCACACAGCATTGACCCCCAATTTAATAAATAGGTTTGCTTGAGGGTTTAATATCTATTGACTGCAAACTGGGGTTTGGTCACATTTGGAGCTGGACTAACACTTGTTCTGGATTATTTTTTGGGATTGAAAGAAACCGGGCTTTTAAGTGGTCTTTAAAAAACATCGCGTGCTTTTTCCTTTATGTCTGAAAGGAAGCACTGGGGTTCTAATAAAGGGTTTTTTGGGGTTTGAAAAATAGTATATCTATGCAAGAACATGAAATAATTATTATTGAGAAATTATGTCATGAAATAATTTCGAGAACTTTGTTGATCAGAGTTGTCTTTTTCCATACAGTTTTTACTCCAAGTTGAATTTCTTACAAAATTCTACAAGATCAACTTAACAAAAGCAGAAAATAAAATTGCATTTACCAACAAGAAACCAGATAATGGAAGAAAACTCCAAAACCTAAAACTCCCTGTTTTTGTTTCTCACTCTTATCATAAATTCTAAACATGCAGTGATTATGAAATAATTTTATTTTTGTAGCAACAGAGTGCTGTCCTTAAAATTCTCAATCAACTACCCTGCTATCATAACCATAAGCATAACTTTAATTAGATGTGGTTTGTTTGACATGAACTCCCCAACGATGTCACCACCAGTCAGCGACTCCATAAAATTGGAAATTATCTCCACTCTGCAAGAAAACTGAGCATGTAACGGTTTGTTATTGGGCTTGCCAAGTCATCCTCAAAATTGCGTTATAATGAGCATGGAACATGCAGTGTATGGGTCTACCAAGTGTTCCTAAATATCTAGATTAAGGGCCAATCATCCTTTCAGGGTCCTTCAGGGTTTCAATGTAGACCAGGGTAAGAATTTAATATTACCATTTAATATTCTTTATAGCTTCCATGGAGAGGTTGTGGGTCCTTCAGGGTTTCAATGTAGACCAGGGAAACAATTAAAAAGTCGACTTTAGGAATAAAAAAGGGTTAGAAACGTGGCCCTCTCTCTCTGTCATGTTTCACAATTCCCCTGAAACGTATCCAAAACCCTTGAAATGTATCTGTACCACTCTGATACGTTTCAATGACATTTCAGGGTTGTATCCCCTCCGTTTTAGGATCTGAAACGGGGAACGACGTTTCACCAAGGCTACTGTGACGTTTCCGGTAACTTAGCATTTTATTATTTAAAAAGGGAATGAGAATGATAATAGTTGGCGTTGATGGTAATTTTAAACGCAGCACTAGATGAGAGAAAATGCAAATGTTTTTTGCAAATTAAATTCTCTTCCTTCACAATATATCACATATATAAAAATAGATTTCAAGTTGTATGAATCTAGCCTAAATTTAACTAATTTATTAAAAATAAACCAATTTATTGAAATAACCAAATCTATTAGAAAATCAACTAATTAATTGAAAATAAAATATGAAATATCTATAATGTAGCAAGTATTAAAACTAACACTTAAGACAAAACTAGTTAGCAGACTGTATTTTTAAAATTTCTATTTTGCCTTCTCTCTTCATGCATATTTTTTTATGTTTCTTCTGATGAAGTTATCCTGCCAAATTAGAAGCAGATCTTTTATCTCACTTCTGTCAGATTGGAATATGGAAGATATACCCATTGATGATCCTGTACAGCATATTATCTTGTTTCTTTGTTGTACAACATTTTTAACACTTTATAGGTGTATTTCTTTATACATTTGATTTGAGAGAAGAAAATGAAGGAATAGATTGCTGAAATTTCACCATGATCTTTGCAACCTAGATGACATTGGTGACTTTCTTTTTCCATGTTTGTAAGTTAGGCTAGGAGAATTGTAAACTACTAAGTGATGTTAGGATACAATGCTTTCAAGTACCATAATCTGGTTAACAAAATTGTGTATTCATTACTGAGAAAAAAATTGCGATCTGCGCTGTTTGGAAAGCAAACAAAACAATGATGCTTTCAGCGTTTCCAAATCATCAGCTGATTAAGATTTAATTGGTGCGACCGGAGGATTGACTGGTTGGTCAAGAGGGGGCCGGTGGCATTCCTCCCTCCAGGGTTCACTGACTTCCAAGAGTGACATGTTTTGTCACATGAAATAAGGATTGTCATGGCTGTTAAATTGGGCTGGGTGTGACATTTTGCGACTCAATGTGTCCCATTTCTAGATAGGTGTTGAATGTTGGCACCTTAAGTAGAGAGGAAACATCTTGCCAATTCCTCGCAACTTCCAAGGATTTAATTGGAAAAGTTCCAAAAGCAAGAGCAATATTCCTGGGGATTTGAATTATAGCATTCTTTGAAATAGAAATGTTCACTGCTCACAAAAGAGTGGAATGTAGAGACACTGGATTTGTAAATAGTGCACTGGTGGAATTTATTTGTTCAACTGGAGTGTGTACAGGCTATCTCATTTGTTTAGGGATTTCTAAAAGCTTCTAGTCATTGGACAAATTAGCTGGTTTGCCATTAGCATATGTATATGCAATGTTTTACAATGAGCTACCTTTTCTTGCAAAGAGAACGTAATATTCGCTAATTTTTAGGAGGGCCTTGATCTCAGAACTCTCTGAACAGTTGTGCAAGTTTAGTTTTCCAATTCTGGAGTTTGGCCCAAACTTGTTGTAAGAATACTTAATTGACAGTTACCATGTACATTATTCTAGCACATCTAAGAGAAAATTTGTTTAACTTTGTTGATAGGCAATAAGTTTCAGAGATAGTTACTACTGACATTCCATTATTTCTTTGTTACTCTCAAATTGCTAGCAACAATTTTATTTCCTTATTTCCTACTCGAGTGAATTTCAGGAGGCAATGCCAGTTTGTCAACATTTTGCAACTTGAATAATGTGATAACGTGAAGTTGTGAACTGTTTTTAACAAATTCTTTTGATTCCTTAACATAAGGATTTGTTTGAGAATATCTTAGAAAATTGACAACATTTTACCTCTGGTGTATGGAGAGTGGGTTTTTATCACATCTGTCTTGTAATAGCAGTCAAGTAGATTAGATTGTGTGATTCAGTTTGCCTTGGCAATAGTTACTCCGTTTCTGAAAAAGTATTGACGTGGAGTCTGCTTTTTGTTTCCCAGGTGGAAAAGGCTTTCAGAGAGGGAACTGCTCGCCAAAATGCTCATAGTATTTTCGTTTGTCTGGCTCTTGGCTTATTGGAAGAGCGTGTACATGTTGCATGCAAATAAATTATTACGTTGGAGAAACAGGTAAATAAAAATATATGCTGGTGGCTAGCGTTCGATTCAAACTATGTACAGATTTAAAATTATTTTGGTGACTTTATGTAACTTATTCATGTGATATGTAGAACAAGCTTCTTGAAGAAGAGGCTGCTGAAAAACGTGAAGAGGAGGAACGGAAAGAAAGAAAAAGATTGAAAGAGAGAGAGAAGAAATTGAGGAGGAAGGTAAAGCTGAAAGGGAGGGAGAGGGAGAAAGAAAAGAATAGCGGGGAGTCGAAACATGTTTCTGTTTCACATGGATTTGCAAATGGTACAAATGCACAAGAAGACCAAGCATGCCATTCCGTTGCAGAAGATTCAGGGAGCACAAATGATGACACTATCGTGGCTAGGTCAGCTTCACCTGATCTGGTAGATGCCAGACCTTCTATGGATAGTGTCATGGAAACTGGGGATGGAAAAGAAGATGACATGTCATATTCAGTTGCTGATATGGATGGAGAAGTCAGTTCAAGAGATGGAAATGGTGCATTTATTGTTGGTCAGTCGAAATCTGCAAGGCGGAAATCAAAGATTAGGAAAAGCCCAATATTAGAGACAGCCTCAGTTCGAATATTTAGGAAAGGGTCTATGAGTATTGAGACAAATATTCACGCCAGAAGTTCTGAACGGCTATTATCCCATGGGTATGTCGAGACTCCTGCTAGATCTATACATAGCATGCAAAAACAGCCAAAAAGTATGAAGTCTGATAATTCTGGGAAGGGTGATAATAGAAGTAGCACAGTTAAGTGCTATGAAAAATTTCATTGGTCAAACGGAAGACCACATTATAGATATGATTATCAGTTTTGTGGCTGTAATGCACAAAGCTCCAATAAACCTACGAGGGATAGTAGGATTGCAGACATGTCTGATTCATCATTAGACATGTCAAAATCATTTTACCGGATTGGCAACCACATTCCTCGGCCTATCCTGGACAATTGTGGAGTTTACAAGGGGAAGACTCCTGCAGGTATGGTCTCTGGCGGCCGAGGGGAAGTTCACCATAAGAAAGTTTGGGAACCATTAGAATCATGCCACCAAACTATCAAAAGTCCTGCACAATCCAATCTTTCTGTGAATTCTATTGCCCCAAAGTCTGCTGATTTTGAAAAAGGAGAAAATTCTGATGAAACTCCAACTCAATCCAGTGCTAAGCGTAGCTTTGTTCATCAAAATAATACATCAGGCAGTATGAATGGATGGAGTCCATCAGGTTCTTTTGTAAGCTATGACAGTGAGCGGTATTCTACCTTATCAAGTTCATGTCATTGTGAAAATGATAAAATGTGCGACATCTCTGCTCATCAAATGAATAATGTGAATAGTGAACAAGCATCTAGTTCCCCTATTTCTATGTCTGCCCACCGAAAACCGTGTTGTTCAATCTACTTCATATATACCTGCTAAATTTGACAGTTCAAGACAAAGAAAGGATAGCAATGGTTGCATGGTTACACCTTCCTCTCAGGTTTAGTGAGAAAATAAAGTACATTCCTGTCACATGAGATTTCTGCTGTGTTTCAGAAAATGGCTGTCAATATGGTGGTGGAGGAATCTCCGGCAATAGTGGATCTGTTTTGCATGCTCCATGCTCTAAGCTCAGTGACAATGAGGCTGTTGAAAGGCAGGAAGGCAGTTCCCAGTTTGTAGTAGATAGTTCTCCAGTTTTAACCCATATAGAAGATAATTTGCAGAAAAAAGGACCTTCCACTAGCCATGTAAATGATGGTGGCCTGGATGCTACGAAAAATACATTAACTACTTCAGAAATGACACCTCAACAGCAGGTGTTCCCTATGCACATTCCAACGATATCTTCATCGATGTTTCCTTTGCATTCTCCACCTAACCAGGGATACTATCAATGCAGTGGAGCATGGCCTCCTGTCTCAGGCAATGGGTTGTTACCTTTTCCTCAACCTAACCGGTTTGTATTTCCTGGGCCAGGTGGTTTTGGGTTATCATCAGGCAGGTTTCCTGGATTTTCCTTGCCGTATCCTTTCCAAACCTTTCCACCTGTACTTGCTGCAAGTCAGATTCCATCATTACTACACGAGACAAATGCTGTAAAATTTGATAATCGTCCAAATTCTTCTCGATCTGTAGAGTCAGATATTGGAGATGTCAAGATCTGTCCTGGAGTTAATATACCCTATCAAGAAAATCATATTCCTCTGAAAGAAAGTTCCAATGGATTTTCTTTGTCAGAGGTGTCATCCTGTCAACAGGATGCCATTTCTAGCAATTCGCCAACTCATGATATGTCGGCATTTGCCTTGTTTCATTTTGGTGGTCCAGCAGCAGTGGTGACAAAAGAGAGTGATTCACATTTAAGTCCCTCGAGAGAAGAAATTATGGGTGATTCTCTTAGTTCAAAGGAGACTTGTACTGTGCCACCACCCAAAAATGATTTCGCAATGCACAAAGAGCAGGCACCTGTGGAAGAGTATAGCTTGTTTGCTGCAAGTCATGGAAATAGGTTTGGGTTATTTTAATCAAGTGTACTTAATTACAGCATGAATCCTTCTGCTTCAAGGCTACCCAATTTTTGATTCATTCCTTGATCATCATAAATTGTTAGAATTCTGTCTATATATTCATTGAGTTGGTTTGTTGTCAATCAATATTATTTATTGTTTCCAATTATAAAAAAGTGAGTGTTGCAGATGTTAATGCAGTGAAATATTGTTTTGTATGAAATACATTAGAGATCACAATATATAATGTTGATTCCTAATGGAATTGATCTGGATTGTTTGTAAACAACAGGGTATGAGCTTTTTAATGAGTGAGCTGCAGGATACATGTTTTTCTTTCCAAGTAAAGCTTTTGAGCTGTTTGCTGATTGTGTGGCCTTATGAGCAGTCAGTGTATTGTTTTGTCACTTAAGGGAGGGAAATACTGTAACTGAATCTATTCCAATTTATTGAACTGTATACATCAATACAGCCTGGTCATATAACGATAATATAGTTTGATGCCTTTTCCAAAAAGCATTAACTGCTTTATTCATGAGACAGATTCACCAAATGAAATATGTAGAATTAGAAAGTATAATTTTCAATTCCAAACTTGTAATAATGCTGCCTAAATGCTATTTATAATTGTGACATCGATGATTGGATCATATCGGTAGTTTCTCTTCCCAAGGAAAACCTCATGGGATCCCCCCACTTCTCCAGAATTTCTAAATGGTGGGTAGATTAATTGTTGGTGCTGACTATGGCACTTGGCCCAGTAAGGATAACCCCCCAGGGACTCAACCCCGAGAATTCCTACATTAAGCCTGCATTACTCAACCACTCGAGCTAACCTACTGGGCTTTAGCAATATATATTCAGGCATGCATATAATTGGGACCTAATGACTTGTAGCTGTTGTATAGACTGGCCCATCTATTGTAGCATGCTCACAATCCATTGATTGACTTAACCCTTCATGCGAGGAGTCATTGGAGTTTTTTAAGTCTCAAGGTCCAATGCGTTATGGATATTGATCAAAATTGCATTTAATACATTAAGATTTAATGAGAAACTCTTAGAATTGTCAACGGGGTCTTGATTTGATGGTTAAGTGAGGGTGGTGATATTCCCCCCATCAAGGTTCAAATCCCCTAGAGGCATGTTTCCCCTTGACGTGAGCCATCTCGCATAAGTGATTAGGGTATTCCTTGCAGTTGGCGCAAGTCCTCGGTGGCTTTGGCATAATAGAAACCTCCCATCTATGGCTTCTTAGTCAAAGGCTTCTGAATTGAATGCCACCCTCTTTTCTAAATTGAATGTCACCCTTGGATTAGGGGAAAAACATGTTTGCTGCATCATGATAAGAGGAAACTGGTAAAAAATGATGAACCTTTGCTTTTTTGTTTTGGGAAAGGATGATTCTACTTTATACAAATATATATGCATTTTAACAAAAAAGGTGGGTTTTGACAGGCCCACAAGATCAATTTCCTTGAAGAGACACCTATTCTTCATTTACGTGGCATTCTATATACTCTACAAATACTCCATTCTAAATACATTTATATAGAAGAGAGCGTGGATTAGGTCTCGTTGCTTTCTAGAGCATCAAGAAATTTCTGTCGTAACAACCTCTTTTATTGAGGGTGGATTCTCACAACCATTTGGTTGCTAGTTCCCAATTAGAGCTATTGAAGTTCTCAATGGTGGAAATTGACTAAAACCAATATGGTGCCAGTTGATTTAAAACATCAAATTGCAGCATCTATTGAAACCATTGACCAAGACAAAGCAAACTTCAGGTTCTTGAACTCAGCAAAGTCAGTTTAATGAGCCAAACTTCGGATGAGCTATATTCTTTTATGATTACAGTATGATTATTTTTGGATTCTAGAGGCCATTTAGAGCCTCATTGTCTATGTATTTTGTTTCAGAACCTCAATTATATGTATCCAGGATCTTATATCTCTGATGCCATTTTGTTATTTTCACCCCTACATGCTATATACATGAATAAATGTTGCATATTCGGTGTCTAATAGCTAATAGTTACATTGATGTACAAGAATATGTATTTCTTACATTCAAAGTTGAATATTTACATATTTTTCAACCAGTATGTATTTCCTTAACCAGTATGCTAGAGGGTGTCTCATAATAACCAAAAAGTTTGCTTACAGCTCTGAACATTAGTTTTCCTCCGCAGTCTATGAAAATTCCCACCTCCACAATGTCGTTGGGGCTCTTTTGAATTCTCGTGGGTATGTAGCTAGCATCTTCCCTCATCTTTCTGGCTCATGTTCTTTCGTTGAGTCCATGATTCCTGTTGTTCCATCTTATCTACTATCTCTACTATGGGCACAATTCTAGCTATTGGAGTGTCATTTTGTTGCTTCACTTGTTGACATATGGTTTTGCATGTAACTAGAGCTGCATATTACCATCATAGTTTCTAAGAACATGGGTAGTTATTTTACAGTCATTACCACACTCTCAATCTCCTTGGCACAAGTCTTTTGTTGTTTTGCATTGTTTTATAGGATTAACTTAGCACATAAAAGGTTAATTGTGTATTGACTCCCTAGAAACTTCTAAGAATATCCCAAGAAATACACAGTCCTTCAGTTTTAAACTATGTATTGTGTAAATTTAATGCTCAGCCAGTTGATTGCTCTTTTTGAAATTGTATTGGTCTTCTTGTTTACAGCTTAGTGGTATTCATTTTCTGGCTTTTGCATTAGACTTTATAACGATGATTTCTGATACCAAAAGGAAACATACTTCACAAAATTATGAGGTTCACAAAAAACATATTCATTCATGCCTCAGAATCTCTTGACAGTTTGTTAACAAGATGCTCACCCTCCAAATAACAAAATGAACTCCCTTGCTGAAGATGTTACTTGACTGACTAATTGATGCCCTCATATGCAATCACCTCCAAATTTATTTATTATTATTTTTTAAAAAATAGACATGTCCGTCGCTATAGGGACGACAAGCCCTAGTAAGTTTCGATGAATTTGCTATACTAGCGACGGAAATTTTCGTCGCTAGTATAGCAAGTTCATCGAAACTTGCTAGGGATTGTCGTCTCTATAGAAATGGAAATATTTTTTAAAATATGAAAAGTCATCTCTATAGCAACGAACTTTCGGTGCCATAGCAACGAACTTTCGTTGTTATATGGACGACACTCGCTTGGCTTAATTTTTTTTAAATATGAGAAGCTGTCGCTATAGCCACGACAGTTCGTTGCTATAGCACCGAAAGTTCGTTGCTATAGAGATGAACTTTCGGTGCTATAGCCACAAACTCTCGTTGCTAGAGAGATAGAGATCGCTTGGCTTAATTTTTTTAAATATGAGAATCCATCCCTATAGCCACGAAAGTTCGTTGCTATAGCACCGAAAGTTCGTTTCTATAGAGACGAACTTTCGGTGCTATAGCCATGAAAGCTCATTGCTAGAGAGGCAGAGATCGCTTCACTTTTTTTTTTTAAATATGACAATCCGTCGCTATAGCCATGAACTTTCGGTGCTACAGCAACAAAATTTCGGTGCTATAGCAACGAACTTTCATTGCTATAGCGACACATTATGGTTTTTTAAAGATAGCACGATCCATGTCATTTCTGTCTCTATAGCGATGAACGTTGGCAAATGTTGCTACAACGACAAAATTATTGCCACGAAAACAAGGAGTTCGGTTTGTCGCTATAGCAACGCAAAATTGTTGCAATAGCAACTATTTTCCGTGGGAAAAATGTCCACATGTACTTGTGTTAGATACCTCAAAAAGGTTTTCATAACGGATTCTATTATTATTATTATTATCATCATTCCTCTTTTTTATGATGATTATAATATTTTGAGAGAATGCCTACACTCAATGAGACCAATATGTTGACCTTGAATCTTGATACTAAAATCCTCTTTGCTTAGTAGTTTCTTTTAAACCTTGATTCTATGTCCATTAACCAATAAAGGTATTTGATCTCCATCAATTGTTCTAATTTTAACACATCCATTGTCATAACACGTGTCAATTTGATAGGGACCTAGTCACATTGTCCTATGTTATCCGTTGAAATCTTTGGATCTTGAGTCATACAAAATGGCCCATGTCATGTCCCCAAATTTTGGCTCATTTAGTCTTTATTTGGATGTTTCCAATTTTCTACTTTTGGCAACTTCTTACACCTTCCTTGCTTTTCATCTTTTGCTATTTTCTTGCCTCCAGGTCCATTTTAGCAACCTTATCCTCATGAGGACACCCTCTTGGCCCACTTGCTCAAAATTTAGGAATAATTATTTATAAAAATAATTAAAATTAATAAAATTATTGTTTATACTAGACTTAGGATCATTTTTATTCTAAGCATACAAAAAATGAAATAAATTTATCTCCTTAGGGGTTATTTTGTCCCCTTTACCCATGGAAACTAAATGAGCCAAAATTTAGGGACATGCCAGTCCTCCCCTCCCAAGATTGCTTGTCCTCAAGCAAGAAACCAACTCTAACTCCAATCAAAAGTCTACCATGTTTCTGCTACATCACTCTGATTATAGTCATTCTACCAATGACTAACTATTTTTCAACAAAATTTTCAAACCAAATAAAAAAGCTGAGAAGAATGCTCGGATCCCACTGTTTGTGCTGCATGTATCCCAATGGAACTATTACTTGTGGAAAACTATCATTCCATAGAATTCTAGGGTCCCACTATCTCAACTGCATCCTTCCAAACATCAAGACCAACATGAAGAATATATCATCATGGAGGATGTCTAGATAACTTCACCATACTAGAAGTTTATCACTTCCACTACAAAATCAAACTTCAATGAGTCCCTCCAACCAAGTATGGAACTCCCTATGCTCCATGTGCAAACCAACACATAGACTCATATCTCTGCTAGAAAATTGACATAGGTGACAATCTAATGTCTTCAAAGCATCACCCAAAAACCATAGATGCACATGCAACTTCTCAAAAAAGATGTATGATGTGTCATTCAACTCTCCACTGATGAAGATAGAGAACTCACCCTTGGGGGTTCTTAGCTCCAATATGTATACATTCACCCAATCAATGTATGAAGAAAAACTCCAATTGAATGCAATACTGGGCATGATGGACACATTAGATAGATGTATCTGCTGCTGCTCATCAAACTGGAAAGGGAATGGTGCACTTGTCAGGCCACATGGCTTGAACTAGTTGAATTCATCAATGGAATATGTGGGAGTCTCCTGCTCCTCATGTGGCACCCATAGAAAAAATCCATTTACCCAAACTTCATCCCTATGTGTGTTGGTTTCCATATGTATGTGGGGTGAAGGAAAGTGAACCAACTCTTGGAAGCAATTATCCATCATTATTGAGGTTGGATCAAACAAGATGAAATCATGTGCCTCCTCCAAAACTATGCAACTTACTCCTAGAGGCAACTCATAATATCCTTGGATATGACCACGTGCTTGGTCTTCATTTTGCATGTCTTCTAACTCCTCAAGCACATACAAATCGGGCTGTACTTCATGTGCCACCATCACATGAAGTTCCCTTTATGCATCATGAATGCAATCAACCATATAAGAATGATTATCTACAATGTAGGGACTGAAATGTGATTCTTGCAACTTCTCATGTAGTTTCTCAATATACTGCTCAGATTCTTGAAGGGTTCTGTGAGTGCTCTTCAAAGAATCCTAGGTGGACTCAAAATCTAAGGTGAGCTTGTCAATATTTTCTTCACCCCTTAAGTATGTGTCATGATACAACTTTGTAAGCTCCAGTAAGTGATCTATATCATAAAGCAACTGAAAAAAATATCCTCTTAGGCTTCCTATTGCTTCCCAAATGTGCTCAAAATCTTCAACGAGGGGTTGCTCCTCCACTGATGCAGTTCTCCAACAACAGTGGGAGACAAAAGCATAAGTTTCATGGAGGTTATCCAGGACCTCTTTGATATTCCTCTAACTCATATTCAAAGGACATTCAAAGTGGTGTGGTTCTTTAGTATGGACCTCCTGTTTTTCTTCAAAGAGATCTACTTTACCATGTAGTTCAATAGGTGACTGAAAAGTTGATCCTAGAAAAAATTCTACTGCTACAAGATCTTCATCTTCATGCTCAAGGGGATTTTTGCTTGCAACAGTTTCTTCAAAACTAATCTCTATGTCACCCATATAGAGACTTGAACATCCATCTGTTGGTGATCTTTCAACCATGTCTAGAATGCCACTTTTCTCTCTGGATTGTTCTTCTCCAGCATTGGTGGTAGGATGAAGGGAATGGACACCCTGCTCATTTGTGAGTAGGAAGAGGCTCTCCAAACTACTCCATGTCGTATTGACAACATAGTGTGTGCTTCCATGTGTGAACTCATCCATCCTATGGGAATCATGCAAAACCCCTTCCAAATATTTAGCTCGATCACTGCATTCCTCCTTAACATTAGAGGTTTGAGCCTCAACACCAAGGGACTCAACTTGTCCAAACCTCTCCTATGACTTGGCTACAACTTCATCATGATACAAAGGAGTACAAAAAATTTATGAATGGTTTTCAAACCGTTGCATCATCTTTAGTGTCCTTGCAAGGAAATGAGGTTTTGGCCGATGAACCTCCTCTTTTGCTTCTTGCATTTTAACCTTCTCCCAATCCTGAATTCTGACATTAAAAGGCTCTACCAAACCAACCTTCTTACTAGAAGTGGTTTCCATCTGAGGCTGCAACAATGAAATACAAAAATCAGAATTGCATCCATACCTTTGCGTCCATCCTCATTTTGTAGACTTATGGTACTGGCTTGTCCTTCTATTATATTTTCTGATTCACACCCCGTTGATCTGTGCTTGTTTTCTACTTCCTTATGAATCTCAAGAGGTGTCTGTAAATCTGTTTTATGTTTATCCTTTGGATCAGATAAAAAATATTCCCCACCATCATCAACATGCCCAATCTCTTCTGAAATTATCTTGAAATCACCCACGAAGAAATTGGAGGTGAATATTGATATGCGTCTCTCTCTCTTAAGTGTTTTATGTGTCAAATTCATTATATTCTTTTTATTTTTATTTTTCATTAAAAAAAAATAAATTAAAGTTTAAGATTCATTCATTGGTTAACAAACAAAAAATAATGAAGAAAAGAAATGTAAGATTTGCGTATGCCATATGTAAATAACTAAGTTTTATGTTATATTATGTGTTTATATTAATAAATTTCTAAAATAGGGTTAGTATAGTTTTTGGAGTTTTTTTTTAAATTTATTTAATAAACAATTTACTCTATTTTATATCCATCAATCCATAAAAGATGTAAATATTCTTTTTAGTTATTACTTTTCTCTTCTTATTGATTCTTAGATTGTAATTTGTTTAAATGTTTGTTATTTTGTTTTAGATAGATTAAAAGAATGCAAAAAACATAAAAATAAAATAAGATAAGAAGATAAATAAATAAAATAAGTAATATGGGAATAATTTAAAATAAATCGGATAATTCATATTTATTTCCATATCTTTATTCAAGATCTGTGCTTTCATTTTATTAAATTATTGTTTTGTTTTAAGTGGTTATAAACTAAGGGTGATCAATCCCACCTATTTTGAAATATCGACGCAAGATCCGAGGTTGTTGTAAATAAATGTAACGGATTCAAATAGTCTAACCAAACTCTTGGGGACATGAATGAATGTAATGGATTCAAACAGTCTAACCAATTGTTTAGTGCACATGAACTGTCAAAAGAGGCAAGAATCACGTACTCGGTAAAATTTATTCAACTGTGCGACAAGTTGTTGGGAATCGAGGTAAACATGAAGGTGACAAATACTCATGTGTAGAGCATCAGTCAAGAGACCGATCACAACATCGTATTCTTCCTGATTATTTGTGGTTGGACCTATGCGTGCACCGCTAATGTGGATTAGGGTATGTAATGGGGAATAAAATAACCATGCAGTCGAGGCAAGATTCAGATAGTGTCTACTTACACCATCAATGTAACTGACATACATGGCGGGGTTAGGATCCATTTGATAAGGTCAAGGAAACAAACCATGAGGCTCTTTTTTTGAAAAAATGAGAAAACAAAAAAGGGAAATATATAGTACAGTGAATACAAAGCTCAATCAGGTTAAGCGTAGAATCTCTTGAGATATAACCCATTACGGGGGTTCTTCGAGAGGTGAAATTCTGAATCGGCAAGGATGTATCCCCCCTTTCTAAGACATTGTTTGACAACATATGGTCCCTGCCACATAGATTCAAACTTTCCCTTTCCATGTTTATCGCGAGCTTGGTCATAGATGAGGACAAGGCCCCCCTCCTTGAAAGTGCAAGGGTGGACATGAGATTCGTAATGGGATTTTGACCGATGCTTCATATCTTCGATCATTTTGAGTGCCACACAAAGATCTTGATCAGCTTGCTCTAGAGCAATTAAGTGTTTTTCCAAAGCAGTGGTCTTTGGAAGAAGTTTGATAGCAAGTTGCAAAGACGATATTTGAAACTTGATTGGAAGAACGGATTTTACACCGTGTACAAGGTGAAAAGGGGTGAATCATGTCATGGTTTTCTTCGATGTGCGATAGGCCCAAAGGGATGGAAAGAGCATATGATTCCAATTGGATTTGTGTTTATCCACCATTCGTTGGAGCATCATTTTAAGGATTTTGTTGACGACCTCCACCTGTCCATTTCCCCAAGGGTAATAGGAAGAGGAGAATTGGTGTTCAAATTTTACAAGGTAATACATTTCTTTCCAGATGGCATCTTCGAAATGAGAACCATGGTCAAACACTAGTTGGTGCAGTACACCAAATCGAGTGATAACATGGTTAGAAAAGAAATGTGTCACGGTTTCACTAGTACAATTAAAGGTAGGCATGGCCTCATCCCACTTCGTGAAGTAGTCAACGGCCACAATTATGTACTTATGGCCACCAACCGACGATGGATTTCATTCCATAAATTCAATGGCCCATTTGCAAAAACATCCAACAGTGACCACTGGATGAAGTCGTGTGGGAGGGGTTCTCACATTTGGGGAAAAAAACTGGCAATCGCAAGAGTGTTTGACTACCTCAATACAATCAGAAAACAAGGTTGGCCAAAAATAACCAACGTAAATGATTTTTTCGGTAGTGTCCATCCTAGAGAGATGGCCGCCACAACCTCCACTATGGCAGTCGTTTAGGACTTGTTCTTCTTCTTCAAAAGTGAGACATCACCATAAAATGGTGTCGACCCTTTGGCAATAAAGACATCACCAATGAGTAAATAGCGAGGGGCCTGGTGACAGATGCGGCGACATTCATCGCGACAGAGGTGAGGGCCAAATTTTTGGGTGCATACACTACAACAAATCCTGCAATTAACGTCTGTTTTAGCTCCCTTTTTAGCATCCACTATCACTTTTAGTGTATTTTTCATCATTTTTTGTGCAAAGTGGACGCTTTTCCACGAGATGGTGCTTTTAATTGCGTTATTTGCGTCCTTTTTTGAAAGTAGATGTTAATTGGGACGCTAATTAGCATCCCAATTAACGTCACAATAGTGTCCCAATTAGCATCCCAATTAACGTCCCAATTAGCATCCCAATTAGCGTCCATAATAACATCCCATTTAATGACCATGATAGCCTTCAAAATAGCTCTAGGTATAGAGTAAGTGATTGCGCCAGGAATTTTGAAAGGAATTGCGCCATGAATTCTGAAAGGAATTACACCATGAATTGCACCCAGAAAAATTCCCGATATAGCGCCAGGTATAGAGCCAAGCATATCGCCAGGCATAGTGCCTGGAATTGCTTAAGGAAGTTCGAAAGGAATTGCGCCAGAAAAAAGTTCCAGGAAAACTCCAATGTTGCGATAGGGATAATGCTAGGCATGTTGATAGAAGTAGCACCTAAATGGCCATTTTGGAAACTGAGAGACCCTAATTAATTGTAAATAAACCTAAGAAATCCTATGGTCCATAACGACATTATAGTGTGCCTAACGACATGTTGATGCATATATCGACAATTATAAATATGGCAATGATGATTTATACAATATTTAATAGGATGTTGATGACGACGATGATGTCAATGCCAATAATGATGATGCAAGTTATTACAACATTATTTGATATTGGTTGGTCCTAATGGAAACATAATTCACCGTAATGGCATCAGAGTGACCATAATATCCCATAGATAACCCTAATGGCATCTAACTGTCCCTAACAACATTTGAGTGACCATAATGAAACTTGACTCACCGTAAAAGCATTAGGATGATCATGTTGATGATGCATGATGGAAAGGATGTTGATGTTGATGATTATGATGATAATAATGAGGTTGAGATGAATGACTATGATCATGATGATATATGATCGGATGCCAATGATGATTATGATGATGTTTATGTACTCATGTACGGTGTTGATGATGATGGTTATGATGGAGACGATATCAATGTCAATGATCATGATTCATGTGATAGTACTTATGGATCTTTATTTATCATAGTGGCACTTAAATTACTGTAATCATGGCACTTTTGGATCTCGATTGATCCTAATGTGGGGTAAATTACCTTAATGTCACCTAGATTGCTCTAATGGCATTTTATTTTCACCAACAACATTTGATAGACCCTAATGGCATCTGATTGACCCATTATGTCTCATTAGTCAGTTGGCCAAGGCCAGAGGTTTGGAGATGCAAGGTTGAGTGGTTCAATGGGAACATAATTTCTTTGGGTTTTGGGGAAAACCTGGTCCACGACATTCGCAACTCAAACAAAACACCCATAAGAAAAAGCTCTGGCGAGACATCCAACCTCAGTTGTGGTCAGAATCATGTCACATACTTTGAGGGTCTCTCTAGCATCAACAATTTGTTGTAGGCCCTCCTTAATTAGGGTTTTAAAACTTGCAAGTAGTTGGAAGATCTCATTTTCAACATGGAGCAGTTGAACCAATGAATCTCTCCACACAGCCAAAGTAATCCTTCAATCCTATACTATACAAATTACATCAAGATAAATTGCTTCAAGAGAAGCCTTGTGCAAGAGGTGCCTTTGACAGGCTCTAGACATTTCCATGGTGATTCAATGTGACATGTATGACTATAAAATGGAGCAAGTGCTAAGAAGCACCTCGACTAGGGTAGGTGTACTGAGAAAGTGTTCTTAGATTTAGAGGACTTTTCTAAGTGAAAAACATTTGAAAAATTTAGATCACAAGGATCTAAATCTATCTTAGTAAAAAAAAACACTCATGATTCACTTGTCTTAGTATAATTGTCATAATCAGGCTATAGATATACTTTATAAACTTTCGGATCTAAATCTATATTAGTAAAAAAAACATGCATGAGTCACTTGTCTTAGTACAACTATTATAGTTGGGAGGTAGATATACATTATAAACTTTCCCTTTACACGTACAAATACAAGTGCCATATCACTTACACCATTTTACAACATGGCCATGGAAAAAATGGTACAATAATGGCCAAAAGAATTATGGAGTAGTTTCTTGAAGCACCCCCATACATGGTGTAACCACTTTCACAGTAACTTGAAAATCTAACAGGCCTACTCCTTGATATTTATCTAGTCACCCTTGAGTTATTTGGTTCAAAGACGTTTTCGGGTTATAACATTTTGGTTCCATTGCCGGGGATTGCATCCCAAACATCCTTGATGAGTTGTCCCCTCTTAGGAGACACTTGAATGTTTAGAGACAACTGCAAGTCTTTATGGAATATAATTCAATTTATTGTAATTGAATTTTTGTGGAAGAAATGGTGTAAAAATACTTTCAATGTATAACCATGTCCCCTTCGAATAGTGTAATGTTCCCATTATTGGGTTCCCTAATCATCTTTTGACAAGGTCGTTGCATTTGGGAAAATCGTGGCACTTGGAAGAGGGTCGATCCCTCAATTTGGCAAGTCGTGTTCATTGATAGAGGTCTGATCTCAATTCACGGGGATCGTCATTACTATGTTGTTTGATGAACACCATAAGTGAAACATCATTACATGGTTAGTGGGATCGTCTCCTTGTTTTCCTTCAAACCTAGTGATGTTCGAATATAACTTCATTGGCATGTTGGGCCATGTCGGGTTGTGCTAGATAGTATCATTAACGAATTTTGATAAATATGGATGATTTAAGCTATCCATGAATGGTAGGGTTGCTTTGGAAATAGTAGCCTCAACCATGGTGTGTGAATGGGGGATGGCTTTACTAGGCATGCAAGAGTTTGAAGGAGATGTGTGAGGGGGGGTATTGAGTAAGATAGGTCCAAGCACAATAGATCCAACCACATATAGGTGTTGAGTGGTGGTTTCCCACATATGAGACATGTGGTAGGTATGGAAATAACCCCTCCATTGATAGGAGGGAGGCCTTGAATCCTTAAGAAAAATTGAGATGGTGATGAGTTCGCTATGATTCCAATCTCAAGGGAAGAAGTTTTCATGAAGTATGCAAGAAGAAATTATGGCAAGCAACAAATGAAACTATAATGTGAAATATAAAAATGCATGCGTGGTGCAGGTATGTGTCTTCCAAAATAACATTAATGTTGTTAATTTGTAGTATGTATTCTTAATTACATAGGGTTCTTTGTAATTTAAGAAACAAGAATGTGATCATATTAACTTAACATCATTCCTTTCAAAATAGTAACAGGGCCTTCCAAAATCTCTCTTGTTGGATGGTCGTGAACCCACCGAAAATAGGCTAGTGAAGGTATGAATGAATCAATTATAATAATGCGTGTTGGGGTTATGTTTTGAAAGAGCCGAAAACACTTTCAATAATCGAAAAACTTTGATTTAGGTGCAAATGTATCCCACAAATGCCACCTAGTGAAAATCCTAGGTTTTGGCCACTAATATACTTGCCTCAAGTGTGGATAAGTGGTTAAGTTTTGAATGATCAAGGGTCGTCTCCACAAAGAGTTGGGCGGATCAATGTAGAGAACAAAAACAATATGACATCATTTTTAACATCCTTGGAATCACACCTTCTTATCCAATTTTTGTCATACTTGGTATAGCGAAATTTTAAAGTACCCCAAAAGAAAAAAAATAATGTTTCTCGTGAAAAAGATTGAGGGGCATTATTTGGATGATTAGCCTAACAATCATAACTTAGGCTAATATTTTTTGGTGACTTATTTGTCGAAGAATTAAGTTAGTTAGAATTAAGTTTTCGATTGATTTTAAAGGGTCCAATTTGATTTAAGGTGTGAAAATGAGGTATTTCAGATCTCTTACTCTTCCTGGTTTATCAACTTCACTTTATGGAGGTAGGATGAAGAGCATACCGATGAAAATATTTTTTAGATCCTTTTGTGTGTGCTACAAGTGGTGAAACATAGATATTAGATGTGTGGTTGAATGTTTTGAATAAACTTTGTAATTAACTTGGAATACAATAAAGATAAGGGATGTGAACTTGTATGGATTCTTACTCCTTAAATTAATTTCGTAAGTGTTCCTCCATTTCATATGTTGATCATTGATAAAATGAAGCTTCTTGAAGCTCTGCACATTGTATGATAATGATTCCTTTCAATAATAGACACGGAAAATGTAGTAGGTGTGTGAAATTTAGACAATAACTTTTATATAAATATGTAATCATCATGTAGCTTTTTAGTGATCCTAGTGAGTTCGAGGTCAATCACATTTACAATGAAACCATAATGATCCCACACATCGATTTGATCCCTATCATTGTTTGGAACTCACTCCTTTGCATTGAGAATAAAAGTACACTTATATCAAATCTTAAATGATATCTTTATATGTTAAGTTCTTGTTGTAGGTAACAAGAAGCACTCAATCACTAAATAGTCTTAACATAACCAATGTGAAACTTAATATTTATATGTTTTCTTCTATCATGTTTTGATATTCACAACCCATTACCCCATGGTCTTGTAAATCGATAATTACCACCAACTTCTTTACCATATGCACTTTGATGATTACCACCAATTTATTTGCCCAGAATTTGAAAATTCTATAAGACCAACCATCATCAACTTTTGAATGGTCTACACAGCCATAAACCTCATCTTAACCTTGAAAATAAATCCGCAAGATTGATAACCAAGTTTCGTCATGATAAAAGCACCCAAATTACAACATAACCAATCAGCTGGGACAATAGAGTGAAAATGTAAAAAAATAATAAGCATGGAGTTATATTCGATATATGCGCTTTGTCGGGTATTCATCCATGGCTGAATGAGAAGCTCCAGGTGCATATGTAGAAAGTAGGGAGGTAGAGTGTTTGGCACCAATCTAGTTAAATTCAAACTAACTTTGAAGAAGAGTTGAATTAATTTGTGCACTGCATTTTTCCAATCCATGAGTTCTAATGGTTGATTTTGAAGCGCCAACATTTTCCCTTGGCCTCGATATCGAATTGCAGCGCCCATCATTCACCCTTGGCTTCGACAATGATGAAGAATAACATGAAAACCCAGCCTCCCCTTCTAACCAAGATCATCAGATCAAACTCCACCCAGATATCATTGACATACCAAAATCGAAACCCGAACCTTGGGGCTTTGAATGGTAAGGGTTGAGCTTTGGACCTCAGGTTTTCCCAGATAAAGATGATGAAGACCCACATTGCTGCAATGAAGAGCCACTTCTGAAACTCAAGAGACTAAGACGAGGATCCCCTGCGAATGATGACCAGATCCCTGCTGCTAAATCTCACTGTCAAACTTCAATTCAAGGGTTCGAAATCAACAAAACCATCATCGATTGTGATGATATTGAATATTTTTCCAGTGATGACGATTTTTTAGAGGTTAGTTGAAATCAACCCTCAAGTAAGAGAATTTTTCTCTGTTTCGACTATCTGGAAATAATAACTGTATTTTGTAAAATTCTTAGCTATTTATGTATCGAATGACGAAAAGAAAAACACAATTGTGTATTTTTTGTCACTAAAATTCTCCTACTATTATTCTCATACAATAACGCTTATGTCAAGTCATTGTTGCTTCTATTTCTTGGCAGATTTAGGATTTTAAGAGTGTACTGCTATCTTAAAATAAAAATCAGGATTTTCGTCCACGCATGACTATCATCTTTAGATAAGTGCCACGACAGTGCACTAGTGTTCGTTCTGTTGCATTTAAATTACTATACTTTTTCTTGAAATACTGGAGGATTTCAAAATTAATGCTTCTTTATTTGCTTACAGAAGATTGTAAAACCTCGAGAAAGCCCAGCGTACATCCAAGCAGTAGTGCAAAACTTTCACTATCTTGTAGTAAAGCTGTTATCATTCCGTCCTTATAAACCCTAAATTGAAGGCCTTCACTTGTCAGTATCAAGAACTCTTCCAATATCAACATAAGCTCAGTGATAAAGCCAGCTTTGGGAAAATGAATTGGTCTTTTTGGAGAAACATATTGAAACAGTTATGGTAATGTTAAAAATTTATGTAAAAGGATAGAAAATGAAAGATAAGGAGAATGTCACTAGTACTTTAATAATTAAATTGTACCATTGCCACTGAGCACCTCTAGCAGGCTGAATCACCTCCAGCAAGCAAAATAATGACCAAAAACAGTCAAAATTGATCTTAAGCACTTTACCTGGGTGCACAGTTCAAAAAATTGAAGCTTTAAATCGCGAGTCAGGGAAAAAATCACGAGTTTGACTTGCATTGACCATGTCAAAATTGGTCTTGGCCCTAACTGAATCGACACGCTTGTGGCTAGCACATAGGATGTCATCCCGGTTAGGAAATTCATTTAAAGGTTGGCTCCAAATGGGAGTAGGTTGGGTCTCAATCAAAATCAATTTTACAAGAAGCCTATAAACAGACTTTGGTTCCTATTCATCATTATCATCTTTTTCTAGTAGAGCAAATACTACTAATCTGGTCTCAATGGATAGATTTCCAATGTGAGTGCTTTGGTCACTTTGGATTGACTGTGTGTATGTATAGACAGATTGATAGTTAAATAAATAGATATAAAAGTATAGATAGAAAGAAATAGGAGTTTGGATAGATAGATAGAGATATGGACTTATATAAGTGTTTTGCAGGAACACCCTCTTGGTGTTCTCTTTTGTAGGGGGTGGAATGAATATGTTCTTGTGACATTCCAATGCAAAGGAATCATCATCCTAGAGACGGCCTTGTGTGATCTCTTCTAAAAGTGCATCACACTGTGGGAATGTCCCTTGCGAATTGAAACATGGATGCTTGGGCATCCCTTGATTCCCATAGGGGTCTCTGGTCGCTCTTTATGGTATCTTCTCACACTAAAAATACCACAAAATTTTGAACACTACACTTCTTAAAATTTTCTTATCCTAATTGATATAGTAGGGCTATTGACAATCAAATAAAATGTTGGCCATATTTGGGGACTAAAATTTTTGTTGGGTATGGAGTCTATGGACACATCTACAGTTATTTGTTTTGGTAGGAACTTTAAAGTTTAAACTAATGTGAACTGGAACTTAAGACCACTAGCCATTTCCTCAAACTATACCAATGTTCATACACTTGCAAAGAGATTATGGCATGTATTGTTTCTCTCAGTTGCTCTAATAGGACTTATAAATGAGTATCTTATTTTATCAAAGTTGTCAGATCTTTTTGGAAGCAATCATGGAGCAACAGAGGAAAGGAAAACTGTGAGAACACCACTTCAATGTAAGAGCATAAGTAGTGGATAGTTGGTTGGTTAAACTGTCTGATTGAGGAGGGGTAGCAAATCTTCATATGGATTCAAGTATATATTAGTTTTGAATTCAAATTATTCTTTGGATGACGAGAAATATTTAGTATGAGAAGAGGTTTAAGTTGCCTCAATGCCTTGGAGAAAGATTTTAACTTTTAAGCAGTTGCTCATCTTATTCTCATATATAAGAAACAACTTCTGTAACTAGGACATTGTTTTAAAAGAAGATTGAGCAATCTTAAGCAATGTGGTCTTTTGTTGTTTTTGTTTGATTTTTTTGTATCTATGATGAAATTGTAGTTTGGAAGAATCCAGGTAATAGTATCATTTAAGACTCATGAAGGTACTCCTTAGTTAAGCTCCGATACATGTTTTAACAACTGCTTAATATTAAAAAACCACTTTCTTTTTATTTAAGAAATACAAATCCCAATACGTCAGTGGAAAAGGAGACATGCCATTAAATTTTGATCCAGAAAATATTTTATAACCCTGTAAATAGATCAGAGTCAAAACATTTTCATTAACATGGGCCCCGGCTTATAGCATAAAACATGAGCTGAAAGAGGTAAAATCAAGGGCGTGCCAAACTGTTGTCTGTGAAAATGGTGCATATAAAGGTGGAGTTGTGTTGATTCATCTGTTTTAGAATATTCAAACAGAACTACCATGGCAAGCATAAACATCTGTGATCTATGTTCCTGAAACAAGTTGTAGTACCATAATAAATTATGTTGGCGGTAATTTTGTCGATCAGTTGAATTGCTCTATATAGGTTAGTTTCCAATGAATTTTAGAAAATGGGGGATTCGAGTGGAAATAGTGTTTATCTACTTGATCTATATTCCCAACTTCTTACTGGCTCATGGGTAGTTGAGTTCCTCATAGTCATAAGAACTAAATATTGGTTGCATCCTTTGTCCAATGATACATACTGAATCTAGGATGGGTGTTGTTTATGTGTGATTCCTGTCAATATAGTAGTGTAGGGCCATTACAGGCACACAACACACGAGCACAAACACACATGTCATTAGAGAGACATGAACCATGGTGGTGGTGATCACAACACCCCACTTTCACCAACCTGACAAGCCACTGTTGCCATGTCCTTTTCATTTTTACTTCCCTTTCATTGGTGTTTTCTATTTCATTTTATTCCTCAAGCAATTATTAGGATTTTGTTATGGCCTTAAAAATGTCACAAGCAACTCATAACCTTGATATGTGATCATTCTTATTCTTGTTGAACTTGTGGTATGTCATCTTCATTTTTTATTCAATGGTACACTGTGCAGTAGGTTTTAATGGTTCATATGCATTCACACTTTATATAATTGGGTTGCTCAGCTGTAAAATTAAATGATTGTTCATTAGATCTATTTCTAATATTTTTTTTCTTCACCTCATTATTGATTAAGGTTGAGCCCTATGTCCATGCTACTTGTAGAGTCAAGACATTTGATCCAGGAGTTTGGCACACTTTTTCTTAGAGAAAATTATCTCCCATAAATTGAAGCTTTAACATTATATTGATCATGTTACAAGCCATCGGTTTTTTACTTAATTATTTGGTGCAAAAAGCTCTTATTTATATTCCAGAGGTCAATTTTTAGCATGCTGCAGGTTATTGGACTTCCCATTTTTTCTTACAACAGCCTGTGCAGACCTCCTAAACTACTAAGAGAATGTGGACACCTTGTAAGTGCATGGTTATGCATGCACAAGCTCAAAATTAATATCTGGGAATGAAAGTTGATGCTATTCGCCCCCACTTCTTATTATCCATAACTACTTATAGGACATTTACATAGACCTTCTATCTACCCGTCTCTATATAAATATGCACACACAGAGTTGCAAATCGAGAAAAAGTTGACCATATTATTCAAATATAAAAATAAAATGTACATTAGTAAGTGTCAAGGAGGAAGTCAATCAACCATATAATGAACTAGGATCAACTTGAGACAGAATTAACGCTCAGGTAATACATTATATGTTTGGTTCCCCTTTATTTTGTGACATTAGATTTTATTACAATTCACATTATGATCCTGATTTATTCTTGTGTGAGCACATCGAACCAGGGGATAATTGTCTCCTCCACCATGTCTTGACTCGCATTCATTAAGGATATGGTCCTTTTGGCCTCCACAATTGAGGGTCTACAGAGATAGTTGGATGCTCTTGTGATATTTTGTGATCTTCATGAGTTGACGAGCAACCTTGGGAAAGCTAGGGTGATGTTGTTGTGCACTGTAATTTTCATAGTATGAGAGCAGGTTGTTGTGATTGCATGACAAATGGAATAATCCAAGTGAGAAATTAATTGGTAAACAACTCTTAAGCTCCCTGAGTGTACGGAATTTGTTATGCCCTTCTTCAGAATTTTAAATTTTGGTTGAGAAAATTTTAGTGGAATCTACTGTGTAAGTCTTGGAACACCCATTTTGGAATCTACTGTGCAAGTCTTGGAAGATATGTTTTGCAAAAATCATATTTATGATGTTGTGGCAGACTTTTTATACTTGTGCATGAAACCCTTGTTTTGTCCTGTGGCAATTTGTTTAGGTGTAGCTATTAAAATTCATTTGTGGAGAGACTGTTTTATTACAACAAGTTGCTCAACTTTTCAGTGTGGATTACAACATTTATGAGGCGTCTATACTAAAGAGACAGTTGTTTTCAGGTCTGTTAGATTGTTGAGTAACAAGTTGTGGAAGAAATCCTCATCGTCAGGTTCATGTGATAGCATCCTTACTCTGGTCTAAACATCGCAGATGGTATTGGTGTCTTGCATTGTGGGCGATTTCTGACTTGTCGTTATCTATGTGATGTCTGTAATTCGAGCTATCTTACTATATCGGCAAATTCCTTTGACAGGCCACCCAGATAATCGGCTCGTTGACTTGTTTTGGATTCACCCCTAGTGGCAACCTCACTCTCCTGCTTTAACAACCTTTTTGTCATCTAAATATATTGTTTTTGTTTTCTACAAAGGAACAACCTCCTATTGATGTAACCACTCCATCCCATACATAGATCCTTTGGCCTTGTGGACATTTAACAAAATCTGCTCTATTATATTCCTCATAAATATAATTTGAATCAATGTGAGAATTTCAAGCCACCAAGAAACATCTGATAATTTATTGTTGCACAGGTCTATTGCCAAGCCAAATGATAAATCCCCTTTGAATAGTGTAGTAGAATATTATCAGAATATGCAGAAGATTTATCAATCCACCCCATCCCTCACGCAGAATATGCAGAAGTTCACCCCAAACACCTCATATGTAAACACATGAAACAAAAAATAATTGTATCTTTTGGACAATGCATCTCACAATAGAGAAAATGAAGAGGATTTTACATTCCATCTTGTTGGCTATTTAATCTAACATGATAGAATATGCATAGACTATCTCCTAAACAGGAGTTGCATGCATGCCTTGGTAACATGGCTACTTGATGGTTATAGAAGGAGAAACAAAAAAACCAATCACACTCTAGGAGGCCTGTGGAATGATTAGTAGACAGTGTGCAATTAGTTGTAAGCTCAGAGAGTGATATATTAACCTAAGGTGCCATGTTATAACCTTGAATGGATTTGGAAACATCCTGGGTAACTTAATTTATGAAAATATCCATCAATATATCAAGGGATACACTTGTCAGGAGTTTTGTGCATAAAATTTATGAATGATAGTATAAAAATTTTAATTGTTTTCCTATATGCAGTAGAACTAGAATAAACATCTTAATGATGGGTGCTATAAGCACAATTAGCACCATCCAATACATTGCTTGCATACTATCATCCATGAAAGTTACTCGTAGGAATTGATATATGACCTTCTTTAAGTGCGTTAAGACCATGTTTGACAACTCCACTTGTAGGAGTGATGACCAATCTCCTCACCTCAATTGTTTCCTTATATATATTTGGGTTCTTCATAATATTTTGGTTCATAAAAATCCATTCAAGAATAATTTTAAATATTCTAAGTGCGTGAAAAATTGGGTTGGTGTAGGAAAGCATATTCTTGAGTGCCAGGGTTCTCAACTTGGTTGGTCTCACGTAGGGATTTAACAAATTATATAACTTAGGATTTAACAATTCCCTTGTGAACAAGATCAGTCAGAAGGAATGTGGTCTCAAAATGAATTTCTCGGTGGTATGGCAAGGTGTAAAAAAAAACTTATGTAAAACAACCACATTGTTGGTGCTGTCAACGGTGACCCCATCTCTGGTGCTGTCATTTTGAAACCAGATTCATCAAATATTACATCTCTACATATTCATCAAAACCTCCTCAGGTGTAACATCCATCAATGACTTATGAGGATGCCTATTCAATATTTGCACAATAGTATTGTTGTTGCACACTTCTGCCCAAAGGAAATGAGGCATACCAAACTACTCCAACATGCATTGTGCAATTTTAACAATGCTCCCATTCTTCCTCTTTGCTAGCCCATTCTGTTGAGTAGTATAAGGGACTACTCAGGATACAGAAGTGACAGTCTTACTATTTTCTGTACATGTTTATTATAGGATATATGTGGGAATAGAACAGAGTATTGTAATCCATGTGGCAAGTATGTGATATTGTGTGAAAAGCTAGCTCATGATTTATAGTTTCATGAAGGAAGTTCTGATGGCACTGTGGATTCCTCAAGGTAAATAAATGTTTTGAATTTTTGAATTTATATGAGGGAATGCTTAGGGGACAGTTAATTTTTTGAACTTTTTTCTTCTTACGGTCTTGTACTTTGGAAACTGAAAGATCAATTGAGCAATTTGATATAGACTATAGTTCATCCTCTGGGTGAATCTTCTCTCAGTGCTCACCAACCATGATATCATGGTTTCCTTCAAGTTGGTGGAGAGGTTCACTTTGACGTATAGGTGATTAGTGGAGCAAGGATAAAGGAATCTTTGAGGATTGTAGCATATCAACTTCCTAAGAGGGTAACTAAACTATCCAAAATTGTGATATCTGGAGCGGCTTGGGAATTCTCTCCATATAGGGCCACATATTTTATCTGATTTATCAATGAAAAGGATTTGTTTCACTAAGAGAATACAAGTTCTGAGGCATATTGGTTGCACTTAAGGACATTGATGCTATGTGGTTCCTTTGTGAATTAGAGCAAGAAAAATCCTTAAGAAAATTACTAACACCAACTTGTTTGCTGTGAGGCTCCCGATTATTTTATATATTTTTCCCAGTCCTGAATGATGATTTCCGTGGGACTCGCCCTAGCTTCTAGGGTATGTTTATATAGTTTATCTACAACTAGAGTATAAAGTATAAACATTCTCGGAAACACAAATATCAAGGTTACTTTCAAAAGATGGAATGTCAAACTAGATTCTGAAATAATACATCTAGTTAAGTGTCTGCTTTCAAACTCATTTGGGTGCCATGATCTCATCACTGCTTGCAATAATGAATTGTAATTTTATCCATTAAGGATATTTAATACTTCCTTTATCAGCTGGAGTAAGAATGCAGAAGGCCAAAATTAAGAAGTTTTAAAGAAAATCCATAGTGGTCAATGTATCCAATGGTCCTAACTTAGTTTTAAAAAGTGCTTTAAGAAACTTGCCCATAAGGGATGCACAAGACTTTCACTTGGTCTTTATCCCATTGAGGCTCATGCCGTATGGGTGGGGAAGAACATAGAAAAAGTGAAACCTTGGTGGACAGTTTAACACTCCATTGATCTCCCTAAGAACTAATGCCTTGTTGGCAATGCATAAAAGTAAATATTAATTGAACTAGATATTAGAAAATTGTATGGCACAGTCGTTAGGGAAGAGGGAAGTGAGCAGTTGAAAGGTAGACAAAGGCTCACCACAATGATGCTAGGTCTCCTAATTGAATCCACATAAATATATGTAGAGGATTTACTGTAACATCCTCCAGTCAATGATGAAAGCATCTTTAAGAGAAAGCACCTGTTGGGCTTTAAGTGCTCCAATGAGTTCTTATGAAAATCAAATTTGCATGCCTTACCTCAAAGGAAGTTGGACATTGTCTACAACAGAGAGTAAGTTAATGAGGTTCTCTCCATGTAGAGATGACATTAGGTGTTCATTTTCTCTCCATTGTAATTTCATTTTCCTTCTTGAACTCCTTCGAAGTGTTTCCCAATATCTACAAAAATATGCAAAATTAGGACAGCAACAATTACTTATTTAAATATCGAATAAAGATAAAAGATAAAAATTCTTCCTTAGCACCCTCTCCTCATCCTTTGTTGATACTTATACCATATATTTTTAATATTTATATACACTATGTTCCATCACTTGCTATTTCCTATCGCTGGTCCAACAGGCTATCAGTAACATTGGCAACTACCAAAAGTGGCTCCCAATACCTATCTTCTTACAGCTATTCATCATCTGGAATAAACATGGGAGCCTTTTCTTTATCTCCACTCACTATCACTGGTTGCTCATCTGTCTCCTCTTTGGCTGCAAGGATGCCCCTCAAACCACTTATATTCACCCTCATGTTGCTCATATCCATGGCCTTATTCTGCATCATATCCTTCATGCTATTCATCTGGTCTTCAACCACCTTGATGTTATCGTCTGCCTCCAATCTCCATTCCTCATTGATAATGTGGGAACCAAGGGTTTCCTTAACTGTGTCAAGCATTCATTCTGTCACTCTCACCCGTGTATCATTAATCTATCTTAAATACATTCCAACAGCTTCTTTCATTACTCCAGCAGAATATCTTGGAGAAAGAACTCCACTTCAACTTTGGAGTGATACTGATAAGGTCTGTGCCTTCCCCACAAAAACACCTGGATCACCGGTAGGTCTAATTTCATTATTTTTCTATGGGTCTACTTCAGACCTTAATTTTTTGAGAGAATGTTCTTGCTGCTTAATCATCTCCAACCGATTCCTATTTCTTAGCCCATATATGTCCGATGCTTGTTGACTACCTCCTTTCCTTCCATCTCACTTTCCTTCGCGTAGGGCTCCTGGATAGAAGGATTGGAAATGCAGACTAAGATTGCACTCTCTGGAGTCAGCGAGGAAACATAAACACTGAAAAAGGGAAGCTAAAAACTCCTCCCTACTATCTCAAGACACTAAAACCCACAGCTCTGAGAGATAATAGAGCTAAGAGAAAGCACCTCATTGGGCTTTAAGTGCTCCAATGAGTTCTTATGAAAATCAAATTTTCCTGCCTTACCTCAAAGGAAGTTGGCCATTGTCTACAACAGAGAGTAAGTTAATGAGGTTCTCTCCATGTAGAGCTGACATTAGGTGTTCATTTTCTCTCCATTGTACTTTCATTTTTCTCTCCATGTCAGTGCTTTACCTGACGTGTTTACACGAGAAGAATACGATGTTGGGTATGTTCTTAATTGTTTGTAGTTTTATTTCTTTTAGTCTATTCATGTTTCCTTTGGAATTTAAAAAGTTAAAACTTTAGTTAATATAGGGAAAATATTTTACAAACTTTGGGAAGCCCTTGGTTTTCCCCCGAGAAAGATAGGACATGGCATGCATAGAAATGTCAGAGCTAGTTCGCACATTCCTGAGATACAAGGCATCATTAAAAACATATAAATTTTAATCATAACCAGAGTAACATTTAAATTTTAGTCATAACCAGAGTAACATTTAAATTTTAGTCATAACTAGAGCCTTTACATAACAACTATTTATTTTACTAGTTAAGAAAAACCAAAAAAATTTACTGGGATCGGCTTCTTCTGACCTGACTTCATCTTTGATATTCAGGTGAGCAGACCTGCATCCAAAAACCTTCTTCATGAGCTTGAAAGCTTTAGACTGACAGGGTCTTCTGGGATTTACTCATTCCACTCTTGATGCCACATTATATTCCAACTAAAGTTTACTAAAATATTCTCGAAGATTAAATACTTCCTGTGTTATACTGTATGTTTTTATATATGCAATCATTTAATATTTCCTATAGCTGGTCCTGTAGGCTACTACGTGGTTGCAGGCTATACCTATTGGTGTTCACCGGCCACTTTACTAATGGTTGACGTGCTAGTATATTACTATTGAACCTTTTATGAAGGATAACACTTTGAAATCTTTGATGTAATTTGTAATCTTAATCATCCTCACTTTGAAATCCTTGATGTAATTTGTAATCTTAATCATCCTCTGGAGAATAAACTAAAATAATCTTTTCACTTTCAAATCCTTATGTCATTTGCAGTCTAAATCATACTAAGGATGGATAATAAACTAAAATAATGCATGACATTTTCAAATCCTTGATGTCATCTGCAATCTGATTTCATCCTATGGAGAATAAACTAAACTACTGGCTAACACTTTCAAATATGTATGTCATTTGCAGTCTAAATCATCCTAATGAGAATGTTATGTCATGCTCAAACTTTAGTGGAGTATATATCTAGATGGAACAACATATAAAGTACACCAACTAGAACTAGGAATGTGCAAAACATACAAGATTTTGCACTTCACCAGGAAGATGGAATAATGATACAGTGTTACCATAAGAGGGCTTGAACTCCTCTTGACCTATGTAGCTCTCTTACAAATAACAACTAGATTTCACCTTAAGAACAGTCAAAAGCAAATCTGAATATGTGGCATGCACAAATATATAAAGTAGACCAACTAGAACTAAGGAATTATATGCAAAAGATATGTGAGTTTTCACTCCATAATGTGCAATAATGCTAAAGTGTGACTGTAAGGAGGCTTGAACTCCTCCTGATCGCTCAGTAATTACTACTAGCAACTGGTTTTCACTTTCACAAGAGTTGATAGGAAATCTTAATAAGTGGCATGTACATATATCTGTTCACATTGTGCAAATTAAACATATAGAATTTGATTAAGAGAATTAAGTGGAATAGCCGACTGAATCACATTCGGATTCTAATTCGAATAATAAATACTTGGTTGCTTTCCTTACTGAGACCAGAGGTTTCTTTCATAACTTATTCGCCCTATGCCCTCCTATATAATACGCTTCATTGTAATGTTCATAAATTGTATTGTTTTGCAACTGAAAATTTTCATAAGGCCGTAATTTACATAGCAATCCATGGCAGAACCAGATATCAACTCCTGCAAGGGATTATCAGACTACTTAACCAAAAAAGGGCTCCCATTATCTATCCTCAGCTATTCATCATCTGGAATAAACACGGGGGGAGGGGGATTATCTTTATCTCCACTCGCTGTCACTGGCAGCTCATTTGGTTTCTTCCTGGCTGTGAGGATGTCCATCTGGCCACTTATCTTTCCCTTCATGTCTAGTGCTTCTTTAACTGAGTCAAGCATTCTGTCAATCTCACCTGAGTACCATTTGATTTTATCTTGAATTTGTTCCAACAACTTCTTCCAATAGTCCAGCATAATATCCTGGATAAAGAACTCCACTTCAGCTGTGGAGTGATCTAGCCTGCACCTCCCTGTAATATAACCTTGATCTCCAGTGGATCTACTCAAGACCTTAATTTTTTCCAGCATGTTCCTACTGCTCAATCATCCTTAGCAGCTTCAAGGTTCTCAGCTCATATCTGTCTACTACTTGCTTCCTCCGTTATACCATATGTTTTTAATATTTATATACACTATGTTCCATCACTTACTGTTTCCTATAGCTGGTCCAACAGGCTATCAGTAACAATGAAAACTGCCAAAAGCGACTCCCAATACCTATCTTCTTACAACTATTCATCATCTGGAATAAACATGGGAGCCTTTTCTTTATCTCCACTCACTGTCACTGGTTTCTCATCTGGCTCCTCTCTGGCTGCAAGGATGCCCCTCAGACCACTTATCTTCACCCTCATGTTGCTCATCTCCATGGCCTTATTATGCATCATATCCTTCATGCTATTCATCTGGTCTTCCACCACCTTGATGTTATCGTCTGCCTCCAATCTCCATTCCTCATTGATAATGTGGGCACCAAGGGTTTCCTTAACTGTGTCAAGCATTCATTCTGTCACTCTCACCTGCGTATCATTAATTTATCTTAAATACATTCCAGCAGCTTCTTTCATTACTCCAGCAGAATATCCTGGAGAATGAACTCCACTTCAACTTTGGAGTGATACTGATAAGGTTTGCGCCTTCCCCATAAAAATACCTGGATCTCTGGTAGGTCTAATTTCATTATTTTGTTATGGGTCTACTTCAGACCTTAATTTTTTGAGAGAATGTTCCTATTGTTTAATTATCCCCAACTGCTTCATATTTCTTAGCCCATATCTGTATGATGCTTGTTGACTGCCTCCTTTCCTTCCATCTCACTTTCCTTCGCGTAGGGCTCCCGGATAGAAGGATTGGAAATGCAGAATAAGATTGCACTCTCTAGAGTCAGTGAGGAAACATAAACACTGAAAAGGGAAGCTAAAAACTCCTCCCTACTGTCTCAAGACACTAAAACTCACAACTCTGAGAGATAACAGAGCTAATTGACATGATTCCTGGAAGAAACTCCCATGTTTTGATGCAATTTTGAGTGTTTGGTGGTGGAAAACACTTTTGATGCAATTTTGAAGTTGTCCCATCCCAGCCAAGCACCCATGATGGACGTGGGATTCATGGGAAGCTTAAAAACCACTAATCTAGGGAAAGTGAAGACAAATTATTAATTAACCTCTAATTTGTTTCTAAACTACTTAATTTTTACTCTCATTTGAAATAAAAGCCTACGATTCCTCACAACCTCTCTTTTCCTATAAGAAGCCTCTTCCTTTCACACATTCCTCACGCTTTCTTAAACAACTAGAGCTTCCTACAACAACATCAAGCATTTTTCTTTTTTATTGGAGCATTGGGAGCATAGAGGCTTTGCTCACCTTAGTCACCTTTCTGCTTTGCATAGAGGCTTCTATCTATACTAATAATCGTAGATTGTTATGGCTATTGTAGGATTTCATGCTCAGCCAATTGATTGCTCTTTTTGAAATTGGATTTATCTTCTTGTTTACAGCTTAGGGGTATTCATTTCCTGGCTTTTGCATTAGACTTTATAGCGATGGTTTCTGATACTGAAAGGCATCATACTTCACAAATTACAAGGTTTGACACATAACGTATTCATTCTACATACCCATCCCATATCAATTTCAGCGACAAATTTATTTAGGGTATGTTTCCCGGTTGATTGTTGTCTTTACCTAGAGCTGATACAACTCTAGGCCATTCCAAGAAGAGAATTTAGTGATTCCCATGAAAAGTCATTAACAAAAATTAATTGTAAAATACAATCAAGTGAGATTGACAATATAATGTCGGGCACATTTTGAAAACCTAATGTGTAGTCGTTCAGTAATAGTATTACTTGTATGTTCAATCTTTAAAGTTAGTATTTTATCATGTATGTGATTTATATACTGGTTTGAGATGAAAGGGTGCTTGACTGGTATATATTCATTTCCTTGTGTTTACCAATATATGTTTCCTACTAACTTGGGCATATAATTTAATTTTCACCGGAGCAATTTTTGTCTCCTATAAAATTTGGGCCTTCCATTCCACGTTCATTTTGCCATTCCCGGTACTTGTTTTCACTACAACTAAACGATGCAAAAACCTTATCATATTTACTAATATTAAACTGTAGTGGTGCACGTAACATAGTGGCTTCTATTTTGCAACTCTTGCCTGTATGTACCATATATGTTTATGGTAGAACTCTTAATCATATTATTGCTTCGAAGATTTTAAAGAACCTGATAGCCTCCATTTCTAGATCGTTAAATCACTACATGGCTTTTTGAAATTTGGAAGAGCTGGATGATGATGACCTTGTTTCTTTACTCCATAAATTTCTTTACAAGGTTGGGAAACTAGTTTCCGAAACTCATGTAAATAATAAAAAAAATACGATTCATGCTATTGTCTCCAATGTTGTCATAAATTCATGCTGATTTGTTTGTCATAGATTACTTCTATAAACTACCAAAATAAGTCACCCTTTCTCCTCATATACTGGTAACTGTTTGTGCTACATAGGTCGCTACAGGATGGTTATAGTCAGCTTGGAATTTATGCCAAGGATTCTCAAATACTGACACACTTAAGTTTAGGTTGGGGATCAAATGTCTATTGGATTTCATATTGAGATATAATTATATGTTCCAATGAAATAGGGTTGTGTATATCAATTGACATAAATTTCCTATATTGTTGTACCATTGGCCTAGATGCCATTATTGAGGGTTGTCTATTTTGTTAGTTTCACCTAGGAATGCTTGTCTTGGATATATATTCTGTCAATTTTTCGTAGGACCACATCAAGGAAGAAATGTGCCTTCAGGGGTATTGAACTTGGTTCGGGAATGGAAATTCCTTTAATATAACCACTTGAGCACAAACTGATTAACCTTAGAATCTTGACATTTGCTCACAATTGGGCATGTTCTTATGTACTTTGTATATGGCATCTTTATTGTATATTTTCCTCTCAACAAAATATTTTCCTTCAGGTGATTTTGCTTCCATTAGGTAGGGGAACCAAGAGACATATTGATAACAACATTGCTTCCAAATCCATATTAGTGTGTACTAGAGGGACCATCCCCCCTTCCCAACAACCTCAACATTAGAGTAGACTAGATCCCTCACCAGCAAATAGATGAGATCATCTAACTAGATTGAATCCCTTACTAGAAATTCGAAGAGATCATCAAAACTTCAACAATGTGTGACCCCTTCTAGGTAGAAACTAAGTGGGCAATGCAAATCTCCCCCCATTTCTCCATTTGGACAACATTGTATCTTGAGTTTTCTTATTTTGTCCCTGGATGCTATGATAAATGGACCTAGTGAAATAGGACATACCTACATTATTATTTTCTTTCCAATTCCTTTATCCATCCCCCTTTTACATGCCTCTCCTAGTGTGGTTGCTTTCTCTTGAAGACGAGAGTTTTCAGGGTTTAGCATAGATCCATACTTTATTTTTTGTATCTTTCTTTTTATAGGAGCTGATTTAGTGCTCCTACTTTGTATTGACATTAGTGTACTTAGCAGTCTATTGAACTACTTTTGTAGAAATTGGTTGGACATTAATAAAATCATCTTATCTTATTGTGTTGTTGCTCCAGTGCCCTTGTAGATGCATCCTTAGGCTAGTTTATCTTCATGACTAAGTTATCTTTGATTTTATGCCCAATGTCTTAGCATATAAAGCAAACCTTGTTGTAAGATACACTCTACTTTGTGTTTAACAATGTTGTCACCAATCTTAATGTATAGGAAGTCTTTAAGCGGTATCATCTCCTTAACATTTTTTGATAAACGAACTTGCATGTATATGTGCTTATTTGGTTATTCAGAAAACCCTATTTGGGACTACAGACATACTAGTATAGAGATTGGGTTTGCCCCTTAATGAACAACCAAAATAGTTTTAGATAAATTGGGAAACTAAGCCAAATTAGGGAATGTATGTGGGAACTATGTATTCAATGATTGAGGATGATGTAGCTTTGTCAAATTTACCCCTCATTCTATAGAAACCATATGTACAATGGTTGAATATGATGCAAATTTATAGCACACCCTTATCCCTCTAGCCATGACATGGTCACCATGCTTTCATTTAATAATCAAAACTCAAGACTTTACCCAACAAATAAGTCATTCAATGTATATATATTTTGTGTGGAGGTATCAATGAAATTTTCTAGTGTTAGGCTAGAGGTTGGAAATGACCATTTTTTTTACAAGTGTAGCAACCCAAGGTAATAAAATTGAAATTTACTCCAGTTGTTTTCTCCCAAAACTGGTAGTATCTATTGGTTGGAAGATCCTTCGTATTGTGCTCATTGTCAAATGTGTATCCTAGATATCAAAATGGACAATTCTAGCTATCAGAGTGTCATTTTGTTGCTTCACTTGTTGACATATGGTTTTGCAGGTAACTAGAGCTGCATATTACCATCATAGTTTCTAAGAACATGGGTAGTTATTTTTCAGTCATTACCACACTCTCAATCTCCTTGGCACAAGTCTTTTGTTGTTTTGCATTGTTTTATAGGATTAACTTAGCACATAAAAGGTTAATTGTGTATTGACTCCCTAGAAACTTCTAAGAATCTCCCAAGAAATACACAGTCCTTCAGTTTTAAACTGTGTATTGTAAGTTGATGGTAAGGTCCCTTAACATGCTATATAGGTTTGTAGCTTCATGCATAGCTTGATCAATAGGATGGGTCCAACATTTCCTTCTTTTTGGCTTGAATATTGCTTGATTGATGCTATAATGCTAAAATTTTATATTATTAGGTTAGAGGTTGGAAGTGACAATTTTGTTTTTAAAGTGTAGTGTTATTACACTTAAAAGTCAAAGTAAAACCCTATTTTACAAAACCATCAAAGTAAACAAATTTTGGTCCATGAAGCCACTGGCAAGGGTGTCCCTAGTAGTACTAGTGGTCTTTACAGAAATTTTTGAATTCAGTTAGGGTGAATTCCCCACCATTATCTGACCTAAGACACTTGATCTTAAGGCCACTTTCATTCTCAACTTTAGCCATGAACTTGATTGAGAGATGAAAACCATGGTTAATATGCTCTAAAAGATATAGATTGAATAACATGCTATATATAGAGATTTAATGATATACCAACTTTAGGCAAAAAAATGGTCGAAGCGAATAGTATATGTGATATCATATTTTTCTTCACTTTATACATAATCATCAGGATGTCTATTTTTCTTGCCTCTATGTCTTGTTCTATTGTGATATGATAATTTAGGGTGTACATGTGTGTCTATGTGTGAGTGTGTGCACGGTTGTGGATACACTTTATATGCATTGTTACTATTTGTTGATGAGGTGATTTTTATATTCATGGTTGGAAAACTTGTGAGAATGCATAAATTATCACACTAATATTTGCAATATAACACAAAATATGCATATTATGTAATGAAATTAATAATAATGTTTTAAATTGATTATTTCTTGTTGTTTGCAGAAAAATGGTGAAGATGATTCAGATGATCTAGATTATGTTGTCACCAATGTACCAGAGAAAGATATTGTTGATAATGATGCAAATGGATCAGATGAAAATGATGTTGGGATAGATGAGGATGACGATGATGATGATGGTAGCCATTGATGCTACTATTGAGATTGTGGATGTTTATTGCTTTCTCGATGCTACTAGACATGTATTCTTATTAATGTGATGATCCAAGTTCATATTAAATTTTGGGTCATTTTGATTTGTATGGTGGATTTATCTTGACATATAAACTTTGATTATCCTTGATCATTTTGACATTTCTATATATGGATATTAAAAAATATATTTTTTGTGATATTGGTATTTTCACTATATATATCATTCACTTGTTCTTTTAAACTTACTATGATGATCTGTATGATAGGTTATGATGATCTGTATGATAGGTTATTGATGTGATGATGTTTTATAATTTGACTTCTTTTGATGAAATATAATGGTGATGTTATCGTTATTATATTGTAAATTTATCTATATTGGAAATTGTTGATGGTCTTTTCATGGAAAATTAATATATATGATGATGTTACTACTTTGGATAAATGTTGTTTGTTTGTGTTAAATTTTCTTCACAAATGCTATGCATTTAATTTCAATAATGGTATCTACAATTAATTTGAATGTTTCATTATGTTATTTAAGAACTATGAAGTAAATGATATATGAGAACGATTGAAATTAATGAAATAATTATAATAATTTGATATAATAAATATATTAGCACGCAATTGGATATAGTTGTAGGTGTTAAATAACAAGCCTAATGTGGTGCTAATAAGGAAGCAAAATAGGAAGCAAAACAATGAGCTAAAATGGAAGCCCACTATGTCATAGATCTAGAATCAACATTGGATGCAATACCTAGCGCTAAGTTGGAAGTCAATTTTGATGCTATTTTGGATGCTAAAGTAGAAGCCAAACCAGAAGGTAAACTAGTGGCAAACAAAGAAGCAAAATTAGATGTTTAATGGGAAGCTAAATGTGGTGTTCATGAGGAAGCAAAACAAGAAGAAATTGAAGGAGCTAAACGAGAAGCAAAATGTGGTGCCGGTGTGGGAGTGAAAATGGATGCTAAATTGGTAGCAAAACATGGTGCTAATGTTGACATAAATAGAGATGCAAAACTAGGCATTAAAAATGATGCAACACTTGATGCAAATAAGGAAGCTAAACATGGCATTGATATGGTAGCAAAATAAGATGTTACTTTGGATGCAAAACATGGCACTACATAGGAAGCAAAATATGGTGCAACAATAGAAGAAAAAAGTGGCACCATTTTGGTAGCAAAACACGATGCAAAAAAGGAAACAAAAATTGGTGCAAAATTAGAAGCGAAAATTGGTGCATATTGGTAGTAAAACGTGGTGCAAAATGGGATGCTAAAGTGGTAGCACATATGGATGCAATATTGGATGCTAATTTGGATGCAAATATGGCGCGAATGTAGATGCAAACATAAATGTTCACATGGCGGTTTTAAGCATGCAAATAAGGTGCTAATGGGGACATCATTTAGGAAGGAAAAGAAGATGATCTATAGGAAGCAAAATATGATGTTATTTAGGAGGCAAACCTTGACGCCGTTTAGGAAGAAAAAATGGACGCTATTCTGGAAGCTAAAAAATGGGTGCTATTTTAGACATCATAAAGGATGATATTTAGGAAGCAAAAAAAGATGTTATTTTAGACTCTTTAAGTTTTTTCCATGATGCATCCCATTTAGTGTCTACTTAGACCACTCAATTATAAAAAAATTTACACTAAAAAGGGACGCTAAATGGGATGCTAATCCCAGGATTTGTTGTAGTGGTAGGTAAACCAAGATGCCTCCATACCAAGGACCATCAAAAGAAATTGTGAACAAAATCTCATCCGATATATGATCGATGATAGGGGATGCAAAATATTTAGATGGTAAGTTTGTGATGAGCTATGCCAAAGATAAGGCCTTGGTGCTCTTGGGAATTACAAAATTGAGGTTGTACTCTTGCAAGATAACAATCCATTTTGCAATGCGACCTTGAAAAAACATTGGATTCGAGTCAGTGACTACTTTGGTTCTGCTCATAAGAATGTAATGGCATATATTTTGAATAGAAAAAATGATGGCAAGGACCAACTTCTCCTCATGAGGATAACAAAGAGGAGGTCCAGACAGGTTCAGACTGACATAGTAGATGGCATGTTCTTGACAAGCAACATCTTCTTGGACTAGTACTCCAGCGATGGCATATTCATATGTCGAAATGTATAGCATAAAATCCTTCATGAAATATGGGGGAGAGATCAAAGGAGTGGAAGTTAGAGTCTTCTTTAACGCATTGAAAGCTACTTGCGCCTGCTCATCCCAAATGGAAGTAATGTTGGTTTGGAGCAGGAATAAGAATCCACGGACAATCGTTGCGTAGTCAGGAATGAAGCGCCATAGGAAGTTGGCCTTGCCCTGGAGATTTTGCAGTTAGCGTAAAGTTCATGGAGGGGAAATGTTGATGATGGATTGAACCTTCAAGGGATCAACAGTAATCCCTTTCTGGGAAACAATGAGTCTCAGTAATCGGGCCGTAGGTAGACAAAAAATGCACTTGAGAGGGTTCAAGAAGATGTTGTACTTTTGACATCAAAGGAACACCTGACAGAGGTCCTCCAAATGCTATAAGCGCTTCTTGGATCATGCAATAAGGTCATCCAAGTAAACAAGGATGATGTGGACCAAGTCATGGAAACAATATGACATGGTGCGTTCAAAGGTGGCGCCAACATTCTTTAGTTTGAATGACATGACGTGGTAGGTGAATGTGCCCTAAGGTGTTGTAAATTCGATCTTATACTGATCCTATTTCTGGATCTGTATATGGTTGTACCTTGAGAAACCATCTATGAAGAATAAAACTTCATGGATGACACAAGCGTCGATGATTTGATCAATGAAAGGGGTGGGAAAGTTGTGTTTTGGACAAGCCATATTCAAATCACGAAAATCAGTACAGACATGAATAGTGCCTTGTCTTTTGTTTATAGGTACTGAGTTAGATACCTAGGTAGTGTAAACAATCGGATAAATGAACCTAACTTTGCTCAACTTTTAAATCTCAACCTTGACGGCTAGTGCTTTCGAGGGGTGAATAGACCCCTGTTTTTGGCACATTGGTGCCACATCAGGACATGTATCAATGTGATGTTCGACAATGGAAGGATCAAGGCCAGACATCTCGGTGTATGACCAAGTGAATACATCATGAAATTCCTAAAAGAGCGCTTTGTATGCGGCAATCTCTTCAGGGGTGCAATCGACACCTAATGTGATATTTTCTGTGACACTAGGATTTCTTCTTAGGGGGATGGAGTGGGGTGGTAGTTGTTTCCTTTGGGGCTCCAGGAGGAGCATTACTGGCAGTACCAATGGGATACACAGGTATCAAAATAACTTGTGGAGTGGGAGGAGGATACAGCGGGGTGAGATACCAAACAGGGAGGCCTAACGTCAAACCCAGGAGGTTAAGAGTCACCATTATTGGCATGCTCATGATTCCCAAAGGTGGAAACTAAAAGGGGGATTTGATAGATAGGTGTGGCTCCCCATTGGTTCCTAGGGAGCCGACTGGGAGAGAGGGAAGGTTGTGGTTGGGGTTGAAATTGGGTCTAAGGAAGGGCTGCAAATTTACTTGAAGAGATAGTGCAGAGCTCCTATATCTCCACTTTTGGGGTGGAGGAGGTAAAGCCTAAAAATTTCCAATAATGGGAGCTCTTCAAAGATGCCAGGCCTGACACATGTAATCATTGGGATGGACATGCTGTTGGGACTGCTAGCGATCATAGGTAAGACATTTTCTGAGAAAGCCAACCCCTTGGGATCATAATAAGTCAAATGGTACAACTTGATGATCTTCCCTTCATGAGGAAAAATCATAATTCAAAAAACTGAAGATGCAACGACTTTCATTGCATACATGTAGCTGCATCCAAGGAGGAGGTTGTAATTGGTGTTAGAGTTGACTACCTCAATGTCTATTAAGATTGTTTTTCCAGCTAAATCTACAAGGAAATTCAGGAGAAGTCTTTGAGGTTGAGCTGTGTGGCCATCATAAGATCGTAAAGTCATGAGAGATGGCTCCAATTTGGGGGATTTGATCTTTTTCCAAACATGAGTTGACATAATGCAAGTAGAGGCACCTTCATCGATAATGCATCCACGAATCATGAGGTTGAGAACAGTCACTGGGACTTGGAAGGCTACTCGAGAGGGCATGTGCGGATCCACTTGATCCAAGTCAAAAGTCATCAAATGGGATTCAGAGGGATCGATCACACCTAACGTTGATAGTAAGGCTTTGCGTTGTACAAGGACGTTCTGAAGAACTTCACGAGTTGACATGGTAGTGGGGGACTACGCTAAGTCATCCACAACATTATAGCTAGGAGTAGCTCTAGCATTGGGATTGTTTACAATGCGGTGCAAAGCAAACTAAGGGATCTTAGGGATCCCTTCAGTAGGTGGTTTGGGTAGGTACAAAGTGTCATCAACCCGAGTGGTTTCTTTTCCCTTGTCATTAGTGGATGACTTGATGGTTGAACCGCATTGGTTTCGTCGTGTTTGAAGGTTCACATCAGCAGACATCATGAGGAGGTGTTGGACCCCAAAGTTAGGATGTTAGCTCAATGAAGCTGGTTGAGGTGGGTATGACACCAAAGGGTGTCCTATTACCACTCCCTGCCAAGGGAAGGAGTTTTGCAGGATCATAGGCTGCGTTTGAGTGGGTTGAGGAAATGGTGTATTTGCTTTCCCTTTTGGGGAAGCAATCACTTCATGTTGGTTTGCGTCATTCCATAGTTGGCATGCCTTATCTAAATGAGGATAGTGATGGGTATAATTCCCATACACATTGCAGAAAGAACACAGATGGTTAGTCTGTACTTGAATATTTTTGGCTGGTTTAGGAAGATTGTTGGGGTCTTTATATATGGGACTTGCTCCATTATTATCAGGTGGATTGGAGGGTTGGTTTCCACCTCCTTGCTATTGATTGTTTTCTTTATTCTTTCCCTGATTCTTTTTATTGGGCAGCGCTTGTTGGTTATTGGGTATAGGTTGGGCATGCATGTTCTACTGTGTGTACACTTGCCCCTGAGGGAAAGGAGGAGTAACAAGGTGTGTCTGCACTGGAGCGGATAACGGGAGGCCACGAAAAGGATAGTACATATTTATGGATAGAGGGGACACAAAAGTACTCTATGCATTACCACACATGGTGTCACTACAAGAGGTCCCATGAATATGGAGGGATGAGGCAGGAGCTGAGTAAGAGGTACTCATTCCTGAATGGGATGAATCTCGCGATAAATAGGGGCCATAGCTTGGAGTGGCAACACGAACCTGATGGGGACGCACAATGTTTGGTATAGGTCCATACGCATAACCACTCACTTATGGAGGGTAAGGTACATACGGATTAGGTTGATATGTGATAGTGTCGATGATACCATCCATTGCATGGGATGCCCCCGGTGGGTCTCTTCGGGAGGAGTCTCCATGAGGGGCATCTGGGATGATGGTATATAGAAACCTAGATTGTGTAAATATCAAGTCAAAATGTTGAGCTTTTAATATAGCTTCCTCCTCAGTTTGGGGTCATTTAGAGGTGACATACTTGGCAATGAATGGGAGTAGGGATTTTAGAAACCAATCTAAAAAGATCCTATCATCAAGTTTGATCTTTCACAAACTCTGACACCTATGCCACTTGTGAATATGGTCAGTGATGTGGGTAGTGGAGTTCTATTGACAAGATAGGAGGTTTTCTACTCCATCATTGTAATGGATGGGAAACTGGAAGAACTGTAGTAAAGTAGAATCTAAGGACACAAAATTGGGATGTGTTACATGAGGTTTGTCAATATACCACTTGGATGCAGCACTAGTAAGAGTTCTTTAAAAGAGGTGGAGTCTGATAGAATCATCCACGATGTTGTTTGATGAGCACCATAGGTGAAACGACATTATATTATTTTGGGGGTCTTCCCCATCCTTCCCTTCAAACTTTGGGATGTCTGATGGAAGTTTGGTTGGCATAGGGGGCTAGTTAGGATCATGGCGGATTGGATCATTGGTCAGCCTCGTCAAATCATGGAGGTTGAGGCTATCCATAAAAGGAAAGATCGCTGTCGTAGGGAATCCTAGAGGAGGGTTTCCTGGAGGAGGATTCCCTACAAGAGGAGGGTTCCTAGGAGGGGGAGGGTTCCCTGGAGGATAGGGTGGGTTCCCTAGAGTGGGAGGGTTCCCTAGTGGGGGGTTTCCTCGAGGGAGGTTCCCTAGCAGAGGGTTTCTAGTAGGCATGGGTATGCTAGTATGTGGGTGTGTAGGCGATTCTAATTGTAAGGAGCTGAACTCATATGATAGTGCAGAGGTCTGGTGCAAGGGGGAAATCATAGAATCTTAAGGATCGAACTGAGGGGGTTTGCCCCGAAGCCTCTGAGAGTATCTTGGAGGATCAATACTGATTGGGTCTAAATCAAAAACAGGTGTGGGATTATGATCAGATAAATATCAAACAATCTAATGCAACTGAGTGTGTAGAAGGTGACCGCAACAAAATGGAAAACAAGCCAAAAGAAACTCAAAAAATCTAATGCGAGGTGAGCTAAAAAAAATGGAAAACAAGCCAACAAGTAGCACTCCCCAAAAATAGAAAATGACCCGCTAACCTATTAGGTAAAGGAGAAAGTAGTCACCTATATAAAAGTTGGAAGCCCTCGCAAATCATATCCCCTGTAGGGTGATGAAATCCGTAGTCAGAAAATATCAAATGGAAGACCAATATATATGGTCAAGGGATATCCCCCTACTGAGGGGGTTCTTAGGTAAACGAGTCCTAGAAGAATGGAAACTAGGATACCTCATTCAAGGAGCGTCCGGAAAGGTTACCCGTAGCTTCCGTCCGTAGACAATGAGTAGGTTTCCTTCAGTACAGAGTGGAGAGCGACATTCCACCCAGACCTCCATAACTAGTCTTTCCACTTTCCCTCCTAAGGGAGAGGTCCTCTGACAAATCGGTCTCAACCATGCCAATAAATACAAGATGATTTTGGTCCCCTAAAAAGACAGCTGCTATGTCTCAGATGTAAATGACAAAGGATAATTATTTGGATGCCTATCCCTAGTGTCCTAACCTTACTACTAAATTCTTTTTTGTCCTCAAGTGAGGTTAATACTTTTTTTAGTTAAGGTTAATTTTAAGGTTTTGTTGGCCGCATGAACCACGTGATAGTTTGATTTAGGGAGTGATTGTGTGCACTGGTGGTGTGTACAATAGCTAAGAAATTAAATTCTTAATAGAAATGAACAACTTCCAATACTAAAGCTAAACCTTTTTTTTTAAACATCATTTCAAAGTAGAAAGGATACTACTAAGCATTTATCATTCAAAGCATAAAAACATTTGATTTTTCAACAAGCAATCACTGAAACGGTAAATATGCGGTAAAAAAATATCTTTAACAGAACTAAAGAAGCATCAAATACTAAAAAATAAGGTTTTTATTCACTCCAAGAAATGAAAATATTAACATAAATACCACTATAGCAAGCAAATGATCGCAAGGAAACAAATTAAAAAAAACTATTGCTTACCATTTTTTATTTTTAATTTTTTATTTGAAAAAAAAGAAAAGAGGGGGGGGCAAAACCAAGATGCATTTCTGTAAATTTTTATGCATAAATTATAGAAACAAATTACATATTTGAATTCCCCTTGAAAAAATACATGGTTTGAAAAAATATATCACGCAAATCTGAGTCTGGTAGACAAAGATATATTAGGTTAAAATTTTGCAATTTTCAACAATTTTTTGAATGGACCGAAATATTGTAGAGAAGATACCTAGAAAAGAAAAGGTTCATCTTGACCAACAGGGGTAGATTCAGGCTAGTTTTAGGACTCTAATCACTCGGGCAATATCAAACATGCAAATAATAAGTCAAATAAATATCAATAAAACTCAATCAATGGTCGTAAAGGTTGGACAAGCACAACTAGAGAACGATAGAGATCGTCCCTAGTATGGTCGCCAAATATTGTTGCTAGTGTTTCCACACCTGCACGTGCAAATATGCACCTAATAAGGGTTGTGCTAATATTAGTAGAGTCTCAATGGAAAAGAAAATAAAAAAAACATAAATTAAACAACTAAACTAATCAAACATGCAAACTGTATTAAAATACTAAATTAATCTTTTTTTGCACTTTTTATCAACTAAACAGATAGAAACATATTTGAAATAATAAAGAATTCTCTTTCATTATGTAAAAAATGGCATTTACAAGGATTTAATATGACCTATGAGTTACAGTTGTAGAGGCCCCTGCAACTATCCAAGGGAGGGTTCGCTTGGTCTCCTTGCAATCCATGATTCTCAGTCCACACATCACGTACACAATATTCAGAAGGTAATTGAGAATGGAACACAAAGGAAGTTTTGGTATCATGGATATTTTTGCATAGTAACGGCTTGAGTAATGTATGGAGAATGGGTTTTGAGTGATGGACCTTGATGGTTCATTTATAGGCACGACAGATAGATCTAGGATAAGGATAAGGCTTTGATTTTTGATTTTTGATTTTTGGCTTTTGCCTTTGATTTTGAGTCTTTTAATTTTTTATCATTTTTCCAAGTTGGGCTATCATAGGTTTCATGCCAGGTTTCTTGTTTTTTTTGAGTGATAAAAAGGAGAAACATCTAAAAACCAAGTTAGGGAATAAGTTGCTAATTTTTTAGATAATTGAGCAAATTAATTTTGTAAAATGACCATTTTATGTGAGACTTTGGTTTTTTGGTTTTACCAAGGTAAAAATAGTGGAAATGGAATGTGGTAATGATGTATAGGTGTGATGGGGCTAATGACAAGGTAGGCGAATAGAATTTAGGTGTTAACACCTTGATCCATGTATATGTGACACTTTTACTAATGATCTTATGATGGTTTCTATAGTTGAAGTATTGAGGAAGCTTCCACATGGATAAATAATTTGTTATTTCAACAAACCATGGGGTTTGTATTGATATTTCGAAGAGGTTCTCATATGGGAAAGGATAATCAACAACTTCTTCACCTACATTTTATGTTAGTCTTGAGAAGAAATCTGCAACAATGCTTATTGTTACCAAGTTTATCATGGATTTTCATATCAAAGTCTTGCACTAATATTATCCATCTAATTACTCTTCCATTGACATAAAATTTATTCATTAAGTATCAAATGGTTGAGTAATAGATGTGCACAAATATTGGATAACTAGTAATTAAATGCCTAAATTTATTAATTACATGGAGATAAACAAGGAATTCTTTTTCTGTGAATACATAATTTAACTATGCTCTAGAAATATTTTTAGTAATGTAATATATAGAAAATGGTTCTTTGTCTTCTTGTTGTCCAAGAACTTCCTTTAAGGTGTTTTCACATGCTTCTATATGAATGTGGAATGGAATATCCCACCTCGCGCCTTGCAAAACATGGAATGTATGTTTTATGTTGCCAAAGGCACTTTTACAGTCTGTTGTGCAACATATATATGCATTCTTTGAAAGTAATAAAAACATGGGTGTAACAATTTTTCTGAAATCCTTTATGAATCTCTTGAATAGGGAAAATTTTAAGGATCCATAATTTTCTTAAAGTCTAGAAACCCTGGTGAATCTTAGTAATTCTTAAATTTTCAACCATAAAATTTTGGCGAAATTTCTAAGGATTTTATGTAGTTTCTGGACAATTTTGGCAATATTTAGAGTACATTTTTTTATCTTGTGGAATTTGGATGAATCATCTTATAAAAATGGAAATCAACAAATACGTTTTTAGAAAAAACCATAAAAAATTAGCCCATGGGATAAATTTCACCCCTTAAATTCTCCAAGCTCTTCAGGTACCCTACAAGGCCTAGAAAGATTCTTACATCTTTTTTTTTTGAGAGCTAGGGAAGTGTTGCATTGTGGTTATTTTAGCTTGATCTACTTCAATTCCTCTATAAGAAATTTGATGACCTAAAACATTTTCTTCCTTCATGAGTACAATGCATTTCTCATTTTTCATTACTTAATGATAAATTCATATGTTGACATATTTTTAACACATTTGTAAGGTTGTTTAAGGCTTTCTATAAGGATTCCCCTTAGGGAGTGAAGTCATTGATGTATATTTCAACACTATTATGTACTAAATCATAAAAGATGTCGAGGATGACTTTGGAATGTTGTAGGAGCATTAGATAGGCCAAATAGAAGGTCCTTATAGTCAAATGTACCCTAGGGACATGTAAATGGAGTTTTTCTTGGTCCTTTAGGATTATTTGAATCTGATTAGATCCACTAACCCATATAGGAATGAAAAGTACTTTTTACCTACTAGGGAATATAGCATTTGGTTAATAAAAGGTAAGGGAAAGTGGTCTTTTATCGTGGTCTTGTTAATTTATTTGTAATATACACACACACACCCCATTTTTCCATTATTTTTGGGTACTATGAAAAAAATGAGACCCATTCACTATCCAAGATTGGATAGATAACCCAACATCTATAATTTTTTGCAATTTTTCCTTGACTATGTCCTTTAGGAAATAATTCATTCTTCTTTATGGTTGTATGCTAGGTAAAGAATCATTTTTGATATAGATATGGTAAGTGTATAAATTTCAACAGACTCCTTGCATGTCCTTATAGTCCGAAGAAAAGATTGATCTATACTTCTTGTGTATTTCTAGTAGTTGTTGTTCTTGATCAAGGCCTAATTGACCGTTGATTTTCAAGGTTTTGATAGGCATAATTTCTATTGTTTTGATTAGTGTTGTCCTATACTAGTAGAGGATAAACTCCACCAATATATTTGACCCAAGTCATTAAAACTTTACTCATCGTATTTGAATAGAATTTGGATATATGTTTTGCATGTAATTTAAATGATTGTGCCTTCATCAAGATCCTTAAGTGCTAGAGAGGTTTCTATGGTTAGGATTGGATGGATGGTTTAGAGCATGAATTCTCCATATTTTTTAATATCCATATATTGTGACATTACATTTCTATTATTAATTTAGTATTGCCTTTGTTTTTCGACTAAGACCTTAATTGTACCTGTATGATCAGTTAGGAACTTAATTGTAATTGTACCTTGTCTCCTATATATTTACCAAGCAGACCTAGTTTTAGAACATCTAATTTTTTCTTTTTCATTTCATAAATTGTATACGGAGGTTCCCTCCTCAAAGAGGCTTCTTATTCATCTCTTTATTTTGTTCTCAAGGTGTTGGGTTACTATTTATTTCTACTTTTATGCTATTTTGGGAATTTGGTGCATAACATTTGGTATCAGATACATTTTCACTATAATGTTATTGGGGGCATCTTAGAAAGTGAAATTTTTAGGATCCTTGGAGAACATAGAAAATCACTTGTGGTAAAAATTTCAGGACTTGGTTCATTATTGGTTCGGAGTTATAGTTTGTGGATGTTAGGGTTTTTTACTAGTAAAAAAACTAGTCTTAAACAGGGTTCTAGCTTAAATTGTTATATTTGAAGCCTGAGAGATCCAAATTGAGAGCCACCTATTGAATCAAAAGGAATATGGAAAATAGTGTTTTTGATAAAAAAAATCAAAAGCAGAGAAGGGAAACAAGTCATGTGTCAGTCCGTACAAGTTTACTCCCTTGAAACGGACAAAAATAACAAGCTTTGGGAAAGTTACCATAAATATATGTTGGAACATAAGAATCGAGTCAAACATATGGTTTTGCAAAGAAGATATACTAGGCTAATACATGATGAAATTTAAAATTTGGTGGGGCAGAAATTTTAGATATAATTTAGGAGCAAGGTTAGCTAGCAAGATATCCTACAAACCAAGGTTTTCAAAGGTATGTTGACTTGAAAATTGCATAACTTATGATTTAGAATTCTTGTTTTGGGTTATTCAAATGGTATGATTATGAGGAAATATAGAAGAAATCTAGTAAACACCAGTGGGATCTAATAGAAACAGGTGGAACAAAAAATACTTTACCTGCTAAAATCCCGAAAGCTCAACCATGACTCATGAATAAAATAAAGAAATGTATAACCAACTATCCAATTTTGAGGTCAAATTTAAGGAATTGAGTGATAGGCTAGTGACACATATTTAATTCATTCACACAAAAAGTGATATAGATACTAAGTTGAAATTGACTCTATGAAAAAGATGGAAATGACAGATCAAAATATGGAAAAGATGAAAGATGATATCAAAGATATGAAGGGGGTAATTGTGAATGAGATAAAACAAATATTTACCCCTAATTCACCTCCTCAAGAAGAATATAAGGAGAAAAAATGGTAGTGTCCTGGTTGTTAAAGTTATAGCATCATGAGTCATCCTCCAAGTCAATATTTTGTGCCAAGATTGAGCCTCGTGTGTCGAGGTAGTGGCTTATAGGAGCCTGATTTGGACTCAGGAAACTTGGAGAAGAATCTTGAGTTGGACTCAAGAATGAATAAGCCTCATGTGTTGAGGTTTAAGTGCTTTTTATGTAAAAGTGATGGTGTTGTACAACCTTTCTTATCAAGACTAAGGTCTTGTGTGTCAAGATAGATCCTCATGTGTTGAGGTGGTGCCTCATGTGTTGAGGAAATGATTTGCTTGTCGAAGCATGAATGGTGTGTGACATACTACTAACCATGGTCTTAGATATGGATAAGCTATTAATTCTCCTCTAGAGACTGGCCACCTCTAGAGTGAATTACTTTAGCATATGACCACTTGGAATGAGAGTATAATGAGATGATCACGTCATTGGAAAAATATCCTAAGTATATTTGATATGATAAATAATTAAGTTGGCACATGTGGACCATGTAGATAATACAAGAGATAAAGATAATATGTGATAAGATAAGAGAGAACTCGATTTGCTAACTTTAGTGATGTTAACAAGAAAGAATTCGGTTAATTAAAGGAGAACTCAAATTGATCACTTTAGTGATGTTATCAAGAAGGAATTCAGTTAAAAGAGTTGACTAAGTGTTAACAAAGAATATTTAGTTAACTAACTGTTTTGCATGACGACACTTGCGTTAAACTAAAAGACGGCCCTTGAGTTGTGATCACACTTGCAGAGTTAAACTAAAATACGACACTTGAGTTACGACACTTGCATGATGAAACTTAAGTTAGACACCTAACTAAGTGGTCTATCATTAAGTTAAAAGGCGAGTTCATATTGAATTCATAACACATAGTTAAATCCATTGCATGAGAAGGATGGTGCACTTTTCCATGCAAGATTGATGTATCCAATGTTGCAGTTAATTCTCTTAAAGGAAATTTGTGCATGTGACCAAAATTAGCGAATTGGTTGAGTGGAGAATATTATTCTGAGTTTCTCTTCTTTTTCTATCTCTCTTGCTCTGTAATTGTACCATGGGTGCTTGATGTAATATACTCATTGTGAAGCAAACATTCTCTACTATTTATCAATATACTAAGGAAGATTTTGTTGGGGTTTTCTTCCTTATGTCATAGAGGGTTTCCCCAGGGTAAATTTGTGTGTCGACTATGAATTTTTATGCATATGATTATTCATTATTTTCAAGTACTATTGTAATTCCACAATTAAATATCAAAACTTAACATGGTATCAAAACTCAAGGCGTGAAAGACGGCTAAGCTCAGCAGTCAATCTTGAGCCTACATTGATCCTAAGTGAGCACAATACTTGAAGAATAATGTATTCAATCTCAGTAAGACCAGAAGACTGACTTGAAGGAACTTCAAACTTCAATACTTGGAAGGATGGGATTTTAAATTTCTCGGCAGAGCATTATCTAGATGGATACGTATCAAGTGTTGTTGAAGAGCCTACCTCCAATGCAGGGTGCACTACCTTCAAGAAGAATCAAGCCAAAGAAAAGAGAATCATTTATGATTATGTGAAATACAATTTGATGCCAATGATTACTCCATTGAAAACCGCAAATGAATGCTTCGACACTTTGACCAATCTTTATGAGAAGAAGGATGCCAGTCAGAAGAGATAATTTAAGAACAAACTTCAAAATTTGAAGATGGAGAAGGATGAAACTGTTGCTTCCTTATTCACAAATATCTCTCAAGTAAGAGATCAAATCATGAGCATTGGTGTAATTGTTGATGATATTGATCTCATACATAATACTATCGATGGTATTCTATCTTCATGGGAGACATTCTTGGTTGTAGTAAATGGTCGAGAAGTGCAACCAAACTTTGAAAGACTGTGGCATGATTTCCTACAAGAAGAAGGGAAAATTTAGCGCAAATATCCTTCCTCCAAATAAGAGAACCTTTCTCTTGTGGCACAAATGAAGAGAGGAAAGAAATACTTTTCTCATAATAAGTTTTATCATCAAAAGGGAAATGATTACAACATGAAATTTGATAAGTCTAAAGTTAAATGCTTCAACTGCAATAATAAGGGTCACTTTGCAAGAGACTACCATGGAAATCAAAGAGGAAATTTCAAGGGTATATTTCATGCTTCTACTACTACAGAAGATGAACCTACAAGAAAGAATTCTTCGAATGATCGGGAAACAATTAAGGAGTACTATCTTGTCTCATCCCTATCTAGATCCATTACCAGTAGTGTTGAGACATGGATGGTGGATAGTGGTGCATCTAAACACATGACTATATATAGGAGTGCTATCATAGATCTGAAGGAAACGAAGTTGTCCTATCAAGTGGAACTTGGAGATAATATAACCACCTATTCGATCCAAGGATTTGGATCCACTTCTTTTCAGATGGATTCAGGAGATGTACTACATGTTGATGAAATTTTGTTTGTTCCCGGACTAAAGAAAAACCTCCAATATGTTTCAGTTCTAGAAGATAAATGGTTCAGAGTAATATTTATGGAAAATAAAGCGCTCCTGTGGCATAAGCATGAAAACATGAACTTGGAATATGTAATTGGAGTTAGAGAGGGTGGTCTCTACAAAGTTCCTGGAAATCTCATTCAAGCCATGATCCATAACATAATCATTCCTTTTGAATTGTGGCATAGGAGACTTGGTCATATCCATTTCAGAGCACTACTTGGATTGAAGAAGATGGTAAAAGGAATGCCTATGTTTAAATATGAACATGATGGTGTTTGTAGAGGTTTCTCTCTTGGAAAGAACATCAAGAAGAGATTTTTGAAAAGTACCAAAAGATTCAAACGGATCCCGGGCTAGATTAATTCTGATCTATGTGTTCCTATGTCAACACCATCCTTGAGTGGTTATTTGTAGTATGTTCTTTTCATAGATGAATTATCTCGCAAGTCTTGGATCTATTTTATGAAGGAAAAGAGTGAAACTTTCAACAAGTTTCAAGAGTTTAAAGCACTGCTTGAGAATCAGACTGGAAAGCACATTCATTCTTTGAGATTTGATAATGGAGGAGAGTTTGAGTCTCATGAATTTAATGAATTCAGTCGAGATGCAGCGATAAGAAGACAACTGACTGTACCTTAAAACCCCCAACAAAATGGGGTTGTTGAAAGAAAGAACATAACAATATGTGACGCTGCAAAAGTTATGATGTGTGATCAGGATCTGACCACTTCCTTATCGGAAAAATCCTCCATCACTATTGTTTATATACAGAATATAAGTCCTCATGCTATCCTGGGAGATTAGACTCCTGAAGAAGTTTCCACTGGTGAAAAAACAGATGTTGGACACTTGAATATTTTTGGTTGTCATGTCTACATTCATGTGCCAAAAGAGAAGAGGAAAAAGATGAAGCCATCCATAAAGAAAGGCACATTTGTTGGATATAGTGAATCCTCCAAAGATTATAGAATCTATGTTCCGGGACAAAGAAACATTGATGTCAATAGAGATGTAACATTTCATGAAGAGGCTACCTTCAAGCACTCTAAAGAACTTCGGTGTGATTCAGATATGGAGGAGCATGAGACTCCCATGATGGAGGATCCAACTTCTGATTCTCCCCTTTTAGATGTTGAGAGGGAGAATCGAGAAGAGTCCATAGATCTGCTTGATCCTGAAGAGACAGTAGAACTAATAGAAATATATCTTGATGAACATCTTGCTAAGAGGAGATATACATGGTTTCGAGACATTCGACAAGAGGCATAAAAGCATGGAGCACCACCAAGATCATTCAAAGAGCGAAAGAGACCTAAAATATTTTCAGGATATGTAGCTTATATTTGTCACATCAATGACTTAGAACCCACCACCTATGAAGAAGATGCTAAGAAGCATGTATGGAAAGATGCCATGGTGTAAGAATACAAATTCATCATGCAAAATTATGCATGGGAAGTGGTTCCTAAACCGGAAGGGAATTCTGTAGTAAATTCCAAGTGGATTTATAAAATCAAACATGCAGTTGATGGAAGTATTGAAAGATATAAAGAAATATTTGTAGCTCATGGTTTCTCATAGAAATAAGGGATAGGATATGATGAGACATTCACTCCTGTGGCTAGGTACACCACTATTTGAGCCATAATTCCCCTTGATTTAGTTCTAGGATGGAAACTTCACTAGATGGATGTGAAGACTACCTTTCTCAATAGTGAAGTTGAGGAAGAAGTATACATAAAAAACCCTGATGGGTTTTTAGTTCATGGGAAGGAGTCACATGTATGTAAACTTAAGAAATCGTTGTATGGGATTAAGCAGGACCCGAGGGATTGGTATTCATGGATTGACAGCTATCTTCAGAGATCAGGCTTCTCCAACAGCGAAGCTAACCCCAACCTGTACTTCAATGTTGTGAAGAACCAACTACTGATCTTGGGTCTCTATGTTGTTGAGATGTTACTTAATAGAGAGGAACAACACATAGCTTAGTGCAAGAGGGAGATCACTTCTGAGTTCTAAATGAATGACTTAATTCTTATGCACTATTTTCTTGGTCTAGAAGTTCAGAAAAGGAAAGATGAGATATTTATTTCACAAGGAAAGTACACAGTTGATGTGTTGCGTAGATTTGGTATTATGAACTATAATTTCATGTCTACTCCATCGGTGTCTAATCCGAAGAAGCTACATGATTCAGATTCTGGATCAAAGTGGATCCTACCATGTATAGATAGCTCATTGGTTCCTTGATGTATTTGATACATTCTAGACCAGACATATAGCATGCTATGAGTATCTTGATTCAGTTCATGTATGAGCCAAGACATAGACATTAGGTTGTTTCCAAGCATGTTCTTGGATACCTTCAAGGTGCTATTGCTTATGGACTCATATATGCCTCCAGTGATGGAGTGATGCTAGTTGGATATGGAAACTCCAACTGGGGTGGTAGTATTGTGGAATGGAATATTACATTTGGATATTGTTTTATCTTGGGATCATAAATGATCTCTTGGTCCATTAGGAGGAAAGGATTCGTATCCTAGAGAACTACAGAAGAAGAGTATATTGCAGCTAGTAATTCTTGCCGAGAAGGTGTGTGGCTTAGGAAGTTACTTGCTGGGTTGTGCGGTGAGAATATTGATACTATTGTCATTCGATCTAACAATCAGAGCTGCATTGAGCTCTCAGAAAACCTTGTGTTTCATGACATATACAAACACATTGAGATGAAATACCACTACATCAAGGACATGGTCTAGAGAGGTGACATAATACTTCAGTACATTACTATTGGTGAGAAAACAACATATATGTTGACTAAGACTTTGTCAGTGACGAAGTATAAGTACTTTTGAGACAAGCTTGGCATGGCAGAGAATTCCTCTCTCACTGAGAGGGTGTGTTAAAGTTACATCATCATGAGTCATTCTCTAAGTCAATCTTGTGTGCCAAGATTGAGCCTTGTGCGTTGAGGTAGTACCTTATAGGAGCCTGATTTGGACTCGGAAAATTTGGAGAAGAATCTTGAGTTGGACTCAACAATGAATAAGCCTCATGTGTTGAGGTAAGTGCTTTGTATGTCAAAGTGATGGTGTTGTATAGTCTTGTGCATCAAGACGAATCCTCATGTGTTGAGGTGGTGCCTCATGTGTTGAGGAAATTATTTTCTTTTGGAATCATGAATGATGTGTGATGTACTACTAACCATGGTCTTAGATATGTATAAGCTATTAAGTCTCCTCTAGAGACTGGCCACCTCTAGAGTGAATTACATTAGCATATGAACAATTGGAACAAGAGTAGAACGATATGATCACATCATTGGAAAAAAATCCTTAGTATATTTGATATGAGAAATAATTAAGTTGGCACATGTGGACCATGCATATAAGACAAGAGATAAAGATAAGAAGTGATAAGATAAGAGAGAACTCGATTTTCTAACTTCAGTGATGTTAACAAGAAAGATTTTAGTTAATTAAAGGATAAGTAAAATTGATCACTTCAGTGATGTTATCAAGAAGTAATTTAGTTAAAAGATTTAACTAAGTGTTAACAAATAAGATTTAGTTAACTAAGTGTTTTGCATGCCAACACTTGTGTTAAACTAAAAGACGACACTTGAGTTAAACTAAAAGACGACACTTGATTTATGACACTTGAATGATGACACTTAAGTTAGCCACCTAACTAAGTGGTCTAGCATTCATTTAAAGGGTGAGCTCATTCTGAAGTCAAAACACAGATTTAAATCCATTGCATGAGAAGGATGGTGCACTTTTCTATGCAGGATTGATGTATCCAATGTTGGAGCGAATTCTCTTAAAGGAAATTTGTGCATGTGACCAAAATTAGCGAATTGGTTGAGTGGAGAATATTATTATGATTTTCTCTTATTTGTATATCTCTCTTTCTTTGTAATTGCACCATGGGTGCTTGATGTAATCTCATCATTGTGAGGCAAACATTCTCTGTTGTCTATCAATATACTAAGGAAGATTTTGCTGGGGTTTTCTCCCTCATGTCATAGAGGGTTTCCCTAGGTTAAATTTGTGTGTCAACTGTGAATGTTTATGGATATGATTATTCATTGTTTTCGAGTACTATTGTAATTCCGAAATTAAACATCAAAACTTAACACTGGTCACATATTGAAAATTTTGAAAAACTATTTTAGAAAAAGAGGTTCATGTTCTTGAGACTTGATCATTCATCACTCCATAATCTACTCCATCATGGGTTCAATTGGGGACCAAGGAAATATGATGGCAATGATGCAATAACATGGATATTCCAGATGGAGAAATTCTTTGATCTACACCAAGTGCCAACTTTACAAAAAGTAACTATTGCACCCTTGTATTAGAACCTGATTAATTTGTATGATACCAATGGCATTGTGATTGTAAAAATTAGTGTATTGTCTCTTACTCTATATTTATGGATGAATTGATATCACATTGGGATATTAAGAGAAACACCTACTTTATACAATCGATTAATCTTAAGAAAAAAGATCTAGTTATAGAGCACACTAAGTAGTTTTAAATGTTGCTTCTTAGAGTGAATAACCTTTCAGTGGATAATTTGTTAGATCTCTTTATGGGCACTTTAAAGGAGATCCTTCAACATGAGGTATGTCTCTTTGAACCTAAATAATTCGAGAATTCTTTTAGTTTGTAAAGGGATGTTGAAAGTAAAAATATGGATATTAGAAGGGATACTACAAACATATATATAGAGGGAAGTGTTTCCTCCCCCAACCTCACTCAATCTACAAGGTCGGAACCTCAAGAAGTAGAGGAAAGAAGAGACAAGGGAGTGTGTTTCAATTGTGATGGAAAGTATAGTAAGGGGCATAAGTGAAATGAGAAGAAATTATTCTACATAGATTATTAATGGGAACAAGATTCATAACCAAAACAATCTTAAGAGGTAGAGCTAGAAGATACTACTCGAACTAGATCTTGCCATGGATTGACTGAAATTAGCACTCCTCAAAGTCTCGGGACAAAATGATACATCACAAATAAAAGGTAACATTTTTTACTAATTTTGGTATTACCCATAACTTCATCAACTACAAATTAGACAAAATTCTCAATTTATTTATATATCCAACACAAAAGATTGAATTAATGGTTGTAGGTGGAGGTACCTTAAATTGTCCAGGGAAGTACCATAGTATTAATCTTACTATGAGGGAGTATTTTTTGGATAGTACAATGATTGCAATCTAAATGGGTAGTGCTGATGTTGTACTAGGGGTCCAATGGATCTTAATTTTTAGGAACTTTTGATGAGATTCTCTTCAAAAGGGAAGTAAATTGAACTAAGAGGCATTCCAGGGAAAGCTTACAAAGTGATAAGCTCTAACAACATGACACAATTTCTAAAAGAGAGACACCATGGTGTAATTGCAAAATTGTGCTCACTAGATGTTCAAACATTTAAACCCTCCATTTCAATTTATAAGAAGTTATTGACAATCATTTCAAGGTATTTGGAGAGATGCCTAATGGTCTTCCTACTACTTGAAATCATGACCATGGTATTCACTTGAAAGAAAGAAGTGAACCACTTAACATCAAACCCTATAGGTACCCATACTAAAAAAATAGTGAGATTGAAAATATAGTTCAAGGAATGTTAGATGCGGGAATCATTCAACCTAGAGAAAGTGCTTTCTCTACACCAATGGTGATGGTTCACAAGAAGGAAGGTTCATGGCATATGTGTCCAAAGTATTGAGAGCTCGAAAAGATGACCATGAAATATAATTTACCTATTTATGCATTAATGAAGCATTAGATGAATTACATGAAGAAAGTTTCTTTACCAAGTTGAATATGTGTTCCTCCACGCTCCCCCCGTCTATCCATCCTCACCCATTCATCCATGCACCCCCTTCCATCCAGCTTCGCCCCTTCATCCACAGCCCCTTCGTATCCATCCTCTTCCCTTTATCTAGGACTTCCCTCCCATCCACCATCACTCAACATCCCCCCTAGCCCTTTTAGGTCGATACCCCCTATCATACAACTAGTAGGGGTTCATCGTCCATTACATCCTCCTCCACCCCATACCACCATGCCCTCTTCCACCCTATCCTCTTCAGTTCCCACCACTATTGTGGAAACTACTATTCCAACATCCGTTGATATATCTACAGTGTTTGCACCCGTATTTGTTGCAATTACATCTACCCACCGATGACCGCATCAGAGTAGGTTGTCCATCCAAATCATCCACCTAATAGCCATGAATCCCAGTCATGTCCATTGTTGGAGGTGTTCATGGTGAGAATCAAGTTAATCTATGAAAATATTGTGATGCATTAGTGAAAATTAATTTAAGAAATTATTTTTTTTCAATGAAATGATTGTCGTAAATGTTGTAGGGTGGCATTGCTGAGAGGCTCAGTATATTGAGGATACCTGCCTCACGTCTCCCACTCCCATCAGCGGTGAGTTATTTAAGAATTGAATTCTACATTCATTTTATAAATGTGGCAAATATTACAAATGCTTGAAAATGATGGTATCTTATGTCATTTGTTTCATATCCTAGAGAGACGGTTTACTCCTATACGAAATAAGGCCCAAGATTCCAATAGCTCCAAGAAGAGGAAGATCGATTTCGGAGATGTGTTTGGGAGTATCAGGGTTCGGCACGATGCTTGACATACCATGTTATGCACATTAGCGACGATGTGAAATTTTTGGGCACCAGTTTCCATGTACTTGGTATCTAGGGCACGAGTTCCATGTATTTTGGATCTATGGAATGCTTTTCTGAACTGTGTATAGGGCATGAGTTGCCATCGTGTGTACATTGGGAACCATGTTCCATTGTTTGCCAAAAAAAATTATATGTTTGGACGAGTTTTGTAGTTTTGGTGTTCATGGATTTTCAATTATGTGATTTATATCCATGTTGTCTATATTTGTATCTTGTTGTCTCTTGTTGTGTGTAGTTTCCTAATAAACAACATCATGCTTTTAAAACAAATGGTTGAGTTTGAATGTCTTTTGATATGATTTCCTTCGTTTATGATGAAATAGATAAAATTTTGTTCTCTAGTGGCCTCATATAATCATTGTTGGATGGTCGATTGAAAAAAATATTGTGTTTGAACTCTAACAAAGCATACTCACTTGACCATGTTCATAGCATTTGGAACCAATGTCATAACTATAAAAATAATTATTTCCACCGATGTTTAATATTTGATGATATCCCAATCAATAAGGACTTTTCGATCGTACTTAGGTGTGGAAAATGTATGCTATCATCACTGTGTTCAAAGATATGAAAAATATCTCCCCATCCCCTTCACTTGGAATGTTTCTTTGTGAAGGGACCATCATCCCTCTACCACTGTGATTTTCTTAGCATGGATGCTTTGTTAGGTTTAAGTGTGACTGGAGATTTAGACTTGACATAATGAATATTATTTCAATTGGTTTATATTATGAAATGTATTTTGATCGTAAAATGTCATTCTAATAAGATCCAACTAGTTTGTATACATCACACATCACAATGCAAGGATGAAAGTTCAATGGTAAAATTCAACACATTGAGTAGTTATTGGAGAAATTTTATGGGGCCCTTGATATGATGACTAGGGAGATTGTAATGTCCATTTTTAAGAAATTTATTGAAATGACAAATTTTTCACTTTTTTCCCTAATTCGACCTTTGACTAGTTTTGATGTCTAGGTCTCCAACTTGCTCCAAATGCCTCCAAATATTCAGAGGAAGTGTATGAATGATATTAGTACTTGATTATGATGTTCAAGGATGATTTAGGACCATCAAAACACTTTACAAACTTCTTTAAATTTCTGGCCAAAATAAGAGTTTTCACTAGCAATTTGGGGTTCAAATCCCCCCAGGGTAAATGTTGAATATGGCTCTCCAAATGCTCCCAAACACACTCGAATTTCTGAACAGAGACAGAGGATGTCTAAGGGACAATATTAAGGTCTCATTTGAATCATTATTCATTTTATTAAGTCTATTATAACCCTCTCCCAAACATCTTCAAAATCACTAGTTCGACCTTGGGGGAACTTACATTAAATCTTTTCCAAATGCAATAAAACTGAGCAAGATGGATCCAAATGCTTAAGTACTGAACATGAAACTTGTGATACTCATTAATGACAGTCCATTTAACATAAATACATCATAGAAACACTCCTCCATTAGAATTCATCAACATTGCATTGGTATACATCAATATAGTGGGAAATGGTCATTGTTTATTCATTAATAATTAATTGTACATACAACCACTTGGAATATTGACCTGGTAAATTTCTAAACATGAAGAACATAGTATATTCATCTTAATACAAAATAAATTTGGCATTATAAGCTCACCCAAAGAGTACAATAGCTCACCAAAAGCACAATCCCTCAAGGAGCAAGAATATGCAATGAAAATTGGAAATGGTTGAAGGAGTGAGCTGCACTAGAAGAAACCATGAGCTTCCCTGTAGCTTACACCTGAAAATAAAGACTCCATTAAAGCTCCATGAAAGGTCTGAATGGATTTTCCACACACCAACTAAGATGAGAATCTTTGACCCTTGAAATTGGCTAAGGCAAGAAGACTAGTATTCCACTAGCTCTCTCTCTTCACAAATGCAAATTCTCAAAATGGTCAAAATCCCTTATCTTGGTTAATCCCTGTATTTTATAAACATCCTTAGCCTTCTAAGGTTCCCAATCCATCCATAACTCCAAGCTAATTCGAATTAGGGTGGGGGATCAAGATGTGCCATGTGTCCTCCCTTGCCAAACCTTCCACCTTTCACCAATTCGAATAGGAGTCCATTGAGCTTTCCCAACTCCCATGAGCGCCTTCTTGGATGCTATATTTAGGCCTGACAAGTCATAATGGCCAGTTGTCAGCAATCAAATCTGCAATTTGTCATAAGGTTAATAGCATCTTCATCATTATTGTCATATAGGTTAGGGAATCTATTCCAAGTGTCCAATAACTCCTCATTTGACTCTTCCTTCTACTTAGGAGTTACACTTCCGTCCAAATTCAACCTATGATGCATATGTCCAAGTGTATGAGCCTCCTAAATCATCCCAAGAACATTAGGCTTCCCATGGATTCGAAATTGCAAGAGGAGGATTCCATGTGGCACATAAATTCTAGCTTGTGTGGGCCCCACAACCTCCATGTGTCTTCATGAACAATTGCCACTTTGATTTTCTCTTGAATTTATTTAATTAGCTCCTTTATTAAATATTTATTCCATTCTAAAGTCTAAACATCATTTAGAAGCTCCCTTATTGAAAATACCAATGCCTCCATCCAACCTAGGGAACTAGTAGGATTGATGGAATTTTCCTGTTATGACTTTAATTGAATGGTGACATTACAAAGATACTTGAACTTTTCCTATACCTTATTATTTTGACAAGTTTTTTTAAAGTGCTGTCATTGTATATGAAATTGTTGTGTAAGTGATGAATGATAATGGAGATGTTCCCAAATACAAAAAGGTTCCTTATGTTTGCTGAAAAGGTGATCTCGATAACTTAACGGAGAGCATTTAAGTCTATACTTTATTGTTTGAAGCTTTCCCTAGACCCCAAGATATTTTTATTTATTGAGTTCTCTCTGGATCAAAGAAGGAACCCCCTTGTGTACCTACCACCCCTAGTCATTCCCCTTGTGTACCTACCACCCCTAAACACCCCCCTTGCATACCTACCACCCCTAGTCATTTACACAAACACGCACAAGTTAGATGCACATAATTATATTTGCACACATATTAAAGATGTACAGATACATATATATTTACACTACACAAACCTACACACATAAAAAGATTTATACATAAACATACAAAAAATACATGCACATAGGCAAATATCTATGCATATATACAAAAATTTACAAAACATTGCACAAAGAAAACCATACAAATATTAGTATAAAATAACAAACACCATCATCATTTCAAACACAATTACACACCTAAATATCACATTCAAATATTTTGAATTTTGAATTATGCATTAGGCTCTAAAGGCACCTTCTAGGGACCAAGGTTCATGAATGATTCCCTGAAGCATTACAAATGACCCATCAAATTGATCATTGGTACTAAGCAATAAATATATATTTCTAGCCTTGAGATGTTGGTATCCCTCCTCGAATCATGTTTATGGATTTGAGGTCCACCCATAAATCTCAAAACCTACTAATATTGTCCATATTGGAATTCAAATATTTAAGTTATACTAGACCAATCTTATGTGGTTAGTTAAGGCTTCACATTTTCCCTATCCTTGGAAACTTCCTTTAGAACCTAAGGTCAAGGTTTCATTGTTTGATCATGTTTAGTGCCATAAAACTCATCTTGAATGCTAAAATACTTCTAGTTGCACCCATATCATTTATTGGAGGCTAAACATATCCTTTCCATTTGAGTTCTCTTTCATGGTTGTGAAGCTATGTAATTAATACAGGCTTGTAAGGTCGAAGCATCAGGTTTCCCTTCCCTTAGAAGCTTTATTTTTATTAAGGTTTGCATTCCTCCTCCCAACCATGTACAAGGCCCTAATATCAATAAATGGTTCTCAAAATATCCTATTGAAGTATGTATCAACACTTGGAAGCCAAAGAACCCTAAGACATGTCCTATATGGTAGTCTGAAAGCTCCTTTCTTGCTCTTGATCACTAAGTTTATGCATTTAGGGAATAAATCCTAAGTTTCCTACATTCACCATGTATCGATTCATGACTTGTATATGGGGCTCAAAAATTCCCAGTGGTTATCCTATTCCTCTTGTATTCCTACATAGAGAAAAAATGCACCTAGTAGATGCCAAATGTTAAATGGTCCAAGACCTTGCGCATGGTCGTTAAGCCCTAGAATCATCTCTTAGGACCGATGGGCCACATTTCATCTTTTGACCACTTCCATATCCTAAGAACCAATTTTGGTGTTCAAAACCTCAAAATAGTGTCCATATCCTCACCAATAAGCTAAATATTCACATCAATATCTAGGCCCTCAACAACCAACACTTGGTGTTCATAACCTCCTAATCATATTTGAATATGCTCATATGGAGGCCAAATATCCCTCGATCCTAGATGTGTTGTGATTTGACACATCATTCTTGGTCCTAAATGCATAGAATCCTTGTTTAGGGAATAAGGCATATGTTTCCTCCATTGAACATGTTCATGGTCCCAAGACCCATACCTAATGTCCACAACCTACTTATTGCATCTAGGTCAACAATCAAAGGAAAAGGATACCCTTCAGAGGTCAACTGTTATTCTTTAAGGCATTATCCATGGCTCAAGATGCTTATAATCGATTCTTACAACCTAAGGCTAAAATCTTCTACCTTAATCATGTCCAAAGAACTCACATCCAAACTTAGTGCTTGAAAAATCCCAATGGCTCACATTCCCCCCCTTGAAAATAATTATAATCTAGGGAGTTAATGTGGTTGCAAGGATTTTACCTACCATAAAAAACTAATTAATTCCATATATATTGTCATAAGCATGTGTGCACCTTTGTAATGTGTCTATCACATTTATAATGCATACAAATTCTTCTTGTTATAAAAAAGGGAAACCAACCATATTTTATGCAAACCAAAACTTACTTATCTCTTATAGAATCATCTCTCATAAACACTATGGCTCCAATACACAACCAAGATACACCATGGTTAAATGAAGTCAACCAAATTCAACCATGGTCATCCATATTTAACCAAGACCTTAGTCAATGATGGTCAACCAAACTCAACCATTGTACAACATTGTCATTGAAAGTCAACCATAGATAACAATTATTATTTATAGTCAACAAAACTCAATGATTATCAAACGTATTCAACCATGGTTAATCATAGTCAACCATGGTCAATTAAGGTTAACCATTGTCAACCATGGTAAAACATGTTAAACTATGGTTGAACATAGTTAACTATGGACAAACCACAGTTATCCATGGAAAAAAATTTCCCACCATACTCAAATATAATCAGTCACGACCAACCATGGTTAAACATGTTCAACAAAGTTGTTTGACATACCATAGTCAGTTGTGTCCAACCAAATTTAACCATAATTGATTGAATTCATCCTTGGTTAACCATTGTCATCCATGTTCAAACATCATCTACTAAGGTACAAAAATTGTCAACATTAGTCGAACATGGTTAACCATAGTCAATCACGGTCAACTAAAGTCAACCATATTCAAAGATAGTAACTTTATGTAACCTTGGTCAACCATATTAATTACAATCAACCATAGTCAACCATATCTAATCATTGTCAACCTTAATCAAGCATTGTCATTTAACCATCGACAAACCATATTCAACCATAGTAAAACATTGTCAACTAACCATGGTCAAACCACAACTAACCATGGTCAAACATGGTCCACTATAGCCTACCATGGTTAACCATAGTCAAACATTGTCAAATATGGTTATCCATAGTCTATTATGTTTAACCATAGTTGGTGTTTGTCAGCCATGATTAACCATTGTCAACCATAGTCATCCATTGGTCAACCATGGCCTACAAGATCCAACATCATTAACCAATGTTAACCATAGTAAAAAATGTTCAACCATAGTCAAACATGCTCAACCATAGTAAATCAAAGTCAACCATGGTCAACTAAAATCAACCATAAACAACAATGGCTAACCAAAATCACCCATAGCCAACCATGGTCAACAATAGTCAACCAAGGTTTACCATGGTCAACAATATTCAAACATAGTGAAATTCATATATATTTTAATTTTATTGAAATTAATAAATTTCAATTCACATATGTACTAATCCTCCCAATTCATACTAATGGTGAACTAGCACAACGACATATTTAAAAGTAGATGATATACATCTATTAACACAATTTTCCACCTTTTAGATTAATAACATTGATATCAACCACTTTAAATATGCATTTCTACTAGTTACATATTGTAAATTTATTTTTATTATAATCACCAAAACTATTGTGATATTTAAATGTGTATGCATAGATTAATCACCAAAACCCATTGTTATCGTATAAAAATAACAATAAAAATAAATAAATCAAATAAATAGTTAAAATATTTATTTTCCTAGGTTATATATTCCATATAAATCTCACTCATTTTATTAGTCCCTCCCAAGGCACGGATTATAGTGATCATTTGGTCATAAACATGTTTGACTTTTATATTAATACAAAAGAAAAATATAATGTTCTTCAAAGTTTTGTAATATTTATATATTAAATTTAATATTTTGAAAATATTAATTATTTTGTAGAATTTTTAAATTTTGTTATTTCTATTTTATGATTTCCTAAAAGTTATAAAGTGACAAACTATCTCTGGTGGGGTGTGAAATTGTTTAAACAAAATATTAATTTAAATTTTAAATTTTTTTCCTAGCTTGACATGTGGTCTTTTTACTAGAGGTTTCATTAATGATAATGAATATTATCATTTTGTTATTGATAATAAGTACACAAGTGTCATTCCTTATTATTACATGTCCTGTCATTTTTTAAATGTGATGCAAGAGATTTCGTGGACTGAATTAAAAAAATGAAAAAATAGAAAAATAAATGCAGGGAGGGATTTCCGAGGGTCATAACTTTTAACTGGTTTATAGTTTGGGCTCAAATTTGTTATTGATAATAAGTACACAAGTGTCATTCCTTATTATTACATGTCCTCTCATTTTTTAAATGTGATGCAAGAGATTTCGTGGACTGAATTAAAAAAAATGAAAAAATAGAAAAATAAATGCAGGGATTTCCGAGGGTCATAACTTTTAACTGGTTTATAGTTTGGGCTAAAACTTAACATGGAGCTTGAAAATCCTTCCATTATTTTTTCTATTTTATTTCAATTTTTTTTTAAATTCATCCCACGGAAATCCCTGCATAAAAATGCAATGTACTTTGACTTTTATAGACCTTAAATACATCTACTAATTACTATTTTTTAAAACTTAAATACATGTATTAATGTATGATTACAACAAACCTTAAAAATAAAAAAATAAAAAAATTCAAATTTCAAACAACTAAAACTAAAAAAAAATCATAAGCAATTATTCATTATTAATTAATTATTAAAAATATTAAAAACAACTAAAAACTTATTTTTAAAACTTAAAAAACAAAAAAATAATAAACAATTATTAATTAATTATTAATTATTAATAAAAATTTAATTATTAATTATATTATTAAAAGTAAAAAGTTTTAAAAACTATAAAAACAAAGGAAAAATTAAAACTTAAATTTTTAATATAATATCATCATCAATTATACAAAATAATTTATATAATATTGTACATCAATTATACAAAAGATAACATGATCAATTTTATAAAATATAACATAATCTTATTTATATAAAACATAACATAATTTTATGACATGGACTAACTGCTTTAAAGCTATTACTTTGGTTTGTCATTTGAATTTCGAGTAAGTGTTCCCCAAGATCATGAACATACCATTATGAGATGTGGATGTCATGAAATCATAGGCAAGTGCAACATCCCCAATTATCCAAATTAGTAATTTAGTGAAATTTTCAAAATAAACTTTTGCAATGGTTACTTTAACTCTACAAACTTCATACATATGAGATGAAATATTCAATCAAGCTCGAATCTTTCAAACCTTACTTACTCAATATAGATTCATAAATTTCTCCTACCACAACTTCAGTTATCTTCTTCTATCTTACGACTTCAGTTATCTTCTTCTATCTTACTTAAAACACTTATATAAAATGTCTTAGACACTTACGTAAAATAGAGATAGTACATCTATATTCTAGATCTAACCATCGTAAACTACTTTAAGCAAAATGACACCCAAGTCGGTCAATCAATCCCTTTTTCCATAATAAACCCAATTTCCAATGAAAAGACTCATTCAATAGTAATAAACCAAAATGTGCTTTAAACAATAAATATGCCTATAAGGTTCATTACATGATCAACATGAACAACGATGGATTATTTTTTACCAAATCATACACTTATATTCACATAACCAACAACCATTAATACATCAAAACACATAAAGCGTACACACTAGAGAGTCACCCAATGCATGGACTACATCCACATTCACAAAGAAGTGTCATATTTTGTACCATTTATCCAAAAGCGGTATTACATCCTGCAACGCAGTGGTTACAATACTTACTTTCCTCTTTCATACAGCCCCTCTCATAAAGAGCATTTTCAAAGCATTCAAAAGAATATATCAACCTAGAATCCTACATGGATCCATCAAATGCTTGTAAGTGAAAACATCGACGATGGGAAACACAACTTCAATACACCCGTCCTACAGAAATTACATCGGGACAAAATGTTACAGTAAGTGAAAAACAAACGAGATGAATCATTCTGGAAGAAAATGCATAACACAGCTCTGCGATCGATGTGCACAAACATTTTTATTACACAGTATGTAAAACGATAATAATGAGAAATTCACAACAGGCTATGTGAAAGGTGTGTAACTATAATCAATCAGTCTTACGTAAACAAAGGACCCCATTCCATCAAGCTGTAACATGTCTACTTATACAAGACATATCATTCAACATTACATACTGCTTAGAGTACACTATCTCCATAATAAGCTAAGCTATCGATTAGATTGAACTAGTTTGTTTACTTGTATCTACTTAAGTAACATGAAAAAAACCCATGGAGGTAATGTAACTAGTATCGATATCTCTATACACCGTATTCATAAGCAGGAATAAGAGTATAAGCTTGATTACCATAAGGTAGTTGCATTCTGTAATCATACTAGTTCTAAACTAAATACAAGCTCATGTGATCTCTTATACAATGTTCGTAATAGTGGTAATGAAGTCCATTGTACGGGATCAATCATAACCGTGTAAGTTTAAGATGGTGATAAAGGTAATCACATTGACCTCGTATATCATAAGAGACCAAAGGAGTTGTATCTATGTAAATACTATAACCCCTGTGATAGAGCCATACGTATGCGAGCTTGAAGAAACTGGGTATAAGCAAAAAGATCATAGCACTCGAATACCACTCTTGTTTATACTAGTGATAAAGGAAAACTAAGGACTCTACAATAGAACATACAGAGTTCTCATCTTAATAAAAAAAATGGCCAACAAAAATTATAAGCAAAGGATGCAGAGACTTGTTGGGGATCGGGGTCATTCCCCAGAGCTGGGCCATCCTTTCCCAGACCCTTTCCATGTCAAGATTCAGTATTCACATTTACACTTCTTACACAGAGCACTACACAATCACATGGATCACGCCTTCATACCACTATCACAGGGTGCATACAATATATATATATTTATCATTCAGGTTCTTGTGCAGCATAGAATACAATCGCAACCATGGATCTATCTTTTCCTACCTCTATCACAGAGTTTATATATATATATATCACATAGTTCTCTGCGCAGCATAGAATTCCAATGCAAAACAATAGATCTACTCCTTCCCGTCTCTATCACAGTGTACTTACAATGCATATATGATATACAGGTCCTGCGCAACTTAGAATCCAATGTATACTACAGGATCCAGAATAAGAGTTGTCCATGCGCTCTACATTATGAACACTACGCGGAGATGTAACCATCTGAAATGAACATCCTGGAAAGAGTTTGACTTACATCTAAAGAATACAAGGATAACTATGTCATCTACAGGGTGAATAAACTCAAAAAATGAATATATCTCAGGGATGTGAACTAGCCAGAGCACGGAAAATCCCTTACCTCCATCGCAGAGCTATGAGTAGAAAAGACAGAGATTACTTGTTTCGGGTGCTTCTCCTCCCCGAGCTTCCCCATTATTAGACGTTCGACCTCTGTCTCCTTCTCTAGATTCCTCTCGTCGGGTGTGGAGATGCTAGCAGGCCCTTCAGAGATAGACGAGATCCTTCTTAACGTGAAATCCCGTCGACCACGGTGCCTGGTGTAATCGGCGTTCTACTGGAGTTCCTATAGTGGGCGCCTTCTCTGCTACGAGACGTGGACATGGTATTCCTCCACCCATCATTTATGTCGGCCTCGTGGCCTAAAAACTAGAGGTTATCACTTCTTTGAAAATCACGCCCCTCTCCAGCGAGGGTTCCATCCAAGCGCACTCATAAATTAGTGCATGAGAAGTCGGTTTGGTCCTCTATTGAGAGACCATTCTCATTAATTGTGCCAACTTAACTCAACTGCTCATGTCGAGAAAGTGGAGAAGGGTAATCCCTTGGTTTTTTTTAACTAAAATTAAACAAACCCTCCTATGTAAATTTTAGTTACTTTAGACTGATTAGAATTAGATTATATTAACTCCAATAAGTCCACTCTTGTATTATATACATATATTATATATATATGTGCGTTTATATGTCTATAACTTATATAGTAAATTATAACTAACATATTAATTATTAAGCTGAGCTTTATTAAATATATCTACAAAATAATAAGACAGTAAGGAGGGATATTACAAAAAAAAATTATAATGTTTTTTAAAGTTTTGTAATATTTATATATTAGACTTAAAATTTTGAAAATATAAATTATTTTGTAAAATTTTTAATGATAATGAATATTATTATTTTGTTATTGATAATACGTATACAAGTATCCTTTCTTATTATTACATGTCCTCTCATTTCTTAAATGTAATGTACTTTGGTTTTTATAAACCTTAAATGAAATTACTAATTATTAATTTTTAAAACTTAAAAATTAAAGATAATTCTGTTTATTAATATCTAAAAAAATAGTAATATATTATTACAACAAGCCATTATTAAAAATATAAAACAACTAAAAATAAAAAAGCAAACAATTATTAATTACTTATTAAAAATAAAAAAATAAAAAACTTATTATTAAACTTAAAAAAACTAAACAAATAGTGAACAATTATTAATTAATTATTAATAATAAATTTGAATATTAATTATAAATTATTAAAAATAAAAAGATTTAAAAACTAGGAAAATTATTAAAAAACTAAAATTTATTTTTTTATATAATATCATCATCAATTGTACAAAATAATTTATATAATATTATATATCAATTATACAAAAAAATAAAGATCAATTTTACAAAATATAACATAATCTCATTTATATAAAACATAACATAATTTTGTGGCACGGACTAGCTACTTTGCACCTATTACTTTTGTTTATATTTCATCATCAATTATACAAAATAATTTATATAATATCATATATCAATTATACAAAAAATAAAGATCAATTTTACAAAATATAACATAATGTCATTTATACAAAACATAACATAATTTTGTGGCACGGACTAGCTACTTTGCACCTATTACTTTTGTTTATATTTCATTTAAATTGTACAAAAAATTTCATGATATTAATAGGTGTCTATAACTTGGAATTTGGGGTGGATTACTATCTATGTTTTTCTAGATTGAATGAGGATGGAACAAGTGTACTATAAAGATTGATTTTATGAACTTAGTTTAAAATTCAGAAAAAATTTAGAAAAAAAAATAATAAATAAATTACACATTCGAGATATTATGAGTTCGGTATAGTGAACCATATATTAAAATATTTAAGAAAAAAATTTAAAATACTTTTTCAAATTCTTATAAATTTACCATCCTTAGAATAAAATTGTGAATCAAAGAAAATAAGAATTCACCATCATTTGTGCCTTATTACTATTGCATTATTACTGTTACATGTAGTTTTTTTTATTTAAGTTTTATTTTATATAATTTTTATTTTTATTTTATTTTTTAGTATTTATTATTATCAAAAAGTAAATTTATGTAGTTTCTTTATTATCTTTTTTTATAAGTCATTTTATATAAAAATAGATTTGTGTAATTTTTATTTTTATTTTAAAAATTTTCAATGAATAATGAATGAGATGTTAAAATTTGGAATGATTATATACAATCTTTTTTTTTTTTAAATTAAAATTGCATGTTTTTTGAATTTATAAGATGTCTACTCTAGTGTATTTGATTTTTTTGTTACCTATTTTTTCGATATTGTATTCAAATCGCATTCAAATCCGTATTCAAATCTTGCAACTATACTTTAATCTCCATTATTTCTTGGCTTGGAATCCTTTTCAATGCATCGTTGCTACAGTCCAGCTCTTTAACGTCCATTATTTTTGGCTTGAAATCCTTTCAACGCAAAGCACACTCCACTGGCACACTCCAGTATAATGGTATTTAATATTTCAACTACTTTATAAATCTGGAAAACCGGTAGGTAAGATAAAGTTATATGTTATTGTAGAAATTGTAAGAAATGATATAGAGTACTTAAAATGTAGATTACTTTTATATACTGCAAGTCTGCAATGCAATATTGAAATGGTGTATCGAAGAAAACTTTCATATCTTAATAAATATTGGGATGTGACATAACCCACTATACCACACCCATCACTATTGCCATGAATGAACTGCGGAGATGGATGGTTCAATTATATTGTTGAAACTTATTTATTTTTAATTAGAAAAAAATACAACACCAGGGAGGAAATTTGACCTCAAAACGTATGTTGGTCATTAAAATTACAGACATAAAAAATATAAAAATAAATATTTGATTAAAAAGTCAGTTTTATAAACTCAAATTCCTAATCGATAGATTGATAACCAGAATTTTTTATGGAATGTAATACGACAGAGAAGATCACCCCCATCATATCATGTTGTGGTGTCCAACATAAGCAACTCCAAGAATCACACCCATCATATCATGTTGTGGTGTCCAAAATAATAAACTCCAAGAATCACACATGGATTGATAAAATAAATAAATATACCATAAGGTGTTGAATCCTGCACATCAAATACAAAAGCAGTAGGTCTCTAGATCATAGATCAAAGCACTACAATGAAAGGAAACAAGAAAGTTTTCGATCCAGGTTGAGTTGTGTCTGCGGCCTAAGTGTTTCGGAGACAACTCGGACAGGCTACAGTAATAAGTTTGTACAACGGTCATGGTTAAAAGATTGAAAAATCGAACGAGTAGAAGTACACTCTTCCGGGGCTTCGTCAGTGGCTCCACTACTTTGAAAAATCCCGGGTGGGTTTATAATCTAGGTCAAGGTCAGGGTGAGTTTACACTGAGTGTGTGCTCTCAGGAGTTCAATAACTTGATTTTCACAAGCTTGAGTTCCCAGATTTGACCTAATGCTATGAATTCCAAAACCTTATTTTAAACTTCTTCTTCTTCTACATTATATTGATTCTGATTTCCTTTACCTAAATACAAATACATCTGCAGACACTTCTAAGAAACCACCAAAACACATATTAAAGACGGTAATGAATTTTGACTATAATCTATTTACTGAAATTTTGACTTGAAAAACACTACAGGATTAATTTAAGAAAACCCATACATAGCAGTAGTACATGGACAGACATGTAAACTGATAGAACTCTGACTAAGCCAGGAGACCATAAAGCGAACTGCCCATAATTAATATTTCCAACAACAATGAATACTTCCTCTGTCATTGAACAGGTGACCTCCATGACCTCAACCACTGACCTGCAATTCAGAATTGAATTGCACAGATGAACTGTGGGCCCTTAACCTAGCATCATTTTGAATATATCCCCTGATCAGCCCTTGAGGCCGTGTCAATGAGGCAGTCCATGGATCCCACATAGGGTTTTAACATAACCCTGCCCGATTATGTGTTGAATCAGATCTTGTGGGGCGGCTTGGAGAACGATTTGAATTTAATGCCTGCTTTTTCCAACTGCCCCGCGCTGTACGTGTTCAGAAAATCACGTATGCCATTTTTGTAGGATGTTTGACGCAAATCTTCAATACCGCCGCTGCAACAACCACTTCCATAAAGTGCTTAGGGTTTTGCTAGAGTATGCTCCCACATGTCCGTCCCGCTAGCTTGCATATGCAGGAACGGTAAAACGAATGCGTGCATGCAACCCAGCAAATACAGCTCCCTTGCAGCCGATTTGATTATAACTAGCTAGATCGAAAGGAGACAACACCATGGACATCTCCTACAACAGTTTCTTGTAATCTTATGTCTTGCTTCTGATTTCTGGTTATCATAAACATATCCCAATTCAGTGGGATCTGATTTTCAAGCTTGAGAATGTTGTACTTTATACAGACTCTAAGCGTACTCAAACGGATCTAGACAGGCAGAATAAGAAACTTAACAGAAAGGATGCATCTATGGCCATCCTGAGAGCGAAGTCCTTAGAGTACTTGCCTACTAATTAATTGCCAGTCATAGAAACGTTCAATTTCATGCTGTATCCCTTCGATCTTTTCAACTCGTTGTCCAAGCTCTGGGTGTGATTGCGCAGTCTCTGCCATAGCGTGACCGCAGACTGGAAATTGTACTCCTCCACTGTTTGACATCTTCAGCTCAGAATAGTGATAACAGCCATCTCCGCCACAGGAAGATTCAAAATCTGTATCCAGCTTCCAGTTGCGATAAGAATCCAGGGACATAAAGTGAGGAATACAGGCGTCTCGTTTTCTAGAGATTTATTACTGTCGATCATCTCTCTTTAACTTGTTCAATCCACTCCGTTGGAAAAACTGGCGGTTTTAACTTCCCTGAGAATGAGATCATATTGACCCAATGTAGGTGTAATCTCTGAGAATGGGATCATATAGAGCATCGAATAAGCCTCCTTGGAAAGCATATGCATTCCTTGTGACGTACATTACTGGCTATATCAGTTGACAAGCACATCGAATCCATCACTATTGGGTATTGCTTTCGAAATAATAATAATGTTTTCCAAACGCCACTTCGAGAATATGCTAAAGGTAACATTAAAGCGGCCAATCAATTGTTGCGTGCTTTCCAGAGGAACGATTCCAATATACCAAACATTAATTGATCTGGGAGGGACCATAGTTTAGTTAATTTGTTAACTATGTGATGTATTATTCTTCATCCCATTTTCTCTTCACTTTTTACATTATTTTATAAGGTTGATGTGATGTATTCTTTTCCTTTCCAATTTTATTTGCATTACATCATTAGCGAGGGAAATCTCTAAACTTATGCATTATTACATTTGGTCAACTTTACCGATAATTGACATCAGACCGACATAACTTTCGAGTGTTTTCGACTGTTCATTTACACTTTTCCCCACCACATGCAATAGGTATCTTGGAATGAGTGAGATTGGGCCATTTTTTTTACAATAAAAAAAACCTTGTTACTATTTGTAATCTCTCGTCCTCCGAAGAAGCTACAAATCCATTCATCTTTTTCAAGATGTGCCACATGTCTCCATCTACCGTCGTTCGTTTAGCAGTGTATAGTATACACTTCAACATGTCGTAGGTTTTAGTTTTGTGCGATATGGCTAAGCAACAACTTCACACGAATACAACACTATCAAGAATACAACACTATGGGTAATTATGTACATGTGTACTTTTAGCTTCCTTTAATAGGCGTTTCTCTTGTTTCAAGAGTGTGTACCAGTGTTGTTAAATCCGGAGCCTACTGCTACGAGAGGAGATGAGTTGAAACAATGCATTCACATATTTTCTGGAAGTGAGTAGATGGCCCTTCCCAACAACATTCACTACATAATGGAGATATGGTAGATGGTATAGATCTACTAGGGTGAAGGAAGCTTAAGCCAAGTACTTTCTCTTTGGATAGTCGCTCCTCATACACATCAAAGATTTTGGCCGTTGTTTCAATGTTACTCTCCACCATTACTTCATCTATGGTTCCTCCCACAATGGGAATGATGACAGGCTGCTGCAAGATCCCATAAAGGGTAGGATTGAATTGATGTAATTCCACCTGGCCTCACTATTCAACAACATCTTGCTCTTCCACCGTTCTCTCCAATAGATGATCATCACATATGCCTTGTTCTAGGTATTTGTTGTCCAAATAATTTTTTATTGCTCTCGACTCTAAAATTGCAGCTTCGTCTTGAAGAGTGGCTATCTATCCAAAAGGATGGAAAACAACAAAATGTAGCGCGATGAAGAAAGCAAAATTATGGTGATTTTTTGTGATCCTCTGCCATGAGATTAATAGGCATACACCAATCCTTCCACCACCAGACCCCCATTATGATGTGGGGGTATTCTACAAAATTGAGGATTCAAGAAAGGAGTTGATCTAGAAATACTTCAGAACATAAGAGAGTCTTAATAAATGAAAGAACACCAGGAGCAAATATTGAGGCCATCTTCCACAGCTTTCAAGTGAAATGAGTATGGCTATGTCATAGTTTTCCCAACTAACACATTAGTTAATATAAATGTTACGATAAGATTTATTTTTCATTCCCCAAAATCTGTGACGTTCACTCCAGAATATTCAATGTATTTTGAGCAAGCTTTAACGTTAAGATTCACCATATGTAGGTAACAATGGAATCACTTTGGTTATTGTTATGCCTGCAATACTTCTGAGAGGGTAACACTATCTTCAACCTCTTGCTCAATCCCAAGACTTTAGATTCTGCATGGAGCACCTCGCAAGGTATGCTTCCATTCCTCTTCTATAGTCTTCATCAATTTAGTTTTCTTCATTGTTTGGGAAGTAAAGATACAATAGGGCATTTATTTGTTTTATTTTCTTCCTGATTAACACCCAGCCATCAATAAACCGCTCTACATCAACCATATCGATATCATCCTTTACCTCCTCGGTAGTTTCTAATTCATATCTCCCTAGTAGTTCTAGTGGTTCTTCCATGTGCTATCTGAATTTTTCCTCCAATGGTCGTTAATGAGGCTCCGTAGCTAATGGTTGGGTTGTGGTTTGTTTAGCTACTTTGGCACCTCTTCGATTAAAGTTTCATTACAGAAAATGATAGAATACATTATGGGCATATTGGTTGTCTTCTCATTATTAACCATAAGTTTATATAGGATTAAATGACAACAATACTATGGTTCAATACTATGGAATAGATAATACTTATGGAACATTCTGGGCATATTGGTTGTCTTCTCATTATTACCCATAAGTTTATATAGGATTACATGACAACAATACTATGGTTTAATACTATGGAACATATAATACTTATGAGACATCAAAGTGTCCTAGTCAAACTAACCAACTTATCACTCAACTAACTAATTAATGCACTAAAGAACCAGTGAGATTACAATTCTTAACACACCCCCTTAATCTCAAGGGGGACAATATTCTTAGCACTATCAATGCCTAAGTGCTTTCTGAGAAACTCAAATGCAAATGTTCCCAAAGGTTTGGTAAACATATAATAATTGCTCCTTAGAACCACAAAATAACAAAGTAATCTCTCAACTATTGACTAACTCATTTATAAAGTGATATCGAGTGTCAATGTGTTTACTTTTTCTGTGAAACACATTATGTTTGGACAATTGTATGGCATAATTATTGTCACAATAAATAGGTGTTGGTTTTTTTCTGTGTGTCCCATATCCTTCAAAAGTCTTCTTAGCCAAACTGCATGGCATGTTGCTATAGTTGTTGCAACATATTTTGCTTCTGCAGAAGACATGCTGACAATGGGTTGTTTATGAGAAACCCATGAAATTAGATTGGTACCCAAATGGAAAGCATAACCAGATGTGATTTTTCCTATCATCAACACTGCTGCAAAATCACTATCAGTGTACCCTGTAACAGTACTGTCTGGTGAATGAGAGTACCAAAGTCCATAAACAACTTTGACTGCAACATATCTCAGAATTATTTTACCAACTTTCTAGTGAGAGTCTTTGGGAGACTCCATAAACCTAGAGATCAAGCTAACAACATACATCAAATCAGGTCTAATTACACAGTCAAATACATTAAACTGCCTACTAATCTTTTATAAATTGTAGAGTTCACTACTGATCCATCATCATTCTTACTTAACTTGGTGCCTGCAACAATGGGGGTTTTGTTGGTTTTCATTTATCCATTATTAATCTCTGAAGAATGTCTGTAGCATACTTATGATGATAGATAGAGATGCCTTTTTCACTTTGTTCAACTTCCATGTACCAAGGAAATACTTCATGAGACCAAGATCAGTCATTTCGAACTCCTTTTTCATGACTGTCTTAAATTCTTCCAGCATCAAATTTCGAGTATAAATCATATCATCAACATAAATACATATAATCAAAATGTTACCTTGTTGATCTACTTTGACATACTGAGTATGCTCATTACTACTCCTTTTGAACCCATTGTTTATGAGATAGGAATCAATTCTGGTATACCAAGCTCATGGAGCTTTTTTTAGACCATACAAGGCCATTTTCAGCTTGCACACTTTGTGTTCTTGTCCTTTGATAGCATATCTAGGTGGTTGGTCTACATAGACTTCTTCTTCAAGTATGCAATTCAGAAAGGCATATTTCACATCCATTTGATAAATAGGCCATCGATTCTTAGTTGCTATTGCAAGTACAGCTTTGATGGTGTCCATCCTTGCTACTGAAGCAAAGGTTTCATCATAATCCACACCATATTGCTAAGCAAATCCTTTGGAAACCAACTTGGATTTGTGCTTCTCTATCTCTGCTTTTTCATTCCGTTTGGTCTTATAGACCCATTTTAATCCAATACTTTTTGTCTGGTGAGAGATCAACAAGATCCCAAGTTTGATTCATTTCTATAGAATCAATTTCTTCATTCATTGCTTGTACCCAATGTGCATCTTTTACTCCTTCATCAAAGGATGTTGGCTAACAAGAAAACATAGCATACTGTAGTTGCTCATAATTAACAGAAGTCTGCTCATACAACTACCTCAAACTTCTGGTTCTCCGTGGTGGACTGTCTGCTGATGTTGCTTTTTGTTGTTGCTGCTATACCTCTAGTATGAGAATTCTGAGTGGTAGATCTGGTGGTACTGGACTTTCTTTCTGGTAAATATCTACTGAATCATTATGAGGATCACTCCATCATTTATCTTCAAGAAATTTGACATCTCTGCTCACCACAACACTTTTGGTGACATGATTATCCAACTTGTAAGCCTTGTGATGTTCACTATAACCAGTGAAGATACATTTCTCACTCTTTTTGTCCAACCTTTTTCTCAATTCATCAGGTACATGAGCAAATTCCACACATCCAAAAACTCTTATATGTGAGACACTAAACTTAGTGCCACTCCAGGATTCCTTAGGAATCTTGTCTTTTATGCTCACTGTGTAAGATCTGTTCAGTAAATAAACTGAACATGCAATAGATTCAACCCAATAATCATCTGATGATTCTTATATGACAACATACTTTGGGCCATGTTCATAATGGTCCGGTTCTTCCTTTCAGCAACTCCATTTTGCTGTGGAGTGTATTAATTGGTAGTGAACTGGTGCTAGATGCCATGTTGTTTACAGAATTCTGCAAAATCATGTGAATCATATCACCTCCCATCTGACCTAAGCATTTTGATGGATTTACCTATTTTCTTTTCAGTCAATGCCTTGAATTATTTAAACTTGAAGGCATTTGATTTGTGTCTGAGAAAGTAGACCCAAAATTTACTACTATAATCATCAATAAAAGTTAGAAAATAAAGACTACCTCCTATGGATTTGGTTTGCATGGGTCCACATAGATCTGTGTGAACTAACTCAAGGTGGTCCTTGACTCGAGATGTGGAAGTGGGGAAAATGTTCCTTTGATGTTTTCCTAAGATATGTATTCACAAGAACTGGACTATTCATTCAAAACCGGTAACCCCTTTACCATGGGATGTTTTTGCATAAGACTAAGACTTTGAAAGGGTAGATGGCCAAACCTACAGTGCCACAACCAGCTTTCATCTAGTCTAGAAACAGTATGTGCATATGACTGTGACAGAATGGCACTTCTGAGACTGAGTGAGAATATTCTATTCTTGGTCCTTTCTACTTTGGCTAAGAGTCTTCTACTGGGGACTTTCTCATAAACAACACAATAAGTATCAATAAATCTGATTTAATACTTGTTCTGAATCAGTTGACCCACAATGATTAGATTGAATTTTAGATTAGGAACATAGAATACATCATGTATAAACTTCTTCTCATTCTGTTTAGTAAGAACATGAACAATACCTTTTCCTTGAATAAGAACAAGATAATGATCACCAAGCTTTATTTTTGTATTGATGGACAGATCTAGATCAAAAAATAGAAATTTGTTACATGCCATATGATTGTTGCAGCCACTGTCCACCAACCATGCAACTGAATGATAGTCTTCTTCAGTCACTTGACATGAGAGAAACATGACTTCTGATGAGATGTCTTCAGCATTGGAGACATGGTCTCTTCCACTGTTATGGTCTGCTTGCTTCTTTATGCAGTCTTGTTCATAGTGGCCATACTTCTTGCAGTAGTTGCAATGAATTTTGGGTCTGTTAGTCCATCTCTTGCCTCTCCCCCTCTATTTTTGGGAGTTGTGAGAGTACTCACGGTGATTTGAGTGTTCATTAGAGGTTCTATCTGCTATAGAATAAGAGCCTTTTCCTCTTTTTCCTCGTCCTCTACCTACTCTGCCTCGACCTCTATTGAGGGAAGCCTGAGTGTTGAATGCATTTGACATAGACTCTTCCTCTTGACTGAGTCGAGCTTTGTGGGACATAAGGGACCCTGTTAAATCTTCTAGGGTAAATTTGGACAGATCTTTAGATTCTTCTATAGCAGTAACAATCATAGAAAAATTCTTAGAGAGAGATCTGAGAATATTTTGGAAAACAACCTTTGTTCCAAGGCCTCACCGTAGGTTTGTAATTGAGTCACAATCCCTGAAACTCTAGTCATGAACTGATCTATAGTTTCAGTTTCCTTCATTTTAATACTTTCAAACTGAAGTCAAAGGGTTTGGAGTCTTCTCGTTTTCACTCCATCTGTACCTTTGTATGCATATGGAAGGAGATTCCAAGCTTAATACATGGTGGTGGCTCCTGAGATCTGCGGGAAAATGGAATCCTCAATGCAACTTTGGATCAACCATTTTGTAGTGAGATTTCGTTCTCATCTTTTTTCAAGGGATTTCTTACAAGCATTAGACATAGCATCTAGAGCAATTGCATCTAGTTCTTTGAAGTCGTTTTCAACCATATCCCAACATTTGTTGAGTTGGAGAAACGTCTGCATCTTGATTGACCAAAATTCATAGTTGGTGACAGTCAACATTGGTCCGGAGATCTACTTCATACTGGTACTAGCCATCTTTTTATGGCTACCTTTTAAACACAGTGTTGCAACTTGTATAACTAGAATAGTGTGTCACAGGGTGCATCAGGAAAAATGTGTGTAAGTGAACAGTGATCGTCATACTTTCCCTTAACAACAAGTGCATCAACAATGCGCTTAGTCCATGCAGAGAGTGCACCAGCAACGCACATTTCCTTAGTAGTAGGTGTGTCGGTGGAAGGGTGTCGCAATTTTCGATAGGGATAGATGCATCGACACTTCCAAAGGAAAAAATAAAAATGATACGGCCCTAGTGCTGTGAAGAAACTCCACTCCTCCATGTTGATGTGTTCCCATCTCGTGTGTGTGATTTCCACTGTGTGAAAAGGATTACCCCAAATCAATAGTTATGGATTAGGCTATGCAGCTCTGGTACCATGTTAAAGTTTTAGTACAAAAAATTATGGAACACATTATGCGCATATTCATTGCCTTCTCATTATTACCCATAAACTTATATAAGATTACATCACAACAATATTATGGTTCAATACCATGGAATAGATAATACTCGTGGGACATCAAAGTGTCCTAGTAAAATTGATTAATGTACTAAAGAACCAGTGAAATTACAATTCTTAACACTCATAACACCTTGATTCTTTCTCCTTTGTCCTTTCCTTTGGATTCACTTACCGAAAGGTTTTAATCTCATTGCTCAACGTGGACTGCTTAGACAATATCTTAGATGAAGGAATGGAGAGTTGAATAAATCTTCATGTTAATGTGTTAAGAAATATAACAATGAAGAAGCCTTTTGTGTGAAGTATCTCTCCAATCACATGGAAATACAAAACTTTTTAGCTATAAGAGATTTTGATTTTGAATTGATGAAAATGAAAGCTCAATTACAAAGTGATTACTAGGTTTCTACATTCTCATTGTAACTATGTAGTGACTATCCATGGATGGACACTTTTTATAGAAAGTGTCCATCATAAAACATGTTATATAGCCAAAATCGAGTATCCATCATATAACATATAACAAATTGTATAGCCAAAAGCTCACTATAATCTCTATACTAGCACATCCGCATTAATAGTGGTAATGTGGATTACAAACGCCGATAGGGATCACTTAAATTTTAAAGGGTTATATTGCCATCAGCAAAGGCATGTAGTATATTATTTATTGTGTAAACCACATATATATGATTTAAATGCAAAACATAATAGTTTCCATTTATATGTTAATACAAGTTACATAATTTTTTTAGAATGAAAAACCTAAATAAGAATAACAAGAGTCATATGCTTTGATTTGTATGGTTGAAAAATAATTTAGATTGTTATTAATGTTCATTCAATGTTATGAGATTTGCCACATAAGAAGTCTGTCATTTCGATTCAACAAAAAAAAAAGATATTTAGCGATAATGGGCATCTCGAAATATTAAGAAACATGATAGTTGGCCTTCACCATAAAGTGTAATGATTGATCAACCATTCTGCAAGTTGAATTTTCAATTTAAATCTAATGGTTATATATCATTGATAAATGATGAGATGATTTGGACATATAATTTTATTTATGGATGTCCTTTAATCCATCCAGGAAAAGGTTGATTGTATGTTCTTTCAATAATACTGGGAGGAACAATTCGTACTAGTAATCTCATTTTCCATTAATCATTATCATCTCAGCCATTGCCTTGGTGAAAACGTACGTATCCTTCCATCTATGTGCTCTTTCCTGGACAAGCCACTTTCATGCACTTTAGCCATGTAAAGAAACATTATTCAGTCATATTGTTTTTTAATTTACTATAAACTCGTGTGCCAAGGGTGATATCGGTTGTTAATGTGCTATGTACAATCTATTGGCGAAAATGAGCATTAATAGCAATCTTAATTGTGAAAAAGAATTACACGATACGTGATCTAAATCTGAAAAAGAAATGAACACATAAGTGAAATAAAAATCCATTCTATAATATATTTACCTATTTGATTCGATTTTCTTAAAATAATAATACCTGCAATATGGGTTTCCATATTGAGCAGTCAGACGGCAGCATGGATGCCTTGAGGAAAACATGGAGAAAATGTAAGTAAAGTAGTTATTACGAATTACAATATGGAGAAAAGAAATATAAATGCAGATGCCACATATTGCATAGAGCATGGACCTCATGTTTTCCACAGTCGGGTATCAAATCTACATTGCTACTCCATGACTTGACCTAAAATCCATGGGAAACAATGACTTGTTTTATAATTCTAAAAATCAAAAGGCCAAAATCTAATCAACAAATCCAGATAATAATAAGCAAGATAATACAGACCAATATGATAAATACCTAAATCTATCCTAAAGAAAACATAGAAACACACAAACATGAAAGATCCATCAAATTTGAGTTTAATTGCTACTTGGATTCTATTCTATAAATACTTAGATGCTACTGAGAAAACTTTGGTTCGCTCTAATGCAGTAAATTTAGGGCCCCGTCGATTCTGAGATGCACCTTGAAATCCGATGCTGGTACCAAAATCGATAGCTAGTAGGTAGAAGAGACCTTACCATGCATCATCTGATAGAATACATGGAGGTAGATTAATAATTAATGTACACAGTCGATTGAATATAAGGTAAACATGGGCATGGCAAGGTAAATAGGTAAAGAAGAGAATAACCATTATAGGGAGTAGAGGGGACTGAGGGAACCGAGAGGCAATCAATGTGGAGATCAGGTGGCCACTCATTTTTCATGTTTTCTAGGTCACCCCAAATTGATTGCCATTAATGTTGAGATGTTGAAACATGGCCACCTCAATTGCTATGGAGCGATGGTCACAAGGTAAATAATCCTAAACTTTTTGGAATGGTTACATGTAATCATCATTGAAATAATTTTGAATTCTTTTTTAATAAATGTATTTGTAAATGTTAAAAATATTCACACTAATTAATTCCTTAAATTTATATATTTATATAGTTCATTTTTGGATACGACTAAGAATGTTTAAGTATTATTAAAATTGAAAATTGTGTCACCTTCGCATTGTATTGAAATATTGTATTGTAATAGAGACGTAATTATAAATTTAAAGCAAACCTTCGAAACAATATTTAAAGAAGAATTCCCTATGTCACATGCCTTGCATTTTATCTTCAATTTACTTTGATGTTTGTCAACCCACTGAAGAACAAAATTTTGAAATCTACGAACAATTTTTCAATTCATAGAAGAGACGACAAAATTTTGAAATCAATGAACAATTTTTCAAGCCATTGTTTAGACAATTTTTTTTTTTAGGAGATTGAACTCGATGTTTCCCAACCCCCAAAAAGAACAATGTTTTGTTGGTTTTACCAGGCATGTGTTGATACCCAGAAAATTCCAGCATTGACAGTAGGGATTCTCCCCAATGGATAATCCCAATTAGATCATTCACTATTTGGTGGGGGGAATCCGTCGGATTAACGATTCGGCTACTGTTGGTGTGTATGTGTGATTTATTTACCAGTTGCGGCCCGGCCCACCGTTTATATTTTATGTTTAAAGTGTGAATATGCAAGTGCTTCTAATCTAACTAATGCATCTAACCTAAAATTGACAGGAAGAAGCCTCAACAAGTGATGCATAGGTTCTTACCTTCCATCTGATCACTTCTACCTTATCAATTATCTAACCCTAAGCTATACTAAGCTAATATATCCTTGCAAGGAGCGAGTTGAAGAGTAATAATATGAAAATGCATATATCAATCCAATAGATATCTATTAAGATAAAGTATGCACATCCACAACAGAAAATGATCAAAGACAGATTTGATTATAATTAAAACAATTTATTACTTTGTTAACACATAGACATTTACATAGATAAGGAAATCATTCATCACCATCGAAGTAGTTCAATAAGTTAGAAAGATCTCACAGCATGAACATAAACATAAAATAAATAGTTCTGATCTATCAGTCGCACTTCTCATGCAAAGGTTAGTGCAAGCTTTTCCCAGCAAACAGGTCTTTCCTCATTAGCAGAAAAATAGTTCTCTTACACAATGTATCCAGTCTCTAATTCAATAGAAAAATTCCTTTCTCTAGTACCCTTTCTCCATATTTATACTACAAGAAAATTGTTTGTATATAAATGATCATTTCGGTCCTCTTCCTTCTTTGGCTTACCCGGATTTCTTTTTTATATCAACCGTTTCCTCTGTGTGCGGTCTTTTAGCTTCCTTCGCATTGTGATTGATTACTCCGACTTCTTCTGTGTCCTTTGGACTACCAATCTCGTCTTTTATGCCTGTTGTTCCTTTTGCTCACCGCCTTTCAAATTCCATGCATCCTGAGGAAACCACAAAACCAACGTATAAGCAAAACTCATCATTAAGCAAAATCATAATGAACATAATACAAATTTCAGAAGCATGAGTGTCAATACTGTTTACAAATCATAGGATTGAAGCTTCCATGATCTTATTTTGGCTTGAAAATGATAATTTACACAGAGGCGGAAGGTCGTAAAGGAGCCGCGAAAAAGACCAAAATCAACCTTTTGCATTCCGTAATCCGCAATCTGCAATCTAGGCTTGCGGGAATGCGGAATTGCGGGAGGCAATTTCAACTGGTCAAAAATTCAATCTGCAATTCGCAATGCAGGATGTGGAGCTGGGGAATTGCAGAAGTGCGGGAACCAAATACCACCTTTCAAAAATGTCATCTGCAATCCACAATCCACACTGTGGAATGCAGAATGGCATGATTGCTGGAGTGCGGGAATGCAGGAGTGCAGAAGACAAATTCAAAAGTCCAAAAATGCAATCCACAATCAAAACTTAGGACATGCAGGATACAAAAAGGTGAGATGCAGGAATGTGGAAATGCGGATATGCCGAATGAAGAAAATGCAAAATGAAATTCCAAATTCGGAAATGAAGTCCACAATCTGCATTACACAAATCAGAAATATGGGAACGCCGAGGTGTGGGCTCGGAATGCGGAAATGCGGGAGACCATTCAACAAACCACAAAAAATCAATCTGCAATCCGCAATCCACAATTGGAACTTCCAGAAAGCGGGATTGCGGCATTGCAGAAACAAATTTAGCAAGTCGAAAATACAATCTGCAATCCGTAATCTGTAATGCAGGAATGTAGAAAGTCGGGATTGCGGAGTTACGAAAAAGGCATGATGCGGAACTTAAGAATGTAGAAGTGCGGAAATGGCTTTTCTTTCTCTAGTTTTTTTTTAAAAATCTAAGTTTCAGGGGTAAGATGAACAAGTCTAAGTAAGATCAAAGGAGGGGCCCTACAATTTTGCAAAATTTTGGGGATCAGGTTGCATCTGCAACAATTAGCGATTAGTTGGTGAACACATATCTCTGAACAAATCCAATTTAGGATCACAATTGCTTGTCTGTTATTAATTCTGATTGTAAAACTGTGCCCTTATCATTTTACCAGGATTTTAAAAGGCTAAATTTTTATGCAGGGAGAGGAGCTTTCTTGAATCATATTGGTCATTCATTTTGGGAAATAGGGCAACCTGGACCAAATTTCCTGACCACTCTCCTGAGGCCATAATATGGAGTTCATTATTAGTCCCATCTTTTGGTTACCTCTAAGTATGAATCCATAGGATCGTAACAAAACCAAACATATGTATTTGTTTGTTCTTCATTCCCATGCTATCAACATTTCTTTAAATGATTTCTTTTGTTGATTTTTATCGTCCGAGTCTTTCATCAATAACCTTCTTCAGTGTTCAAAATTTGATGCGGGTTCTTCCATCCATAATGTCTTTTTGTGTGAGTGATGATTCTTATTTTTTTGTCATACTCACATATGGAAAAGAAACCTTTTGGACTTATCATCTGGGCCATCTTCTTGATTGGTTGTATTTATTTTCAAAACCATTTCTTTGATGGAGATGAAACTTTTTCAGAAATTTTGACTCTTCATTATAAGCCTTTTGGCTGTAATTTTCGTAGCATGGGATCATTTTAATTGCCATCCATCCGCAAGACTTGCTTCCTTTCCATGGGTCAGTTATAGTAGGATGCCTGAGATGGTTATTTATGTGTAAGTGAGTGGAGCCTCAAGATAGTAATTTATAATTCATAGATCCTGATTATTTCACAGGGTTTAAATTGACACAACATAAAACACAAAGCAGGTTTCCCTTTTTTAAACAAAGCAGCAATTAAAATCACTAATGACACTATTTTCTACAAAAGGAATTCCTTTTGCTATAAGTCCAATTCTAGTCCTTTTGGTGATTATCATCGTTTCACATGAGATTGTCTAGATTTCTGCCTTTCTGCATGAGTCACTCTGAAAGCTGAGCTGAGGTTTATTAAATAAAAACAAACGAGTAAAGAAAAATCAAAACAATATGGGATAATGCTGAAGCTAACTGTCCTAAGATGAAAACAAATGAAATCAAACAGAAAGGCTAAAAATCAACCATTTATTTATCTACAATAGGTTTCCCTAAATCTAAGAAAAATAGTGTTTGAGAGCTAGGCCATTGACAGGGAGGTTTTCTTTCTCCCCTTGTAAATCTTGTAACTTATAAGTTGTTGGCCCAAACTTCTCCACAATCTAATAAGTACCAAGCCATAGTTGTTGAAATTTTGTATGTTTTCCTTTTTCTCCATGAGGATGATCCCATTTTAGAACTAGGTCTCCTATCTCAAAATTTTTCTTGCCAGATTTTTGCTTATCAAACCATTTTTTAACAATACCTTGGTGATGGTTGAACTTATCTTTGGCCTTTTGCCGTCCTTCCTCAAGTTTCAGCAAGTATTAATTCGTGACTGTAGGATTTTGTTGTTTGACCCTCGTGATGCCTGATCCAAATGTAGGGAAGGTATTAGTATGTTTGGGGGAAGAATATCCTCTTTCCCATAGACCAAAGTGTAAGGAGAAACCTTTAAAGAGTTTTTTGGAGTAACCCTATCTGTCCATAAAGCGTTGGGAAGGGCTATATGGCAATTTCTTTGGTTTTCAATTACATTTTTCTTTAATATTCGTACGAGATTCTTATTGGTGGATTCAACCAACCCATACCCTTGAGGATAATAGTTAGATGAATAATGCAATTTTATTCCCTTTTCAAAAGAAAAATAAGATGCATTATAAAAAACTAACGAAATTGGAACCCCAAACCTAGTTATGAAGTTTTCTTGTAAGAACTTGATGATCGCATCTTCATTCACTTTGCGTAAAGAGATGGATTCTGTCCATCTTGTCAAATAATTAGTGGCAGTGAGGATGTATCAGTGTTGCAGCGAAGAGTTGGGATTAATTTCCCCAATAATGTCTAAACCCCACTATTCGAATGGTTATGAAATGATGACTGGTTGAAACAGTTCTGCTAATTTGGGTAATCTACCAGCACTTTTTTGACATACATCACATCTCCTTGCATAAGAATGAGCATCTTTAAAAATAGTGGGTCAATAATATCCAACTCTTAATATTTTATGAGCAGTAGTGTCCCCAGAATAATGTCCCCCTGCAGGGACATCATGTAACTCCTTTACTACCTTCTCTACATCACTTTTTTCAAGGCATCTGAGAAATATTCCATCGTAATTATTTCTAAATAGTACTCCATTTATTATTTGGTATGATGCTGACTTCAATCGGAGTGCACTTCGTTGCTTCGAATTCCAATGTTTCGGCAAATATCCATTTTGAATAAAATGAATTAAGTTTATGTACCGAGACTATGGAGTGGTGAAAGTGGAACATACTTCAGTTAAATTGATTTCTGATTCATTTTTCGATCCATGATATTTATCAATTGGGTTTTCAGTAAACGATTTGCACAACCCTTGACCTTTGATGATATTAGTGGGTTTAAATTCTAGGTCATATTCTTGTAGTGCAGTCACCCAATTTCCTCGTCTTTCTCCCAAGTCCTTCTGTATAAATAAAGATTTGATACCTGGGTGAGGTATTATAACCTTTGTTCTATTTTTCAGAATGTAAGGTATGAACTGCTTCACAGCCTTGAATACTGCATATGCTTGTTTGTCCACGACTGGGTAATTCAATTCAACACCCTTTAATCTAGTGCTTATAAAATATATTGGGCATTCATCTCCTCGCTCTCCCTTCTGCATGAGCACTACTGCAAGAGAATGATCTGAAGCAAATGTGTATATAATAAAATATTTTTGAAAATATGGACTACTCAATGAAGGTGGATGAGAAATAGCATTTTTTATATCCTTGAATGTGTTTTTCTCAATATCAGTCCATTTGAACTGCACACTTTTCTTCACCTTCTACTGCAAAGGTTTTATAATTTGTGCAAAATATGGTACAAACCTTTGCACAAAGTTTATTGTTCCCATAAATGATTGCATAGTTTTCTTATTATGGGGCATGGGAATCTGGGTTATAACTTGAATTCTTTATGGGTCTATAGAGATTCCCTTTTTAGAGATGATGTGCCCTAACAATTTTCCTTCGAGAACAATAAAAATGCTTTTCTTGTGTTTCAAATATATACCCTTTTTCCTACAAAGTTCACAAGATTGTTTTATATGGAAAGCATGATCTTCTATTTTCTTAGAAAAAATATCACATCATCTAAATAAATAACAACACAGTGGTCAACCAAACCTCGGAATGCAATGTCCATGGCCTTTTGAAATGTGGCTACAACATTCATAAGGCCAAAAGACATTATTCTATACAGGAATTTTCCCCATTTTGTGCAAAAGGTAGTCTTGAGTCGATATTTCTCGGCCACTAATACTTGATTGTAACCTAAAAATCCATCCAATAGGGAGAACATCTCTAAGCCAGCTACCATTTGTAATATTTGTTCCATAGGTGGGACCAGATAGTTTTCTTTCTTTGATGCCCTTATTTAAATTGTGAAAATCAACACATAGTCTGATTTCTCCTGATTTCTTTCTTATAGGCACCAAATTCTCTACCCATTCAAAGTGTCTAACCTTGAAAATAATCTTAGCATCCAATAGCTTCTTTAATTCTTTCTGCATTAATGGTTCAAGTGTAGGATGCATCTTTCAAAGTTGCTGTTGAAATGGTTATGCTCCTTGTTTAATGGGTATCACATGTTGGATGATGTGTGTATCATAAGTCTTCAAATCTACATATGTCCATGCAAAAATGTCTTTGTACTATTGAAATAGTTTAATAAACTTGCATCTTTCTCGAGGTGAGCAACATTTTCCCAAATTAACATATTTAGGTTCCTTTTTCTATCCCTAAATTCACCAACTCATATTGCATCGAGGAGCTATTTGTCTTGAGGTTTGTAGGATTTTTGAACTTGTGATGTAAGTCAAATAATACTTCAATAGTTCGTACTCCTTTTGGAATAAAATTTCCTTTGTTGGCATCCTTATTCTGCAATTCTAATTGGTGCTCGTCTTCTTCAATAATGGAGTCTTTAAATGAATCTTCATTTGTCAAAAAACAGATAATCTGCTCATCATCATCGAACACTCTCAGATTTGTAATGTTGTCAGGTACAGATGGCCTGAAAGCAATTCAAAAGAACATTGGTTATTAGTTGGCACTAACCGTTAATCATAAGTGGTTATTAAATTAGCATCAACATTATGTAATCTAGGAATAACATTTATGTTAAAAGCATTAAACTTGGATATTAAATTCTATACTTCAAACTGATACCCTTTCAAGTGTGGAGATACAAAATGAATGGTGTTTATTTGTCATGTACCCTCCCATCACTCCAGTGCAAAGGAGGTAACATGACCAAACATATGGGCTTATTGGCAATCTCAGCCCTATACATTACTAAGAAATTCATGGATAAATAAAAACTTATGTGTGCAAGTTCATACTCCATATAAACATAGTGGAATTAAATCATATTTGCACACACACAATTATAATGCATCAACATATCTATCACAAATGGATGATGATTCAATATGTAGAGAATCAATCCCCCCTCATGCTATGCACAGACTTCATATTAATTCCATTAACATGAATAATTATCATTCAGAATTAACACATTGCAAAGCACAAAATGCATAGAATTTAAACACAGAGAACACTTATCTTTGAGATGAAGTTGTCCAAACAATTGGATATGTGAGAGTAACGTTCCACCCAACCATAGATCTCTGTCCAGCCTATATCCTTTCATCTAAGAGATCACCCTCGAGCTGAGTTGTGTATCCACTAAGGAGGAACTAGATGGGTTCACTCATAGCCATGGTTTTGCTCAATAGCTATGCTAAGCCAACACACAGTTGGGTTTATCAAGCATACAAAAGACAAAGGAGGGCAATGCTAAGAAACTTAGCTCAACCACAGAGCTACATGCATCTCAAGATAACTCAAACAGTCAAAGCACCCACAGTACCTACTACACCCAACACAAGGAAGGTTCCCTTCTCTGTTGCACAATCCCTCAGGCATCCCTTCCATCCAGTGCTCTTTAGGATGGGCATAGAAAGGTCCAAGTTGCTAAATCCTTGAGATTCCAGCCTTCACTGGGTTTATCAAGCATTCCCAACCTCTGTTCTAGAATTCACACTTAGAATTTCTTAATTCGGTGATCAAATAACTCAATCCCGTCACTAGACTTCTGGGCTATAAAAACTGGGTTTTTCTATGGATTTCGGGGTATCTAATACTCTCAATTTTTTCCCAAGGTTCATATCTATGGATCCCCCATTGGATTTTACTATCAATACCAAATTCTGGGCGTTTATGGCTCTTTAAAATGTGGGTTCTTGCAAGGTTGCGATTTCTGGTTTTTCTCACTGCAGGTAATTCGTAATGGATGAAAACTGATGCTAGAATGTTCATCAATGGAATTAGAATGAGAAAGAACCCATTCCCATGAGGTAGAGTGACTTGTGGTACAAGAAAAATAGAGCCCATACATGCCATATGAATTTTTGGGCTTCCCATGCTCCATTGAAGCCATGGACTTAATTCTTCAACAACTTCCTTACAACAGAATTAAATGTCAGCAAGGAAAGTCAAATGGGTTCTCACAATGACATTTTGCAGCATATGGTTCATTCCCACAACCCCCTCACCACTCCCTAATTGAATACACATGTCCCATTTTCATTCATTACTTCCATAGCCAGCTTTGGCATTTTATTGCAATATCAAATATTTACATCATTTATAATATTCCATGGCTTAGTAGCAGATGGGTAACAAAATATCAAATGCTTGTCCATTCTAAATAAAATCTGAACATACGCCAGCGAGGCCTTGGCCTTGAGCTCCATGCTAGGGAAACATACATCGCATGTATACAATATTTACATTAAAAACCAATATTTCATAAGGGTCAAAATTGGGGTATTACATTCCCCTCCCCCTTAGAACAACATCGTTCTCGGTGTTCTCAAAACTGAACAAAAATGGGAATGCCTCTCTCATGGCATCCTCCATCTCCCATGTAGCCTCATCGAGACTAAGGTGCTCCCATTGGACCTTTACCTTCCTAATGGCTCTGTTCTGGAACAAAGTGACCTTCTTGTCGAGGATGCGCATAGGCTCTACTTGGAACTCTCCCTTGGGTTCCACCTGTATCACATTCAGATCAATCATATGATTAGGATCATGTACATACTTTTTAAGCAAAGATTCATGGAAAACATTATGAGCTCTTATGTTAGCAAGCAATGCAATTCTATATGAAACTGGACCTATCCTATATAGGACTTCAAATGGCCCACAATATCTTGGTGACAACTTGGCACAACTCCCCAACTTGAGAGAAATTTTTCTTTGTTTTACTCTCAAATAAACATGATCCCCAATATGAAATTCCTTATGCACTCTTTTCAAATCTGCATAACTCTTTTGCCTGTCCTGAGCTACCTTTAAATTCTTCCTGATCTTAACAACTTCCTGTTCCATTTCCTTGATCATCTCTAGTCCAAGTACTACCCTGTTCACCAGGCTGTCCCATTTCACTGGTGTCCTGCATCCCTTGCCATACAATGCCTCAAATGGACTCATCCACAATGATGTATGATGTCCATTATTGTATGCAAATTCTACGAAGTATAGGTAATCTTTCCACTTGGATGGTTTATCCATCACATACATTCTCAGCATGTCTTTAAGAACTTGATTCACCCTCTCAGTTTGGCCATCTGTTTGAGGATGATATGTTGTACTGAAATTCAATCTAGTTCTCAATTCCTGAAATAATCCCTTCCAGAAATTGGAAGTGAACTAAGTATTACGATCAGAAATTATTGCCTTGGGAAATCCATGCAATCTAAATATCTCTCTCATGAAGATATTTGCAATGTCATTAGCTTTGTGAGTGGACTTGACTGGAATAAAATGAGCTACCTTTGATAGCCTGTACACCACAACCATGATTGAATCATGTTTCTTCACTATCATAGGAAGACCTATTATAAAATCCATAGAGATCACTTCCCGCTTCCATCCGGAATGGGTAAGGGCTGCAACAATCCTGCTGGATGTTGGTGCTCTGCCTTAACTTGTTGGCACTTCTGACACCTAGCAATATACTCAGCTATGTCCTTCATACCATGCCAAAAGTATTTCTTTCTTGCTACTGTTATAGTCTTTTGATATTCTGTATGTTCAGAGTATGGCATTTGATGTATCTCATCCATTACAAGCTTCTTCAAATCTGCACTATTTGGAATGTACAGTCTATCTTTGTAGATGAGGATATCGTCTTCACCAACTTTTCATCTACATTTTTTTGCTGCAACTTTTCTTTAATTTGAATGCAAGTTTCATCACCATTTTGGGCTTCAAGAACTCTTGTCTTCAAATCTAATTTACACACACTTAATGCTGCAACATGAAATTTTTTGCTAAGAGCATTTGCAACCTTATTCTCTTTCGATTTTACATGCTTAATTTCAAAATCAAATTCACAAAGAAACTCCATCCATCTAGCTTTCCCAGAATTCAAGTTTGGCTGATCAAATAAATACTTCAAGCTCATGTGGTCTGTTCTAACCTCAAATCTCCTTCCTATCAAATAATGTCTCTACATCTTGAGAGCATGTACTATGGCTGCTAATTCTAAATCATGTGTGGCATAATTCTTTTCATGGTCTTTTAATTTCCTTGACTCATAGCAAATCGCAACTCCTTCTTGCATGAGCACTCCACCTAGCCCTTCAATGCAATCATTTGTGCACACTACAAAATCCTTCTTTGGAACTACTATCTTCAAAATAGGAGCACTGGTAAGTAACTCATTTAACTGCTGAAAAATTTTCTCACATTTTTCAGACCATACAAACTTGATATTCTTCCTTTGCATTGAAGTGATTGGATGAACTATCTTGGAGAAGCCTTCAATAAACCTTTTGTAGTAACCAGCAAGACCCATGAAAGAACTCACATCTGAAACGTTCTTTGGAGTAGACCAATCCATAATGGTATTAATCTTCTCTGGATCAACTGCAATTCCTTCTTCATAAATGATATGACCCAAATATTGCACCTTCTTTTGGTAAAATTCACACTTGCTTAACTTGGCATACAACTGATGTTCTCTAAGGACTTGCAACACCATCCTTAGATGCTCCTCATGTTCTTCTTCATTCCTTGAATATACAAGAATGTCATCCAAGAACACAATCACAAACTTATCCAAATATTTGCTGAAGACACTATTCATGAGACACATGAATGTAGCAAGTGCATTAATAAGACCAAATGGCACTATAGTGAACTCATAATGACCATATCTAGCTTTGAAAGTTGTCTTGTGAATGTCTTCTTCTTTAATCCTCACTTGATGGTACCCAGACCTCAAGTCAATCTTCGAAAACACCTTACCTTCCTTCATTTGATCAAATAAGTCATCATTCCTTGGCAATGGATACTTGTTCTTAACTGTCACTTTATTTAGTTGCATGTAATCAATACAGAGCCTTAAATCCCATCCTTCTTCTTGACAAGTGACACCGGTGCTCCCCAAGGAGACACACTAGGCCCGATATACCTTTTGTCCATTAACTCTTGTAGCTGCATCTTCAACTCTACCAATTCCGGTGTGTTCATTCTATAAGGAGCTTTGGAATTTGGTGTTGCCCCTGGGACAAGATCGACGGTAAAATCAATATCTCTCTTTGGTGGTAGTCCCGACATTTCATCCGGAAACACATCTTGGAAGTCTTGCAACAATGGGAAGTCTTCTATCATTGGACCTTTGTCCTCTGACGAATCTGATATATGGGCTGCATATAATTGATAACCTTTCCTATAAAAACTTTTCAACTGTGAGGCTGAAATTTGTCTTAATGAAACTTGCTTGGGAATTCCTCTTACCAAGCTTGTTCTTCCCTCTTCATCAATTCATTCAAGTGCTTTCTCATAATAGTCCAACTTGGCTCTATGATTTTCCAACCAATCCATGCCAATTAGTGCATCATAAGATCCTAATGGTAAGACATTTAAATCTGCATGTGTGTGGAGTTCATTCAATTCTATGGGGCACTCCACCACTACTTCACTAACTTTTCTCTTGGTCCTTGTGTGTAACATCCCGGAAAAATCACAAAAATTTAAAATTTTTCTACGTGACATTTATTGCTTATTTAATGTATGCAGAAATTGAACAATGCATAAACGTTTAGCTTGTTGTACTAAATGCCAAGCTGGTTTATAATAAAAGAAATTGCGACTAAAAGATTTCAGATTATGTCTTGATGTTATTCCTATTCAGCTGTACTGTTGCAAACTTCTATTGTTGTTTTTTATGAAAGATGAATTAACTGTTTTGACTAATGTGCTTTTGTTGATTGATGAAGGGTCCTACGGATGCCCTGAGACTTACTTAGCATTCGTGCTAAAGCATGTGATTTCATACTTGTGACAGTTTACAGGTAAGAGTTTAAAGTTGCGACAAGTATTCAAACAATTTTTCAATAATCTCCTTAGTGAACATTTGAAGTGAAAACACTTTGGCAATCCACCGGTGAGAATCTTGGTTCGAGACTAAAATCTTTAAAGATAAAGACATCTGAAATTGACTGCTGATCCGTACAGGGCATCTTAATCCTTGTAAATTATAAGCTTGTATTTGTTTTCAAGAGAAGGTCTGTAAAGATCATGTCTCAGTTTTGTTCTCAGAATTATATATAGTTTTCATTAAAGTTTCATGTCGAACTGTATGTAACTGTCTATCCTCTTCCTCCATAGCAATGTGTAGAGATTCTATGTAAAAATGATTTATTAAAATTCCTAGGGTCTATACCCTACGATGATGGTGATAATTTTTTCGATTTATCGACATTTTCTTTTATTTCACTATCCTTAGAATGTATGAAATTTTCTTAGATTATTGCTATAATCTATTTGCAATATAAATGACCCATTAATCAACTATAACTCTATGCTATATGTAATGTATGCTTTTCCTTGGATCATTTCTATAGTTTATTTGCAATGTGTTGAAATAATAACCAACTATTATATAAATGAACTTTATATAATATTTGTGTGTGTTCTCCGTCGTGACTCTATTGATACTATATAAACCTTGGTGAAAATCTATTGTGGGTTGTGTGCACTTTACGTGACCCTATGTGACACTTATGCAACCTTGGTGAAATTCTATCCAACCCTTAACTTAATGTTACAGGGTGGTACATCACGACCTTACTATAACCATATTCACGTTGTATGATATGAATGTTAAAATGCATTACAGGTTGGCGGATGTAAGTGTATCCTATGCATTGAATGCATACAACTAACAAGAATAGTGGAGTTCCATCGTGGATGGCACAATAAGCTTGGATCACATGATAGCATCGTGGTGTAACAACTGAGTGATGAGTTGTAAATTGACAAAGGTTTATGTGTTGCCGAGCTGGTTTTTTTGTGGCTATGGCAATAATGGCTCATTTAATGTGGTAGATGGTTTTTGATTTCGTAAATCCCACCCGGTGAATCTCCACCGTTGATCTGGAAGGGTTTCGATGAGTGTGGGTTAAACCCTACCTTTGTTTCGATCGTAGTGTTTAATGTGAACTTAGCATTCGGTGGTTGTGGCTCTGCAACTGGCCGACAGGCTGAGGGTTTGTAGGGTTGTTGTGTTGCCTATAGAGGTGTATCTCCTGCGTTTTTAACTCATGACTTGTGTAACTTATGAGTCAAACTCCCCAGTTCTCTGTACAGTGGATATTTGTTAAGGTTGGAAGCTTGGGTTTGTTTTCTTGATGTGGTTCGATACCCATACCAGTTGAGGTTTCGTTCTTTTTAAAACTAGGTTTGAGATGAATGGCCAGGGCCTCACCAGGGTTGATACATTTCTCGGCACTGTTTCACTATTTTAAAGCTGATAGTTCTGTGTGGGGTTTCCTTCTGCCTCGGCATTTGACAGTGTGAGTTTCAGTTATAGTTTGCAGATGCTGCTGTTTGGCGTTCTTCTTCTACAGTCCATCATTTAAAGGGTAATGTACTTCAAAGGTTTCACTATACTTTCCATTTCTAAGTGTTAACACAATTCTGGTTGTTCGAAATGATAATGAATTCATTCTTTAAAGAAATATCATTTTTTAACCACGTCTATAATGCATTTGTAGGTGTATGATTCGGTAACTCCTCTAGTCTGGGCATTGAGAGTGGGCTACGGCTACACCAACCGATAAGCCTTGGAGGTGCCTTGTAACTCTAGTTATGTGGGAAGTGTTGGACGACATGTGTTTGTTCTATGCCTTTGTTTTAATCTTGGAAATTTTTGTAATTCGTCAACCTTAGGGTTTGTAAAAGATTGGGGAGGATAGTTCCTCCACCAAAAGGCATGAGCCTGTTTTGATGATAACGGTTGTAAGAAGTTGTTCTTCCTCACAAGCTTGGAATAAAGTAATAAGTTATGTGTTTAAATAACAATGGTAAATGTTTGATGTATATGGAGGTTTTCGACCAGTGTGTAGATCGTCTATGTTGTAAACAATGTTGCTGCATTCTACTCTTATGAATTTTACCAGGGTTAGGGTTTCGTCTTCGTTTGGAAATGTATATTTTTTATGTTTTCCTTTGATAGGGTCACAGCTTCAAACTGGTGTTTTGCTAAATGGTTTAGAAATATCCTACAGATGTTGTAATGACTAAATCCTGAAGATGATACTGTAATTTAACTATTCGACCTACTGGGCGATTTTGGTATAAAATGTTTGGTTTTTTACTCTGTTCTTTGATGTGATAACGACATCCAACTTGCCCTTCTTATTGCTACCGTTTTCTTATGGACTGTGAACTTATGAAATGTTTAAACATTGGAAAAGGAAATCATGTGTTATGTATGAATAATGAAAATACTGCTATTGTCTTTTAAACAATGGTTATGTGTTTTAAATACATGATAGGCTTCGGCCTATATGCAGCTTCGTCGATTTGTAAGAAATGTTTGTGTTTTCGGTCTATAAGCCTTGTCATGGATTAGGGTTTGGCTCTATTTAAAATGTATGGATATTAGTTGACTCGTCAATAAGCCCTCGGCAATTCACACTTGTTTTTACTTTTGCTAATTAGAGGAATTCTATTGTTAATAAAATAATAAATGGAAACATGGAAAATTCTCTGCTATCGTTTTGTAGAAATAGATAAATAAATAAAATCTAAAAACTTTAAAGGAATTATAGTGAAATAAATGCATTGTGATGTGTGTGGAAAAGGATAAAGATGAAATTTGTTCACCATCTTGAATCGTTAGAGTTTAGGGTTTTGTACAGTAAAATATAACATTTGCAGAATTAAACATTGACCTTGATTGGAAACTGTTTGATATGTTTAGTATACATTTATGAGTTGGATAAATAAAACAAATAGTATTCTTTGATAAGAATTATTTGGAAATCATACCATATAAGGCAGAAATGATTCCTTTATTTAGTTTATACACTTCTATTTTTGTAATATCCCTCTTTTATCCCCATCAGATTATAATTATATATTGTAAACTATATATGAGACCCTTGTGAGGAGCTCAAGGCCAAGGCCCCACCAACGTACCTTGAAAGTATCGTTATTTATTTTCCTAAATTGTAAGTTGAAACTAAAAATGAAGGGAAATTAAATCTTCTAAGGGAGAGGAAATGGATAGCTAGACCATGAATGGATGACAAATTGTCATCTTAGTACCCCGGCACTGCATGAAGTTTAAGCTAAAGTTGTCCTCTCGATAACCTAAAGTCACAGGAGGATATACTGATATTAGTCTTAAACTAATATGATAACCATAATAAGTGGTAGGGGATATTGAAGACCCTCCCTAAGAAAAACCTAAGATGAAACTTACGGCTATGAAATAAGTTGGAGAAAGGGGGGAGAAGTTATTATGTTTTCTCCATCTAATATCTCTCTAGCTAATATTGCTCGAGCAAATATTTGATATACTATTGTATTACTACTTCATATTAGGTGGAAGTATATAACCTATCATAAAGTGAATAGGTTATTAAGAGAATACAAAAAGAGGAAAAAGTAAGACATATATGACAAAATACTCACCTAACAATATTAACATACCTTTGTATACTATTACAAGGGGAAACATATTGCAAGGTTCACGTTAGATTATGGTTGGATACCATTAAAAAGGGGAATATATGGAAAAATCCATATAAAACGGGTTATGTAACTACCTACCTAAAGATTTGGGTCATTATAAATAATTGATTGACGTCAAAACTTGTATTTGACATACTATCAACAAATCGCACTCCCTAATGACAAGCGTAGTGGGTTTAAATTAAAGAGTGGGTAGTTGAGGGTTTTATCGGGAGGATGTCTCCCTGGCATTTCAAAATTTCCACTTGTCGCCACACCATCTTCAAAGGATACCACTTGTCGCCACACCATCTTCGAAGGATACCACTTGGCAAGTTATTAGAGTGAAATTCCTCTTTCTTAAGGAGGAGCGAAAATCAAGTGGGGGAGGGGCGACGGAGATCTAGTTCGGCGCTTCCTGAGTGTTTTCGGTCTCTGCGGGGAAGTAGTTTTGGCTGATCTGCAACTAAGATCTAGCTCGGCATTTTCTCATGGGGGGAAATCTATCTCTGCGATAGCAGTGCAAAAGGGAAAAAGGGCTCGCCGGGAAGGGAAGTATTCTAGTTTGGTTTAATACCCTAGTGTTGATTTTATGTTGAGTTACATTCGTAGTTCTTTTTATAATTGTGTAACTACATGGAATCATGACCTGCACACCTAGCTGCGAGAGTAATCTAAGACGTTAGCCCTGTTTTTCTAAGTCGTAGATTTAGGGAAAATGTTAGTTTGTGTTTTTGAATCGTAGATCTATGGGAAAACTATAACTCTGCCTATTGATCTATGGATATATATATATATATATCGTGATGCAGTCGTGGATCTCTACTTTGAATGAAAATGTTTAAAACTCGTTGTAAGTTTGAGGTATGCCCTTTAAAATCATAATCTTTGTTTATTGCAGTATGTTGGTCAAAAGCGTCTAAACTCTCGGTATTGTGATTATGCCGACTGAGATTTGAAAGCTCTACTTGTTTAGTGTGTGAAAATGTTAAAAATAATCTCTGCATTACGGATATGCTGTGTTAGTTGTGGTTAGCATGGACACCACGTTTATCTCAAATTTTTCTGTCGTGTTGTAGAAATAGTTGGACGATTTCTGATCTGTGGGAATGCGTGAGCATTCTGGATCTTTGAGATCCCTTCTCCTTCTTAACAGCGATGTAGCACCTCTGCGTGGGTCTGCCAGATTGTAGATTTCCTATGAGTCAAGAGCCATCTTCTTGGGTTATTCTTGCTTTTCCGTTGTTTAGCTGACCTTTAATTTCATAGTTTTGTTATATATGCAAATCGGTTGTCTCGTGTGAGCAGGAGCCTCGCTTGTTCCTTACTACTGATATGCATTTCCCAGATCGCTATGATATATGTAGAAAAGGGTTAAGTTCCGAGCTGGATCTCTGGATCCACGGCTCTGTATTATATTTTAATTGTTGATCAACATGTAGCTGTATTCGTAAAGATATAGAGATGCTAGACCACAGTTTCTCTATTGAAAAATCGTATTACTTTCCTTTGCTCATGTCTGCAAGAAAACGATAGTCTCCCTTCCTGAGATCGTATTTCTTTGTGTAGCCATTGGAAAGGAATTCAAAAGCTCTCTGTGGATTGGCATATGGGAATGTGTTACCTTTCTTGCCTCCCTGTATGAAAACGAATACCCCCCTGTTTTCTAAATTGGTTTTTGAAGTCTAGGAAAAGGAGAGGACGGCCTTGGGTGCCCGATCCCCGTGAATGTTTTACTGTATGCTGAATGGTATTTTGTCTGGTTAAATTTATGATTATATACTAAGCATTTGTAGATCTAGATTGCTAGGGAAAACGCACAGGCCTCTAGAATAGAGATCTTATTTCTCTATACTGAAAATATTATTTCTGTTCTATTTTAGTTCTGCATGCTGGAACTAAACCATGGATCTATATCCTTGGGGTTTTGCTAGATAAAGAGCTACCCTATGATCTCTATTTGTTTATTTTAACACTTATGGATGCCATCATCGAACGCCCTACTTTTGTTCCAATCTATATTTTGTTGGATTTACCATTTAGAGTAAAAAATCCACCATCTGCTGGGTATTTGATTATTTATGAGTTTTGGTGATGCCTGTTTTCTATCGCCCTTTCAAATTAAATGATGATATCCCTTATGAACTCTCTTCTGCATCTTCTTGATTATGTCATGGTAATTACGTTTAGCTGCAATCTTCATTCTTGAAGTCGATGGTTCCATTATGATGCTTCTATCATCCTCTACCACCAGTTTCTTCTCGACCTGTCCACTCGTGGCATTTTGAGATGAATACATTTTGTCCTTTTGAAGCCTTGATCTCTGCGATTACCACAAATCGGTTCTAGCGAACCTGATCTCTTCCTTCATGGTTTTATTCTGCACTTCTGACGTTATATAAATCGCAATAGCCTCTGATAAGAGATGCGATCTCAACATTTTTCTTAGACCGTTCCCCAAATCAATAAGCCAACTCTGTTTATTATTTGTACACTGGAATTTTATTTACATTGCTAATATATCCAACTGCCCGCAATTTGGCGTAACTGTGTTGACCATCAGTTGATATAGATGTGACCTATGTCATTGGTTGCTAATATGTCCATCTGTCAACATTGGGCAATGATCTCCATCGTATTGATGCTAGCATCGTTCGTTATAGTTTTAATTTTTGTGATGTCTTATTATACTGACAAGTTATATACTTGCGTTTGATGTAAGTTTGACATATGTCGCTAGTATGCTCTATTTTTATATTTTTGTGCTAATAAGTGCACATGCCAGCGATTGATACAGAGTTGATCACATGCCAGCGATTGATACAGAGTTGATCTCTGTCGAAATTGTGTTAACCAATACCCATGCCACCGATTGAGTACTTTTGATTTTATCATCATATGGAAGTATGTAATTATGTTACATATCGGCAGTACAAAGAGTAACGCTCAATTTGTGGTAAACGTCGATAGGGTCATGAATCATTTATATACTGAAAGGCTCGGCTATGTTTATAAAATGTTGGAAGTTGAAGAACGCAACAATTGGTTGCAGATGTAAAACCCTTCTTCTTGTTGAATAATAAAAGAAATGACCTTCCTTTGTGGACGTAGCCCAATAGGGGTGAACCACCTGAAATTGTTTTCTGTTTATGTGTATGTGTGTTATTGTGGTTGATATGTATTTGTTATGAGAATTCCTTGATGTCATGAGATTAAATGTATGGTTGAAGGGAGACCCAAGGAGCTGCAAATGGTAATACTTAATAACATAGTCAAATTGACTTTTATAAGAATGTCAAGTGTATGTACAACGATTAATTACATGTTGTCTTTTTCTTATAATGTTTTATTGTGAAGATCTTTAAGGGAAGAATTTTTTTATTTTTCACCAAAATACTAACTAGCAAAGCTTGGACATGTTACAATTTTAATGGAGTAGATTTACTATTTTGATGAAATAAAATCTATACTGTAATGAAAGCAGATATAGGAAAATTTTAGAATATACTAACTCATATTAACTACTAACAGTAAGAAATTTTAAAGGGATTAAACAGAGATATTCTTTTCATCAGTCTTGGCAATTTGCCTATCATATCATTCTCTATTTAAATTATCTTTGTACTAGAGTACGATGTTGTTCCTTTTTGCATGGGGAAAATGCAGAGACTATTTTATTCAATCAGTTCGATTTTATACAGAATTATTAAATTATTCAGGAACTGAAATAAATTTATAAAGTAAATAGTAAAAGCTAATAGACCACAGAACTTTAAAATCAAAATAGATAAGACAATGGAACCTGTAAATGACGATAGGGCCGAAAAACACCCAAGGAGGCCTATTCCTCCCAACCTATTCCAGAAGAAGCAGCTCAACTACTGGCTTCTTGTAAACCCCTGAGCTTGATTACTGATCCAATAAGTGGGTGGAATCTGTGTAGAAGCAAGACACTCAAAAATTCCTTCTCCACTTAGCATCAACCTCTTGAAATAACATGCCTTCTCCACTCGGTATCAACCTGCTAAAATCAATAAGAGTTTGGCAGACTCACAACATGATCAACAACATAGCATATCCCCTCATGAAATCTCTTGGGTGCAAACACAGAAAAACCCCAAGGTAAATTTTGTCGTCAAGAAAAGTGATAAACCTTAGTTCATAATTTGATGGCTATTATTAGACTGCCTAGGTCTTTAGTGGTCAGTTTGGAATAAATGAGCCTCAAGCTCCAGTCCCATCTTTCAGGGCACTATGACCACATTTCAAGAGAGTTGTCCCATACCAATAGCTAGTTAGTTGCATCATGATGCTGCCACTTGTCCATTGCCTTCTACCCCAGATTTCATTCCACCTAGTGGATTAGTAACCACTCTTTCAACAATCCTCTTAGGTGTTTCTCTCCTATTTTATTTATTTAATAATAATATATTGTACAAATTACAGTCATCCTTGGACACCTGTCCAACATACAACTTTACAATAAAAGTTATAATAATGTTTGCTAACATAAAATGTTTTTCAGCAAAAAAGGTATGTTACAAAGACCTCCACTTAAGCTTAACATTGTCCTCGATGTTGCTTATTCATCATCAAGTTCCTCATGGAACAGAACTGGATATGCTGCATGCATATTACTTTCTAGTTCCCAAGTAGCTTCATAAGGGCTAAGGTGTTTCCATTGCACCTTTACCTACCCTATGGTGCGATTCCGAAGCATAATTTTCCTCCAGTCAAGAATACAGTCCGATTCCACCTGAAAATCTCCTTCGGATTCCACCTATATGTCATTCCAACTCAACACATGAGTAGCATCGTGCACATACTTCTTTAAAACAGAAATGTGAAAAACATTGTGGATTTTTAAATTATATGGCAATGCCAATTGATATGCAACAACTCCAATCCTTGATAGGATTTCGAATGGTCCACAATACCTTGGTACTAATTTAGCACAACTCCCAAGTTTCAAAGAACTTTTCTTGTGCTTTACCTTTATAAAAACATGGTCTCCTACCTGAAATTCTCTTTCAGTGCATTTCAAATTAGCATAGCTTTTCTGCCGATCTTGGGCAACCTTTAAGTTACCTTGAACCTATTTCACGGTTAGCTCCATTTCTTTCAATAAATCTGGTCCTAACATCAATCTGTCTACAGGATTGTCCCAAGAAATTGGAGTACAACATTTTCTTCCATACAAAAACTCAAATGGACATAACTTAGCAGATACTTGATAATTATTATTGTAGGCAAATTCTGCTAAGTGTAAGAAATCTTCCCACTTAGATGGCTCATCTTTTACATACAATCTTAACATGTTTTCTAAAATCTGATTTACCCTCTCTGTTTGACCATCAGTTTGTGGGTGGAAAGAAGTGCTGAAATTTAATTTAGTATTTAATGATTTAAATAGTGTTGTCCAAAAATTACTGGTGAACTTAGAGTCCAGGTCTGAAATAATTACCTTTGGAATTCCGTGCAAGCGAAAAATTTGCTTCATGAAAATATCTGCAATGTTAGAAACCTTGAAAGTAGTTTTAATAAAAATAAAATGAGCAGCTTTACTAAGTTTATCAACAACAACCATGATTGAGTCATTCTGCTTCTGATTTTTAGGCAAACCTGTAATAAAGTCAATGCTTATAATTTCTCATTTCCATTTTGGAATTGGTAAGGGTTGCAATAGCCCAGCTGGATGTTGATGTTCAACTTTAGTAGTTTGACATTCAAAGCATCTAGTTATATATTCATCAACTTCACTCTTCATGTTGGGCCAAAAATACTCCTTTCTTAACATAGTTATCATTTTTTGATAACCAGGATGCCCTGAATAAGGACTCTTATGAACTTTATCCAAAATCAACAACTTAACCTTCAAAAAATTAGGTACATAAATTCTGTTTTTATATATTAAGAAGCCTTTTCCATTAATACTATAATCTGTTATAACATTTTTAGATGAATTTTCAGCCACTTTAACGTGTAATTTTTGGTAATTTTCGTCTTGTTTAATTCCTTCTTTGATCTGATTTTCCAGATCAGTTTTAAAAGTACTGATTGCTGCCACAAAACTCAGTCTAGCATTTCTGCTTAATGCATCTGCAACCTTATTCTTCTTTCCATTAATGTGATCAATCTCAAAATCGTACTCGCTAAGGAAAGCTAACCACCTAGCTCGCCTTGCATTAAGATTTGTTTGATCCAGTAAATACTTTAAGCCCTTATTATCAGTCATTAAAATGAATTTTCTTCCGATCAAGTGATGGCGCCACATTTTTAAAGCATGTATCGCGGCTACCAACTCAAGATCATAAGTAGCATAATTCTTTTCATGTATTTTTAACTTTCTTGACTCAAAAGCAATTGCATGACCTTCCTGACTTAAGACCCCTCCAAGTCCATCATTGCATGCATCTGTGCATATGACGAAATCCTTATTAGGATCTGCAATTTTTAAGATGGGTGCAGTAGTTAATAACTCTTTTAACTTATTAAAGCTTTCTTGACACTTTTGATCCCATATGAATTTCTTCTCTTTCTTCTACAAAGAAGTGATGGGGTTAGCAATTCTAGAGAACCCTTCAATAAACTTTCTATAATAACCCGTTATTCCCATGAATGACTGTACATCAGTTACATCTTTTGGGACATGCCATTCATTAATTGCTTTTATTTTATTAGGATCAACAGAAATGCCATCTTTAGAAATTATATGACCCAAATACTGAATTTTATCTTTATAGAAATCACACTTACTGAACTTAGCGTAAAGCTGATGTTCTCTAAGTACTTGTAAAATGATTTTTAAATGTTCATCACGCTCTTCGTTAGTTTTTGAGTAAATCAGAATATCATCAATGAATACCACTACGAACCTATCCAAATATTTATGCAGAACGTTGTTCATTAAACACATGAACACTGTCGGTGCATTGGTTAGCCCAAAGGCATAACTACGAACTCGTAGTGCCCATAACGCGTCCTGAATGTAGTTTTGAATAGGTCCTCATCTTTTATCCGGACTTGATGATAACCTGACCTTAGATCAATTTTAGTGAATATCTCTGCTCCGTGTACTTGATCAAATAGATCATCTATGCGGGGTAAGGGATATCGGTTCTTAATTGTCATTTTATTAAGCTGACGGTAATCAATGCGCAAACGCATGGTACCGTCCTTCTTTTTAACAAATATTACTGGTGCTCCCCAAGGAGACACACTGGGCCTTATGTAGTTTTTATCTATTAATTCTTTTAGTTGGGATTTTAACTCATTTAACTCCATAATATTCATCCTATTGGGGGCCTTCAAGTTTTGTACCCCACCGAGTACTAACTCAATGGTGAAATCAAGTTCTCTTTTCGGAGGTAATCCTGGAATTTCTTCCGGGAATACATTAGCAAAGTCCCTAAGGATGGGAATATCCTCTAGCTTTAATTTTTCTTCTTTAGATGTGCACTCGTCATTAATAACATTAACAACAAACATTTTACAGCCTTTTCTGGCAACTCTCTTTACTTGTCGAGCAGAAATCTCCCTTACTGAAATCTTTCTATGAATTCCTTTTACTATTTCTGAATTACCTTCATTATTTACACATGTAAAAGATTTATCATAACAATTCAGTAAAACTCTATGCTGTTCAAGCCAGTCCATACCAATCAACAAATCATATGACCCTAAGGGTAAAACATTCAGATTAATTTGCATTTTCAGCTGACTTAAAAATACTTCACAATTCTTGACATAATCTGTAACCTTTCTTTTAGTTCCTGTTGCAAGCTGAACTAACAATGCATTATCAAATTTCTCTGTTTTTAGATTGCAATGGTTTACTAAAGTAGGTGAAATATAACTCAGATTTGCACCTACATCTATTAGAATAGAAATAGATTCGTTTTGTATCATACCTTCAATTTCGACCATGGATGTTTGATGGTCCGCTTGACGATTCTCCAGCGCTGCATTTTATCCTGGGCATTTCTCTTGCGATGTCTCCAACTGTAGGTTCTGCTTGCATAGTATGAATATTGTTGGCTGTCCTCTTGTTGCGTGGGCAATCTACTCTCTTATGTGGTCCACCACATTCATAGCACAGTATGGGTCCTTTCTGCTTAGCATACCTGTTGTTATTGATATTATTGCTATGATTATTATTATTAGGTACATTTCTTGCAGCAGTAGAGTTTTGAGATGCATTATTTCGGTAATTATTAAGAAAATTTCTGTTATTAAAATTTTTCTTAAAACCTCTAGCATTATGATTAAAATTCTTCTTTTTATAGTTATATTGATTAGTCTTACTGTTCTTCCAGCCAGTTGTTCCTTATCTTTTTTTGTTTTGGTCAAAACAAAAAATTTGCCTTCTTCATGGCCTCTTCCAAAGTGGAAGGATTATCATACTCAATACGATCTTTTATATTAAAAGGTAAACAACTAAGAAACCTTTGTACTTTAGGCTTTTCCTCAACCATGTAGGGTATGTACCTCAACAAGCTAAGGAACTTGCTGCACAATTCTTTCATGTTCGCTGTACCCAACTTTAAATCGTAAAACTCCTTTGACTTATCTTCAAAGTATTGTTCTGACAAAAACTTCTTTTTAAACAAACTTTTAAACATAGTCCAAGTTACTTCTTTTTCTTTTATACTCTTGATCATTTCAAGATCCTGCCACCATATATCTTCCTTCCCGGTCAGATTGTAAATAGCCATCTTGGCTTTTAGTTGAGAAGAGTAGTCGTAGATATTAAAGTATTTCTTCATTCCTGACAGCCAAGCTTCTGCTGTCTCACCCTTCTCACTTTCACCATTAAAGGTGGGTGGCTTAATCTTTTTAAATTCCCCAATAATCTGTTCATGATGTTTATGTTTTCTCTTTTTAGAGCAACATTCACTGTTACTGTTGTCATAATTAATATCATCACTACTTTGATCAGATTTAGAGGATGAGTAACTATTCCTTTTATCATTTCTTGTCTTCTTATGCTTATGTTGGTGGAACATTATTTCATAATCAGCCTTCAATTCTGATTTTCTACCTCTTTCATCACTATGATAGTTTCCTTTTAAATTATGTTGTAACTCTTCCTGTACCTTAAGGATCCGTTCATTTTCTTCTTTAATAGATTTTAACTCAGATTTTAAATCTTGTACAGTGCGTAAAATTTCAGAAGACTGGTTGTTTAACTCAACATAAATTCCTTCAGTATTGTTATTATTAATGCGTTCATTACGAGGAGATCTGTCCTCAGCTGATTCTTCTGGTATTTCCAAACCTATAATTTAAAGGTCAATCTGTTCTGTGCAAAAATAAAATTAAATTACAAAAGTTGGTAACATAAACTTTCTGATTTATTTTCTGTTTGCGCGCATGAGCCTCAATCAGGCCTAGAGTTTGAACTTGCACTCTAATACCACATGTAATATCCCGGAAAAATCACAAAAATTTAAAATTTTTCTACGTGGCATTTATTGCTTATTTACCGTATGCAGAAATAGAACAATGCATAAAAGTTTAGCTTGCTGTACTAAATGCCAAGTTGGTTTATAATAAAAGAAATTGCGACTAAAAGATTTCAGATTATGTCTTGATGTTATTCCTATTCAACTGTACTGTTGCAAACTTCAATTGTTCTTGTTTATGAAAGATGAATTAACTGTTTTGACTAATGTGCTTTTGTTGATTGATGAAGGGGTCCTACGGACGCCCCAAGGCTTACTTAGCATTCGTGCTAAAGCATGTGATTTTGTACTTGTGACAGTTTACAGGTAAGAGTTTAAAGTTGCAACAAGCATTCAAATAGTTTTTTAGTAATCTCCTTAGTGAACATTTGAAGAGATAACACTTTGGCAATCCATCGGTGAGAATCTTGGTTCGAGACTAACATCTTTAAAGATAAAGACATCTGAAATTGACTACTGATGCATACAGGGCATCTTAATCCTTCTAAATTATAAGCTTGTATTTGTTTTCAAGAGAAGGTCTGTAAAGATCGTGTCTCAGTTTTGTACTCAGAATTATATATAGTTTTCATTAAAGTTTCATGTCGAATTGTATGTAACTGTCTATCCTCTTCCTCCGTAGCAATGTGTAGAGATTCTATGTAAAAATGATTTATTAAAATGCCTAGGGTCTATACCCTACGATGATGGTGATAATTTTTTCGATTTATCGACATTGTCTTTTATTTCACTATCCTTAGAATGTATGAAATTTTCTTAGATTATTGCTATAATCTATTTGCAATATAAATGACCCATTAATCAACTATAAATCTATGCTATATGTAATGTATGCTTTTCCTTGGATCATTTCTATAGTTTATTTGCAATGTGTTGAAATAATAACCAATTATTATAGAAATGAACTTTATATAATATTTGTGTGTGTGCACCGTCGTGACTCTATTGATACTATATAAACCTTGGTGAAAATCTATTGTGGGTTGTGTGCACTTTACATGACCCTATGTGACACTTATGCAACCTTGGTGAAATTCTATCCAACCCTTAACTTAATATTATAGGGTGGTACATCCTGACCTTACTATAACCATATCCACGTTGTATGATATGAATGCTAAAATGCATTATAGGTTGGCGGATGTAAGTGTATCCTATGCATTGAATGCATACAACTAACAAGAATAGTGGAGTTCCATCGTGGATGGCATAGTAAGCTTGGATCACGTGATAGCATTGTGGTGTAACAACTGAGTGATGAGTTATAAATTGACAAAGGTTTATGTGTTGCTAAGATGGCTCCTTTATGGTTGTGGCAATAATGGCTCATTTAATGTGGTAGATGGTTTGTGATTTTGTAAATCCCACACGGTGAATCTCCACCATCGATCTGGCAGGGTTTTGATGAGTGTGGGTTAAACCCTACCTTTGTTTCGATCGTAATGTTTAATGTGAACTTAGCATTCAGTGGTGGTGGCTCTGCAACTGGTCGACAGGCTGAGGGTTTGTAGGGTTACTGTGTTTCCTGTAGAGGTGTAGCTCCTACGTTTTGAACTCGTGACCTGTGTAACTTATGAGCCGAACTCCCCAGTTCTTTGTGCAGTGGATATTTGTTAAGGTTGGCAGCTTGGGTTTGTTTTCTTGATGTGGTTCGATACACAGACCAGTTGAGGTTTTGTTCTATTTAAAACTAGGTTTGAGATGAATGATCAGGGCCTCGCCAAGGTTGATAGATTTCTAGGCACTGTTTCACTATTTTAAAGTTGATAGTTCTTTGTGGGGTTTCCTTCTACCTCATCATTTGACAGTGTGAGTTCCAGTTATAGTTTGCAGATGCTGCTGTTTGGCGTTCTTCTGCTACAGTCCATCATTTAAAGGGTAATGTACTTCGAAGCTTTCACTATACTTTCCATTTCTGAGTGTTAACATAGTTCTGGTTGTTTGAAATGATAATGAATTCATTCTTTAAAGAAATAATGTTTTTTAACAATGTCTATAATGCATTTGCAGGTGTATGATTCGGTAACTCCTCCAGTCTAGGCATTGAGAGTGGGCTGCGGCTACACCAACTGGTAAGTCTCAAAGGTGCCTTGTAACTCTGGTTATGTAGGAAGTGTTGGCCAACATGTGTTTGTTCTGTTCCTTCATTTTAATCTTGGAGAGTTTTGTAATTCGTCAACATTAGGGTTTGTAAAAGATTGGGGAGGATAGTTCCTCCACCAAAAGGCATGAGCTTGTTTTGATGATAACGGTTGTAAGAAGTTGTTCTTCCTCACAGGCTTGGAATAAAGTAATAAGTTATGTGTTTAAATAACAATGGCAAATTTTTGATGTATATGGAGGTTTTCGACCTGTGTGTAGATCGTCTATGTTGTAAACAATGTTGCTGCATTCTACTCTTACGAATTTTACAAGGGTTAGGGTTTCGTCTTCGTTTGGAAATGTATATTTTTGATGTTTGTCTTCGATAGGGTCTCATCTTCAAACTAGTGTTTGGCTAAATGGTTTAGAAATATCCTATAGATGTTGTAATGACTGAATCCTGAAGATGACACTGTAATTTAACTATTCGACCTACTGGGCGATTTTGGTATAAAATGTTTGGGTTTTTACTCTGTTCTTTGATGTGATAACGATAGCCAACTTGCCCTTCTTGTTGCTACCATTTTCTTATGGAATGTGAACTTATGAAATGTTTAAACATTGGGAAAGGAAATCGTGTTCTATGTATGAATAATGAAAATACTACTACCGTCTTTTAAACAATGGTTATGTGTTTGTAATACATGATAGGCTTCGGCCTATATGCAACTTCATAGATTTGTAAGAAATGTTTGTGTTTTCGGTCTATAAGCCTTGTCATGGATTAGGGTTTGGCTATGTTTAAAATGTATGGATATTAGTTGACTCATCAACAAGCCCTCAGCAATTCACACTTGTTTTTACTTCTGCTAACTAGAGGCATTCTATTGTTAATAAAATAATAAATGGAAACATGGAAAATTCTCTGCTATCGTTTTGTAGAAATAGATAAATAAATAAAATCTAAAAACTTTAAAGGAATTACAGTGAAATAAATGCATGGTGATGTGTGTGAAAAAGGATAAAGATGAAATGTGTTCATCATCTTGAATCGTTAGAGTTTAGGGTTTTGTACAGTAAAATATAACATTTGCAGAACTAAACATTGACCTTGATTGCAAACTGTTTGATATGTTCAGTATACATTTATGAGTTGGATAAATAAAACAAACAGTATTCTTTGATAAGAATTATTTGGAAATCATAACATATAAGGCAGAAATGATTCCTTTATTTAGTTTATACATTGCTATTTGAATGGAGTAGATTTATTGTTTTGATGAAATAAAATCTATACTGTAATGAATGCAGACATAGCAAAACTTTAGAATATACTAACTCATATTAACTACTAACAGTAAGAAATTTTAAAGGGATTAAATAGAGATATTCTTTTCATCAGTCTTGGCAATTTGCCTATCATATCATTCTCTATTTAAATTATCTCTGTACTAGAGTACGATGTTGTTCCTTTTTGCATGGGGAAAAATGCAAAGACTATTTTATTCAATCAATTCGATTTTATACAGAATTATTAAATTATTCAGGAACTGAAATAAATTTATAAAGTAAACAATAAAAGCTAATAGACCACAAAATTTAAAATAAAAATAGATAAGACAATGGAACCTGTAAATGACGATAGGGCCGACAAACACCCAAGGAGGCCTGTTCCTCCCAACCTATTCCACAAGAAGCAGCTCAACTGCTGGCTTCTTGTGAATCCCTGAGCCTGATTACTGATCCAATAAGTGGGTGGAATCTATGTAGAAGCAAGGCACTCAAAAATGCCTTCTCCACTCAGCATCAACCTCCTGAAATAACATGCCTTTTCCACTCGGCATCAACCTGCTAAACTCAATAAGATTTTGGTAGACTCACAACATGATCAACAACATAGCATATCCCCTTATCAAATCTCTTGGGTGTAAACACAACAAAACCCCAAGGTAAATTTCCTCGTCAGGAAAAGTGATGAACCTTAGTTCACAATTTGATGGCTATTATATAGACTGCCTAGGTCTTTAGTGGTCAGTTTGGAATAAATGAACCTCAAGCTCCAGTCCCATCTTTCAGGGCACTACGAGCACATTTCAAGGGAGTTGTCCCAGACCAACAGCTAGTTAGTTGCATCATGATGTTGCCACTTGTCCATTTCCTTCTACCCCAGATTCCATTCCACCTAGTGGATCAGTAACCACTCTTTCAATAGTCCTCTTAGGTGTTTGTTTCCTATTTTCTTTATTTAATAATAATATATTGTACAAATTACAGTCATCCTTGGACACTTGTCCAACATAAAACTTTACAATAAAAGTTATAATAATGTTTGCTAACACAAAATATTTTTTAGCAAAAAGGGCATCTTATACTGTGGCTAATTGAAATAACCAAGACTTATTGTGCTTCACTTTTATAAGAAAATAACCTTCAACCACTTTTGGAGAAACATAACTATAAGTAGATCCAGGGTCAATCAAAATAGAAATAGATTGGTTAGCAATCTTACCTTCAACTTCCACCACTGATGATTGATGATCTGCCTGATGACTATCCAACGTTGCATAAATTCGAGGCATTGCCCTTGCCATGTCCTCCGCTATAGCTACTCCCTTTAAGTTGTGCAACCTTTGGGGATTCTCCTTTCGATGTGGACAATCCTTCAACATTTGGTTTTCTCCACATCCCCAACACTGAAGTGGTCCTTTTGATGTCTTTTCTGCTGCTACTGCTGGTTTGAATCCACTCATTGCTTGTTTCCCTTGTGGAAAGGTTCTGGGATGACTTTTGAATGGTGGTTTGAAGCCACTTTTCTTTTGATCAAACCTCCCTCTTGGGTTTCCTTTCTATGCTGGGTTAACCTCCGATTTTTCTTTGTTTTGCTCATAGCAATGCACTGCCATTCTAATGGCTTCGTCAAAACTTGGTGGATTAACAAACTCAATTCTATCTTTGAAATCTTGAGGTAGACGCCCAAGGAAACATTGGATTTTTACTCTCTCATCTTTAATGTAATCCACATACCTCAATAATTTCAAAAATTTATGGACATGGTATTCCATAGATTTTTGTCTCAACCTGAGTTCATTGAAGTCTTTTCTCTTACTATCATAATACCTAGTAGAAAGGTATTTTTCCTTGAGGTACCTCTTAAATCTCTCCTAATTGATTTTCCTTTCATTGATCCCTTTCACTTGCAAGAGGTTATGCCACCAAATTGAAGCTCTGCCATTTAGATTGTAAATGGCAATTCTAGCCTTTTCATTTCCTGAGTAGTCCTAAATTATGAAATATTTCTTCATTCCAAGAAGCCATGCCTCTGCCTCTTGGCCAGTCTTGTCTTCTCCATCAAATGTGGGAGGTCTTGCCTTCCTGAATTCTCCCTGTGGAATTCCCTTGAACTTCTTTCTTCCATCAAATATCTTGGGTATATTCCTTGGAATTCTTTGAGAACCTCTGAAGTCACATGATTTGCTAGAAGAAGATCTAGAGGAAGGTGTTCTATGCTTTCTTCTCATAGAACTCTTTCTTGGGCTTGGAGTCCTCTTCTTTGAACGACCTCTAGAGAGACTTTCTGCATCTCTTTCTTCTTCACCTACATGACTTGGGTTGGAACCAAGGTTTATCCTCTGCTGCATATCAGTGAGGCTTTGCAAAATAGCATCTTTGAGTTTGTTTTTTTCTTTTTGAGCCTTCATCAACCTTTCATTGAAGCTCACCATGGTTTCAACCAAATTCTGAGGAGTTACTTTCTCCCTTTTCCCATTGGATTCAGTCTCAGCATTCCCTTCATGCACATTTTCTCCTAGCACAACTTCTTCATGCTCATAAGGATCCTGAGCATCATTTATGGTCACCATTTTTCTTTGGAGACTCTCTTTCCGGTATGCTACTGCTGCTACACTATTAAATCTGATGAGCTGGAAGCAATGTGCATTATGAAAATATTTGCTAGACATCTTAGGAATGCTTATAGAAACATAAAAAATCAATATTTTAACAGAATTAATTCATGGAATAATTCACATAGCTGTTATGCATTCATTTCTTTTTCCCATTCATGCAATTCTAAAGCCCATATTGTCAACAATATGTTAAAACATTCACTGACACTTTTCTGCTCTAATTATCTATGGGGTATGATAACCTCATTCAAATTCTAGTCATGCACCATTATTCCCTGTTGGACAAGATTTCCAATGCCTATCCACGTGCTCCATTCCGACATCAGGTGTGGAAATTGCATTACTTCAAAAATGACAACTTTTACCAAAATTCTGCACTTTTACACAGTTGTATTTTGGTCTGGAATGCCAACTTCAACCACTTGTAGAAGAAAATATAGAAGGATTCAAGAGAACTTTTCTACCGGGCGAAGTTAGTCCTAATATCAAGGAACTCTCAGTAACTCACATATCTATGTTCCGATGCACCATTCATCTTTTATAAAATTATGGGTTTGACTACTTTTCACCTTTAACATTTTTCCAATATTTCAAATTTTGGGCCAAAAATGGTTATTTCTCAAACGGTGCATTTCTGGAAAATATTTGTCTAACGTGAATTGTTTGTCTTAATGAGAATATGAAATGCTGAATTTAGTAAATTTCTTGAATCCTTCATCTAAGGTCACTTTCATCCACTGCAAGCTTTTCAAAATTCTTAAAACGTGGTCTAGAATAGTGTTTTTTGGCCTTCTTGCATACGCTGACTCCACGTCCTTTGGATTTTGGCTCCAAAATTTCAAGCTTATCACTGTTCTTGCTCCATGACCGCTCCATATCAGTTTCAACTCAATCCGACCTTCTGTTAACCATCAGGATACTGATTTATAAAAGTCATTAATTCAAATTTTATGTCAAATTGGAGCATAATGGGCTCAAGATCTTCACTGGTTCATTCATGGACTTCGTCAATGGCCTCAGAACGCCACTGACCTCATCCAATTCTGATTCCGCATACTCCTGTTATCCAAAAATCAAATTTCAGGCTCTACATTTTTATTTATTTATTTTTACCCTGAACCCGCAACCCGAAATCTGAAATCCAAAATTGCGGGTACGGAATTGTGGAAATCCAAAACACAATTTTCAAAAATTTTGCGTTCCCATGACCTGAAACCTGAAATCCAAAATTGCAGGTGCAGAATTGTGGAAATCCAAAACTCAATTTTCAAAAAAAAATTACGTTCCCGCGACCTGAAACCCAAAATCCGAAATTACGGGTGCGGAATTGCGGAAATCCAAAACACAATTTAAAAAAAAAATGGTGTTCTCGCAACTCGAAACCGGAAATCCAAAACACAATTTTCAAAAATTTTGCATTCCTGCAACCCGAAACCCGAAATCCAAAATTTCGGGTGCAGAATTGTGGAAATCCAAAATGCAATTTTCAAAAATTTTGCATTCCCGCAACCCGAAACCCGAAACCCGAAATCTGAAACTGTGGAAATACCTCTGTTTCCTGCAACTTGCGGGGTTCATATCTCCTTCGTCCCTTAACCAAATTAGGCAAGTCCGGTATCGCTAGAAATCTCTTATAGAGATCTATGCACTTGTGTGATCCTCTTCCTTACATGAGAAATCTGATCCTGACACTTTTTCAATAAAAAATGCCACCCAAACTTCATCAATACTGCATTAAGACATTTTGTTACTTGTCTGCAAACTCAGAATTTAGCCCAAGCAGTCCCAGTGCTGCAACATGGGCTTTGATACCACTCTCTCATGTTCCCTCCCATCATTATAGTGCAAAGGAGGTAACATGACCAAACATATGGGCGTATTGGAAATCTCAGCCCCATACATTACTAAGAAATTCATGGATAAATAAAAACTTATGTGTGCAAGTTCATACTCCATATAAACACAGCGGAATTAAATCATATTTACACACAGACAATTATAATGCATCAACATATCTATCACAAATGGATGTTGATTCAATATGTAGAGAATCAATCCCCCCTCATGCTATGCACAGACTTCATATCAATTCCATTAACATGAATAATTATCATTTGGAATTCACATATTGCAAAGCACAAAATGCATATAATTTGAACATAGAGAACACTTATCTTTGAGATGAAGTTGTCCAAACAATTGGCTATGTGAGAGCAACGTTCCACCCAACCATAGATCTCTGTCTAGCTTATATCATTTCATCTAAGAGATCACCCTCGAGATGGGTTGTGTATCCACTAAGGAGGAACTAGATGGGTTCACTCATAGCCATGGTTTCCCTCAACAGCTACGTTAAGCCAACACATAGTTGGGTTTATCAAGCATACAGAAGACAAAGGAGGGAAATGGTAAACCAGTGAGCTCAACCACAGAGCTACATGCATCTCATGATAACTCAAACAGTCAAGGCACCCAAAGTACCTACCACACCCAACACAAGGAAGGTCCCCTTCTCTGTTGCATAGTCCCTCAGGCGTCCCTTCCCTCCAGTGCTCTTCAAGATGGGCATAGAAAGGTCCAAGCTGCTAAATCCTTGAGATTCCTGCCTTCACTGGGTTTATCAACCATTCCCAACATTTGGTCTAGAATTCACACTTGGAATTTCTTAATTCGGTGATCAAATAACTCAAGCCCGTCCCTGGACTTCTGGGCTATAAAAATTGGGTTTTCCTATGAATTTCGGGGTATCTAATACTCTCAAATTCGTCCCAAGGTTCATATCTATGGATCCCGTATTGGATTTTACTGTCAATACCAAATTTTGGGTGTTTATGGCTCTTCAAAATGTGGGTTCTTGCAAGGTTGCGATTTCTGATTTTTCTCACTGTTGGGAATTCGCAATGGATGAAAACTGATGCTAGGATGTTCAACAATGGAATGGGAATGAGGAAGAACCCATTTCCATGAGGTAGAGTGACTTGTGGTACAAGAAAAACAGAGCTCATACGAGGGTATTTTTTAAGGATTCTAATATTATACTTATGTATAGTATTATAGGCGATTATTTTGGATTGAAAAAAACATAAATATAGATAGGTAGGCGAATATTAAATATGAAAAATACAATTTACTACTGAAACTTGTAAATTTTGGCGAATATTATGATAAAAAAAACATATTTTTATGTAAATATAGGCGATATTAGAGACTAAACATCACCAAATAGCGAATTTATTTTTTTCAAAAAAATGTGAAAAATAGCCAATTGGCAAAATTTTGCCCTTAAAAATTTCCCTGGCTCATACCTACCATATGCATTTCTAGGCTGTCCATGCTCCATTGAAGCCATGGACTGAATTCTTCAACAACTTCTTTACAACAGAATTAAATGTCAGCAAGAAAAATCAAATGGGTTCTCACAATGACATTTGGTAGCATATGATTCATCCCCACAAGCCCCTCACCACTCCCTAGTGGAATACACATGGCCCCTTCTTATTTGTTGCTTCCATAGCCAGCTTTGGTATTTTATTGCAATATCAAATATTTACATCATTTACAATATTCTATGGCTTAGTAGCACATGGGTAACAAAATATCAAATGATTTTCCATTCTAAATAAAATCTGAACATACACTAGCGGGGCCTTGGCCTTGAGCTCCACGCTAGGGAAACATATATCGCATGTATACAATGTTTACATTAAGAGCCAATATTTCATACGGGTCAAAATTGGGGTATTATATTATTATTTGCCTAACAACTATTTCTGAGTCACCAAAAACTTTTAGATTCTTAAGATTTAAATCTATGGCCCTTGTTAAACCTCGAACCAAAGCTTCATATTCAGCAGTATTATTTGTGCATTCAAATTCTAATCTACAAGAGAGAAATTGTCTGTTTCATTGAGAATCAACCAGAACACAACTAACTCGTGCTCCCTCTTGTGTTTTGGAGCCATCAAAGTATACAATACATAATTTATAATCTAACTCAACTATATTACCAGGACTATCTAAGTCAATAACTAATTCTACTATGTTATAGTCAATATCATCATTCCATGCAAATTGAAGGAGATCAGATTGTTTGTCTGAATTATGGCCCACATTTTCTACTTGATAGTTCCCTTGCTCGATTTCCAAATTTGTTTTTTCCAAAACTGAAGATGAAAAGTTTACTAGCTCATTTTTTCCTTCTAACTGTGTCACATTATGCTTCATATGAGGTTCCCTCAATATTTTTATTTGGTTCTACTTATTCTGATAAGGAGACCATAGATGGGACCAATCAGTTGCAAAATAACCATTCAACTTACTTGACCAATCTCTAATCAAAATTAACCCATAAGTAACTGGTATGTCTACTACCATAATATCAATAAATTGACACACTCTTGGGTCTGTAGCCAATCTGATTAACACATTTTTCATTTCCCCAATAACTTTCACATCAGATCTATCTAGTTGAATAATCCGAGAAGGGGATGAAGTGGGATGTCCATTAATTCTTTTGAAAATAGATAGTGGCATAATGTTAGATGAAGCCCCGGAGTCTACCAAGCAGTTATGCACATTATAATTGAATATATCAAAATTCAAAAGGAGAGGAAGAGTTTGAGATCTTGATTTTTTGCCTATACTTGCTTTCTTAATCTCAGTATTAGACTCAACCCTTTCCGACTGTTTGTTTATTGTACTGCTTGATTTTATATCAAAAGCTTCTAATAACCTTTTCCTCGGTTGTGGGAGGTTACACAGTTCAAACAAAGATATATTTTCCTTGGTTTTCTTGATATCTTGTACAATGTCATATCCCATATTATGATTTCCTCCGACTTTTCCACCACTATTAGATTTGTTGGCCACAGCGTTTACTTGCTTATTGCTTAACGGGTTTGTTTCCTTTATAGCTCCAAAATTCGAGCTTGTCATGTGGTCTTTGTACTAGAGATTTCATTAATAATAATGAATATTATTATTTTATTATTGATAATACATATACAAGTGTCCCTCCTTATTATTACATGCTCTCTCATTTTTTAAAGTAATGTACTTTGTTTTCTATATACAACAAGCCATTATTAAAATTAAAAAAGTAATTTTAAAATATAAAACAACTAAAAATAAAACACTAGCAAGCAATTATTAATTACTTTTAAAAATAAAAATAAAAAACTAAAAACTTATTTTTAAAATTAAAAAAAAAAACTAAAAACAATAGTAAACAATTATTAATTAATCATTAAAAAACCCTAAATATTAATTATAAATTATTAAAAAGAAAAAGAAAAAAAGATTAAAACACTAAAATTTATTTTTTTAATATAATATTATCATCAATTATACAAAATAATTTATATAGTATCATACATCAATTATATGAAAGATAAGGATCAATTTTACAAAATTGTATATAAACGATAAGTATCAATGTTACAAAATTGTATATAAACGATAAGGATCAATTTTACAAAATATAACATAATCTTATTTATGCAAAACATAGCATAATTTTATGGCAGGGACTAGCTACTTTGCAGCTATTACTCTTGTTTATATTTCATTTATATTGTACAAAATTCTTCGATATACTGATAGGTGTTTATATATTAGAATTTGGGTTGGACTACTATCTATGTTTTTTCTAGATTGAAGGAGGATGGGACAACTATACTATGGAGATTGATTTTATGGGCATAATTCAAAATACCAAATAAAAAATTATAAAAAAGAAAGAAATATAAAACTTCGCTAATGCATGGATAACTGTACTCACAGACAACCCTTTTAACTAAAAAATATAACAGGAGCTGAGGCATAGACAACCAATAATTGCACCTAAGCATGGAGAACAAGGAACATGTAAAATGCTTGCTCATGGCACTTAACTTGTGACCTAACGGTATTCACAAGTCACAAGTTAAATAATTATTCTAATATAATAAACAAAACAAATTAAAAATATTTATTTAAAAAATAATCGTTCTAGCTTAATATTTTCAATAGAAAGTGTCCATTTAAACAAATTTGGCTAAGAAAACTTTTGGCCAATCTTCATGTCATATTATAAATGTGCAAAGTGCAAAAAATTTAGAAAAAAAAATAATAAATTACACCTCGATGAGACCGTCCGTCCCTTTAACCTCCATCATTTCTTGGCTTGGAATCCTTTCAACGCATCGATGTTACAGTCCAACCCTCTAACATCCATTATTTCTTGGCTTGGAATCCTTTCAACGCAAAGCACACTGCACTATAATGGTATTTAATATTTTGGCTACTTTATAAATCTTGAAAACCTATAGGGTAGGAGAATGTTCTTTATTGTATTGAGAATATAGTGAGATGCTTTACAATTTAGTATATAGAAAATGTTATTATGTTAAATTAATTTGTTTGAAAAAAATGTCATCATGTTATTAATGTTATTAGTCTCTCTCTGATATACTTTTCATTTGAAATTCAAACTCTTTTGACCTTATATTAATCTTAAATTTTTGATGTTTTTATTTTAAAATTTTGTAATGTTTGCAATAAAATAAGTATTAAATTGAATTTCTAAAAAATTGAAAATATATTTTCTAATTTTTGAAATAGGAAGATCGGAATTTTTTATTGGTGGAGTACAATTAAAATTTGTTATAAATCTTTGTAGGAGGTTTTTTATTTTTTACATAAAAATTATTTAAAAAATATTAAAAAAGAAAGAAATTTAAGAAAATTACATGTCACAAACATAGGACAAAAAAACATTAAATTATTATTATTAATTTAAAAACTGTATACCAACCTCTTATGGTCATTCACTCAGTCCATAAGCATGAACATAAAAGATTTGGAAAATATTTGCTAATTCGTCTTCGCAGGCACTACGTCATCATTGGAGCTCATGGAAAAAGAATGTCATTGATGACATTCAATGGAAGTCTGGATCAATTCCTAAATGAACAATCAATAAGGGAATATATGCTGAGGATCTAGCCTCTCCAAGTTCTTCTGCTTTATCAAATATGTTCAGATCTTGTTCTACCAGTACTTTAAATACTGTTGATGTAGAAATTGTACAACAAAACCGTCAAGCCACGTAGAAGCTACCACAAGTCTCTCGTAGTCAAGTATATGCTGATCTAAATATGTTTCATCTTAAAGCTGTGAGTCGAGTCAAAGTTAAAGAAGTTGTATCTGAAGTCCAAGAAAATTGTTATATAACTCAAACTATTGCCCTCTTAGATCCTAAAGAAATTCAATTCGAAGCCAAACGTCATGGTACTAAATATATTCATTTAGGATGCATTAAAGTTGGTACCAATGCTTTAACACATAAAGGCTTGAATACTTTTGTTCTCTGTACAGTTCGTGATCTCACTGACAATAAATTTACAGATTCTCTCATTGGCGGTATTGTAGTTCCTTTATCTGATGGCCCTATCTAGTTTGATTGTTATCCAAAATTATCTGTATATTCATTTGATGAGCATTTAGCAGACATTCTGAAGTTACAAATCAAAACTTCAGGCTTTGATATGAGAAGTAAAAGAACAAACATCTCCATTCAGACTTGTGGTGGTTTCCATCAAACCAATACAATGTATCCAGTTGTTTTACATTCGCCCAGTCAGGACTCCCAGACTAGTACTCTAGTCATCACTGATCATCTGAATCAAAAAATTGAACATCAAACTATCAAATGGGATCAGTTTTCTTTCCCATCACACTGGGTCTTTGATACTCCTCATGTTCCCAAACAACGTGCTATTACTACCGCAAATATTCAACAAGGCTATTCTTCTGCAATAATATCCTTTCCTACTAGTTCTTGTACATCCCCGACTACTTCTTGTCTCCATGCTTCTTTAAGACTTCTTGCTTAGTCACTTGGACCTGTCCCCTATTCGATCAAGTGTCATGACTGTTCCTAGCTAATTTCTATTCAGAGTTTAGCATCCCAATGTAGTGATGATTCAGATTCATCTCTCCTTTCTGAACAAGAGCATTCCATTATGTTTGAAAAAGAACATGCACATCATAATCCTAGAAAAACCATTTGAACCACCTACTCTTTCTAAAGAGCCTTTCCCTCATCCAAAATGTGCTGACATAAGGTTCCCACATGATGATCATGTTGTAATAATTCACTCTATTCCCGCCTTAGAGACTAATGATCCCATACTCAAATAAATCTTCAGTTATTGTCATCCTCCTGGTATGCCCAAATATGGCTTAGGATATGTAGAACAAGCTAATACAATCATCCCTGACTATAGATTCAATAATCCTCTGCCAACTGACATAAAAAAGCCATCAATTCCTGAAATGCACAAGTTCTTTACCTTGATTAAAGGATGTAAGAAATGGCAAGTGAATCTAGACTGGATGAAAAGGATGATTAATTGGGATCTATTCACACATTCAGAGATTGTAGAATTTAATGCATCAGTCCCTGTAGAACATAAACAGAGTTTAGCACAAGAATGGAAAAGCTACATGACTATACAAGATTGTTGGATCTCTTTCTAAGAATGGAAGAGGAAAATTTCTGAAAAACAAATAGTCCAAATGATGGACTCTGAGAAAGGAAAGGGAATAGAAAGTCCTAGGCATAAGTGGGAAAACATAGATGGACAACACTTGAGTCTACCTCCACCTTTCCTCCATTTAGAATTTTACTGCTGGAAGAAAAATAAAAACAGTCTAGATCTATCCCTCTGGTTTTAGCTAGAGAAGGCTCTCAGTTGAATAATATTGATAAAAAATTACAGATTGTTTCTGAACAAATAAATTGGACAAATGTTGTTCTTAGGGGAATGGTTGCACACTCATTTGTCACAAATGACTATGCCCGAAGGAGGCATATTGATCAGCCGCAAATCTCTATTAATGAATTTATTTCATCAAATAATTCCCTTTATCTACATGTTTCGGGAATTAAAAATGGAGTCTCCTTGATAGTCACTCACACAAAAGCTGACGCAGAAACTCAGGATACAAAACAGAGAGAAATATTAGGTGAGTTAAAGTTTTCTTACTTTGGAGTGACAGATAAATTGTCTGAAAGTGATGAAAAAACAAAAGACATAAAGTATATAGTGAGAAAAATCTAAGCAGATCTTTCCCCAAAAGGTCATCCTAATAGAGAAATTACTCTATCCAGGTTATTTCCCAAGCCTGTTTAAGGAATTTCTACTATAATTTACCATCCTAAAAAATCTGGTACTTCAAAGAAATTCCCATTCCATTTCCCAAAGGAAAATCCTGATGCATATCATGCACTAGTTACTCAGCTCAAATTAGAATAGGCTCTGCCTATAAAAGAAATATTGCCTTGGAATATGTATAGGCCATCTTCCCATAATCTATATGGAAAATGAAAGTTTCCAGACGTTCCATAGTTCTCTAATGAAAGATATTTAGACTGGAACATTGATAATATGTCTGTAGGACAAATCAGACAAGTTTTAGAGAGAATGTATGGTTCTTACAGAATCATGTGTATGAAAGGAAAAGGGGAAATAGAAGCATGCAAATCTATAATACAATGTTTCACTGGCACTTTGGCTAAATGGTGGGAAATAGAATCATCTCCTGCACTTGTTGAAAAAATGGAAAAGGAAACATTAGAAGATGATAGTGGAGATGTGATTTTACAGGAAGATGGAAAACCAGTGAGTAACATGATTGGGGAACTCACTACAATGATTTTAGAACATTGGTGTGGAATAGAACATGAAATCTATGATAAACATGCTCTAATTTTAATCAATTCCAAATATAAGAGCATGGCCCATTATGATGATTTCAACATAGAATGGATGCAACGCATCTAAGAGGTAGCAGATAGAAAAAATATGCTCTGGAAGCAAGTATATCTTGCTACTCTCCCAAGTAAGTATGTTTATTATTTCAAAGATCAAGGCATTTTTAAACAACCTTACAAAATGTATACTTGGGGATAAATTTATTCTATCATCACTTATGCTCTTATTGATCTTTGTACTAGCACAAATGTCAATAAATCCATTAAGAAAATGTCTAGATATCCTGTCAGTAAGCCTATTTGTGAAAAATATGGACTTTCAATTGAAGACCCTGTAAGGAAAAGAAAATGAGCCAAAAAAATTATGAAAAGGATTAAAAACATCCCAAAATCTCACAAGTATTCTAGATCCATCCAGCGTCCTGAGAAATTTCAAAGGAAATGGTATTACAAAAGGATTCCAAATACCCATTACTATACTCCTGATGAGATTAAGCTTAAAACATTCAAAGCACGGGAAAGGAAAGGATTGACATGCTGGTTGTGTGGACAAGCATGACACCTTTCAAACATATGTCCTCAGGGAGATGCTTCAAAGAAAACCAGAGGAAGAGACTCTCAAAATAAATTCATAAGAAATGATGAGAGAGCAAAGAGTTCAAGGATTCCTATACATTGCAACTGTTGTGGATCAGATATGCATATTACTGATGCATGTCCTCATATTCCATTTATAAAACAAGAGGAATTCCATATTGCTCAAGGAAGTTTTAGCTCTAACACTGAGACCTTTGAATTTAAATAAGTTACTGAAGATCTCTCTGAACTTGAACAAGAAGCACTGTTTATTTCTCAAAATTGTCAGTGCTCAAATCCTAATAAATGTTCTTCCAGCTCTGAAAGTTTAGAAGATTTAGATTCAGATGAAGACACAAAAGAGGAAAAAGAATTGGAAAAGAGTATGCAAAAACTCAAAGTTTGCATGGCTCACAATAATACAGGAAAAGATGCTCAAATGCTAGCACAAATTCAAGCTTTGCCTGAAGGAGAAATGAAATTCTCTCTATTAGACTCATTTCTAAAGACAATGATGAAGACAAATCAGGGATATTCTCAATAAAAGAATGAATAATCTTCATCAAGTAAAAGGCCCATTTTTGTTGATGCCTCTTTTGAAAAGAATACTAAATCATTCATAAAGCATAATAGAAATGAAAAGTTGCAGCCTCTTACACTGAATGATTTGGGAAAAGAACTAAATGTCCTAAAAAAAGAGGGAAAAGATCTTAAGCAGAAGGTTCAATATCTGGAAGGATAGTTACGAGAAGAAAATGCATATAAAGTTGATCTCTGGGATGGAGGAGAAATTTAGAATCTAAGAGAAGAGGTAAGGCCTCCTCCTTTATAAGAAGCACTAGACTAGGGAAATCCAAATATCAATATGTTTAACAATTCAAGTTTGGAGGGTCTGACTAATATGAAAGTCTTAGCCATTCAACATCAGAAACCCTTGGTACTGATAAATTTGAAAATTCAAGATCGGGTTTTTAAGCTTAAAGCCATAATCGATTCAGGTGTAGATGTAAATATGTTGCATAAATATTTTATTCCAACCAAGTATTGGAGAAAAAAATCTCATGCAGTCACTGGGGTAGGAAATACTCAAATTTCCTTAGATTATGAAATTCCTAAAGCAACTCTGTATTTCTAGCATCATTGCCTAGATATGAAGTTTTTGCTTTCAGAAATACCAGTTGCTTGCATACTTGGTACTCCTTTTCTTGCAGTTGTTGAACCCTATCGGTTTGCAAGGACACCTGAAGTAAGAGCTAGTTATTTCAGTACACTTCCAAATATCAAAATACGGCAAGGCAATGCAAAAGCAGTCAAAGGAGTAAAAATTGTTCTTCTGTTTGTGTAATGCCCGCCTCGGTACCTTAACTGGTTAGAATAATGAGGTACTAGTTTTGAAATGAACCGACTAAGTAAAACACGAACCATTTGAATTTACTATGAAAATGCTTGAACGACATTTATAGAAACTATTACTTGACTGATTGAGATTGTAATGCCCACCTCAGCACTTATGATTGATTAGATTATTTTGAGACCTATGACTGATTTGACGATTTGAGGGCACTGGTTTGAAGTGACCCATAGTTATAAAACTTGGACCATGAATGATTGCTTTAGAATTTATATGTGAAATGAAAAATGATGATTTGTTTATACTCGACTGACTAAGAAAATGAAAATGATGAACACTGGAATTACTTGAAATGAAAAATAATGATTTGCTTATACTTGACTGACTGAGAAAATGAAAATGATGAATGTTGAAATGTTTATTAGTGCAAAGCTACTAATATGTGTTTGAGTGTATGTAGTGGTAGGTAAAACGATTTACCGACTGACCCACAAAGGAAATATCGGGGTCGCAAGAACGGAAAGAACACTTAGGGGTACGATGATTGACTGTCAACCCTGAACTAGTAATTCATGCACGGGTGAAGCCGTTTCAGCTCACCCAGGGAAGCGTATGCCGTACGGGCAAGACCATAATGATTTGGTAGTGTACAATGAGTTGAGGGGCACGCAATAAGGAGAGCCTTATCCCTCAACATCCCTTAGTATCCAAGGAGAATAATTGAGAGATTGTGGTAATGACTCCCGATCCCTACGCAGTACTCCCCATAAGAAGAAAGAAGGATACTGTCGGAAGGGTCCACCAAAGAGGTACCTAGACGAAAGAAGAATGGAAAAAAGAAAACTGCTCATACATACACAATTAAATAATATCCATGTAGATGTTTTAGAGAACTTAATAATAAATTATTCAATATCCTATTATTATTATTATCATGATGTCGTGCTGGCCATGATGCATGGGATTGAAAGCTTTGATGGACCATAACCCACAGTTGTAATTATTTTTGTTAATTTGTCGGAATCTTTGCTTTCTGTAAAAGTTGTGTTGGTTCGGGTCCCCATATGTCACTGACCACTAAGGGACGAGATAACAATCATGACAGTCCTCGTGATTTCCCCGAATCTTTGCTTTTGACCGACGTCTGTCGGTCCTTCCTGCTATTATGATTGAGAAAGAAATTTGAAATTTAGAAAAGATAATGTTCTCTTTTTTTTTAATTAATGGAAATATATTTTAATTATTTTAAAATGAAAATATTTATATAGAATAAAGAATTATCTTAAATATTTTCTTTTTACTATAAAGGAAAAAGAAAAGATGGTAAATAGAATAAATAATTATTTGAATAAAATATTTTTTTTTATTTTAGAAAAAGAAAAAGAAAAGATTTTAAATAGAATAAAGAACTATTTGAATAAAATGTTCTCTTTTATTAAAAAAAAAAGATTTGAATTTAGTAAGAAAATATTTGTAAATAAAATATTTGCTTTTATAAAACAAAAAAAGAAAAGGAAAATAATAGAATAAACATGGATCTTTCTACAACAACTAGATTGGAGAAGACAAACACAACTGAGACTCTCTTAAAGACAACTACACCTACCTTGCACTGATTTAGGGAGTTAGGTGTACACATTGAGTGAGAAACAGACACTTGTAATTGAGAATAAAACTAATTAAAATATTAAATTAATTTAAATAATGTGCATGGACAGACACATGGCACAGAAGCTTTTCCTATATAAAGAGGGAGGAGAAAGAGAGAAGGGCTCTGGCCTCCTAATGCTGGATGGTCATCATAATCTCGGATTATGTTATGATCCTTGGAGTTGGGAATAGCTGGAATGGAGATTGGAAGATCCTTTCGGGAGGTTAGCTAAGTGTGTTCTTACGACCCCATTAGCTCGAGGGTTCGAGGTGAAGAATATTGGCCTCGATACGGTAGGGGGGTCAACCGAGAGGTCACTCGGTACTTCGTCAGGTGATTGGATTGGATCGTGCGGAAACCACTTTGAGGACTCCATCGATTCGCTGGACCAATTGTTGAAAACAGGTTGAAGTATTTTTATTTTAATTATGTTGCTAAATATTTTTAAGAATGTATAATTATGAGAATATAGTTTTATATATTGATATTCATGAATTAGATCTGTGGCTTCTATATATTTTTCTGAAGAAAAAAAAAATTTACTAGAAGTTTTTTTTTGGACCCCGAAAAGGGGGTCCCTACAGTTTGTGTCTACACCACAAATCTCCACAATGGTGCAGATTGCTATGATCATCCAGAAAAAAGAGAAGAAGATACAGGAACTAAAAAATATGAAATCAGTTCTGAGAATAGAATATCTATTGAAGACTTCACAGGTACAGCAAAAATACCAGTTGCTCAGAAAACAATTCGAAAATCAGGTATGCTAAAAAAATTCTACTGTTTTTTGGAAAAATGCCAAGTATTTTATTCAGCTTCCCTATAAAGAAGGCTATAAAGGTAAACCTTGTAGAAGCAAAGAAATCCCCATGAATTATTATTATCAGAAACTTTATGAGGAAGAAATAAAAGGATTTCTAAAGAAGGGTTTAATTAAACACTCTAAGAGTCCATGGAACTATTATGTATTCTATCTAAATAAACATTCTAAATTAATTCAGGGTGTTCTAAGGCTTGTTGTAAATTACAAACCCCTAAATAAGGTGCTTGCAGATGATACATATCCAATCCCCCATAAATCCAATTTAGTAAATAGAATTGCAGGAGCTAAGATATTTTGAAAGTTTGATTTAAAGTTTGGATTTTCGCAAGTGGCCATTAAAGAAGAAGGAAAATTCAAAACAACTTTTAGTGTTCCTGCAGGGCATTATGAATGGAATGTCATGCCATTCGGGTTGAAAAATTCTCATTCCAAGTTTCATAAGGTCATGGATAATGTTTTAAAACCATATTTTGATTGGTTGATTATGTACATATATGATATCCTTGTATTTTTTGATTTGGTTGAACAAAACTTCAAGCACTTAATAACTCTATTAAAGGTTGTCAGAGAATCTAGCCTAGTCTTATCTAAGAAGAAACTTAAAATGTTTCAAACCAAAATCAAATTTTTAGGCCATATCATCTCAAATGGTACTTTGACTCTCCAACAACATGCAGTTGATTTTTCTCATAAATTTCCCGATAAAATTCTTGAGAAGACTCAGTTGGAGAGGTTTTTGGGAAGCTTAAACTCATTACTTCGTCAGGAGATTGGATTGGATCGTGCAGAAACCACTTCAAGGACTCCATCGATTCGCTGGACCAACCGTCGAAAACAGGTTGAAGTATTTTTATTTTAATTATTTTGCTAAATCTTTTTGAGAATGAATAATTATGAGAATATAGTTTCATATATTGATTTTCATGAACTAGATCTGTGGCTTCTATATCTTTTTCTAAAAAAAAGAAATTTACTAGAAGTTTTTTCTTGGGACCCCGAAAAGGGGTTCCCTACATTAGGGCTCTGGCTCCCTAATGCTGGATGGTCATCATAATCTCGGATTATGTTATGATCCTTGGAGTTGGGAATAGCTAGAACGGGGATTGGGAGATCCTTTCGGGAGGTTAGTTAAGTGTGTTCTTACGACCCCATTAGCTCGGGGGTTCGAGGTGAAGAAGATTAGCCTCGATACGGTAGGGGGGTCAATCGAGGGGTCACTCGGTACTTCGTCAGGAGATTGGATTGGATCGTGTGAAACCACTTCGAGGACTCCATCGATTCGCTGGACCAACCGTAAAAAACAGGTTGAAGTATTTTTATTTTAATTATTTTGCTAAATCCTTTTGAGAATGAATAATTATGAGAATATAGTTTTATATATTGATATTCATGAATTAGATTTGTGGCTCCTATATCTTTTTCTGAAAAAAAAAATTTACTAGAAGTTTTTTTTGGGACCCCGAAAAGGGGGTCCCTACATTTGGTATTAGAGCCGGTCGAGCCTTGAGGGCACCGGACTCATATTTGTTTTTGGGGTTCGTTGGTGATCACAGTGATCAATGACAAGACTGGAGCAGCGACATTCGAGGAATTTCATCATCCGACCGGAATAGCTATACTTTCTATAGGTTCTTATTTGCCCAAAATTTATATTTAGACTAGTATGTTTTTATATATTAGATCTCCGTCAAGAATGTTATGATCTATTCAGTTTTAAATCTCTGCTGAAAAGGACCAAACTCGCATAATCATTGTGGATCTCGGTTTTCAGAAATGAAGTTAGATTAGATTATTTTATTTCTGTAGAAGGATCCGATCTACCCAAGCATATTAGATCTCTGTTTACTTTTGGAAAAGTAGATCTTAATATTTCATTTTAGACGTAGCGATTATTTATACTATTTGAAACTCTGTTGCCTTATTGGGAGTCATAATACATTATTGAACTATTCGATCATTGTATGATTTATTTGGTATGGCACTATGGAAAAGAAGGAACTAAGTCAGAATTGTCATGATATATATTAACAAGGCACAGAAGCGTATTATTAAATTCTGGGTTAACTTTATTTTATGAACAGTGTGAATCTGACACTCTGCTCTAGAAATCTTATAGTTCTATGTGTGGATATTTTTCTTAAACCCTGTGGTGAGATCTAAACTCTGTCCTAGTAACCTTAGTTTTCTGCGTGGATCCTTCCTTAAGCCCTGTGACGAGATCTAACCCTGTTTATGCGATCCCAAGAATATTCAAAATTTGTTTCCAGCTTCCAGTTGCAATAAGGATCCAGGGACATAAAGTGAGGAATATAGGCGTCTCGCTTTCGAGAGATTTATTACTGTCGATCATCTCTTTTTAACTTGTTCAATCCATTCGGTTGGAAAAACTGGCGGTTTTAACTTCCCTGAGAATGAGATCATATTGACCCAATATAGGTGTAATCTCTTAGAATGGGATCATATAGAGCATCGAATAAGCCTCCTTGGAAAGCATATGCATTCCTTGTGACATACATTACTGGCTATATCAGTTGACAAGCACATCAAATCAATCACTATTGGGTATTGCTTTCGAAATAATAATAATGTTCCCCTTTCGCCACTTCAAGAATATGCTAAAGGTAACATTAAAGCAGCCAATCAATTGTTGCGTGCTTTTGGGAGGAAGGATTCCAATATACCAAACATTAATTGATCTGGGAGGGACCACAGTTTAGTTAATTTGTTAACTATGTGATGTATTATTCTTCATCCCATTCTCTCTTCACTTTTTACATTATAAAATAAAGGTTGATGTGATGTATTCTTTTCCTTTCTATTTTTATTTGCATTACATCATTAGTGAGGGAAATCTCTAAACTTATGCATTATTACATTTGGTCAACTTTACCGATAATTGACATCAGATCGACATAACTTTCGAGTGTTTTCGACTGTTCATTTACACTTTTCCCCACCACATGGAATAGGTATCTTGGAATGAGTGAGCCTCGGCCATTTTTTTCAGAATAAAAGTGTTTTCGACTGTTCATTTACACTTTTCCCCACCACATGGAATAGGTATCTTGGAATCAGTGAGCCTCGGCCATTTTTTTCACAATAAAAAGTGTTTTCGACTGTTCATTTACACTTTTCCCCACCACATGGAATAGGTATCTTGGAATGAGTGAGCCTCGGCCATTTTTTTCACAATAAAAACACCTTTGTATCTAATATTTTATGTAAAATCATTTTATCTTATATTTTATCTTGGTGTAAATTCATTTTAATTTAAAATTGATCAAATTGATGTTATTTTATCAGCATAGATTTATTTTAAATTTTAGAAGTAACGAGAAAGATTCAATTTCTTTAGATGTAATTTATTTAAATTTTAAACTTTTTACAAGTTCAAAAAAAATTACACCTCATAAAATTTGATGCTTGTCCATGCTTTATAGATTTGTGTTTAAGATTGATGTATACTTTTTATTTTATTTTATAAGTCAACATAGATTTTTTTTAATAACTTTTTATTTGGTTTTAAATTTTTTTTTTATGATGCTACTTTTTAGTTGCTTTATTTTTTTAATTTTATAAATGGATATGAATTTTTTTAATTTTTTATTTTTAACAATATAACCTTCGTAAGTGACAACATCTCCTCCATACTGGGTTGTAGAGCACCTAACTACTATCATTGCATTTAAATGATCTTTGTTTTTTAGTGTTAAGATTTATCATGTATTGATGTTATTATGTCCCAACCTAGTTTCACCCTATTAGTTCATCCATATAGAAAATAGATTTTTCAAGATTTAATGTTTACGGTAAGTTTCAAATTTTAATATTAAATTGAATTTTAAAAAATAATTTTTGATTGGTTGACTTTGGAACTACCTTACTCTCGAATTCTAGAGTGGGGATTTGCTGGCGAACATGCGCCACAGGCTTGTACCTCCACATTTAATCCCCATGGGACATGTAGCAATGATTTTTCCCTTGCATTGATTGATTAGTGCCTATGGATGATCATCTAGGTGATCTCCCTATGACATAAGGCATTGTTACTATGTGTAATCTCTTTTCCTCTAAAGAAGCTGTATGCAATCCATTCATCTATTTTCAAGATGTGCCACATGTCTCCATTTACCGTTGTTCGTTTAGCAGTGTATAGTATACACTTCAACATATTTTAGGTTTTAGTTTTGTGCAATATGGCTAAGCAACAACTTCACAAGAATACAATACTATCAAGATTGTCCTATGTGTAATTATGTACATGTGTACTTTTAGCTTCCTTTAATAGGCATTTCTCTTGTTTTGAAAACTGTGTGTCTTGGTGTTGTTAAATTTGGATCCTACTGCTACCATAGGAGCATGGTTGAAGTGAGCAGATGGCCCTTCCAAACAACATTTGCCACATAATGGAGATATGGTATTCACCCTAGAGATCTACCAGGGTGAAGGAAGCTTAAGCTAAGTACTTTCTCTCACGATAGTCTCTCCTCATACACATCAAAGATTTTACTCGTTGTTTCAACGTTACTCTCCACCATTACTTCAGTTGTGGTTCATCCCACCATGGGAATGATGATAGGCTACTGCAAGATCCCATAAAGGGTAGGATTGAATTGATGTAATTCCACCCGCCCTCACTATTCAACAACATCTTGCTCTTCCACTATTCTCGCCAACATATGATCATCACATATGCCTTGTTGTAGGTATTTGTTGTCCAAATATTTTGTGATTGCTCTCGACTCTAAAATTGCAACTCTGTCTTGAAGAGTGGCTATCTATCCGAGAGGATGGAAAAATTATGGTGATTTTTTTGTGATCGTCTACCATGAGATTAACAGGCATACACCAATCCTTCCATCACCAGATTCCCATTATGATGTGGGGATATTCTACAAAATTGAGGATTCAAGAAAGGAGTTGATCTAGAAATACTGCAGAACATAAGAGAGTCTTAATAAATGAAAGAACCCCAGGATCAAATATTGAGGCCATCTTCCACAGCTTTCAAGTGAAATGAGTATGGCTATGTCATAGTTTTCCCAACTAACACATTAGTTAATATAAATGTTACGATAAGATTTATTTTTCATTCCCCAAAATCTGTGACATTCACTCCAGAATATTCAATGTATTTTGAGAAAGTTAACATTAAGATTCACCATATGTAGGTAACAATGGAATCACTTTGGTTATTGGTATGGCTGTAATACTTCTGAGAGGGTAAAATTACCTTCAACCTCCTGCTCAATCCCAAGACTTTAGATTCTGCATGGAGTACCTCGCAAGGTATGCTTCCATTCCTCTTCTATAGTCTTCATCAATTTAGTTTTCTTCATTGTTTTGGAAGTAAAGATACAATAGGGAATTTATCTGTTTTATTTTCTTTGTGATTAACACCCAGCCATCAATAAACCGCTCTACATCAACCATATCAATGTCATCCTTTACCTCCTCGCTAGTTTCTGATTCATATCTCCCTAGTAGTTCTAGTGGTTCTTCCATGTGCTATCTGAATTTTTCCTCCAATGTGTTGTTAATGAGGCTCCCTAGCTAATGGTTCGGTTGTGGTTTGTTTAGCTACTTTGGCACCTCTTTGTTAAAGTTTTAGTACATAAAATGATGGAACACATTATGGGCATATTGGTTGTCTTTTCATTATTAACCATAAGTTTATATAGGATTACATGACAACAATACTATGGTTCAATACTGTGGAATAGATAATACTTATGTGACATCAAAGTGTCCTAGTCAAACTAACCAACTAATCACTCAACTAACTAATTAATGCACTAAAGAACCAGCAAGATTACAATTCTTAACACACCCCCTTAATCTCAAGGGGGACAATATTCTCAGCACTATCAGCTAATTGCTCCTTAGAGCCACAAAATAACAAAGTAATCTCTCCACTATTGACTAACTCATGTATAAAGTGATAGCGAGTGTCAATGTGTTTAATTTTTTTGTGAAACACATTATGTTTGGACAATTGTATGGCAGAATTATTGTCATAATAAATAGGTGTTGGTTCTTTTTCTGTGTGTCCCATATCCTTCAAAAGTATTCTCATCCAAACTGCATGGCATGCTGCTATAGTTGTTGCAACATATTTTGCTTCTATAGAAGACATGCTGATAATGGGTTGTTTCTGAGAAACCCATGAAATCATATTGGTACCCAAATGGAAAGCATAACTAGATGTGATTTTTCATATCATCAATACTGCTACAAAATCACTATTAGTGTACCCTATAAGAGTACTGTCTGGTGAATGAGAGTACCAAAGTCCATAACCAACTGTGCCTGCAACATATCTCAAAATTATTTTACCAACTTTCTAGTGAGAGTCTTTGGGAGACTCCATAAACCTAGAGATCAAAATAACATCATACATCAAATCAAGTCTAACTACATAGTCAAATACATTAAACTGCCTACCAATATTTTATAAATTGTAGAGTTCACTACTGGTCCATCATCATTCTTGCTTAACTTGGTGCCTGCAACAATGGGGGTTTTTGTTGGTTTTCATTTATCCATTATATTTAATTTCTACAGGATATTTGTAGCATACTTATGCTGATAGATGAAGATGCCTTTTTCACTTTGGTCAACTTCCATACCAAGGAAATAGTTCACGAGACCAGGATCAGTCATTTCAAACTCCTTTTTCGTGATTGTCTTAAATTCTTCTAGCATCAAATTTCAAGTATAAATCATATCATCAACATAAATACATACAATCAGAATGTTACCTCGTTGATCTGCTTTGACATACTAAGTAGGCTCATTATTGCTCCTTTTGAACCCATTGTTTATGAGATAGGAATCAATTCTGCTGTACTAATCTCATGGAGCTTTTTTTAGACCATACAAGGCCTTTTTCAGCTTGCACACTTTGCATTCTTGTCCTTTGATAGCATATCCAGGTGGTTGGTCTACATAGACTTCTTCTTCAAGTATGCCATTGAGAAAGGCATATTTCACATCCATTTGATAAACAAGCCATTGATTCTGAGTTGCTATTGCAAGTACAACTTTGATGGTGTCCATCCTTTCTAATGGAGAAACGGTTTCATCATAATCCACACCATATTGCTGAGCAAATCCTTTGGCAACCAACCTGGCTTTGTGCTTCTCTATCTCTACTTTTTCATTCAGTTTGGTCTTATAGACCCATTTTACTCCAATACTTTTTGTCTGGTGGGAGATCAACAAGATCCCAAGTTTGATTCCTTTCTATAGAATCAATTTCTTCATTCATTGCTTGTACCCACTGTGTATCTTTTACTCCTTCATCAAAGGATTTTGGATGACAGGAAAACATAGCATAATGTAGTTTCTCATCAATAACATAAGTCTGCTCATACAACTCCCTCAAACTTCTGGTTCTCTGTGGTGGACTGTCTATTGATGTTGCTTTTTATTGCTGCTGCTATACCTCTAGTATGGGAATTCCGAGTGGTAGATCTGGTGGTACTAGACTTTCTTTCTGCTAAATATCTACTGAATCATTCTGAGGATCACTCCAGCATTTATTTCAAGAAAGTTGACATATCTGCTCACCACAACCCTTTTGGTGACATGATTATATAACTTGTAAGCCTTGTGATGTTCACTGTAACCAGTGAAGATACATTTCTCATTCTTTTTGTCCAACTTTTTTCTCAATTCATCAGGTACATGAGAAAATTCCACACATCCAAAAACTTTGAGATGTGAGACACTAATCTTAGTGCCACTCCAGGATTCCTTAGGAATCTTGTCTTTTATACTCACTGTGCAAGATCTATTTAGTAAATAAACTTAACATGCAACAAATTCAGCCCAATAATCATCTGATGATTCTTATATGACAACATACTTTGGGCCATGTTCATAATGGTCCGTTTCTTCCGTTCAGCAACTCCATTTTGTTGTGGAGTGTATTTGGTAGTGAACTAGTGCTAGATGCCATGTTGATTACAGAATTCTGCAAAATCATGTGAATCATATCACCTCCACCATCTGACCTGAGCATTTTGATGGATTTACCTGTTTGCTTTTCAGTCAATGCCTTGAATTCTTTAAACTTGAAGGCATTTGATTTGTGTATGAGAAAGTAGACCCAGACTTTCCTGCTATAATCATCAATAAAAGTCAGAAAATAAAGACTACCTCCTATGGATTTGGTTTGCATGGGTCCACATAGATCTGTGTGAACTAACTCAAGGTGGTCTTTGGCTCGAGATGTGGAAGTGGGGAAAATGTTCCTTTGATGTTTTCCTAAGATACAGTATTCACAAGAACTGGACTGTTCATTCAAAACCAGTAACCCCTTGACCATGGACTGTTTTTGCATAAGATTGAGACTTTGAAAGGGTAGATGACCAAACCTACAGTCCCACAACCAAGTTTCATCTAGTCTAGAAATAGTATGTGCATATGACTATGACAAAATGGCACTTCTGAGACTGAGTGAGAATATTCTATTCTTGGTCATTTCTACTTTGGCTAAGAGTCTTCTACTAGGGACTTTATCATAAACAACACAACAAGTATCAATAAATTTGATATAATACTTGTTCTAAATCAGTCGACCCACAATGATCAGATTGAATTTTAGATTAGGAACATAGAATACATCATGTATAAAATTCTTCTCATTCTATTTAGTAAGAACATGAACAATGCCTTTTCCTTGAATAGGAACAAGATAATGATCACCAAGCTTGATTTTTGTATTGACAGACAGATATAGATTATAAAATAGAAATTTGTTACATGTCATATGATTGTTGTAGCCACTGTCCACCAACCATACAACTGAATGATATTTTTCTTCAGTCACTTGACATCAGAGAAACATGAATTCTGATGAGCTTTCTTCAACATTGGAGACATGGGCTCTGCCACTATTATTGTTTGATTGCTTCTTTATGCAGTTTCGTTCATAGTGGCCATACTTCTTGCAGTAGTTGAAATGAATGTTGGGCCTATTAGTCCATCTCTTGCCTCTCCCCCTCTGGTTTTGAGAGTTGTGAGATTACTCACGGTGATTTGAGTGTTCATGAGAGGTTCTATCCTTTGTAGAATAAGAACCATTTCCTCTTTTGCCTCGTCCTCTACCTCCTCTTCCTCGACCTCTACTGAGGGAAGCTTGAGTGTTGAATGCATTTGACATAGACTCTTCCTCTTGACTGAGTCGAGCTTCATGGGACATAAGGAACCATGTTAACTCTTCTAGCGTAAATTTCGATAGATCTTTAGATTATTCTATAGCAGTAACAATCATAGAAAAATTCTTAGAGAGAGATCTGAGAATATTTTGGAAAACAACCTTTTGTTCCAAGGCCTCGCCATAGGTTTGGAATTGAGTCACAATACCCAAAACCCGAGTCATGAACTGATCTACAGTTTCAGTTTCCTTCATTTTAATACTTTCAAACTGAAGTCGAAGGGTTTGGAGTCTTACCATTTTCACTCCATCTGTACCTTTGTATGTAGATGCAAGGAGATTCTAGGCTTGATACGTGGTGGGGGCTCCTAAGATCTGCGGAAAAATGGAATCCTCAATACAACTTTGGATCAACCATTTTGTAGTGAGATTTCGTTCTCAGCTTTCTTCAAGGGATTTCTTACGAGCATTAGACATAGCATCCAGAGCGGTTGCATCTGGTGCTTTGAAGTCTTTTTCAACCATATCCCAACATTTGTTGAGTTGGAGAAAAGTCTGCATCTTGAATGACCAAAATTCATAGTTGGTGATAGTCAACATTGATCCGTAGATCTACTTCATACTGGTACTAGCCATCTTTTATGACTGTCTTTAAAACGCAGTGTTGCAACTTGTATAACTAGCATAGTGCGTCAAAGGGTGCATCGGGAAAAATGAGTGTAAGTGAATAGTATAACTAGAATCATATGCTTTGATTTGTATAACTAGAGTAATATGATTTGATTTTTATGGTTGAAAAAGAATTTAGATTGTTATTAATGCTCATTCAATGTTATGAGATTTGCCACAGAAGAAGTATGTCATTTCGATTCAACAAAAAAAAAGATATTTAGTGATAATGAGCATCTCGACATATTAAGAAAAAAGATAGTTGGCCTTCGCCATAAAGTGTAATGATTGATAAACCATTCTACAAGTTGAATTTTCAGTTGAGTTTTCAATTTAAATCTAATGGTTATATAACATTGATAAATGATGAGATAATTTGGACATATAATTTTATTTATGGATGTCCTTTTATCCATCCACCAAAAGGTTGATTGTATGTTCTTTCAATAATACTGGGAGGAACAATTCCTACTAGTAATCTCATTTTCCATTAATCATTATCATCTCAGCCATTGCCTTGGTGAAAACGTATGTATCCTTCCATCTATCCGCTCTTTCTTGGACAAGCCACTTTCATGCACTTTAGCCATGTCAAGAAATATTATTCAGTCATATTGTTTTTTGATTTACTATAAACTTGTGTGCCAAAGGTGATATCGGTTGTTAATGTGCTATGTACAATCTATTGGCGAAAATGAGCAATAATAGCAATATTAATTGTGAAAAAGAATTACACGATACATGATCTAAATCTAAAAAAGAAATGAACACATAAGTGAAATAAAAATCCATTCTATAATATATTTACCTATTTGATTCGATTTTCTTAAAATAATAATACCTGCAATATGGGTTTCCATGAGTAGTCAAATGACAACATGGATGCCTTGAGGAAAACATGGAGAAAATGTAAGTAAAGTAGTTATTATGAATTACAATATGGAGAAAAGAAATATAAATGCAGACACCACATAGTGCATAGAGCATGGGCCTCATGTTTTCCACAGCCGGGTATCAAATCTACATTGCTACTCCATAACTTGACCTAAAATCCATGGGAAACAATGACTTGTTTTATAATTCTAAAATCAAAAGGCCAAAATCTAATCAACAGATCCAGATAATAATCAACAAGATAATACAGACCAATATGATAAATACCTAAATCTACCCTAAAGAAAATATAGAAACACACAAACATGATAGATCCATCAAATTTGAGTTTAATTGCTACTTGGATTCTATTCTATAAATACTTAGATGCTACTAAGAAAACTTTGGTTTCCCTCTAATGCAGAAAATTTAGGGCCCCATCGATTATGAGATTCCAGGTGCATCCCCAGTCATTGCATTATGAGATTTGGCACCTTGAAATCCGATGTTGGTACCAAACTCGATAGCTAGTAGGTAGAAGAGACCTTACCATGCATCATCTGATGGAATACATGGAGGTAGATTAATAATTAATGTACACATTCAATTGAATATAAAGTGGGATTCAAGGTAAACAGGGGCATGGCAAGGTACACAGGTAAAGAAGAGAATAACCATTATAGGGATTAGAGGGGACTGAGGGAACCGAGAAACAATCAATGTGGAGATCAGGTGGCCACTCATTTTTCATGTTTTCTAGGTCACCTCAAATTGATTGCCATTAATGCTGAGATGTTGAAACATGGCCAATCATTTCTCATTTTTTTTAGGCCACCTCGATTGCTATGGAGCGATGGTCACAAGGTAAATAATCCTAAACTGTTTGGAATAGTGACATGTAACAATCATTGAAATAATTTTGAATTCTTTTTTAATAAATGTATTTGTAAATGTTGAAAATATTCACACCAATTAATTCCTTAAATTTATATATTTATATAGTTCATTTTTGGATACGACTAAGAATGTTTCAGTATTATTAAAATTGAAAATTGTGTCACCTTCGCATTGTATTGAAATATTGTATTACAATAGAGACTCGATTATAGATTTAAAGCAAACCTTCGAAACGATATTTAAAGAAAAATTCCCTATGTCACATGACTTGCATTTTATCTTCAATTTAATTTGATGTTTGTCAACCCACTGAAGAACAAAATTTTGAAATCTATGAATAGTTTTTCAATCCATAGAAGAGACGACAAATGTTTGAAATCAATGAACAATTTTTCAAGCCACTATTTAGAGGAATTTTTTTTCAAGAGATTGAACTGGATGTTGCCCAATCCCCAAAAAGAACAATGTTTTTTTGGTTTTACCAGGCATGTGTTGATGCCCAGAAAATTCCAACATCGACAATAGGGATTCTCCGCAATGAATAATCCCAATTAGATCATTCACTGTTTGGTGTGGGGAATCCGCCTGATTAACGATTCGGCTACCGTTGGTGTGTATGTGTGATTTATTTACCAATTGCGGCCTGGCCCACCGTTTATATTTTATGTTTAAAGTTTGAATATGCAAGTGCTTCTAATCTAACTAATGCATCTAACCTAAAATTGACAGGAAGAAGCCTAGATAAGTGATGTGTAGGTTCTTACCTCCCATCTGATCACTTCTACCTTATCAATTATCTATCCCTAAGCTATATTAAGCTAATATATCCTTGCAAGGAGCGAGTTGAAGAGTAATAATTTGAAAATGCATATACCAATCCAATAGATATCTATTAAGATAAAGTATGCACATCCACAACAGAAAATGATCAAAGATAGCTTTGATTATAATTAAAACAATTTATTAATTTGTTAACACATAGAAATTTACATAGATAAGGAAATCATTCATCACCATTGAAGTAGTTCAATAAGTTAGAAATATCTCAGAACATGAAAATAAAAATAAAATAAATAGTTCTGATCTATTAGTCACACTTCCCACGCAAAGGTTAGTGCAGGTTTTTCCCAGTGAACGGGTCTTTCCTCATTAGCAAAAAAATAGTTCTCTTACACAATGTATCCAGTCTCTAATTCACTTTCAAAAGTCCTTTCTCTAGTACCCTTTCCCCATATTTATATTACAAGAAAATTTGTTTGTATATGACTTATCATTTCGGTCCTCTTCCTTCTTTGGCTTGCCCAAATTTGTTTTTTATATCAACCGTTTCCTCTGTGCGCGGTCTTTCATCTTCCTTCGCATTATGATTGATCACTTCGTCTTCTTCTGTGTCCTTTGGACTACCAATATTGTCTTTTATGCCTATTGTTCCTTCCATTCACCGCCTTTCAACTTCCACGCGTCCTAAGGCAACCACAAAACCAACGTATAAGCAAAACTCATCATTAAACAAAATCATAATGAACATAATACAAATTTCAGAAGCATGTGTCAATATTGTTTACAAATCAGAGGATTGAAGCTTCCATAATCTTATTTTGGCTTGAAAATGATATTTTACACAGAGGCGGAAGGTCGAAAAGGGGTCGCGAAAATGACCAAAATCAACCTTTCGCATTCCGCAGTCTACAATCTACAATCCACAATCTGCAATGTGGGCTTATGGGAATGCGGAATTGCGGGAGGCAATTTCAACCGGTCAAAAATTCCATCCGCAATCAGCAATGCGGGATGCATAATTGCGGGAGTGCAGGAATGCAGGAGTTCAGGCACCAAATACCACCTTTCAAAAATGCCATTTGCAATCCGCAATCCACACTATGGAATGCGGAATGGCGCGATTGCAGGAGTGCGGGAATATGGGAGCACAGAAGACAAATTCAAAAGTCTAAAAATGCAACCCGCAATCCGCAATCAGAACTGTGGACATGCAGGATGTAGAAAGGTAAGATGCATGAATGCAGAAATGCGGATATGTGGAATGAGGAAAATGCGGAATGAAATTCCAAATTTGGAAATGAAGTCCGCAATCTGCATTACGCAAATTGGAAATATGGGAACGCCAAGGTATGGGGATACGAAATGCGAAAATGTGGGAGACCATTCAACAAACCACAAAAAATCAATCTGCAATTTGCAATCCACAATCGGAACTTCAGAAAAGAAGGATTGTGGATTACGGGATTGCGGAAACAAATTTAGCAAGTCGTAAATTCAATCTGCAATCCGTAATCCGCAATGCAGGAATGCGAAAAGTCGGGATTGCGGAGTTACGAAAAAGGCATGATGCGGAACTTAAGAATGCAGAAGTGCGGAAATGGATTTTCTTTCTCAATTTTTTTAATAAAATCTAAGTGTAAGGGGTAAGATGAAACAAGTCTAAGTAAGATCAAAGGACGGGACCTACAATTTTACAAAATTTTGGGGATCAGGTTGCATCTGCAACAATTGGCGATTAGTTAGTGAACACATATCTCTTAACAAAACCAATTTAGGATCACAATTGCTTGTCTGTTATTAATTATGATCATAAAACTATGCCCTTATCATTTTACCAGGATTTTAAAAGGCTAAAGTTTTATGCAGGGAGAGGATATTTCTTGAATCATATTGGTCATTCATTTTGGGAAATAGGGCAACCTTGACCAGATTTCTTGACCACTCTCCTGAGGCCATAATATGGAGTTCATTGTTAGTCCCATCTTTTGGTTACCTCTAAGTATGACTCCACAGGATCGTAACAAAACCAAACATATGCATTAATTTGTTCTTCATTCCCATGCTATCAACATTTCTTTAAATGCTTTCTTTTGACAATTTTTATTGTCCGAGTCTTTCATCAATATCCTTCTTCAGTGTTCAACATTTGACATGGGTTCTTCCATCCATAATGTCCTTTTGTGTGAGTGATGAGTCTTATTTGTTTGTCATACTGACATACGGAAAAGAACCCTTTTGGACTTATCATCTGGCCATCTTCTTGATTGGTTGTATTTATTTTCAAAACCATTTCTTTGATGGAGATGAAACTTTTGCAGAAATTTTGACTCTTCATTATAAGCCTTTTGGCTATAATTTTCGTAGCATGGGATCATTTTAATTGCCATCCGTCTGCAAGACTTGTTTCCTTTCCATGGGTCAGTTATAGTAGGCTGCCTGAGATGGTTATTTATGTGTAAGTGAATGGAGCCTCAAGATAGTAATTTAGAATTCATAGATCCTGATTATTTCACATGGTTTAAATTGACACAACATAAAACATGAAGTGGGTTTCCCTTTTTTAAACAAAGTAGCAATTAAAATCACTAGTGACACTATTTTCTACAAAAGGAATTCCTTTTGTTATAAAGCCAATTCTAATCCGTTTGGTGATTATCATTGTTTCACATGATATTTTCCATATTTCTTCCTTTTTGCATGAGTCACTCTGAAAGCTGACCTGAGGTTTATTAAATAAAAACAAACAAGTAAAGAAAAATCAAAACATGGGATAACACTGAAGCTAATTGTCCTGAGATGAAAACAAATGAAATCAAACAAAAGGCTAAAAATCAACCATTTATTTATGTACAATAGGTTTCCCTAAATCTAAGAAAAATAGTGTTTGAGAGCTAGGCCGTTGATAGGGAGGTTTTCTTTCTCCCCTTGTAAATCTTGTAACTTATAAGTCGTTGGTCCAAGCTTCTCCACAATCTGATAAGGACCAAGCCATAGTTGTTGAAATTTTGTATGTTTTCCCTTTTCTTCATGAGGATGATCCCATTTTAGAACTAGGTCTCCTATCTCAAAAATTTTCTTGCCAGATTTATGCTTATCAAACCATTTTTTAACAATAACTTGGTGATGGTTGAACTTATCTTTGGCCTTTTGCCGTGCTTCCTTATGTTTCAGCAAGTATTAATTCGTGACTGTAGGATTTTGTTGTTTGACCCTCATGATTCCTGAGCCAAATGTAGGGAAGGTATTAGTATGTTTGGGGGAAGAATATCCTCTTTCCCATAGACCAAAGTGTAAGGAGAAACCCCTAAATAGTTTTTTGGAGTAACCCTATCTTCCCATAAAGCGTTAGGAAGGGCTATATGCCAATTTCTTTGGTTTTCAATTACATTTTTCTTTAATATTCGTATGAGATTCTTATTGGTGGATTCGACCAACCCATACCCTTGAGGATAATAGTTAGATGAATAATGCAATTTTATTCCCTTTTCAAAAGAAAACGTACTCAACTTGAAATAAGAAAAATAAGATGCATTATAAAAAACTAACGAAATTGGAACCCCAAACCTAGTTATGATGTTTTCTTGTAAGAACTTGAAGACCACATCTTCATTCACTTTGCACAAAGGGATGGCTTCAGTCCATCTTGTCAAATAATTAGTGGCCGTGAGGATGCATTGGTGTTGCAGCAAAGAGTTGGGATTAATTTCCCCGATAATGTCTAAACCCCACTGTTCGAATGGTTCTGAAATGATGACTGGTTGAAACGGTTATGCTAATTTGGGTAAATTACCAGCAGTTTTCTTACATACATCACATCTCCTTGCATAAGAATGAGCATCTTTAAAAACAGTGGGCCAATAATATCTGGCTCTTAATATTTTATGAGCAGTAGTGTCCCCGGAATAATGTCCCCCCTGCAGGGACATCATGTAACTCCTTTACTACCTTCTCTACATCACTTTTTTCAAGGCATCTGAGAAATATTCCATCATAATTATTTCTAAATAGTACTCCATTTATTATTTGGTATGATGCTGACTTCAATCGGAGTGCCCTTCATTGCTTCGAATTCCAATGTTACGGCAAATATCCGTTTTGAATAAAATGAATTAAATTTATGTACTAAGACTATGGAGTGAAAGTGGAACAAACTTCAGTTAAATTGATTTCTGATTCATTTTCCCATCCATGATCTTTATCAATTGGGTTTCTAGTAAGCAATTTGAACAACCCTTGACCTTTGATGATATTAGCGCGTTTTGAATTCTAGGTCATATTCTTGTAGTGCAGTCACCCAATTTCCTCGTCTTTCTTCCAAGTCCTTCTGTATGAATAAAGATTTGACAGTTGGGTGAGGCATTATAACCTTTGTTCTATTTTTCAAAATGTAATGTATGAACTGCTTCACAACCTTGAATATTGCACATGCTTGTTTGTCCACGATTGGCTAATTCAGTTCAACACCCTTTAATCTAGTGCTCATAAAAGATATTGGGTATTCATCTCCTTGCTCTCCCTTCGTCATGAGCATTGGTGCAAGAGAATGATCTGAAGCAAATCTGTATATAATAAAATATTTTTGAATATATGGACTTCTCAATGAAGGTGCATGAGAAATAACATTTTTTATATCCTTGAATGTGTTTTTCTCAATATCAATCCATTTGAACTACACACTTTTCTTCACCATCTGCTGCAAAGGTTTTATAATTTGTGCAAAGTATGGTACAAACCTTTGCACAAAGTTTATTGTGCCATAAATGATTGCATAGTTTTCTTATTATGGGGCATGGGAATCTAGGTTATAACTTGAATTCTTTCTGGGTCTATAGAGATTCCCTTTTTAGAGATGATGTGCCCTAACAGTTTTCCTTCGAGAACAATAAAAATGCTTTTCTTGGAATTCAAATATATACCATATTTCCTACAAAGTTCAAAAATATGTTTTATATGGAAAGCATGATCTTCTCTTTTCTTAGAAAAAACAATCACATCATCTAAATAAATAACATCACAGTGGTCTACCAAACCTCAGAATGTGATGTCCATGGCCCTTTGAAATGTGGCTCCAGCATTCATAAGGCCAAAAGGCATTCTTCTACACATGAATTTTCCCCATTTTGTGCGGAAGGTAGTCTTGAGTCGATATTTCTCGCCCACTAATACTTGATTGTAACCTAAAAATACATCCAATAGGGAGAACATCTCTAAGCCGTCTACCATTTGTAATATTTGTTCCATAGGTGAGACCAGATAGTTTTCTTTATCTAATGCCCTATTTAAATTGTGAAAATCAACACATAGTCTAATTTATCCTAATTTCTTTCTTACATGCACTAAATTGGCTACCCATTCAGAGTGTCTGACCTTGAAAATAATCTTACCATCCAATAGCTTCTTTAATTCTTTATGTATTAATGGTTCAAGTGTAGGATGCATCTTTCAAAGTTGTTGTTGAAATGGTTGTGCTCCTTGTTTAATGGGTATCACATGCTGGATGATGTGTGTGTCATAAGTCTTCAAATCTACATATGTCCATGCAAAAATGTCTTTGTACTGTTGAAATAGTTTAATAAACTTGCATCTTTCTCCAGGTGAGCAACATTTTCCCAAATTAACATATTTAGGTTCCTTTTTTGTCCCTAAATTCACCAACTCATGTTACATCGAGGAGCTGTTTGTCTTGATGTTTGTAGCATTTTTGAACTTGTGATGTAGAGTCAAATAATCTTTCAAGAGTTCATACTCCTTTTGGAATAAAATTTCCTTTGCTGGCATCCTTATTCTGCAATTATAATTGGTGCCCGTCTTCTTCAATAATGGATTCTTTGAAGGAATCTTCATTTGTAAAAAAACTGATAATATGCTCATCATCATCGAACACTCTCATATTTGTAATGTTGTTAGGTACGGATGGCCTAAAAGAAATTCAAAAGAACATTGGTTATTAGTTGGCACTAACCGTGAATCAGAAGTGGTTATTAAATCAACAACAACATTATGTAATCTAGGAATAACATTTATGTTAAAAGCATTAAACTTGGATATTAAATTCTATACCTCAAACGGATACCCTTTCAAGTGTGGAGATACACAATGAAGAGTGTTTATTATTTGCCTAACAACTATTTCTGAGTCACCAAAAACTTTTAGATTCTTAACATTTAAATCTATGGCCCTTTTAAACCTCGAACCAAAGCTTCATATTCAACAGTATTATTTGTGCATTCAAATTCTAATCTACAAGAGAGAAAGTGTCTGTTTCATTGAGAATCAACTAGAACACAACCAACTCCTGCTCCCTCTTTTGTTGTGGAGCCATCAAAGTATACAATACAAAATTTATCATCTAACTCAACTATATTACTAGGACTATCTAAGTCAATAGCTAATTCTACTATGTTACGGTCAATATCATCAGCCCATGCAAATTGAAGGAGATCAGACTGTTTGTCTAGATTATGGCCAACATTTTCTACCTGAAAGTTCCATAGCTCAATTTCCAATTTTTTTTTCCCAAAACTGAAGCTGAAAAGTTTACTGGTGGGCTGGTGCAAGGTAATGATACCCAATTATGACACATTCGTTGCAATGACATTCTGGAAAAACAAAAATAATATCATTAAAATGAATTATTAGAGGTACCTACAAAACATTTTCGGATTAGGTGTAAAAAGATGAACGTAGAAAAACGGACGGCCTTCTGGAATATATAACTTTTATTTATGGAAAAGTGGTATAACCACCCCAAAATATCATTATTCGAAGATTGGTATGTTATTTTTTTTTGTCAAACATAATGCACATGTTTTTGTTGAGCCACCTGTTTGCTATGTAAATTTTCAATTTACAAGAAAACAAATATGTAGAGGCATAGGAAACAGGTGAATCTTGCGTGGGGTTATTTTTCCAAAATTTTAAAAGTCAATTTTATATTTTTTTTAAATTACCGAAGTCAGTGAAGCCTTAAAACGACATGGTCAAGTGTTGAGCCACCATATCATGGTCTAAAAATAATCAAAACACTTAATTTTTTTTTTAGTTGTAGGTATTTTCGTGCTCTTGTGCGGGTTCTTTTCCGTTTTTGAAATAAGTAAGCCAATCAAAAGTTATAGGCCAAATAAACAACCTATGTTTTTTACAAATTTGACATGAGTGCAATTAAAAATGAATTAAAAATAGAAAACAACAACATATCTATTAAAAAATTATATATTTAGAATCTGCACATAGAGCTCGACAAGTGTGTGCAATTTCATCTGTAGTGCACTCGTGGAGCATATGCGGAACTAGTTGTGAAAAACAGAAATTTACAGCATTTGATGTGTTCTGCCATAAATCACAGATAAATTAGACCGAACCTAACGGTGCAATCCAAAGCTAATTCCAAGCCTGCAAGGGTGCCAAAAACAATTTGAATTCCAACACCCATGCGCGAACATAAGCGCATGTGCACACGTACCTAATCACGTGCACACGTAGGTGCGCATACACGCTCCTAAAGGCATGCACACGTTATTGTAGCCCTTTATATGGTTTATTTTATTTTCTTTGTCAAGGGGATACATAGAGTTGATGAAGATGTGATGATGAAGACGATGACAATGATGGAGATGTTGATGAGGAAGGGGGAGATGACAATGATGATGAAGATGTTGTTGATGATGATGATGATGATGGGAGGATGGTGATGGTGATGATGATGAAGGTTTTTAATGTTGAATACAATGGTGATGAAGATGATGGTGAGGATGATGAGGATTATGGTGATGATGATGATGATGATGATGGTGATGAGGATGATGGTGATGAGGATGATGATCATGATGGTGATGAAGATTATGATGATGATGATGATCATGATGATGATGATGATCATCATCATATTCATGATCATCATCTTCATCATCATCATCCTCATCACCATCACCATCATCATCAACATCTTCATCATCATTGTCATCTCCCCCTTCATCATCAACATCTCCATCATCATCATCTTCTTCATCATCACCATCTTCTTCATGCATGATCATCATCTTCATCACCATCGTCATCATCATTAACATCTTCATCTCCATCATCATCATCTTCTTCATCCTCATCACCATCATCATCATCATCTTAGTCATCATCATCATCATCATCATCATCTTCATCATCATCATCGTCATCATCATCTTCATCATCATCGTCATCATCATCATCAACACCATCATCATAATCGTCACCAACCTCTTCTTCCTCATCATTATCAACATCTAGGTCATCATCTTCATTGTCAACGTCATCATCATCATCATTATCATCCTCATCATCACCATTGATGGTGATGATGATGATGATGTTGATGATGAGTACGATGATCATCAATATCATCATCATCTTCATCATAATACTCATATTCATCATCATCCACCACCACCATCATCATCATCATCATCATCATCATCATCACCTTCGTCATCACCCTCTTCATCATCACCTTCTTCCTCATCATCATCATCAACAACATCTTCGTCATCATCATCATCATCATCATCATCATCATCATCATCATCATCAATGATGATTATGATGATACGAAGATGACGACGAAGATGTCAATCATCATCATCATCATCATCATCATCATCATCAATGATGATTATGATGATACGAAGATGACGACGAAGATGTCAATGATGATGATGATGATGATGATGAAGATGGCAATGACGAGTATGATGAGGATTATGAAGACGACGATTATGATGACGAAGACAATGATGATCATGACCATGATCATATGATGATGATGATGATGATGATGATGTTGAGGATGATGAAGATGGCAATGATGATGACTAATGAAGAAGATGATGATGAATATGATGATTTTGATGATGATGATCATATTCGTCATCATCATCATCATCGTACTCATATTCATCATCATCCACCACCACCACCATCATCATCATCATCCTCGTCCTCACAATGATGATGATGATGATGATGATGAAGATGATGATGATCATCATGTTGTTTATGATGATGAAGATGATGAGGATGATGAGCATGATGTGATGCATATTCATCATCATCTTCATCATCAACATCATCATCATCATCATCACCGTCATCATATCCATTAGTCATCATCTCCATTAGTCATCATCATCATCATCATCTTCATCATCATCATCATCATCGTCATCATCATCATCATCATCCTCATGCTCGTCCTCACAATGATGATGATGACGATGATGATGAAGATGATGATCATGATCATGTTGTGGATCATGTTGTGGATGATGATGAAGATGATGATGATGTGCTGCATATTCTTCACCATCTTCATCATCAACATCATCATCATCTCCATTAGTCATCATCATCATCATCGTCATCATCATCATCATCACCATCTTCATCATCATCATGATCTTCATCATCATCATCATCATCATCATCATGACGAAGATGATGATGACGATGATGATAATGATGATGAGGATGATGGCGATGACGAGTATGATGAGGATGATTAAGATGAGTATTATGTTGACATAGACAATGATGATTGTGACCATGATCACATGATGATGATGATGAAGATTAGGATGATGAAGATGGTGATGATGATGGCTAATGAAGATG